>CM063293.1:15425738-16025738 GCA_032173965.1 Sitta carolinensis
GATTTTGATTTGTTAGCCCCCAAGCCATTACTCATATTACTATAAATCTATTGAATATGAAGACATTTGGTGACAAAGAATGGTTATAAAATATCCAACTAATGTAAGCAGTCTCAATCTTGCATTTACTGACTCACACTCAGCATGTAATTCTCTAACGAAGGGAACAGATAAGAAAAACAAAACTATTTGTTATTCATAACAATGCATTTCAAATTAACTATTTCTGTAATTCCTCTGGAGACAGAGGGGCCTGCAAAGAATTCCCACATCTAAAATATTAAAAAAAAGCCACAATTTGTAAGTTAACTTGAAACAGAAAAGTTGAACTTGGAAGAAAACAATACCCAGTGGTGAGCTTTGACAAAATCTATTATAAACTTTCTTTGAAAGAGAATAAAACTCAAGCTCCCAGTTAGAGAAGCTGGAAGTTTCTCTACTTTTCTGGGATGCAGGATGCAACACACGTGGCCATTACCAACAAATGCACGTGTGGTTCCACAGCTGCCTGGTTTCCACAGAAAACACAGAGGTGCCAAGGCTTTATGTGGAAAAACACTGCTGAGCTGCAGAGGTGGAATGAGAGGAGGAGGAGAGCAGAGGCACAGAGCCCTTGCAGGCTGTACCAAGCATGTGGCACTGTTTGAACACTGCTGCACACGAGAGTTTGGCACTTCTCTGCCTCCTCTGTGAGGAGCTGCTCAGCGAGAGACACAGAGGCAGGAGGGAAGGCAAGGGGAGGCGGCACAAGCAGGATTCCAGGATTCCAGCCCAGCCAAGCCACGCACAAACAGAGCAGCACAACTGCAGGGCTCCCATCCAGGGGAGAGGACCTGGAGCAGCAACAGCCACGGAGCGTGAAATCCTCGAGTGAAATCCTCATTCCACCCTGCCTGTGCCTGGTGCAGTTCAGCCTCCAAGGCAGATTAAGCTAAAACGCCAAGAAGCAAGGTGTGAGGAAATGAAGAATGTCCCTAAACAGAACTCCCATGCATAGGTGCTTTACTCCTGCTCTGTTCTGTAGCTGCATCACAGCAAATTCCCCAGGACTTTCTAACAAACTCCCTAGCATAGCACATTTGGAGAACAAAACCCTGTAACACCTTTCCTAGCTCCTCTGATTTTCCATGAGTGATCTTTTTCATCCAGTAGATGAGGTAAATAAATTGGGTCACTGACATATTGATTACCAAGCCTCCTACAAAGAATTACTTTAACTGAAGCAAACAACATGTTACCTTCATAATTTTTACTCTATTATTTTCTTCATTTTCAGACACAAGTGAGAATCTTAAAGTTGTTTGCATAACTGTGATATTTGGGGATTTTTTTCCAAAAATCCAATCATTGTAACATAGACAAATATAGGGAAAAAAACCTATTATTTGCAATATTATTTGATAATATTTAAATGTCATTTAAACCATGGTTAGCAATCAGTATTTGTCTTCTGATCATACACAGAAACATTACTTTCTATGATTGCCAAGTCAAGCGAATGTGGCTCTGAGCAAAGCACTACAGCAAGCAAAAAAATTAGTATGCACACAAATGGCTTTTAGCAGTACACCACTGCTAAATATGTGCTCTAACTATGCTAAATAGGGTAACAACTGACTGTTTAGCACTTAGAAAAAATAAGGAAGAGGATTTTCTCAATCAGAACTCAGAAGGTGGGAGAAGGGCTGAGAAGAAACAAGCAAATGGGCACAGGGAGGAGAGGGCTCTAAGAAACAACTGGGACCTGAACAAGGGACAGAAAGAGTAAAACCACAGACACTGACAAATTTTGTGGAGCTTCGAATTGCTGCATTCAAGGGATGCCTAAGAAGTCTGCAAATAATGGAGTATTAAAAGGAATTTTCTATCACTGAGAAGTGGCTGGTAAATGCAGATTCACTCTAATCTTAAATTTCATCCCTCTGACAAGGCAAAATCCATTATGTGGAACAGAGAAATACTCATGCCCAGTAACAATGAATGTGGTCCAAAGGCAGCTCATCCACCACCAGTTTTCTATTAAATTTAAAAATTGTTTTCTAAATACTTACCCATCTGAGAATAGGATCATATTAGTCAATAACTTACAGCATTATTTTGCTTGAAAGAACAGTTTCACAAAGCTATAATTTAAGTCTAAGGAACTTTAATAAAAGCTGACAGAGAAAATAAGAGGACTTGTGGGAGAGCTGTTCCTCACCAGCGAGCAAGTTCTCTGTGTACAGTTCCCTGGAATGCTATTGCAGCAAGACATGATTTTTCAACATATGCAGAAAAGGATAACCTGAGTGGCTTTAAAAAATAACTAAGTACATGAGGGTTTTTGAGAAATAGCTCATTATGCACAGGTGAAAAATTATTATTTCACAGTGAAGCACAGAATGGAAAGAAATATGGAAATCACAGAAATGCTGAAAGAAGCAATTCTGCTACCTATCCTGATGGACAGAAACAGAGAGGAAATTAAATCACATAAGCAACCCCATGATGACAATAAAAAAGATCAGCTACGTAGCCAAGTTTCTCAAATAAAACTTTAAATTGATGGCTACTCTGTACAGGATACTCGTAGAAAAGCTCTTCCTGGTATAACAAAAAAGGACCTCAATCCCACTTTTCAAATATCCTCAGAAACATCAGGTTCAAGGATGTTTTTAATTTTCCCAGCATAAAAGCTTAGATTAAATGCAGACAGCATTATCAGCAACAAATTCTTCATGATCTACACAAAAAAGGACATTACCAATCTAAAGGTCAGTTTTTGATCCCTTCTAAACGTAAATTGCTTTCAAGTGGTTTTCACAACTAGTACTAGAGGTGAATTTTCAGATAAGGGATCTAAAACAGCATCTAAAAATGCAGCCTTCCCTTTAAATTAAAAAGTCATGGGAAGAAAAAATCTTCAGGAGCTGAGATAGGAAAGAGACTGGTACTCACATGACCAAGAACTCTTTCAGTATTCTAAAAAATGGTGAATAATAGGTGACAGGTAAATGACCTCATGAAAAGATGCTTCAATAAACCTTTTCTGTTCTTTATAAAATACATGTTTACCTCTCCAGCCTGATATAAAAAGCATGCCTTCAGTCCAAAGCTGAATTTTATGAGTTCCCTCATGCATAAGCAATAGAAATAGGACATGCAGAAGCTATATTTTGGTGGGTTTTTTTGTTTTGTTTTTGTTTTGTTTTGTTTTGTTTTGTTTTGTTTTGTTTTGTTTTTGGGGTTTTTTTGTTGTTTTTTTTTTTTTTAGAAGAAGAGTGAATAAAAACCTTGCACTCAATTGAACTGCATTTCTCTGTGATAGAGTGTGAACACTGCACCTGACTGATTCCTAAATGTAATGAAACACTCTAAGTGGCAACAGGCAGCATCCTATTGCTTTTGTTAAAATTCAGAAAAAGAAGCACATGCCAAGTTCCCAGCACCGATTTAGGACCATCAGCAGTGCCAGCCACCTCTGAGTTCTCTGCTGATTCAAAGAGGCAAAAGACAGTGCACAGCAGCCCCCTCCAGCAGAATTACAGCCCCTCTCAGCTCTGCCCAGCTCCTGGCTTGAAATGATGGGTCCCTTAATAACTCCTCCATCAGGCAGAGCACCAAGAGCAGAGCACGAGGCTCGAGGGCTCCTGCTGGAGCAGCCCCGAGCAAACGATGCCCAGAAAGGATGCCCAGTGCAGGCACTGGCAGTGCACAGCACATCATTAATAATAAGGATTATTTCCTTAGCTAGTGGTGCTACAACACAAGGGAAAGAAATCGCGAGTAAGGAAATGCCTTCTCTGGCTAAACAAGCCCTAAATTAAGTGAGAATTAGATCAGAAGAGTTGAGTTAATGCAAAAACAGCCACATGAGCTTGTATTTCAGACAAAATCTTGTATCCCTAGTTGGTTTTTTTTTTTCCTATTAGATGCACTGGAATTGTAAGAACTTGTTTACAAATTAAGTTTCTTCAAAGAGCAGATCAAGCAACACCATACTGTGCAGCAAAACAGGACATCTTTCTTTCCTCTCTCGAAAACCAGGGAATTTTAACACAAACCAGAAAACTATTGTGACTGAATTTCTTGGCACTCTGTAAATATTGCTTTCTCTACAAAAGTTACACCTGAAAATCGCTTAGCACATAGAAGGCAGTGAATTCCTTGGGGCTTAATTCTGTATTCTTTATTGTGTACAACTTCTTTTGAAGTCAATATTAGTGATGTCATATTAATTTTCCTTACATCTGCCATTCTTATCTTAGAAGGGGAAAAAATAAATCAATCCTTTAGTTCCATTAAAAATCCCTTGTAGACTGCTTTTTGTGCAGTTGGTAAGTTTTGAAAGTATCTGAGAAAATTAACATTCAGCATACACATTAATAAAAATAGAGAGAAACAGAGGGAATGAGCAGAGTGTAACAAAACTGCTGATACTGGATAAAGGCAAACCCTTTCAAGAAGACATTAACACCTTCCAGACAAGTGAAGACAGCAGCAGCAATCATCTAATCTCATCTCTTTCCATTGCATCAACAGGAAATCCAACAATAGCAAAACTGGTGAGCACAGGCCTGCAGCAGTAAAGACAGCTCTGTCAGGCACAAAATAATTGGTGAAATTGTGAAATTAAATTGTGAATGTCAGCCTTTTTGCAGGCTTCCATGACAGAATTCCTATCCCCCAATCTGTACCCCTTTATCACACACACAGACCCAAATGAGTGGTGTAATGCTGAAAGATTATAAAGGAAAATTCTTGTTTCTACTGTATTCCTGAGGGCTATAGAAAGAATTTCCTTTCACAAGAAAAATACTGAACCTTTGATTTTCAAGTTTTGAGAACTTTATCCTATTTTTATCTTTGAAATATGTTGACAAACACCTTTTCTTTTTTGAAGAAGCCAAAGTGAAATACAGCTGCAATGTAGCACACAGAACCTAAAAAATGAGATTTCTGAGCAGGCCTTGGCAGGGGAGGTTGGCCTCTCCCCATATTTTCCAGCAGAATGTTTGTCTATCAACAACATCCCCAAACTGCCTTCACAGGTTATTTTATTTCATAATATTTTGTGCCTCCTGTAGAATTTTCCTGCAGAATGCCTGTCTATCAACATCATCCCCAAACTGCCTTCACAGGTTATTTTATTTCCTAATATTTCATGCCTCCTGTAGGCTGAAGTTTCTTGGTTCCCCATATCTTTTTGCTTTGTGTGGCTGCATATTCAGTTGCAAATGTGCAGATAAACCTGAGTGACAGAGACAATATTAATCTGAGGGATCACAAAGAACATAAACCCAGCAACATCTTGGAACAACAATGACCACAGCAACAAAACTGATGTTCTTGATTCTTAGTTTTCAAAGTGTGTGTTGGAAGTACAAGGACAGCACTCCACCAGAATGATAACGAGGATGTTGTTAATTATTAAGTGGATCAATGGAGTGTCAGTCATTCCAGCATGAAATAGATTCCACACCATAAACCACAATTCTTTCATGCTCAGTAGTGCACCATGGCTGAATGCAACCACAGCAAATGAAGAAAGGTACCACTAACTTCCACTTTTTGAAGTGCTAACAAGCCCACACAATTAAAATAAAATTTACCTGATAAATTGTACGAGGAAACTTTTTTTGGTTCTGGATTTTTCTTTTGCCTGTTTGGACACTGTTTGTTTGTTTAATAGATGGATATTTCTGTGATTTGCAAAGCAAGCAAGCTACAGGGATTATTTAAAATAAACTTGGCATCATAAAACAGAGGAGGTTCACCACCCTTAATGGAGTAATTTATATCTCCAAATAGTCATAGAGATCAAGAATAGCAATAGTTATTGGACAGGTCAATCCATTTACGAGTTCAATCATGAAGAAGAGAGTTTAAGTGCTGTAAGACTGGTGATAAACCTGCCACAGCTTCAAGTAGCATTCCTTGATTTTTACTCAGACATCCAAACAGGAGGAAACATTCCAATTTTATGTGCTTTGCTTTATGTCCGACTTTTCCATTTTGTACTGCTAAATGACCATAACACTTGCATTTAATTTTTTGCTTCAGATATATTTTCAAATATACTGATTGTCATAAGGAGGTTTTGATCACTGAAAAATGTATCACCTTAATGAAGTTCTAGAGATTGAACAAGCCATTATGCTAATGCTACTCAGCTACTTGAGCTCTGATGAGATCTTGGATATGAGTAAGTTGTGTTAATTTACCTTCCAGTGTGCAAAATTGAAATGCATTTAACTAAGTGGCCTGTGCATTATGCAAAGCATAAACCAAAAAACCTTCCTGTTACTACACAATTAGACTACAATAATGTCTGGCCTCTGGCATTTTGATGTTTGATATATTAACAAAAGCTAAATGAAAAGAGGAAAACTGTACAACTTTAAAAAGTAGAAAAATAATTTCAGTTAGAACAGACTGACAAAGCACTCCAACACTTTCTTTTTGAGAGAAAAGCTATTACATAAATTCATTTCTGACCCACATTATCATCTTTTGTTCACCACACCAGAATGAGGATGCTGTCAGAGAAACAAAATAAAGCTCCAGAAACAGGATCTTCTCTTGGAGCCACTGTCACGTCCTTTTGTGATGGTAACTCAACTCACCTTTTCCATTTCTTCATTTGGACACACACATTAACAAATATCTAACTATCTTTTAAAATGGAGAGGCCACAACCTTTTCCCTCCTTTGTATTTTAATGAACTCATTTGAAAACAGCTTTTTACACAAGTTCATTTATTTCTGTTCCTTAAATTATATCAAGTATACAAAAAAAAATTTCCTCAGCAACTATTCATGACATTCTGAATTATTATAATGTTAATTAAAGAATTCATGTTAAATGCTGCATGCAAAACATTTGAGAAATAAAGTTCTAAGTATCGCCACTATAAACTTGTTCATATATAAAATTAAGTATATATTCATGGTCTGGATGAAATATCAAAGCCTTTCAGTACACATGAATTTAAAGACTGTTTAAACTTTATTAGAAAACAATTTATTTTCCAGATTGCTACCCAGTGAAGCAGAGTCCTCCCATTATCAGTCAACTTACTCAGTCTCTGAGCAGCCTCCAGGGCATCATTTGCAGAATCAGCTACAAAGAATCTCTGAACAGCAACCCCATGGTCTGCCATTATTTTTTTGCTTTGGTACTCCTGCAGGTTGAGCCATCGTCTGGGGGTTAATTGAACAGCCTAGAAAAAACAAGAGGGGAATATAACACAATGCTCATTAAGAAGAGTTCATGAGACAGCCCACTGAGCTCTTCCACCTTATGGCTTTCTCAAACCAGCAGTTAAACAACACCCGGGGAAAAGGTAAAATAGGTATTGATTTACCTAAATGCCTTTTCTTAATATTTGTGCATCCCAAGTACTCTGAAAGCTACAGAGATTTTTTTAAAAGCTATACAAGGCTCACTTGACCAGACAAAATGTCTTGCATTTAATATCAAGGCAAATTTGGCTTGAACTCCAAAGTCTATTTATGCTTTCACATTATTCTCTGCTATAAAAACAGTAACAGACTCTTACACTAAAACAAATTCAGTTTCATGTTAAAAATCCTTATTATATGACATTTCATCAAATTCCTCCCTATAAAATTATTTCCACTGATTCCATGCATTTGTTGAAGCATATCTGAGAAGAAAAACAACTGACATGGAATTAGCATTATTCTGTAAGAAACTATGCACTAATACAAGTATTTCCAGTGGTCTGCTATCTCTGCTTTGCTCGTTGTGCTTCTAAGCAGGTTTTGTTGAGGCCAGCAACAGCTGGAGAATAATTCCCTCCTCATTCCCAACATGCCAGTTTAGATGGCCCTGTGGGAATATAAATATATCTACACCCCATGGGTGCAAAGACACAGCAACCTTACACACACAACCACACCACGTTTGCTTGTCCTGGCAGGAAACCTTGAGACACTACAGGAGTCACAGGATCTTTACTGAATGGTTTCAAGAAAGGACACATTCCCCACACAGGATAAATTGTTCCACACAAAAGCAATAATTGAGGAGCAGGAGCTGACTCCTGGCAATGGCACAATGGCAAAGGTGGAGCTGGCTCCTGGCAGTGGTATAATCCCATTTTGTGCCAGCCAAAGATGCTTTTCCCACATGGAGAGACAAACTGCTCTCCTCCTGGCAGCCAGCCACAATCAGTTCTTGGTTTCTCCTAAAGTAAGGAACACAGCATGCAAGCCAGTGCTACATACTTTGAAATGGTGAACAAAGAGGATTAGTTACTACACTAATACTTCCATCCCTAACAGAATGATAAATAAAATCATTAACCTAATGCAACTTTATACTGAAAACAAAATCTCTCTGTGCTAAAGTCTTTCAACAACACACCCTCTCACAATACTCAAGGTTTACAGGCTGAGGTGTCTCAAAAGCAAACTCCCATCTGTTCCATTCTCTTTGAAACACAGCACAAAAGATTGATGAATAAAGAAAACACAAACCCATCTTTTACAGTATATAACTGCATGTCTTCTGTAAAAGTGACTCCCACTGAACTTAAACAGTTACAAATAGCTCAGGATGACATTTAAATCCTTTTATGCATAACCCGATTAACATATTTTAGAGGAAAAAACCCAGCATTGTCAGTTTGCTCTGTGGCTATCTCTAACTCTACACATCATACAGGCATCTCATATGATTTATATTCTTCCATGCTATTCACAGATGATATGTTATTACAGTTATGCAATACTTCAAATGTAGGGTCAAAATTTAAAGTCCCTTTCGTAATTGTTGACATTTAATTTGTTTTCCTATTATAAATTCTCTGCCAGGCTCTAACAATTGTCACTTCAGGATCATTTCCTCAAAGGGATTAACACTGAGGGCCAGGAGGGACCCTTTTAGTTTATCTAAAAATTTCTCCAGGTCACTAAGACAGCTAATAAAATTCTGGTCACTGGTTTTATAATATGAACCAAGTCTTCAAAACAGCTTTTATTCATATGTTAGAACAATAAATCAGTTTCACAGGTAGATATTACTAAGCTGATCTAAATCAAATAAATAAGAAGGAAAATACTCAAAAAAATTCTTTCTGGGAAGACCTTTATGGCTGTTGCTTGATGGGAACTGCAGTGACCTTTGCTCCCAAGCGTCCTCTCAGCACCTCACAGATGCTTTTGGGATACACCAGCTTTACAATTCAAAATTACAAAAATATAACTCAAAAAGTCCCACAGAGATACTCCACTGATGAGAGGGTAAAAATCTTACTACACATGTATAAAGTGCAGACGTACATAAGCACAGGGACACATGTTCTCTTACAAAAAATGGACAATTAAGATATTATGACAAGATTTCTTTCCTAAATAATGAACCAGACCACTCTGAGGAACACAGAAAGGAAGTAAGAGAATAATTCCTTTGAAAAGTGTCAAAGCAGTCCTAAGGGTGATGAGACAAAGGTTTGCTCAACAACTGCTGCCTCAGAAAAGCAAAGCCTACAAACTCCAGGTTAGTGAGCACATTTTTTACCCTGCTACATTACATAATTCCAAGAGAGACCACCTTCCTGAGTGCCAATGAGGACTTTCAATCAAGTCTTTGCACAAAAGACAAACTCCTGGTTGTGAATGAACTGCTTGATTAAATTAATAAGTATCTGAAGTCTGTAGCAGAAGCTCTGAAGAGCAAGGAACATAAAAAACTTGCTTTAAAGCACTTACAGGATACACACCATACGTCATGAGGACAGCAGGAAAATTAAAGCAGTTACAAGAGATGAAATAAAGCACAAGCTTTGAATCTGTAAGGGTGACTGCTCTTTCAAGACCATCTTGAAAGATCAAAAGAGCTGTGGACATGCATTTTAGGGTGAAGACAAAAAAAAAGTGACCAAGAAATCTCAGAAACATAGGTAAGCAGATGCTTCTTTGAACCAATTTCCAGTCCAAGATGTTTTGGTTGCAATAAATCTGTATCTGAATTTATACAAGAATTTTGAATCCCTACCCTCCAAATACATTTACACAAGCACTCTCAAAAATTTCAGATGGGCTTCTAATGGCCTAAGTTCTTGGGCATCATAAACTTTTATGCATACTACAGATAAATCCACACTTGAGACTGACAGCAAGAATGCTAATGCACAAAGGGAGAGCCTCAGAATTCTAGGGTAGAGCCTACAAAGGTTTGAGAGAAAGCTCTTTCCCATAGACAGTCTTCTACAGGCAGCCATGATCCAACCCTTCCCCTGAAAGTTATTAAAGGAGACTTTAATCTGGCACAGAACACAACTCTGCCATCACCTGTCTTCATTTTACTTATTTTCCTGTTTTACAGCTGTTTCATTGCCTGCAGCAGCATCAAACAGCTCTGTTAGATTTGCCAGTTCAGTTCCAGCTCTCAACAAAGACAGACTAAAGAATAAGATGGTAAATCAGCATCAGAAAAATAACCTCAATCTGAAAGAGGGAATGGGGGGAGCAACTAAGAGAGAACCTAAAGCACAGGAAAGCAGAGTCTAGCTTTTAGTAATTTCTGTTCATTATTGATTCTCATCACTTTTATTCTCACCTTATCCCTGCTTGAAATTTTTTATCTCCTCCCCCCACATGTTAGTCAGAAGACATATCAGAAAACACCAGAGATCTCTCAGATCTTTCCATGGGGCTCTGTCCCAGCTGTGTTCCAGAAGCTCAAGATTTATCTGTTTCATCTGCTCCTTTACTGCAAGGTTGGGCTGGAGTTAAAGGATCCTGTCCCACCAGCCTGTGAAGAAGAGACTGGAAATTGTGTGTGGATTTTAGTAAACTCTGACTCCCTGTGTGACATCTCATCTTTCATCTTCATAAGATGACAGACAAAGAACCAGAAATTTTTCCACTGGTGGCATTTTTCTGTTATACTTTCATATGGGAACTCTGTGTTGTGTATTGATGTACACACTGAAGATGCAGAGTGGCTCTTATTTGAGATTCAGATCTGCCTGGTAAATCAAAAGCTGTTTATTTTTAAACCAAAAATAAGGCCTAAGAATAAATCAGTTTGTAAAACTAAGAAAACATTACTAGCAGCACACAGAAAATAAAATGTTGTTATTTAAAATAATAAAGCTTTAAAGAGGAATTAAATTCATCCTGATATTTCCTAAGATTAAATTTCTAATGTAAGTGCTTATCAAAGAGATTAATACACTTAAACAGGGCTCTTTTACAACTGATAACATTTCCTGAGAGCCTGACAACAACATCAAAAATCCCAAAACACAAATAAGTGAAACAAAAGGCCTCTACTGAGCAGTAACATGAAGTGAGATGAAGGCAGAATTATTTACTCAAGTACAAACTTCAAACCAGATTTTCTCCTGCTGGCTAGAACTATTTGGCATTTTCCAAAAGCACAAAGTAGTGGTTGGGTTTCAACTTTAATCTCCTTTCCCTTCTCCAATCTCCATGATTTTTGTTGCCAGTCATAATCACATTAATGTAGATCAAGAGTATATAGAGTGAGGAGGATTTAGAAAACTACTGTTACTGGGAATTGTGGATTTTGTTCTGGACAAGCTATTTGTCCAAAGTTCCTTCTTTATATAAGCAGAGACCATATTTGGTCCCACAGCATGATTGAATGAGTGGCACACACATTGAGAAATCAAATATTTCTTTCTGATCATCTTAACAAGGTCAGGTGTTGCAGACTTGTATCTGTGGTTTATTGACTACTGCTAGAGAAAAAATTGATTCTTCATATAACAGGCATAACCTCTTATTTACCACCTTTTTGTTTGGTGGGTTCTTTTTTTATAAAATGCTAAAGGCTCTGCACAAACAATGTATTTGGAGAGCAATTGCATTATTCTTCCACTGCTCCATTTGTCAGTTCTTTAACCGTCACATGATGAGAAAAAAATAGTAATATTTAAATAACAAGGGCTAAGAAACTAGCAACTTAGTTAAACTGGAGTGGAGCTACATTTTTTTAGCAGAAATGTGCTTCAAAACAAAAAAGCAACGCCCCCAAGAACACCCCAAACAGATTTAGAAAACACTGCAAGAGAGACATCGTTGTTATATATGCAGCATTAACTACTCTGATGTGCAACATCTTTCAGATGACCCAGGAGGTATCTTTTGAGTGCTTGCTTTTGGAAAAAGAAAACACACACATATAAAAACAGAAGAAACTGTCTTAACACATTCATCAAGAAGTTTGCAAGTTGCATGTTAACTACTTCAGCAAAACTCTGCTCAAAAAGAAATGTTACACATAAGCACAAAACAGGAGCAGCATCAGTAAACCCAAACGCCATCAGATTATGTCACTGATTATTTCTTACCTGAACCAAATGCTCAGGATATTTTCTCATTCTTTGGCCCCCCTGGTAAAAGATCCAAGGCTGGCTTTTTTTAAAATAGAATAGAAGGAATCACTTAAGTCTGTTCTTTAACAAGTATATGAAGAAGCTGTCAAAAAGAATAACTGAAAGGTCAAGTCTGACAAACAACTGAAGATTCAAATTATATCCTCTATTACAACTTGGCCTCTTGGTCTTAAAGAAATCAAATTTTTAAAAATGTAGTGCCATTTCTCGCCTAATTCCACATGGAACTACCTTGGCTAACCATCCACAACTAAGTATTTCACCTTATCAAGTTCAGTGTTCACGTGTAGATCATTTACCTAAAAAAAGCCCTAAACATAAACACTTATTTTCTCTTGGTAAGACACTTCTTTTGTAAAATGCCAAATGTTTCTAGCTAGGGGAAGAGAATCCAGTGTTAATCAACACTATTAAAGAAAACAAAACCACCACTGAGCAAATTTCTAGGATAATTGAACATCCCTTGACACACCTATATAATTTGAGCAGCTCTACTGTTTTCATTAGCATAGCTTAATGCATTTTATTGCATGGCTGTTAAAAGGCAGACACACTTTAACATCCAAAATTCCCTTTTCATTCACAGTATTAATGAGAGCCAGTATTAAAACCCAAAGTTTTTAATATTAAAATACAAAACAAAGATGGACTTCTTAAAAGCACCTGGCAGTAAAGCTGGTCAAATAAATGCCCATTTCTTTCTTCCCCCTCTGTTGCTTCACTGAAGCCAAGTAGCTGTAATTGTGCTCACAGATCCTGTGCCAGTATGAAACAGCTCTAGCAACACAAATTAGCTCTGCACGAATGCAAATTATATGTCAAATATATAAAGTATCAGGTTTTATAAACTTGGACGTTATTGTAATGGTTATATTGGAAATAAGTCCATTGGGAAGAAAAACTGTGGTGTTTTTGAGGTGGTGAGGAGGTGCATTCTGTATCTGAAATTAAAAGATGTATTTAGTGTATGTGACCAGAAATAAATGTCTGTCACCAAAAAAATCTATTTGCTTAGCCAACACATTCTACATCATTCCAGTTTATTCAATCTGTGCACTCTGACCTGTAATACAATTCCAAGCACATATGGAGGAAAGCAGATACACAAAGATGACAGTAATGAAAGAGCAGACCATTCATCAATATGAGGCATAAACCTTTATTATATTTATTGACATACAGTCTCTGTAATTGACAAAGATGTAGAAGTTTCTCTCAAAAAGAAACCATCAGAAATAAACTAAACTGAATACCCTCATATAAACCACTGCAGGTCTAGACACATTTTATTAGGTCATGTACTTAAAATATACCACAAAGGCCACTGAAAACAAACTAAAGCATTTATTTCAGTTTGCTGGCAGTGCCCACAAAATGAGAAGAAAAGAAGAAACAAAAACCTGGCAAAATGGCACCACACTAAAGAGAAGTTTATCACAAATATAAGTCATTAAAAAAAAAAAAAAATGTGTAGGAAAGCAAGTCTTTAAAGCAGAAAAGAAAATGGAGTGAGTCAGGGTAAGGCTGATGGGCCATAGGCTGCCCCATCCAGCCACACCACACATCCCCTTCTGTCCAGAGATGGCCAGCACTGCAAACCTGGGGGCACATTATGGAAAACAGGACAGAAAATGTCCTTCCCAACTAATGTCCTGTTGGCTGCCACAAACCAGCAATTTATTCTTCCAAGGCAGGAGCTAACATCCAGGTCATCCTATTTAATAGGAAACTGTCTTCCATCAACCTCCCAAACTGCCCACTTTAGCTGGGATGCCAGATGGCAGCGAGGTCCCTTGGGGAGCAGCAGAGTCCAGCACGGAGCATTACGAGCAAAGCCTCAACCTAGAGCTCTGTGATAAATTTGTGAGGGACAAAATTGATCCTGTGAGCTAGTTTAGGAAGAAGTCTTGAATGTCTTCCCTGACAAAAAACAGTTTCCATGCTTTTTGTTATTTTTCAGCCTGTATCAAAGCACCATAAGCAGACCAAGCCTTAAACAAGAGAATTTGGGCTTAAAATCTACAGGTACAGCTGAAGAGCTTTTAACATTCCATTACTTATTCCTACAAATGGGAATTCGTTTTAACTTGCTTAAAATCAACACACAAACTCTAGTTAACAGCAATAGACCTTTTAGCTCCATATTTATTCCTGAAAATATACCACATACAATATCTTGAGCAATAAAATACACAGAAAAAAAACTCTATCACATTTCCCAGTTTTCTAAAGGCTAAGGCATTTGGTCAATAGACTGCAGAGTTAATTTACTGTTTTATATCAATGAACCATATACTCATTTTTCAGAACGAGTGAGATCTGTCCATGCAACAAAGGTTTATGAAACCTAACTTTGAATAAAATAAAAAGCACACATGAAGCATGGCCCTACATTTTGTTTAGTAAATCTGGACTGCCTGTTCTGGTGGATAATTACTATTATAATAACTATTCCTAACATCCATGACTCTTTGAAACAAGATACCTGTATTAAATAACTAAATGGTTCTCTTCATATACTCAAAAAAAAAAAAAAAAAAAAAAAAAAACCAGAAAAAAAGAAATGGGGGCTTTTTTATAGAGGGAGCTCACAGTTACTATAATTATTAAGGTTGTTGTTAAATTGTTTAAAAATTGGCTTCAAACAATTGAGAGGGTGGCCAAGAGCTTGGAAAGCATAAATTTTAAGTATTTCAAGTTTAAAAACTTCAGAGGGGTGGAACAGGCCACGACCTCTGCTCAGAAGCTCTCCTTACTGAAAATGAGACTGCACTGCCTGCTGCAAACCAAGAAGACAGTATGAGACTATCTGCTCGAGAGCATTTCTCCTTCCAAAGCAATTACTCACATTCACTGCAATTCACTGTCCAGAACACTAACACTCCAGAAGAACTTCAGAAATCTAGTCTGAAACAATCACAGGATGTTTTTTATTGCTCTATTAGGTGTTTGTGTCACCATTTAGTTCTAGTCAATGTAATCAAAACAAGTGCTTAGTTAAATCTTTCCCTGAATACCTTCCCACAGTTCAAGGAAAAGCCAATTTCTCTTGTCACACACTGCAAGATTCTTTTTAAGAGGAGCCACTGTGAACCAGAGAGGGGAATCACAGCCATCACAGCAGGAAAAAATGGTGATGGTGACAAACACGAAAGACACAGAGAAGAGCTTTGTTAAACTAGAAACATGCCAGTTTCAGAGCAGGAAGCTATTCTAACCGAAAAGCTAAAGAAGGTGTATTTAGGGATCTCATCCTTTTTAGTTAAGAGAAACCACTTTTCTGCCATCACCAAGCAGCAGTGATTATTCTAATACAACCTAATAAAGCAAGGATATCAACCACAGGTTACCTACCTGTAGGTAACAAAGCACACTAAACTAATTGATGCCAGTTGACATCACTCATCTGTTGAGAAACAGGCACCAATTACTTACAGAACAATAATTTGTTTGTTTAATGAATATGCTAATTTACTGAACTCTCATAAGACAGCTACACAGGCAATATTGATGAGTTCCATAAGGCATTATAAAATACGGCTGAATTATTTCAAAACAAATTAAAGCAGAAAATATTGTACACTATTTAATGGAATAATAAAAGCCTGGTAGCAAGTGAATCCTGTGGGTGAGCTCTTTGAAAAGAAACAAGTTCTCAAAAGTTCATGGACCTTCTGTAGGCGCAGAAGTGCACCTACTGCTACTGATGCCTTGTTGGGACTACCTAAAAACAGAGGCTAGACAAAATTAAGATAAAAAGCTGTTACATTTACTGAAGGGCCTTCAGGTGCAGTTAGGGCAGACAAAGCCCTGCCAGAGTCTACACCCAAAAATGGACGATGTGCCACAGGTTTCCATAGTTTTATAAGTTTGGTCCATTTGCATACTGGGGAGTTAATCTTCCAATTACATCTTCAGGTAATGAAGTCATTTACCCAAGTTTGCTCCCCCAACTCACTTTTGCTTACACCTCTCACAGCCTGAGACAGCGAGGTGTCCTTGATTCCCAGGCCTGGAGGGGAATTGTTGTGTCTGACCATAATGGTTGAACCGTAGCTAACACTCTATGTGGAGCTCAGAGTTACACACTACAGAACTGCAGGATGACAAACAGATGGAAAACACAACAGCTCCAACGCTGGGGCATCACTACAGCTGGGAATTCACCCCCAGGGATTTAGATGCTCCTGGACACAGGTGAGACTGTGCCCACCTGGTGTGCGACGCCAGAGCTCAGCAAAGCTGGGAGAGAAACTGTGCAGGGCATGGCCTGAGCTCCAGGGGCCGAGGGACTCCCAGCAGGGACACTGGAGAACTTTGCATTTCCACACAACCACCGGCAGTACCTCTGCTCCTAATAAATCCTTAGTAAAAGCTGGTTCATCTGCAGATTTAGTGCAATGCAACATGGCCCAGGAAACAAAAGCAGTGATTAAATTTTCAATTCATAGCTGGTTTCGCTTATGTTGGGGCTGCATCTAGTTTCTCTTTTTCTCTCTTCATAATTTTAAGTTCCTAAATTAAGAAGGAAATAGAAATTGGTTTTTCACTCAAGAAAGGAATCACTACAAGCAATATCTGTCAATTTGTAATCATTTATTCATACACAATTTAAATGAGAAACAATATTAAGTTCTCATTCGAATTTCAGTTTTACCAAAGGAGTTTTATTTCAATAATACCACAGAAATGAACAGAAATTTCTATCAAACAAACTCCTACAAAATATCCTCTACACGATACAGCCAAATAAGCCACAATTCTGCTTTTTAAGAAGAAAATTCAAAGTCAGACACAAGGGAGGACTGCAGCAGGGAGCACTTTTAGGCAGAGTAGGAAGGTCTGACATTTTTGTGTAATACAGGACAGTTCAAAGTAGCAAGATCCTACAGAAACCAATTATAAAAAGAACAGCTTCAGCCTCAACCTGAACAGCCTACCCAGAATGTTAAAATTAACCTGGGAAAGTGAATGATTTAACTAAAGAAATAAGCCTACTGGAGTTGACCCCAAAGTCAAGTCATGAATCAAACTCCCTCACTCTCCCCCAATTTGCTCACTGAAGTGGGAGAATCTTCCCAAAACTCGCTCATAGCTGAACTGCCAACTTTCCTAGGTAATTGAATCTAAAAATATGTGGCTCTACTAAAGTTTTTTCACATTAAAATGCCACCATTACTGGGGGGTTTAAACATTTCACTCATTACCCACTACCTCAAAATTAATTCACTAATAAATATATGCAATATTCATGAGGATTTACCTCTTCCATCTTTAAAACAATGTTCCCAGCTATATTAAACTGCCATGACATATTAATCAATATTTATTAGGAAACATATAGTGATACTTCAACATCCCTCTTTATTTTTTGACTCAGTGCTTTCTTTCCTGTCTCAAGGGTGGAATCCCTCAGCTGGGAAAGAGGAATATCAGGGGTGTGTCCATCAGTTCTGAAGTGGCTGGATGCTGGCAAGGCTTTCTTTGCTTTATTTCTCTTTCATTAAAGCCCACCTTCTAAATTTTTCCACAGTGATTCTAACAGCAAACAGTAAAATTTTGCTGTGCTTTAACAAACGTCACAGAAACAAGAGGATTTCAGAAGGCAGCATTCATCTCTTTCACAAATCTGAAATTTAGATTACAAAACCATATAGATTGCATTAAAAAAACAGAACAGTATCTAGTCTTGAACCTTTCCCTTTAAACAAAACCATAGCAATATACACATAAAATCCACAAAGTTTTAGCAACATCTCAGTTATGTCTTGGATATTTCACAGCATTGTAGATGAAATGGTAAGGATAGTAAATGTACTCAGGGTGGAAGTGGGACTGAAAATCCTGACTGCATTCATAATAAAATGCAATGACTCCCTTACCAGTTCTGAGTGTTCCTGCTCACAGTGTACTGCAAGAAACCCTTTTACTCCAAGGGTTTCTGAATGCCTGCCCTACCACGTTCTTCTGACTCGATCCTGTACTCCTGGAATAATCAGTCTGATGGCAAAGTGATGGATCCTCTCCTTCACCTCTGCCCTCTCCTGGTCCTGATGGAGCGTGGTGTGCTCTTCACTGCGGGGCTCCATGGGACCAGTAGCTCCAGAACACACAGATAAAATACACAATTCCCTTCCAATGTGCCTTTATATCTTCCAGCATACCTATATGTGTACAAACGCAGCTCTCTGATTTATCCTCCTGTTTGCTGCTCATGCAAGGAAGCAGACACAAGAATGAACTTGAAGCAAGTCCTTCACTCATTGCAGATTTAAAGTCTCCAGTAACGATTACACTTTATAGACTTATTTACAGCTTGCTTACACTCAGGAATTTTGACAGCTATTCTGTAAACACACTCTCCTACCCACTAAGCTCCATTGTAAACTACCAGGAACATGCTCGGGGTCACACTTGAGCTCCTTCTGTCATTCTTATTCTCCTTATCTCACAAAAGCAGAATCTGAGCCCACATCCTTGTGCTCCACAAGGCAGATCCTAGCAGCCACCACCTGGATGATCCTTCTGGGTGTCTGCATGTATGGGTTTGTGAGGACTACAGTCCTCAAAAATAAAAGGGAGGCTGGGAAGGGTGTCCTCTTGAACAGTAAGAGGGTGTCCTCTCTTCTCGTTTCCCACACCTTGTTCAGCAGCTGTTTCAGCCAGGCTGCTGCTACTGACCTCCAAATAAAGCGGGATATCACCAAATCCCTGACAACTGCATCCTGCTGCCCACCCAGGGGAGTATTCAGAACTCTGTTTATATGCAATCAGCAAAATAAAATTTCTGCAAATTAAGTGGCAGCAGCCTCGTGACCCTGAGAAGTTCTGGGATGTATTTTGGTTAGTGGGGACAGGCTGCCTGAGCAGGGCTGAGCACACCCAACTCAGGAACCTTCACCTGAACAGTGAACCATTAGCAGCTTCCAAAAACCCTGAAACAGGGCAGGTCCCTTGTTCTGTGGGGTTACCTGAAAACGGTCCTGTTCACACAACATGCAGAAGGTCACATCACTAACAGGATGTCACAAAACAAAGCTGGCTGCCCAAACGCCAAGCTGCCAGTCCACCCAGAGGGACAAACGAGGCACTCTGTCCTTATTGCAGAAATTGTTGGCAAAATATTTTTTCCTTGCGTTCTTAAACCAAATTTCAGCCTAATAAAACAGTATTAAACTTACTTACTGTACATCCACACGTGCCCAAAGAGCAAGCATATCTACAGAAGCTTTACACCTCTGGAATCGATTTTCAGAGCCTTTGCTTGGGTAAAGAAGAACATGAATTCTCAGATTCAATTTCTGCTTTTGTCAATGTTCTCACCACCAGAAGTTCTGCTTTGCATTAGTAATTAATTTTAGTCAAATTATGTTCATTTTGCTTATTTCAAACTTCAAAGCTTTAAGAGAAGCATACTTTCCTGACCTAAAAAGTAAGGCTTTGAAGTATCTGATGAAAATAAACTCACTACCATACACAACTGCATAATCAGTTGCAGAAAATACTGTAACACATTCCCTGCCTTGGCAAATGAAAGAAGATTGTTGGTGATATGCACAACACATTCAAAAAGTGAAATAAGCCATCTTCTCCACAAAAATCAGAAATATTCTTTTAAGTATCTTGAGGGGAAATTGTATATTTTTGTTCTGATTCTTAAAAATGTGTTTAATTCCCTAATTTTTTACAAGATGAAAATTATATTTTTATGCAACTGTGAAGAAATGCTACAAATACCAAACACAGCCAGGAAAAAATAATTCTAAAACTATTGTACCTCCAAACATGAGACAAAGTAGCCATTATCATTTTTTTTTTCCTTCCTGCATGCAAATTCAGCTTCCTAAATTGTTACAAAACTCAAAGCATATTCAGTAAGATGAACAGAAATGTTTCTGCATTCATATCTCAAGTAATCATATCTATCAAAGAAGTGTTTCACGCCTACCATACCCTGGAAGAATGCTTTTTCAAGTGTTAGAAGTCGCTGATATTTTAAGAAAAACACCAATAAAATGCCAATTTAGACAGTTTGAGCTCCATTCTTCATCACAGAGAAGGAAATATGAAACATAATCACAGCTTTTTTGTTCCAGTTCTTTAATATTGAAGTCAAATCATGATAATTTCCACGCTACCCGACTATGTCATCACAGAATATGACTTTGAGCACTAAGCAACATAACACTTCCAAGCAACAAAAATGCAAATGCCCGTGGGTAGTAAAATACAGAAATAAAGAAAAGTATCTACAGAAACAGTTTTACTGCATGCCTAAGTCATACCTGGTTTATTAAACCAGTCCAGAATGTCTGTACCAATTCTTTCCTAGAAGCAGCAAGGAAAAAAAAGACGGGTACCTCTTTTTTGTTTCTATCTGAATGCTTCACACCCTCTATTAAGTCTTGGTTTTAATTAGGCCATTTGACTTAGACTGATAGGAAGCAAACTCTAAGAGACAAAGATATAAGAGGCAGAGAGCCTTCAGCTACTTGGGTGAGCTGAGGAGAAACCAGAAACTGCCCAGAATAATCACTGAGAGTCAGCCTTTAATAGGAAGCCACACATTAAGAATATTTTTCCTTCCTTTGCAGGTAACTTCTTTATTAATATTTCTCCATGTTTTATACCTAATCACATAAATTCACTCTGCTGCCATTCTCAAAGTCAGATTAGGCCACTATGAGAAGCATCATCTCATCATCCTCAAAGACTTTGACCTTAAAGCAGATTTCTACATTTCTGACTGTATGGAGGGAGAGCAAGGTAAACTTTAATCCAGTGGAAAGCCCTTCCAAGGCCAAAGGACGAGGGCATTACTCCACTGGTTAAGGAAATTGGGACAATGCCCAGCCTTGTTTCTTGTATCTTAGTGCAGCCCGTGCTGCACCCAGAAATAAACAGCGTTACAAAGAAAGAGCAGCCACTGTTCTTCCCTCAGCTTCTCCCCATCAGCAGCTCCAGTTGCCACCAGTGAGGTTCAGTAGTGTCTCCTGTTGTCAGCTCCTCAGACAGCTGCATTTGGAAGGGACCAGAGCTCTCCAGAAACCTCCTGGAACTCTTGATTATTGCCTGCTGTGCTGTCACTCCAGCAGAACCTGGAGGGTTCCTGGCTCTTGCTGGTGAAGGTGCCTGCAGCAGAAATGCACAATAACCCTGCCAGTGATGGTGGTGTGCCCACAAACCCTGACCCAGGGGGTCCCAGCTGGGCCACCAACCCTCCCTAGATGGAGCTGCAGCACTCCAGCTGCTCTGCACTCCTGCTTCATCATCTCACACCATGCTTAAAGCAAGCTCTAAATATCTGTTCCTCTACTTCCAAAATTTATGGCGTTACTTTAGACTATTTTAATCTGAGCCATTTAACTGAAAAACAAATCTAGACTGAAACACTGCATGAAAGAATTCAATTAAATAGATTCACTGTTTCAAATGTGTTTGGAGTGACAGAATTGAGGACGATAGAAAATTTAAGGGAAAATACATTTTTATGCCATCTTCAGACCTTAGCAAGTATTATCTTGACAATAAAAAGGATATGGTTCCTTTTAATAGGCCTTTCATTTTCAATTATCATGAACAGCTCTATGTTTTACCTATACCCATCAGTGTTATGTACAACTGGCACATAGAACTCCTCCAATAATTGGAATTTCTCTGTCATTTTTATACCAATACTCTGTATGAACAACGCTTTTTTTTATTTTTTTTTAACACAAGGCAGTAACTGCTTTCTTGGCTGCCACAAAATTAGCAGATGTCAAATTAAACTGTCCTTTTGTCCACCCATCCTCAGAGGAAGAAATCAAAAGATGATGAAGTGCTCCATTAGTAATCTGTGTCTGCTTTTTAATTTGCAGCTTCATATTTTTCAGTCAAAAGTCTTGGACAAGCAGGCAAACCTACCAAACATGATCAAAAATCTTGCTTAATTTTTCATTCCTCCTGACAATTACAAAATTTTTGCATGTCACGAAGAATTTAGGTGGACAAGAGTTAAGACATCAAAGGTAAACTACAGTACGAGTGATTTTCCCTCCTCCTGACACAAACTGAGGCTGTTTCTCACAGCTCACATTGCTCAGACTCCAACCCAACCCAGACTGTGATTCTATGATGCACAAATTAAAGTCAAACAGGGTAGACAGAAACTGATCTGTCACCGAGTACTACCCATGTGCAAGGTAAGTAAACACAAATGAATAATAATGTATCACAAAATATGTTTAAAAGCCTTTTCTTAAATGAAACAGTCTTTAAGTTATATACCCCAAGCCACACTCAAGCCCAATGAGGTTGTAAGTGCCTAGAGCTTTATGATTTTGGAGTCAAAGCTTATAAACTCTCAGATCATCACAAAAATAAAACAAAATTTAATTCAATTTTGGGATACAGACCCTTATAGTTTAGGGAAACCCATGAGTAATTAGAAAGAGACCAGAGAGAGGACAGGAAGAAAAAAGTTCATGGGTAAATCTGCTCAAAGCAGCACCTTTTAAACGAAACCTGCATTTGCTGAATATATTTTGAGCTATCAGTATAATTTGTTGACCTAAGAATTAAAAAATATGTTCCAACAAATAAGTGGAAAAACAGCAAGTCTTTAAATTCCTCACAGCTAACATTTAATCACTAATTATACGAAAACATCACCATCAGCATAATGTCACAAACAAACTAAAACACCAATCTAGGATTTTCATTTTCATTACCACATTAAAGGATGGCTTCAGTTGCAGTTCAAAATCTGTTTTAAGTCTCACTTATGGAACAAAGAATTCAGCAGCACAGCAAAACTCCACTATTAAGGAATTTTTCACAATAGTCAATCTTAACTCCTATTTGTTTCATACCCACTCCTGATACATCTAGTTAAATTATAATCAATAGCCAGCTACTAATCATGGATCAATGTTTAATTACCAGTTCCAAAGCTACTGTCATATGCAGTTGGATAGGTAATATGACTTCTCTGTCCTGTGTTTTATTTAAAGTGCCATGGAAGAAATAAGCTGAATCACAGATGGTTAGAAACTGCTGTTAGAGGAGGAAATTTTCTGGAGAAAATCCTCAGAGTATATGCTCAAAGCTGTAGATGACAGTCACAGTCACAAATATGCATGGAAAAATTGGACTGGCCAAGGCAAAAATGAGCCAAGCTACTCACTACAGGTGTGGCCAATAATAAAAATTATCAGTTGAGGTTAAATCACCTTGCAATGAATGAGTCCCCAAAACAGGGAGGGAGAAAATCTCATCTCTAAGCACCAAATGAGGACATTGCCCATTCCTGTGAAAATGAGCCTTCCAGATGAGAAAGGATTAAATGGCAGAGAAATTAACTACTTCTAAGAAACAACTATACCCCAACTGAGTCTAAACCTTCATCTCACTTCCCTGTATTCCCAAAAGAATCTCAGTAGCTTCACACATTTCAGATAAAATCCCTGCTGGCAGTCATCAGCAAGATAGACCAAATGAAAGGTGACTATAAAAAAAAATAAATTACCACACACACTGACATTTCCAGAGAAAAACAGGAGGAAACAATCATTTAAGATAACTGTAAAGAAAACACAGTTTGTCTATTGACACTTTATCTAGTGCCTTAGGAGGCAGATCAATGAAAAAAACCACTTGCTTTTATATAAAACCTGACCAACCCTAAACATACCCAAGGAATGTAAGGAATCTCTGGATAAACTGGTTGGGAGCTCAGATGGAGGGTCAGGAAGGATTTATTCATTCAGAGTCAGGTTTAAGACCACAGTGTGGCTAATTCTCCATCTAATGTCATATTCATGAAGGCTGTCTCCTCTTACCTAATTAGCCCTATCCCCTGATCATACCTCCACGAGGTACAAAGGAAGAAATCACTGCAGCAAAGTGCAGCTTTTCTACTTCAAGACAGAGCTGTGAGTATCTGTGTCAGAGCCAGGTTGCTCCCAGGGTAGAAGTTCCACTAGTACAAAACTAACCAGGGAAAAAATTAAAAAAAAAAAAAAAAAATCACAGTCTGAGGTTATATTTATGTTTTCATTTCCTTCTTTCATCTCAAAATAGGATTCAATAACCATGTGTTTAATGGAACTGCCGGGGAGGAGTGGGCCAAACATCTGCTCCACTTTGGCATTTCAGTTTTGTCTGGAGTTTGAAGAGGGCTTTCCTGTCATTTGGATGAGGTGCCTGTAGGAAAAGCTGGTTGTGAAAGTCTGTAGGCTCATGTATTTCCTGCCTCTAAATGTAAAACCTTGAAAATACAGCAAAACTGCCAACCAGGAAAAGCCAAATAGGGAAGCAGTCCAAAGAAATTTTCAAGAACACCAAAGAAAACCAAGAAAAAAAAAGAATTCAACATTAAAGTAGCTTCTGAAGCCATGAACTGAAAAGCTTTTGTTTCAGTAATGTTTTGTGTTGTGCCATCACAGCTGATAGCTTCTTAGAAAGGGCAGAACTTTGTCTGCATTGAGGTTTTATAGACATACAAATCTAGGAACTGAAGGCATCTGCAGTGAGCAAACTTGCACTTCCCTATTTGTAACATCAATAGATTCCAGCAGATTTTATAATAGAAATATTGCTTCATTTCATCTTCCCTTCTTTCCTTTTTTTTTTTTTTCTTTTTTTAATATTTTCAACGCCTGTGGAATCTGGACGTGTCCTGGCAGGACTGAGGCCCATTTTGAAGGCTGGGACAGGGCTCATAATGCACCAACCAACCTGCTCACTCTATTAGAATAAGGAGAGTTACCTTAAGCACTTTTTTTTTTTATGATTCTGATTTAATTGTTCCTCATTTATATTCATCGCTGAATTTCACTGCATCTGAAGCTATTTTGAAAACATAGCATTGTCCCAAAGGGCCCAATCCAACTCCCATTCAAATAAACAGCCTTCAATGGAGCCTATTTGTTGCCAGCCAACAAGATTGAATTCTGCTGCCGAGTGGTCCCCGGAGCGTTTGTCACAGCTCTTTACAAATATTGCTCCAGCACGAGCAGGCCTGAATGCTCCTGTCCACACACACTGCAGACAACTCAAATCTATCTTTTATCTTCTTGAAACATTTGGTCAGATTGAAAACTCCAGCAGCACAAAGAACTGAACCAACCAAGAATATAAACAGTAAAAGGAGTAAAACATGTTTAACAGTTATATAAAAGTAAAGGGAAAGTAAAAGGATGATAAAATAATTTCATGAGATAGGATCAACTACCATTTACTCCACCCCTAAAATGAAGCCACACAGGAAAATGTGTGTGGATTACAATGACAGCATGCAACCAAATTTCACAGCTACAGGTTTGAAATAATAAGAAATTTTGCAACAAAGTGTAGAAACACCACTCCAACAGTAAGTCATAAGGGTTATGAGGAAAGATTCCAAATCTCACACAGGGTTACCAAAACCACGAAGTCTGAGACTGATATTTCTTGATCACATTTGCACCATATGGAAGACCCTCAGCTGTGAAATGCCCACTGCAATGGGCTTTGAGGACAAGTTTTGGTGGTAGATGCTAAATAAAGGAACAGTGTAACTTCGGAGCACCAGAATGAATGATACAAATGAGAAAAATCTTCAATGGAAGGGCTCTTACTCTCAGATCCTTTATGCTATTTTGTAGCACAGAAATACAGACTGTGGCTGATCAACTTATTTGTAGCTTAAAGTCTGAGACAGTGGAAGATTAGGAGACTTGTTTAGATGGGAATTCTATTATGCAGCACTGCAAAATTGAAGACCTTTATAAAGGAAAGTGGTTTGCTTTGAAATTAAGAACTTGACTTGTTGTTATACAGTATTGATGTGGGTCTTGAAAATAGCCTGCTTGGAAAGCACATATCTTGGGAGATGCTCTCAGTATATGGCAGAGTTGAGAAACACAATAACAAAATGTGATTCATAATACAAATTCAACATATCTAGCTCAAAAATAATGCACAAAAAAAGGTGTTTTTTTAAAAGCTGGCCACCTTGATATTCTAAGAATACTCTTGAGAATCTGAGCTGATACCCAGTTATTTCAGCAGGGTAATTTACAGAGTGCCTCCATGCTTTGAGAGATGACAGAATAAGAGCATGAGCTCCTAATTTCCATCTCTATCTCAAATCCCCACTGCAGCACCAAAGACGGGGCTTGAAACCAACCAAAGCAGCTCAACCAGAACACCTTCTAAGTTCACACCAAGATGATTCTTTTCAGACAGTGCTCCATACTCCAGCCCTTCCAAGCCCTCTGTATCACGGCCCTACAAGAACAGGGATGTTACCTCCAAATTCCTTATTGCAGGGTCAGGCTCACCTAAGGCTTGATGGCAGGAACACGTCTTCAACCATACAGTGAATATTCCCCAGACATTGTTGTGACTGACAGCACTGCCCATCCACACTAACGAGATTAAAACTGTACAGATACAAATGTATAGATATAGATACTATTGTGTGTGTATATCCACACATAATAAGTCTCCCCGTATACATGAAATAATACATGTATACATGAAATGGACAAATGCGACATCAACGAATCAATTGTACCCAGTACTCAAATAAGAAATTTGGGCACAAAAGATTTCCATTTACAACCGAGGCTGTCCTTCGGGTTTAAAGGTAAACCACAGAGCAGCAGTTGTGCAACACAAGTCAGCTCAGAGCAGCAGCAGCGCACTGCCCTGCGCCTGCAGCCGGGAGCGTTCCCGGCAGGGGCACCTGCGGACAGGACCGGACACAAACACGATTCGTTTGCTCCAGGGGCTTTGGCTTCGGGGAAAACACTTATGCTCAGATTCTCATGCAGCTGCTCATGATGAAAAGGTGAAATAACAGAGTTGGTTGCCAAAGGCACGAGGGCTGTCCAACATGTGCGTGTCTCGTTTTACCTCGGCTGCTTGTCGAGGTGAATAATGAACTCCTGCTACACCTCAAGAGAGCCCCTGAGCCCTTCCAGGACGCTCATGTACTCTTTCCCATGGCTCTGCTGGGGTTCAGGAGCACCGGGAAGCCGGAGCTAGGATCGACTTTCCCAGGTGTTGTAGTTTGGAAAAAAATGAGTTTTTTCTGAACTTCAGTGGTCAAACCAATGAGTGCTCAGGTTTAAAGACTGGCACTTGGTGTGGCCACTGAGGACAAGGATCCGTTTCTGAGAACACAAGGGGTTAAAAACAGAAAGCTCCCCGGAAAGCTCTCTCTTGGTTCCGGTCCCTGAGGACAGAGGGATCTCCCCTGCCCAGCGGCTGGCTGGGCGGGGGAGGGGAAGCCATGCGGCCTGGGTGAGGTAGGGCCGGAATCTCGGGCACAGAGGGGGAGAGGAAAATCCTGTGGGATGGAAGGGTGGCAGACAGCCTTCTTTTCCCTTTCCCTCCCCCCTTCCCCCCCCCGGAGGGAGACTGAGAAACCGTGTGTGTAATCTTCGTCACCTTGAAATTTGATATCAACAACTAGACAGTACGGCCGAAGGAGTATGGGGGGGTGGCGCGAGAAGAGTACCCAGCAGCAAAAATACCGTGAGAGTTCTGGGAAAACAAAACCCAAGATTTTAACCCTTTTTGTAAATGATGGAAACTTTATAAATACTAATCCTCCTGAATTTAAAGAAGACAGATAGAAAGAACTGAGCAAAGATGATGGAAGTTTGTGTAAGTAGAAGATTGTCAGAGAACGCTGAAAAGAATCCTAGGTGGGAGGAGATGATAGAGTGGCTTTAACTGGACTCTTTTGTATAGCCATGGACAGACTCATTTTTTTTCTATAACATAGAAACTGTATCTGGGGAGAGGCATTGGCTTGGAGCCAAGAGTGGACAGTAGTGTGAACAGAGATGAGAAGTGTCCCCAAAATTTGAGAGGCTGTCGTTTCTTAGAACTAACCAAAGCATCTTTAAAAAAGAGAAACCCTAGAAGCAGCTCTGGTCCATGCACAGTGGTGAGAGCACTGGACATGGAGAAGAGGCCACGATGTAGTGCAAGAAGGACTCCTATCTCTCCTCAACGAACTGAGTACTGATTATCGGAAGGGTGGTAATAGACTGAAGATTAATTATCTAAAAGGTGGTAACGTGATGGGGAATTTTCAGTTTGTTTTGTTAAGTTGAGAACTGGTGGGGGGGGGGAGGAAGAGTGTTTTTTTAAAGTTTCCATGTTCTTCTGTATGTGTCTTCTTTACCTATTATAAGTAATAAAGTTTTTTTCCTTTTGCTTTCTAAATTAGACACTGTTTTGCTCTGTTTTTAGTCACATCTCACAAAAGATACCAGAAACAGTATATCGTTATAGAGGCACTAGCCTTGTGCCAACGTCAAACCTTTGACATTTGGTTCCCTGACCGGGAAATCGAACCGAATTCTAAATGAAAAAAAAAAGAGAAAATAAAACAAGACTGTGAAATGGGATCAGAGAAAAAGAGCAAAACATGTATCAAAGTAAACTAATAGTGAAATTTAGATGTAGAGAAAAATATTTAGTGTCTTTTGTAATAATTTTAAGATGAGTATGTGTTCTCAGAGGCGAAGGGTGGAATGTCGTAGTTTGGAAAAAAATGAGTTTTTTCTGAACTTCAGTGGTCAAACCAATGAGTGCTCAGGTTTAAAGACTGGCACCTGGTGTGGCCACTGAGGACAAGGATCCGCCTCTGAGAACACAAGGGGTTAAAAACAGAAAGCTCCCCGGAAAGCTCTCTCTTGGTTCCGGTCCCTGAGGACGGAGGGATCTCCCCTGCCCAGCGGCTGGCTGGGCGGGGGAGGGGAAGCCATGCGGCCTGGGTGAGGTAGGGCCGGAACCTCGGGCACAGAGGGGGAGAGGAAAATCCTGTGGGATGGAAGGGTGGCAGACAGCCTTCTTTTCCCTTTCCCTCCCCCCCTTCCCCCCCCCGGAGGGAGACTGAGAAACCGTGTGTGTAATCTTCGTCACCTTGAAATTTGATATCAACAACTAGACAGTACGGCCGAAGGAGTATGGGGGGGTGGCGCGAGAAGAGTACCCAGCAGCAAAAATACCGTGAGAGTTCTGGGAAAACAAAACCCAAGATTTTAACCCTTTTTGTAAATGATGGAAACTTTATAAATACTAATCCTCCTGAATTTAAAGAAAACAGATAGAAAGAACTGAGCAAAGATGATGGAAGTTTGTGTAAGTAGAAGATTGTCAGAGAACGCTGAAAAGAATCCTAGGTGGGAGGAGATGATAGAGTGGCTTTAACTGGACTCTTTTGTATAGCCATGAACAGACTCATTTTTTTTCTATAACATAGAAACTGTATCTGGGGAGAGGCATTGGCTTGGAGCCAAGAGTGGACAGTAGTGTGAACAGAGATGAGAAGTGTCCCCAAAATTTGAGAGGCTGTCGTTTCTTAGAACTAACCAAAGCATCTTTAAAAAGAGAAACCCTAGAAGCAACTCTAGTCCATGCACAGTGGTGAGAGCACTGGACATGGAGGAAGAGGCCACGATGGTACAAGAAAGACTCCTATCTCTCCTCAACGAGCTGAGTACTAATTATCGGAAAGGTAGTAATAGACTGAAGATTAATTATCTAAAAGGTGGTAACGTGATGGGGAATTTTCAGTTTGTTTTGTTAAGTTGAGAACTGGTGGGGGGGGGGAGGAAGAGTGTTTTTTTAAAGTTTCCATGTTCTTCTGTATGTGTCTTCTTTACCTATTATAAGTAATAAAGTTTTTTTCCTTTTGCTTTCTAAATTAGACACTGTTTTACTCTGTTTTTAGTCACATCTCACAAAAGATACCAGAAACAATATATCATTATAGAGGCACTAGCCTTGTGCCAACGTCAAACCTTTAACACCAGGAGAGCACAACCAGGCACGTTCACCCCAGCCTGACCCCGGCCAGCCGCGCTGAGCCAAGCCAACGCGGCGCCGCCCCCGAACGTGCTCAGACAAACGGTGTCACTTCGGCGTCACCCAGCCCTGCCGCCGACACACCGCCGAGCTCTGTCGGTGTGCGGGGAGCAAGGCGCTCGGAGCGGGCGCTCCCGGTCGGCTTTGGCCCGCCCAGCCCCGAGCCGGAGCTTCGCCCCGACCCCGGCAGCGCCGGGGCTGCAGGTCGGACGCGTCCTGCAGCCCGAGCATCCGCGGGCAGCCGCAGCGGGCCGGTCCCTCCCGCGGCCACTCACGGGCGGGGGAGGCTGCGAGCGGAGCCGCGCCGGCCGCGGGGCTCCGGCGGGCGCAGCCAGCGGGGCGGAGGCTGCCGGCCGCGGGGACGGCGGGGCGCGGGCCCGGGCTAGCGCACTCACCGGGAATTCGCGGCGCAGGCGGGCGGATCGCAGGGCCAGGTCCCGCAGCACGACCCCCGCCCGCCCGGCCAAGGGCGCCGCCATCTTCGCCACTGTCCCCGCCCTGCCCCGAACCCCGGGCGGAAACCGAGAGGGGCCGGGCGGGGCCGCGGAGCGGGCAGCGCCGTGAGGGGCGCGGGGCGGCGGGGGGCGCCCCGGGGGAAGGGCATGGCCCCGGCAGCCAAGGGGCCTTCTCTCTCTGGCAAGGAAAGGCCGAGGGAGTTCACCTGTTCGCTGAAAGGGGACGTCGTGAATGTGTGTCACTGTCTAAAGGGTTCAGAAAGATGGGCCGGGCTCTGCCCGGGGGTGCGCAGCCATAGGACAAAGAGACGGACAGAAGTTGATGGCCGGGATGTTCTGTCCGAGCATGAAGAGCTCCCTCGCTGTGCACGGAGCGAGCACGGCCAGGTCGCCCGGAGAGCGTGTGGAGTCGCCCACGCCGGAGATGCTCCGGAGCCGTCGGGACACGATCCTGTGCCCCGTGCTCCGGGATGGCCGGGCTTGAGCAGGAGCTTGGGCCAGAGGAGCCACCGTGGTCCCTTGCAGCCCGACCCGTTCGGTGCTGCCATGGAGGTGCGTTTGAGATGAGCGTGCCCAGCACGGCCGGGTTTGGGCTTGGGCCCGGGGCAGGGAAGCGCCCTGTGGAGAGGACAGCACCGGGAACAGGCAGGCGGCCATGAGAGCAGGGGCTGGGAAGTGAAGCGCCAGCCTTGGACTGCTGGAGGCTCTGCTGACTTCCTTTTGCATTACTGAAAGGTCTGTTGGTTTTTATTAGGAATTATCAAATTAACCCAAGTTAATAAACACTAATAAAGCCTGCTGAGATCCAGTTGACTCTTCACAGGTACTTTTATGTGAACTCCACAAAACACCTCTGTTCTTCATCCACAGGTAAAATGTGTCAGTGTCAGGTTGAACATTAGGAGGATTTTTTTCACAGGAAGGATTGTCAGGCATTAGAATCAGCTTCCCAGGGTAGTGGTGGAGTCACCGTTCCTGGAGGTTTTTAACAAAGACTGCATGTGATGGTGCTGTGATCTGACAAGGTGATGATTTGTCACAGGCTGGACTTGAGTATCTCAGTGGTCTGTTCCAGCCTAAATGATTCTGTGAAACCTGTGAGTTAATGCCAAAAGTGAGACACCAAACTCAGGCCCGCTTGAGGCATGGAGCAGAAGAGCAGAGCCCCAGTAGCTTTATGTCCATCGCGTGAACTTAAAATCTGCCATGAGCTCACAGTCTGAGCAGAGGTTTCATCAAAGCGAGTCCCAGAAGCCAGATTTGTGGAAATTGTTCCTTCCATCAGGAATGACTTAGGGGCTGGTGTGGACCCAGGGGTTTCACATCTACAGTCTGAAAAAAACCCAACCGTCAAATGGCCTGGTCTTTGCAGATACACTCTCTATGTGCCCCAGTTGAGCAGTTCCTTATCTGTTTCTGTTTCGTGCACACTTTGGATAATCCACCTATGAGTAATAGAGAGGTAACCAAATAGCTCACACAAATTGTCCATTTACAATCATGGTTTGAAAAAATAAATGCTAGAATTGAGCAGTGGTTGAGATACCCTTGCAATTTTACAACAGTTCATATTATATTCACCTATATTGAAGCCTGCAGAGCTAGCATTATATGGAGGCATTATTTATGCTGAACATTATTTATTCAGTGGTTTATGATGAAATAGTTGGATAAACACTTAAATCCCCATCTTCCAGTCCAGGATGTGAGTGGGAACAAAGGAAAATGCTCCTGTCAGGGCTTAGAACTTACACTCCCAAACGTGTTTTTTTTTAAAAATCAGGATCTGAACAACTCTTTTATTGGAATTTAATCAGCAAATAAATTATATGTCTAATAGAGAAAAAATCTGCAGTTTCATAAAAACTGAGGTGCTAGAAAAATCTGAAATTGAACACTTTTGTCTTTGTCATGAAAATTTAAGTAATGCAATATGTTTCAATAAAGAATCTGGAGATGCTATTTTTGATAGCATTGAGCAATAATGTATGGTACCAGTATTAACCCAGGTATTACTGTGTGCTTGTTCTTTCAGAATATTATATACTGACTTAGGTATTATGATGGAGGAACTATAATTTCATTTTTAGTTTCATGACTGTGGTTCAGTAAGCACAGCGCTCCCTATTCATACAGACTATTATGGTTGTCTGCATTAGGTTTATATATATAGCAGGTATATAAGCTTCCAGATAATGTCTGTGAATTACATGCAAGGCTATCATTTAATGCTATGAGGAGCATTTTCACTGCTTAATATAAATAATGCAGAACCTGCTTTACTATATTTTTTTATTGTTTAGATTTAGTGGAAAACCACTGTACAAATGCACAGTGTGGAGTATTCACCAAGACATGAGATTTTTTTTCGTATTTCTGCTGCAGAACATGCCTGACCTTTAAAGTATGAGGAGAAAAGAGAGAGATATTCATTGTCTTCACATCCAGTTTCCTTCTATGTTTATGTGAACCAAAGAAAATTTAGATGAAGCAGGTCTCTGAAGCAATTAGGGTAAGCAAGAGCCAGAATTTTGGGATCATAGAGATGATACTAAGATGCTTTAGTGTGTGAGAGGAAGGAAAAAATTACGAATAATTGTTGGGGAACATGCTTGAAATGCAGGAATTTGGGAACAGCTGAGGAGTAGTCTCAACACACCATCCTCACAAATAAGGGGGGGAGGGAAGTGAAGTGCAAAATAAAAAAGGATAGAGGGAGAGGTTGGTTTCAAAGGTCATTCCTTCTGGATTTCCAGACATTCCTCTTTATCTCTCATGGATATGCAGCATTTGAGGGGGCTCCTGTTCTGTCTTCCCCAGGATTCACAAAGTCTAGATTGCAGCTAAGTTTTTAGCAGTGGTCTATTTAATGCAAAACAACCAGTAATGGTTTTGCAATTAAGTTTATAAAAAGAACATTGTGTAAGGTTTATACCTCTTTAGAAGTTATCCTTAAGGCTAAATGGTTGATAATGTTCAAGTGAAAACATTTAACGACAAAAAAATCACTTTATCACAGGTAAAACACAATTTTAAGCGTTTTTGCAATTACATTGTATATTCATTTTCTTATCTGTGCAGCTTACCTCCCAAACCATTGTGTTTTTTATTTTATAATGTGTTGCTCTAGCTGGGTTTTGATGGGTTGCAGTTTTATTTCAGAGTACTGGAACCAGTGGGCTGAAAGGCATTTCCTCATCTGCACAATGCCTCGTCATTGTTCTTATGTTAGCTACAGAACTTGAGCTTCATATTCACATGGATTTCACAGGGAACAAGTTTATAATAAATAAGTTTTTTTGAAAGATACCCCACACACAGCATCCCCAAGAATAACAAGTGAGGGTAATAAAGCTGCAGCAAACTCACTAAAATAGTCCCACTGTAGGTGGCTGAGAAGAAGGAAACAAGATCATGGGGTGTTTGACAGTGCCACTGCAGAGTCCTGCTGCTCAAGCACCTCTCAGATTATGATGCTCTCCCAGTCCTTCACTATTTCTCATTCCTTTTCTCTGTTCAAATGTTAAACTGAAAAGAAAAATGTATGGTAACTGGTAAATAAACCAATGGGTGGAAGAAGGGTAACAAAGGATTAAAATAATATTTGGGTCTAAAAAGAAGAATGAAAATAAGGCATGAGAAATAGTGCATTAGAATTGTAAATTGCCTCCTAGGCCACCGAGTTCAGCCATTGCATACAGCCACAGAATTTCCAGTCATTAGAACATTATTGAAATACCCTGGAAGGTATCCTGGAAGGAAGCAGGATGGGGTGGGTTTGGCTGGGTAGGATCAAACATCCTGGTTTCTCTGTGTGCAGTAACATAGGAGCTCTGTGTGCTGCTGCCTCGCCAGGCTGTGTATGTAAATATCAGTTTGCCCTTTTCATTTTCATTTCATTTCTGCGCCTCTGCTGTACATAATGGAACTTGTATGTGGCTCAGAATGAAGGAACCAAATGAAGCCTGAAAACAGTCTTTGAATCTTCTGCTCAATGCTGTGGGAAGCCAGGGTGCTGCATTTTAACACTCTGATAACAGTGAGTCAAAAAGTGAAAAGAAGTGTCTAAAGCAAGGAAAACTTTAAATAATAACATGGAATAAAGAGAAATAGTAGAATAACCAACTTTAAAAAGATTTATAGCCAGAGGCAACACCAGCTGTAGCAATAGTAAGAATAATGCTCCACCTCTTTTGATATCTAACCACCTGACTGTGTGAAATCAAAACTTGTAGGAATTATGACATAAATTAATAGGTTGAAAACAATAGAAATGATGCATCAGTTTACAGGAGAGCTACTGCTACCTCTTGCCAGTGGCCTGCTGTATAATGAGGCCGACAGGGCACTGCAGGTTTCTCAGCAGAGATAGACTGTGGGTCTATAACACTCAGTTCCAACAACGCTGAGAACTCTGATATTGAGGGTAGAAAGACAATTTTATTGAACTTCTGTCAGAGACGATACAGGAGTGTGAATACAGAAAGTGTAAAGATCTGAGCTGTGGGATACAGTGAAAACAATCTTTCAGAGTCTGGACCCCTTTGATAACATGTCACTATATCCTTACAAAGATTTTGAATTCTCTAGAAAATACAGTGAATCTAAAAACAGGAAAGAAATGTCTAACAGTCTTTAAAGAAAAAGAAAGCTAAATTTACTTGGGGGAAGGAATGGAGGTTAGAGTAGCAGCAAAATAGTGATGTAATGAAAAGACAGCCTCTGTTTGTCTGCTGAGCAACTCAGTTTATTATGTAGAAAAACATTCTAAAAAGAAATCAGATTTATTAAATATGAAGCGAAATCTTGACTAGATCAATAATCTTCTGTACATTGTATTCAAAAACATATTTAGCAGCAAGCCATTTTATTTAGAAACATTCCTCAACAAGCTCTAGAGTGCACAGGAAAGTTCCCAGATGAAGTTTGCCAAGGCAGTCAAATGTGGAGCCTCCACATCCACCATGCTGACTGATAGGAATCTGTGAATTCCACGTGAGCCATGCAATAAAGCTCTTTAGGTCTTTCCCAGAAGGGCTGCTATTCCCATATGGAAGAATAAAGAAAGCCATGATGTCACTGCCTTAAGAGAAATTACTTGGTTGCTGACAGAAAAAGTTTTGTTTTAGGTGTGTTCTGTGTGTCCTGCACAGTTATCTGCAAACATGTGAGGATTTTCCAGGAATGAAAGCTGGTTATTGCTTGAGACTGTTGAAGGCTGTAGCTAAAAAAGCAGTGTTTGCCCCTGCCATAGGGAGGCTGGGCAAATCAGGAAAGCTATAGGTGTTCCCATCGCAGCTAATCCATGTTTTAATTCACAGGTTGTAAAATACCTTGTTGTCTCAACCTGTTACAGGGTTTAAAATTGTCTATTGTAATTAATTTCCAAACCAGTAAGGTGAAAGGGCTGCTAATATGTGAGGGGTAATTTTTTCCTGATGAATTTTATGGATTGCAGAGGCAGGGAAATTGATTTTTCTGCCAAATGAAGTATTGCTCTAAAAGAAGCTTACTATTCTACCTAGTTTGGGGTCATAGGTACTATTTCTGTGGGTTTTGTAGATTGCATGCTGTGTTTTCCTATTTCAATAAAACCTTTTGTCATGGAGGCAGGTTTCACTTTCATTACTATTGGTTGGACACCAGCAAGTGGTTCAGTGATCATGGAAGTTTATAAAAACCATAACCTTTTTGAGGAGCCTAACAAAGAAGTGCAGCACTGTGTGAAAAAGCTTGTAACAAAACCTGAATACACCACCAGAGGAAACTGAACTGCCTAAACATAAAGCAGGGTGACAACAGTTACTATGGCATTTGGTGCATATGCTCACTGCTTTGTCTAGACAGCATATTTGGACATTTGCAAGTGTGTAAAATAAAGGAGGATTTTTTTACCTTAGCTGGTGGCAAGAGCAGTTACAGCTGGTGTAACCGGGCTATCTCCAGTCACAACTGCAAGCAGACTTCATCACCACTGCTTTAAAAGATCTCAGTGCCTTTATATAAAAAGGCCAAAGTTTGTAAATGTTTTTCTGATTTTCTTATGTTGTATGGTGTCATCTTTCAGGCCAGCTGTGAGAAGAAGGAGGATACCTACAAATGCAATCACACAGATGAGACTGTGCTGATTTGTTTTGTGATCTGTTCCCTTTAGAATTAAACTACCAGCAAAAAGCAATCTTCCTGCACATGGGACTTGCAAGGGGTGCTTCCAGGCATCTCTTTTGCTAGTTAATGTATCAATTCTTCAAAAATGGAAGTGTAGTCAAAATGTAAGTTCCTTGAGTAGAAAAAACAGACAGTGACTCTTTCTGAGGTCCCTTCAAATTACATGCAGGGAGCCTTTAGGAGCCTGATGAAAACATTAAATATAATTTAGTAATCCATGGTGGACTGTAAATAGTTTCCTGACTAAATATAGCCTAAATACTTTAACAGAATTCCAACTACATTTGCAAGCATCACCTCCCCTACACAGAGGTTTGTAAATCAGCTGCATTAGTATTTGCTTCTCTGAATGATATTTGCAAATTTTATGGAAATTCAAAGAGAAAATGGGCAAAGAGCAAAGTCTGTATCCTCAGGGGACAGTATCTATATGAACAGATGAGTAGGGAGGGTAAAGCCTCATGCTTGCCTTCTACCTAGATGCATTTTATTCAGTAAAAGAAGCTTTATTGACTTCATTTCTGTAAAACTTTCTTTAGCCTGTAAGCAGAATAACTCCAAAGTGTTTTGCTTATGAGGATTATTACAACATACAGCTAACTATCTTCATAAATGCTTAGAAATGGACATAGATTACCTCACCTTCAATTCTTATGTGTGTGTACAAATATACACTGCATTTTTTAATGTCTTGGGAAATTGTAATATAAAGCTTTTTTTCTATTAGTAGAGCTAGGAGGAATCAAAAAGAACTTTCCCCTTGCCTATTCCTTTAATAGCTTCTACAAAAGTACATAGGAATTACCATATTTTTAATTAATATGCGTTTGCTATCAAGATCGAAATGGGAATGCTTTTGCCATCAGCTTGGCTGTAGTAGACTAAACTTAAAAAATTCTTTTTCATTCTGCTTTGCAAAAGAAATTGGAATAAAATTTCTCTAAGCAACAAGTTCTAGTATCCCTCTGATTTAGTAAAGTGTCATTTGCAAACTCAGCTGTTAAATATAGCAATATTAGGTATAGCTTCTGCTATATATGTTGTTTGTCCTTAATAAATGTGTTTTGATGATTTTGGTTCTCTAGGAACACTGGGAATGTTTTAGTCCAAACAAGTAACTCTACAATCAAAATTCTACCCCAAGAGCTATATTTATGCTACCAATCCGTGCTTCAGAAAATGGTGAGTTTTTTCTTTAGAAAACCAGTGAAAACCAATTCATTAATAAGTGCTGTAGGAGGTATGTGATTTGTTTTGAGAGTCATTTAGGATCAAAATCCTGTGTACTGTAATAAAAATTCAGGGAAGCAACAGAAAATTTACATGGACAGCTCATTTAATGGCTGTGATGATTTTATGTTTGAGGTAACATGCATCTTAAGTGTAGTATCCTGGGCAAATCACTATATATTCACTTTGGATTTAGCTTCCTTAGACTTTTAATGTATATAATGAGTGTTGAGCTGTATACTGAAATGAATCCCTTTGTTACTCAAGGCTACATGTGGCTTACTTGATGGAATTCAGAGTAGGATTCATAACAAATAACAGAGTTTGAAGGGATAAATGCTGAGAGTAAACTTCCTTATCTCTGCTGGTTTCTAGGAACACAGTTATTAGTGTCTATGGCCCATGGTTCAGTTCTCTACAAAGCAGAGAGCTTCTCTACTAATCATCCTGCAGACATTAATGTGAGTGCATAATGTAGGAATGCTCAAGTCTTGGAGTCTTATTTATAACTGAAAGAATTTAAACGAATTTTAATATTACCAATGAATACTCCCCCAAATTCCAATGAAATTTATATCTATGCAAGAGTTTGTGCATGTTTCATTCAATAATTGCATCTAATATTGCCATCAAGGAAAGAAAAACAATAATGTATGCCTGGTGTGACACATGCCATGTTTCAACTGAGAGCATGACTACTGCCACCCTATAAAACAGAAAATTAATGCAATTAATTCATTGCTTCAGAACAACAAATAACTGAGGAATTTGCAAAATACATCAGTCTTCTGTGAAGAAGAGAAGACTTTATTAGGCAGTAATTGTTATGAATTAATCACTTAGCTTTAATGCTAAGTATGATCTTGTGATACAGCATAAAAATATGAGTGCCAGTCAATAAGCAGACTATGAATAGTCTTGGGAAGGAATTCATCTCTTGTCCAGAGTTCCTGGAGAATAGCAATGACTTTTTATTTTAACCTCTCATTGGAAGCAGCAGTTCAGTTCATGCTGTCTTACATCAGATGCACAGGCTTCAGCAGTGGTGAACTAATGCAAACTTGTCACCACTGTATCCTGCAGAGGTGTCTCGCTCTTTTGAAGCCAGTAGAAGTGATAAGTCAAATATTTCTTGCAGCATTTAAAGCACAGAAGATACATGTACATATATGTGTGTGCATATATATATACTGGAGACTTTTACTGATAGAATATTTATATTAAAATATATGCTAAATATTATTTAAGATCTTTCTTATGCTGGTTTATGTGACATGAGGAATTTTGCAATACTTTCTTTCCTAATTCCTTCAGGTTTTCTCCAGTTTTTTCAAAAGGTTGAGGAAGTTTCAGTGTACCTAGTATTCCAAGGATTTCTAACCAGCATGAACAGATTTATTGCATATAGCACAGATCAAATTGCATAGAATTGTTAATGTAGCCCAGTCATGCCCTGTTGTATCTGTGCTGTCAGACTGAATAGGTCTGTCTTAATAACCTGAGAGAGGTTGAGAGAGTGAAAATCAGCTCCATAAAATTCCACCCAAATGAGAAAATCAGTTCTGAATGAACGGTGAGTACAGACCATCAGAAATCATTTTTCTTGATGAGCAGATGGAGAAATGTGTTTTTGAAGGTGGGTTGTTAAGTCTTTGAAAGGTAACTGTCAGAGGTCATTTCAGCCTCAGCTGATTATCTCTTAGCCTTTAGCTAATACTAAATGGCAAGCTTACAAGTCTTATATGTACAGCTGTGGTACAGCTTTTATTGAAAGTTGAAGAAAAGAGACAAAATCAAAAATCACAAAAAGGACCTTTTAGGATATCAGGGAACCGAAAACCAGGGATTGCTGCACGTCGTGTGGCATTTTGCTCCCTTGTCTATGTGGAACCAAACCAGAGGTCCTGTTTGTCATGCAATTTCTGCTTGTTTTGTGAAGAATTCTGGGTCTGTAAATCTAAAAAAACTCCATCATTCTCCATGAAGATAAGATAGTCTGCAACTTAAAGAAAATAAAACCCACAAAGGAGGCAGCAGGAGCATGCAGAAATTGTCCTCCTAGTCAAAAGGCATCAGCAGCATGTCCTTATCTTCATGATATACTTCATAGCAATGGAACAAAGATGAAGCAAAAACTCACAGAGAGATTTGATATTCAATTATTTTGTCTCATTTCTTTCCTTATCTGCCGAAGTGTACAGGAGTCACATATGACTACTGTCCTTTACAGACAAGGTTGCCATCCTGCCTTCATCCAGCTCATCCATCATTTCATTGTCACAGTGTTTCAAAGCACGGTAGCTGCAGTGTCACTGAGACTTCTGCTACTGCAATGACACCTGAACAAGCATCCAGGCTTAAGGCAGTTCCTCTCATTTGTTGAAGTAAGCTGAAATTTTCATCAGGGAGCTATTGCTTCTCATTTATAAAGAAAAACATCGGCTATTATGGTAATAATACAGAAAGCCTCATTAATTACAGCACACAATAAAGAATAAAGTGAGTGTAAAGAAGCTAAGCAGATGGTGCATTATAATCAGACTTTTTAAACAGTAACCTTCACAGCAGGGAATGCTGTAGGTAAGAGTGCAACTTAACTTTCATTAGAACATTTTTATTTCTATGTTTAGGATATATTTCCAGATATGGTTTCTGCTGAAAGTTGAATTATTCTGGAAAGCTTGAGAAAAACAATAAGCAATACAATTTCTTTCTAACTACAGAGATTATAGAGTGTGAAGTGGGGGAGAAGGGGATATGCTGTAAAGTTTTTACTGGTTTCTGTCATTCCTTCTGCAGTTTTGAAACATACTGTAAAGAAAAAAATTTTGAAACTTTTTAGGAAGAGACAAAAATAGGGGCAGCTGTAGCTGTCTATTTTGGGAGTGTGGAGTTGGGGAAGAGGAGGCTTAGAGAGCATTGCATAAAACTAGGAGTCTTGAGGTACCATTTTGCCCAAAGGGAGGGAAGAGGAGGGTGAGAAAATACTGCTATAGGTTAGTGGCAGTTTTAAGAGACAAACCCAGCAAAGATTCCTCCTCCCATATCTGGCATTGCTGTGTGCCCAGGAAATGAAAATGTAACCTGTCAGTTGCCCTTGCCAGTATTCAGAAAATAGCTGCAATAGAAATCTATAAAATATTTTGTGAGAGAAATGATACCCAGACAATTGTACGTACAATGAACCAAGCGAAACTAAACCTGTGAGGTGCTTCAATTCCCATATGATAATTCATTAGGAGGGTTCATTTTAATGAATGAAATGAACACTAAGAAAAAGCTTCTCTCTGCTTCAGCACAGCAGTAAAGAACATTGTTCCTCTCTGCTGGGTAACTGAAGTGTCCAGCCCCAGGAACAGCAGCTGCTCAGAGAGCACTTGGTGTCCACACCTGCAGCCTCTGTGGGCTGTCCAAACTCAGCCTGCATGCAAATCCCATCTGCCTTTGCTAATGCTGCACTGGGAGCCACATCAAACCTTTTTTTTCCCCCAGTACCCTTTGACTTCAGCAGGATTACAGAGAGGATAACAGAAGGACCAGCTCTGTGCTGAGAGCTGAGGAGGATCTATGAGGGATGGAAATCTTGGCTATTGCAATGGTTTGATGAAGTAGCATAAAAACTCCAGAGCCACGTTTGAGAGCTTTTGCTCTTTTTCTTGCAAACATGGGCTTTTTGCTTGGAGACAGTGAGTTTAAAGTAGTTGCTGTTCAATCTCCTAATATTATTCAACCAATTAGGCTTTATTGGATTGTTCTTGAAATAATGTGTATAATGTGTAGCTGTTCACAGCAAACTCTCCTGGTCCTTTCAGCTATGAGCTTTCCATGGCCTTAGTGGCACACGTGTTGCACTTTATTGTCAATGAAAATCTAAGATTCATGGCAATATACTGATATTCCATTACTTTTTTTCCTCTTGATGTCTTTAGCAATTAAAGCCAGTAAAATTTTAGTCAGGACATTGAATGGCAATAAAGCAACAATCAAAGAGTCTATATTACAAAACAAGAACAACAAAAAAAGAAAAAACATATTAAGAAAATATATCTGTATTCAAAGAACCGTTACTTCAATTCTTAACTGTACAATCAGGTGTAATAGGAGAAATTACTTCTGTTCAACTTTCTGGGTTGGCATGTTTCCAAAGTGGGCAATAGGAAGCTTGGATTCCCTTATGCTTTCTCCCATTGCAGTTCTCCAATATACATATCAGTGTACAGTAGCACGTACAGAAAATATTCAGAGCATTGTTGGGTTTGTGGTGATTCTTCCTAGGTCTGGAGTGATTCACTGGCCAGGCCATCCATACATTATGCTTGTTTTACAGGTCAGAATGTGAAAGGCAGTTCCTGTGATGCTGCACAATTCTCCTTTGGGTACCTTACCACTGACCTTGGCCTGCCCTCATGCCAGTCATGGGCAGCTCGTGGGGGGTTTTGATACAGCAGTGGTTGTGTTTATCTGCTCCTCGAATGTGGCAATAGAAAGATATAAATCCTGTCCCTTGATGAAAATCTGCTCTTGTTAATGAAGCTTTCAGTCATGCATCTGAAAGGATATTTAGCTCATGCGTTCACAAAATGCTTGTTTGCAACTGTTGCAGCTCTGAAATTGCGGAAAGGAGCGCTTTGCTGCCACCTCTCAGTGAACTGGGAAGAGAGGGAGCTTTGTGTACAAACTTCTGGGCCTATTTGTTTGCCTGGTTTCCTTCTGAGGTGCATTTCTGTTGATTCCCTAAGGAATCAACTAAAACTGGGAGAATCAGAGAAATGAAATAACGTCAAACTTGTTTTATGGTGGAGAAAATCAGAATGGTATTTAAATATTCCCTGTTTTGGAGTTACCACAACTGAACCTCGGTCTTGTATGGTGTAGTGAATGGAACTGAATTAATATGAATATGTAAATGCATCTATTCCTAACTGATCTAGTATGTTGAGTCTGCTAAAAAATGAAGTGCAGGCATCAGCACGACAGAAGAGGATGGTAACAATAATAGGGGATTGGCACTGACAAAGGCTGTAAATGGGAGAGACAGTAAACTGCTTCCTCTATGAAATGAGGCAACCCTTCCTGAGAGTGTTTGTGAATTTGTCTGCTCCCTTTCTTTAAATGATGAAAGGGGTACAGCTGATGGATAAACAACAAGATCATTTGTTCATCAAATGTTCAAACTGAGCTGCAGGATGTAGGATCTGAGTCTGGTCCTTTTTGTTAGCACTGATATTTGGAGGAATAGCTCAAGGTTTGTGTGATTACAGAAAGATTTCTTAGCACAGTACTCATGAACAGTCTCATTAAAATCAAGGACTGTGACTCTGGCTATGCAAACACCCAGAAGAGAAGTGCTGGAGTTTCTTTGACTCCTCCAGGGATTGCACCACTGCAATTGATTTTACATGAAGGCTCTGGGATGGTACAGTGATGGACGGCAGAGTAACACCCTGGGAGAGATGGATGGCCATGATTAAGTGTTTATTGGCCAGCAGTCAGTGCCTTTTCCTATCCTCTTAGGGCCCAATCCACAGATGATATGCTGTTACCGCTTTTTGCTCCGGGGTTGGTGCTTAAACTCACGCAGAAGAAGCTGGTATATTTAGGACCAGAGGTCTCCAGTCCTTTGCTTGTTTGTCTCCATGCTGCAGTCTGACATCATTACAATATTGAGGCCTAAATAAACAGCAGAGTTCTGAATATTTAATTTGCAAAACCATTTTATTCAAGTATCTTAAATCTCTAAAGTTTTTCAGCTCTTTTGTTTGTTCCCAGGGGAATTTACAGTTTCCCTTGAGATTGCGGTCTGTTGTTATTCTTTCCAAAGGAAATATAGAAATCATATTTTAACCTGAAAGGGTTTTATCCTCCCTTCATGTTCTGCTTAATGTTTTTTTAGTTGAATAGTGTGAACTTTTCTAGACACATTTCTGGGATTTATGCATTAATATCAGGCTCCAGGTGGAGAGGCTTTTTATCAGATAAGCAAACCTGGGAGAAAGTCCTGAATGTTAACAGTGAGGGTGGAGATGCTATGGCACTTTTTCTTTGAGCAAATCTGATTGCATTTCAATGACACAGAAGATAGAATACTTTTATTTTATTCACTCATTCTATTACTCCCACAATAACCTATATAAGCTCAGTAAAAAGTTTCTGAGATGTGGAAAAATTTGATAGCAAAATGTACTAAGGAGCAATGGACATATTTTGTAGTTTGCTCCTGCTTGATATTAAGGTGGCCAAGGTCCTTAAGAGTGCTTTGAGATTCTGCAGATCAATATTCTGCTAGGTTCTGATTTTAGTTGAGTTGATGGTACTGCTATCAATGCCTTGCAATATAGCAAGAAGTCTCTCTGGAATGAAGAATGGGGGCCTCATTCAGAGAATATTCAGCTTCTTTTTCAGCTGCTGACATCAGCTGGTAAGGCATTGCTGGTTCTTGTCTCATTATGTCTGATTTTACGATACAACATCAAGATTTTAATTTGACAGAGTTTTTTTTTAGTCCCTGGGGGAGAGAATAGTATAGAGTTTCATGTTAGAAGCAATAGGCCAGATCTACCCTGGCTAGAGTAAAAAGCCATTGATACTTGTGTAATCCACAAAAGTAAAAAGAAAACTGTACCCCATTCACCTTTGTTGCACCCTTTGAGTTAAACATAGCTTACAACTATTATTGAACATATATCTGATTTGATTGGAGCAAAGTAGATAACTCTTGGTGAACACTAAATTAATGCAGTGTTTTATTGGTATTTTCTACTTGGGAGAGGGCTGTGAGCTGCCATCATTTCATTCCTCATGGTTGTTATTCAAGGCCAGTTTTCTGGCTCTTCTGGAATCAATGAACTGGGGAGAAAAGCTACACCTTAGATGTTACGCCAGTGCTGCTCTTCAAGTGAAGCCATATGAAGTTGTCTCAGACCAACAGTCTTTCTGGCACTCCTAAAATAAGGTTTTTTAAAAAACCACTTCCCCACAGTTCTGTGTCCAAAATGCATAAAACAGGATAGAAATGGTCAATTGCCAATGCCTCAGAAACATTAGGTAAACCAATGTCTGAATATTCATAGCAACTTTCTTTTTTTCTTTTTGCACTGTGTATCTTTTTGCAATAAAAATGTGTTATTTCTTTATTTGCTGACATTCCCTAGTGACATGTCAGTGGTTCTGGGAACAAAAGCCTTTAAAAATCTTGGTGTGCTTTTCTGTCACCTGAAAATACAGAACTACAAAGTCTTTGCTCAGACAGCCTGGCTTGTTGTCTATTGTCACTTGCTTCTATTTATCTAACAAATGCTGCCAGCTCCATAGGTTTATCACAGATTTTGCTTCACTTTCCTTTCACCTTATGATGTGACAGCTCCATCACAGAACTGTTTAATAGATGGCTCAGCTTCATTTCTCACTCCCTTGTCCACAGAGTGTGGGGAGAATGTTTCTCATCCATTTTGCTTGCAAGGGACTCTGGAGCAAAGATGTTTTTGTCACAAAGTACTTCCTGTTGTGACTGAGCTGGTGGCTCTTCTCAGTGTACCCCAGCCTGGGTGTTTTCAACTCCTTTCCACCTGATCTGATCAGATGCATTTATTTCTTCAGTGAGGTACAGGTGGGATTCTACTTTATTTTATTCTAATTTTATTTTTCTGTGCAGCTCTGTCTTGATTTCTTTTTTTCATATTCATTCTTCCACATTGTGAACTCGATGATGCCTGGAAAATTCATTTTTTCAAGCCTGCTCTGAAATTTCATTGGAAATATTGGATTGTGTATGTAATTACAGCTTCTTCCTCAAGTTCACTCAGTAATTTATACCCCACTAGGATGTATTTCTCTGGGAAATCATGGTTGCTTGACCAGCTCAGTTTTACTACGTGTTACAGAAGATTTTGCTGCCACAAAACTCCACAGTAAAATATAAATAAAAAGCTAATTAATCCGAGGATAGCTGGAAACTTTATACAAATTTAAGTAGGATGCCAACAGTATATAACATTATGTAAAATGTACTCAAGTTATATTGGTGTCTTCCACTCCTACAGTAGAAACAAGAGCAAATATTGTATTAAACTCCTCAAGTGCTTCAGCCATTTCACCTTTTTGTAGGGTGTGTATTGGAAGCCCCCTGTGTCCTGCAGCAAGGCAGCTTGCTTATGACAAACTGGTTTATAACTTTTCTCTTAAAGCCATTCATGTTTTACAGTTAATTTTTTACTGAAACCATGGTATTTTCACTATATCAAACTAGTTGATAAAGTATTTAAGAGCAGACAGAAGAAACTGAGTGACATTCTGCTAAGTGTGACAGTAACTTTATCTTTTCATGCACACTTCCAAAGAAAACACTTAAAAGGAACTGGAGAGCTCCTACAGAATGTGATGTATTTTGGACAATTGTGCTATTCTTATGTCAGCAGTTGGAGAGGGTTGAATTTGATTTGTTGGGAGGTGTTTGACAGTGGCTCTTGGTGTGATTCTTAGTGGTGCTGTTACAGTCTAATGGTCTCTGGCCCCAGGAGCCTGCTCCTTCTGGCACAGGAAGGGCCCAAACTCACACGTCCTGAAGCTCCAGGAGAAGGAACACTGTGAGTTGAATGTGAAGGAATGCTCCTGGCTGTGGAAGAAAATGACAGACTAAAGTTCACAACTCTTCCAGAAACGGTGGGTATATTAGTTTGCTTTCTGCAGAGACTCAGAGAATTTCAAAGGAGGAAAAGACAGCAAATATTACAGTGAACTAGAGAACAGTGATAAGAAACTGATAGACGAATGTGACCTCCAGCTGCAATTTGAGGTTGCTTGCCGAAATCCTTATGAATTCCAATTCCTTTCCTCAAGCAAAAAGAGGTACATGGATTAGGATGCATAATTTCTGTAGGCAAAGAAAGGAAACCTTTGCCACCTTGCTGCTGCCTGTGTTTAGCTCCCTCTTTTATTATTCCTCCACCATTTCCTTTTCTTCAGTGATGCATCACCTCTTCAGGTAATAAATCATAGAATCTTTGTGGATAATGTCTTCATTTTGCATGGCAAACACATGCCATAAATCTAGGTGAAACTTAATAATTGGTATATGACATCTTTCTTCCTGTGAATGGCAGAGACAGAGGATCCCATTTCCACTCTACTTTCCCACTGGCAGAGAGACAAAACCTGTTGATCAACTATTTGAGTACTGCAGTGATTAAGATAAATGCTAAAAAACAATAGAAAATGTTTAAAAAAAAGCTAGGGAAATGAGACACTAATATTGGCCTTGCAACTTCCCAAAATCCTTCTGGAAAACTGCACTCTGGTCAATGTCTCTAGAAGAGGATGGCAATGGAAACACTTTTAAACACTTGTACCTTGTCACTACTGATGTGCCAGTGCTGACCCAGTTCTCTCTCAGAGCTGCCCTCCTCTGGCACTAGGTGTTGGCCCAGAGACCTCCTGGTCTTGCTTGCCCTGGAGCATGGTTGAACACGACAGTGCTTCTGTGGGGCAAACTGGCCAGGTGTGCCAGGACTGTAACCGTTCAGAGTGCTCTCACATGGAGTGGTCTAATTCTAGAGTTGACTGGACTAGGACAAGCATTTTCCTAAAGACATGGCCTCTCTACGCTCCTTGCACCCTGACTGCTTGGGATACTTTGGCAGCCAGATGCTCATGGTGGTATGAAGTGCCAGATTACAGAACCATAAACCCCAAAGTGGAACTGACAGCTCTGAAACAAAGACAACGGAGGTTTTCTCTGAGCAGGAGTGGTAGTATGAGGCCCATCAAATGTAAGGCAATTATAGTGCCAACTAATGAAATCAGATGCCAGCTTTGCTGATGTAACTAGTTTCACAACCTCTAGCCTTCCTAGCATAACACAGAATAATTCAGAATGAGCCTGCACAGAACTCTTTCAATTAGATTGCAGCAGTGGAGCGAGTTATTTTAGCTAGGCAGAAGCATGCAAAGCCTGTAGGCTCAAACACATGGTAATTGAATAAATAGACTCAGGCTTTTGCTATCACAGAAGAAAATAAGATGTAAGAGTTTTCCTCTAGAAGACACCCATTCAACTGAAATCATCTGCCTGCACTCCATTCAAAAATCACACTTCTGGATGAGGGGACAGGTTGCCATTTCTCAGAAAAGCTCTCAGTGATGAGGATGCCTTCAAGTGAAGATTGGGAGTGCAGCTGTAACTTTCAGATGGCACAAATGTCAAGAATGCCTGCAACACTTTAAAAACAACAAAAAAGCAATGCAAATCAGTAAGCAGGGATTCTGAAGGCAAGCTCTTTCATGAATATTATCTTTATTAAAGGTGATACTTCAGCATTTCAGGCAAGTATCTGTGTTGCTTACATGAATGCAGTAAAGCACAGGCACTTGTGTTCCTGTGTGGGTTTTTTTGTATCTCCATGCCATCACCTGCAGCCCTCCTGCCCAAGGGATTTGAAACAGCAGCCAAACATCTCAGCACTCAATGTTTCTGGCCCACTGCCATAGTGCATGGAAAATTCTGTCTTCATGGTGGCTTTGCTCTTTCCTGATAGAAACTACTTCTAGGATTGAGTTTAGGTCACCTTATCTTTCCCATGATAGGAATTCTTTCCCATGGTTCTCCAGACAGATTTCTTCAGACATCTTTGATCCAGAGCTTTTATTCTGGTCTTCTAAATTCTTTCAATCAGCAACTCATAGATGAACATACTGGCATAGCTGATTCCTGGCCTGCTAATGGATTTGAGGAGAACAAGAGAAAAAAATAACTTAGGGCTCCATGGAAGAAGTCCATAAATGTTCCTTCCTGATTGCAGTGTTACACTGGAGAGGAAGCAGGGTTAGTGTTGATTATAATAGTTTTACACTGTTTTGCAGAAATTATCTATATCATTCTCTTCAGTGGACAAGGCAGCATTGCACAGAGAAAGAAGAGGACGGTCAATTTGCAAGGAAACTCATGGGTCTTTTGGTTTTGGCTTCAAAAGAGAGAAGAAATTATTTTAGCTTCTAGGTTTGAATAAGAATTGCTTATAGTGAAAGAGATTTTACAGCCCATTAAGTTCAGTCAGTACAAAATGAACTTAACTGGCCAGATTGACACCTGGAGGATACGCCTTGTTCTAAAGGGAATCTTCATCTGTGTAAAGTTGATGCAGCTAATTCTGTTATCTCTTGCATTGGATTTGGCACCTGTGAAGTCTTTACTGCTGGAGTCACATTTTCTGGGTGATTTGGAACAGGCTGAGGCCATATGAAATGAAGGAAGGGTTGAAGGAGAATCAATACTATTCTGCTATGCCCCATACTCAATGAGCAAAATAGCCTGACAGGAGCACAAGGCTAACACTCAGTATCCTACAGCTCTAGAGACATCCAGATCCTCCACATTACTCCTGTGGTGATCATACCTGAGCCTTGAAGGCTGTGATACATCTGGTCCATCTGATATTCCTGTTTTTCTTAAATATTGTGAAGAACAGACAAGGGCTAATGTCCTTTCCCTGGTGGAAATGGCATATGACAAACTGATGTTGTAAATTGTTGTAAAAAATGGTGTTTGAGATCCAGGCATTGAGAAGAGGATGAGAAGGCAGATTTCTTGTGTAAAAAAGAAAATCCTAACTCTGCACAGCTCTTAAAATAAAAAATGAAAAAAAAAAAAAATCCTGTCTGAAAGTGATCCAGAATATTATGTCCTTCACAGGAACGAAGAATTATGAAGTTCAGCTCAAGTGTTGACAGAATAGTTTATCACAAGGTAAGCCACTTTCTTTAGATAACTCTTGCTTTTTAAATTCTTCCACATGCGATTATTTTCCTTTTGAGGACATTTAAAAATAAACTATCAAGCAGGGTATTTCCAAAGTTACAAGATCTTGAATCTGCAATTATGTACAATAATCTTTGGTTAATAGATTGAATAAAAGTTCCTTCTACCATAGAGTTAAGTGGTAGAATATGAAACTGGCCATGCACCTGGACAAAATCCAAAGCCCCCAGAATGCATCCTATGGTGATCTAAACAGTCCCAGAAAATGTTTTCCCAGAAAATTTGTTGACTTGCACATCTAAAGCATCAATCACAGTGTTTGATGCCATCTCACAGAGAATTTCCATTTTCATTTCTTTGCTGTGGTGTGAGATTATCTTTACAACAATAGTTGTGGCTATGTGTAAATTGTCGTGTAAAAATAAAGGGATGTAAGTAACAGGCAGTGAAGTCTGGCAACACAACTTCTCCTATCACTTGGGATTCCACAGGCATTGCACCAAGTCCTGCACTCAGCTCACAGGATCTCTCATTACTTGATCTTTGAAATTTGTAGTGCATCACCATCATGCCAAATTGACTGGGGTTTTTCCAAAAATAAGGAACCACAAAAACTTCTTCTGTATATTTTTTGGCACTCTTTTGTATGGTTTATTTATTCGAACACAAAGGGAAGTCCTAGAACTCATAGTGGTTTTTTTAGGAACTTAGGTAAGAAGTTTTCATCTACTTAAGATACTACCATGTGTTGTCCCTGAAAATCAGCCTTCTGATTTGTTTTAGTATAGTGGAGTCAGCTCTCATGAATTGTAAGATAAACAAGAATCATGTTTGCGTTCCTTTGTAAAAGATATCACCTGATGGACTTCTCAAGTGAGCAGTGGAGATGGAGAGGTGGGAACTTCTCTGTCCAATCTCTGATCACTGTCCAGAAACTTATAGATACGAGGTCAACAATAAACAAGAGACTTCCTTTCTTCTTCTCTGCCTGAACACCTGTTGTGTGTGTTACTGTGTGTTTCTATCTGCATCACAGTAACAACCATGGGACAAAGAAATCACCCAAAGTGCTTCAAGCAGCCACTGAGCAGCAGTTTTCAAAGGCAGAGGGAAGTTGTGTAGTTTGTTCCAGTAAAGGCAGGAGCCAGATTTCATAACTGGTGGACTCAGAATTGCACGCAGGAGGAATTGCACTCACTTCTGAGTGCTTTGTTTGGGAGACAAATTTTGCTTGTGTACGGGTGTAAAAGCAGAACTCCCAGTCAGTCAGTTTCTCAAAAATGGGAAGGGACTATGGGATCCTCATCCCTGGAAGTGTCCAAGGCTAGGCTGGATGGGGCCCTGAGCAACCTGGTCTAGTGGAAGATGTCCCTGCCTATGGCAGGGGGGGCTTGAAACAAAATGATCTCTAAGGTCTTTTCCAATCCAAATCCTTCTATGATTCTATTATTATTTCCATTGACTGTTACATTCCCTTTCTTTTTTTTCTCATTGCCTTCCCTTTTGAAGAATTGATTTCAATAAGGGAAGCAGTACCAAGAGAAGATTGGCTGTATTGAATTCACATTGAACTGATTAAAAAACATTGAACTTATTAGAAAAATAAGCATATTTCCTTTTTCATTATGTAATATTTCAACAACAAATTTATTTTTTAATATAATGTCTAAGTAAATATGATAGGGAATATTATTAAACATGATTGCAGAATAACTTTGGAAGCTGGAGAACATGTTTTTATGTGTTGCAATACAGTTTACAATTAAATTTGTCTTTTTATGAAAGCAATCATATGATTTTTCACCTTCTGTAGCAAAGAATGAATAGTGTGAGGATAGTCTAAATCTTCATAAAAGAGCCTAGTTTTGTTAAGATTTTTCCAGATACTGAAATATCCTAACTACTGAAGAAAATCTATATACGGATAATTTGGACAATAAGCAAGTGGCAGTCTGAACAGACAGCTTCTGATCACCATATCCATTGTACAAAGCTGAGATTCTGGCACTAAAAAGAGGTGCTGTAGCTGAGAAGAAAATCTTTTTTGCAACTTTAGAGTAAGTAACTAAAGATCAGGAATGGGAACAGCTGTTTCATCGTTTCAGTTTGCTCCTTTGACTTTCTGTAGATTGTGCACTGCTCAGACTGTTACTGGTTATTAGCTGATACAATTAGACTGGGGAGATGAGACTTTGCTGGGGAAGAAAGCGTAAAGAATTGACCTGACACAGTTGTACCAGCAGTGTGGAAGCCGCACTGGCTCCAGCCTGGTTGTGGGTCGTGCTGTTATATTACAGATGCCTTGTTCTGATGCAGGGAAATTAGATCAGTGCCCATGGGCCCCCCAGGACTGTGAAACAGCACAGTGCTCCACGCCTCTGTGCCAAGGAGATGCACTCACTGCAGAGTGACTGAACTGGTTCAAGTGTTAAACTGGAAGAAAAGCATCATCTCTGCAAAGTGCATTGACAAAAATTCAGGCAGTGTTCTACAGCCAGTGCTATGTTCTTCTTACTTTGAATAGTTCAGTTTTGGATTATTCAAGGTCTGACACAGTGTTTGGAGCCTCAGAAGCAAACTGTTCTTCAAGTATCTGTGCTTCAGGCACAGGCTGTGATTCTTGGGCCTGTTCTGTGCAGACTTTGATGGCCCTGGAGGGTTCCTTCCAGCTTGAGATGTTCTCTGATTCTCTAACTCATTAGCTTTGAGCCGTAATCTGCAGATACCTGGGTGTAGAATAGGGCCCTAAACCTCTGTGAGTGATGGCTACAGGTACCAGTGATTTACAGCCACTGCAGCTGAGCCAGCACTGCCCTGCTGGAGCTGGTTCTGTGAGCTGGGCCACAAAGACTTCACTGAAGACAGTTGGTAGGTATTGCTGCCTTCTAAGCGGTGCCTTGGTTTAACAGCTCAAGTCTTCAGTTAAAATGTCTTTCTAGGTGATTTCTCAGTGGTAGGAAAACTTGCCTTGGGTTACCTTTGTCCTAGAGACTTTCCCAAGACAGATTAGTGCCTTCCTCTTCAGACTGTAGGGCCAGACACTTTGCTGATGTATCCCTGACCATTTTCTCTGATGTAGAAGGACCTGTTAGAGATTTGGACCAGCTGAACAAATGATGTCTAACTTTACCAGTAATACTTGTTTTATGCATACATATATATATATATGCACACATTAACAATTCAGACCCAAACATTCCTTCACAAAATTCATGCAATCACGAGCCTCGTGTCTATTTTCTACCTTCATGCTTTGGCCCTTCACTACTGATAGTGCCTGCATGCAATCCTACCAAGTTAAAAATTCATACAGTCAGTTATACACTAGGCTTGCAACATCCATTATCATTAGAAGATAAAGAAGGCCTGTAAAAGTGCCTTTTTTTCCATAGTGTAAGTATTTTTTCCATCATTACGACTGGATGTTGAAGTTTGCTTGTTCAGAGCAGTAATGCACATTCCGCTCATACGAGTGACGGGGGAAATGAGGAAAATCAGGCTAATTTAACCTCTTTTCTAATTTTTTCTAAAACCAAAGAGTTATTTAGTAAATTAAATTTCAGGTTGGAGAAAAGAACACTTGCTCTGCATAGGCATATGACAGCATATACCACAGATTTAATTAAACAGAACAGAGATAAGTACCACATTGTATGCTAAAGTAATGTTTACTATAGCAACTGATTACTCTGCAGACAGCTTGTTATTTTCTTTTCCAATTTAAGGTGAAGATAAAAAGTATAGAGGGATGATAAATATTCGATCTGAATTGTACCTTTTAGGGAGGTGACTGAAAGATATTGGGAACACTTATATAAGAAACAAAGCTACAAAATCCTATGGCAGTATAAAGTGCCTTATTTCCATTTGACATTACTGAGTGTTGCTGAGGAGCTACCCAGGAGAGCTCATATAAAACTTTTGTACCTTCAAACCTTTCTGTGAAGAGCTGGACGTTTTAGATCCATGTGCAATGGCCTGATAAATCATCATCCATTTTTTTCTGAGAAAGTGAAGAAGTGGTTGGAAACAGTGCTGTTGTTCTCTGGAATAAAGCTGTATGACATAACAAAGAGATGGTCATAACAAATCCTGGTCAGTCCTTGTCCTGTCAGAGCCTCCACCTTTGTCATTGCTGCAGTTGCTGTATGATGTCCCCTCCTCTCTTTTGTTCTGGGGGTTGGTTACAGTGGTGTAAGAGTAGCTTTCTGCTGATGGAGGAGATTTAGAAACAATTCTATTCCAGAGCCACTACATGACGTTGACAAACTACAGTGCTACTGTGTGCCTGAATTTCTTCATCAACATGCTCCTTCCAAGCTACCCTATCTCATTCCACTGCCCTTTTCTTTCTGAAAGGCAGGAGTGAAACAGGAGCAGTCCATGGCTGAGACAATGGTCCTGTGCAGATCAATTGAATTTAAACACCAGACAGCTTCTTACCAAGAGCAATCCTGCCTGTTCTGTCCAGGTTAACGACCCATAAAACAGGGATGACAAATCTTAATTGTTACCAAATCATCTGGGAATAGGTAGGGCCCCAGCTTTGCCAAGATGGTGATGGTGGTGGGAAACAGCTTGTATGCTAAGGTTAGCAGTGGCAAAGTAGCCCCTTGTCCAGGTGCAGCACGACTTTAGGATCATGCAGGAGGCATGAGGTTCAAGTCCTGCAGGAGAGACAGTGCCCTGCTGGCTCTGTGCACCTCTCTCAGAGCCATGCACCAAGCACTCCCTGAAACCCAGTGTTCCAAACATTCAATTCATGTTTCTAATGTAGCAGGGCAAAGCCAGACTTTACAAGTGTCAGATTTATCCAAGAATAAAACCAGACTATGTAAGCCTCATTATTCTTTCTTTATTATTATTATTATTAATGCGTGTGCATTGCATTTAATTGTGGCGATGCTAATTATTTCCAAATAGCCTTTTTAACTAGAAAGTTTATGTTGTATTTTATTAATGCAATAGGTTCTGACTTTCCACGTTTCCTCAAAATGAAACAATTTTCTTTTCAAGTGTACATCACTGAAGTCAAAGAGACATAATATTCCCAACTGTATAAAACAGCCTGTGGCAACTAGGTTAGAGCTGTCAGTTTTACACATGGGGTGCCTGACAAACATATTATACATACAATTCAGGGCTGACCTTATACTGCACCTGAATTTAAATCTGTGTGCTGCACAATGCTTTATATCCTAAATAGGCTGTTAACACCCTCTTGCAACCCTTCCCTTTATAATGGGCTATAACTGCAAACTCTGTATTGTCATGAGCAGCAGCCAGAAGGTAACACCATAAAATTAGTTAATTTTACCATAAAGATGCCAAATCAATGCTGCACACGTTTGAAAAATACATTTTCTTTTAAGTAGTTGAGTGCTTGCAGATAAGAAGAATGTTCCATAAAAATTCACCATTTTCCCAGTGTTTTAAAGTGTCTGATGTCTCCAAACACACGGGATATAGAAATGGTGAACATACGGGATTGAGGACCTTCAAGATAGAAATTCAACTTTCAATGAAGCACAGACATTAAAGAATTATTTCAAAGAATTTTTATTCTAAATGTTGCTGTAAGGAAAACTGTATACAGTGGGAAAGTACCAATAATCTCTGTAGACCATGGTGATAGGATACAGCTTTCCTGAGGAGCTTCTGGCAGTCTTCTGAAGGCACTTCATGGGCAGCAGGCTATGAGTGGTCACTGTGGGGCTCTTGTTCATCTAATGTGGAACTCACTTTGCCAACCTCTCCTTCCTGGAACATCCAGGGGATTTTACTCACATCTCTTAATCCATCTGTGATATCATCTCCTCTGAACTAGAAATTGCTGTTCTAGTTTGGAGATGCCGAGATATAAGCCAGGGTTTTCCAAGAGTGTAGCACAGTCATTTTTCAAAACTCCTGGTGACTTTAGCAGGGTAGAATTTCTCCTGTAACTAATGAGAGCACCACAGAACCAACCAGCTCGTGTGCAGGGGAAGGAATATTGTCATTCCTCTCTTATGAAGACTGGAAGATTTTCAGTCTTTGCAAGGGATGGTGTGACTGCAGCCAGTGCAGGAGGCAGGGGGAGGTGGGAACAGGGAGGATTTGAGCAATGCACTAAACCTCAGTGTAAACTTCTGTAGGGTATGTAGGAGGCTAAAGAGGGAGGTGAGATGTTGAGACCGATGCTTTGCATCTCTTGACTCTCTCTGCCTGTCCCCCCTTATGCCTCAACCTCAGGCAGGAAGTTTTCAAAACTAAAGTGTCCAAAATGGATTCTTCCCACCTATGGTCACTGAGGGAAACTCTTTGGAATAGGTTTAGGATGTTTATAATATAAAATTTAAGCACTTCTTTGTTACTGTGACACAGATAGAAACACACAGCAACACCACAACAGGTGTTCAGGCAAAGAAGAAGAAAGGAAGTCTCTTGTTTATTGCTGACCTCGTGTATATAAATTTCTGGATAGTGACCAGAGATTGGACAGAGAAGTTCCCACCACCTCTCCATCTCCACTGGTCACTTGAGAAGTCCATCAGGTGATATCTTTTACAAAGGAATGTAAACATGATTCTTGTTTATCTTACAATTCATGAGGCTGACTCCACTATACTAAAACAAATCAGAAGGCTGATTTTCAGGGACAACACTGCTTGTCCTGTCTTGCACTGCCACACATGCAGTTCATTATGTCACAGAGGCAAATCAGGCAGGACTGGAAATTGTTTCAGGCTCTAAGTATTATTTACACTGCTCAATATCAGTGAACAGTAAATAGAAATAAGAAAGGAATCATGGAACCAAAGGGGTCCATCTGGAGTCCTCTGGCCTCTCCCTCCCAGGAGGTCTGGTCCAGTGAGTCACACTGCACACCCAGTAGCTGTGTCCATGCTCAGAATCCAAAGGAATTCTGGGGCTTACTTTATAGCACTATGTCTCTTAGCTTTCATGTCCTTGTTGCAGAGAAGTGCTGCTTGTGTGTCAAATTACCCCATATTCCTGCTCAGAGGACAAAAAAACCCAAAACCAAACAACAGAACAAATCCAGCCAAGCCAAGCTCAGGAGAGGTTCCAGAGCAAGGAGCCTGATGTCAGACTGACCCATGCAGTGGGAAGGTTGAGATCAAGATCTCAGCCTGAGCTCTGTAAATTTGGCTTGGCTCTTTGGCCAGTTTCCAATCCACAACAGGAGCTGGCTAGGTCTGGCTTCCTGGCCTGTCTCTGTGAGCTCCTACCATGCCTGGCACCTTGAGCAACAATGGCAAAAAGACTGCTTTTCTTGGCATGTACAAATCCTTTTGGAAATGTTTTTTAGGCATTTGGAAGAACTGTTTGGAAGCATCCCATTTCAATCCGTAGATTCCCTTTGTTATTCTCCTACAGGCTCCTATCAAGCATTAATAGGTACTGTTTCCTTTTAAATCCTTTTGGCAGTAAAATCCTTGGGATTATTGGGTTTGTCTTTTGATTTAGGTAGTTGCCACTCATTGATTCATGTCAGACTTTAGAAAACTGGCTGAACTAGGTCACAGTGTAGCATGTATATTGTTACAGTTAATGAAATTTTTTCTCACCAGTGGTGCTTTTCTAAGAAACAGTAGTAATTCATTGACTGGATTAGTTTCTATAATTGATTGCCAACTTTCTTAACAAGCTTGTACTCAAAAACTTTTAAACATAAGATGACTTCTCTCCCTCCTCTGGAGACATCTATCTTGCATGTATTATGAAATGGGTACAGCCTATTAAGGTATTCTTCCCTGCTTGGATATGACAGATATTCTCAAAGGAACTAAACTCATTTCTGCACACTGTGCTAGAGATCTGAAGAAGCAAACTATAATTTGTCCTCCCCAAACAGCACTTCTTAATTCAGTGCCTAAACTGGCTCACCTTCCCATGAATTTTGCCCATGGATGTTTATCTGTGGACCCAAAGCCATATGGATTTATTTTCATAATATGCAAATAATTATTTAGATAATGTTGGAAACAAACATTTTATTACTGATTTCCTATAAATTAGACAATGTCATTGACAGAAATTTGGCTAGTTACACAGATTCCATTATGGTTTTGCATATTGACTTTTAATTATGAACTATTTAATCAAACAAATAACAATGTCTTTCCCATCAAATGATAGGTAAAGTATGCAGTCTCTATCATGGCTCATTTTCTTAGCTCATCCTCCAGTTTTTGTGAGTTGAATGGAAAATCAGAATTTGAAATGTGTGTTGAAAAGTAGGAAGGAAGACTCTAACTTTCTACAGTATTCTTACTGGAAGAATGCTGTGTTGAAGATGGGTTAGATGTTTGATTTGCACTGATTTAACTGGCACAGGCAATTGGACTGTTTAAACTTGGTCCATATGTCACAAAGAGATTTTTTCAAGGTGCCCTTATGCTGCATCTCTTTCTTTAGGAATTCACTTTTGTAGGCTGATGTTTTGGTTCAGGACAGCAAGTTTTTATCTATTGTCTGTGATCAAAGAGATAAAGTATAGTGGGTGTTAAGCATCAGTTCTCCTGTTAGGATTAACATGCTCCTGTTCACAGACATACACTAACACTCAGTGCTAGTGGGTGAAAGGGCAGGAAAGGGTAAGCAATTCCTTTTGGGCTTTTTAATCCAAGAAGGCTTGTTTAAACAGCTTTTCCTCTGGATCAGATGATCACTTAAGCAAAGTCATGGTACTGCCTCTCAGAGAAGAGCCTTTGTCCCTGGAGATGAGCAGACATGAAAATCAAGACCTGCTGACTGTCCCAGGTGTGAATAGTCTGGTGGCTGCTGAATCCCAGTCTCAGTGTCCCTGTGACTAATCTGAGCTTGCTGCTCAGAAGCCCAAAGCCACCAGATGACCCAGCAGGTCAGTGCTTCTCTGCATGCTCTTGGCTAATTCTGACCCAGAGATACTCCCTGTCTGCAAGACAGGTGGGAGAAGTCACAAATACAGAGAAAATAGTTTAGGAAGACAGAAAATACTTCTGGTAGCCCTTCTGAAAGTGGTAGAAGTCACAAGCATATCACCTTTCAAATTAACCATCCTTCAGTTTTTGTGGATTCTAGCCTGCTTTTGCTCATCCCAAGACTCCTCTCAAGCTCATTGTTTCCCTGTAACAACTGTAATTCCTCAGGCTATTCCTAAACTACACTTTAAAAGTACAAATAAAATTAAACTATTATGAGAATGTTATTCATATATGAAACTGTGGCCTGAACAACTTTCCATGTGTTTTATTTGTTAATTAATCTGGAAGCTTCCAGTGCTTATTTTAAAGAGTCCAGTTTATAGACACATGCACCCAGTGCAGCAGCCTGTGCTAAGCAATATGTTTAGAATATATGCAGGGACTTGGTTTATGTTCATATAAAGTATAAATGTAGTTTTCTCTAGGTTGTAGTATCACGATTCTAAAAACTGAAGACAAAGGGTTCTGTACTAAAATCTTGCCAATGGAATGAACAATAGTGATTAGTACTTAAACATTTTTTATTAGAGTGTTAAAAATACTTATCTCTGCTCACCTCAGCATGACGTTGGGCATGAAGGGGGACTAAGGGTGCTAAAACATTTGCATTTGCTGTTATGTGAAATGCACAACTATTTTCCACTGCCAAGCAACTTGGTAGCAATGAATTCTTTGAAAAGCAACCATTTTCTTCAAGTGGCAGAGCTGTTCCTCTAGCAACTCCTTCTGTTAGAAAGTTACTCACAACACCATAAGAGAGATTTTCCAAACCTGCCTTTGTAATAGAAAGCCAGCCTGTAGACATAGTGGGTGGGTATTCATACCCTTTAATTTTAATTTTAAGGTTCCATTGAAATCAAATCCTGACCTTCCAAAGTCAGAGTTTTCTCAGTGCTTATGGGCTCATGCGGGCACATCGTTAAGACAATTGATAAGTTAGCTGTTGCCAACTGCATGTTAATTTGCTATTAATAATTGTTATTGAATAACTCCAGGACAAATGCATGAAGTGTAAAAGGTTCAATATAATTCCTGTTTGAAATTAAGCCCCTACTTCAGTCTCTGTTACCACAGGGAGCACATACTCAGTGACCAAATTCACACATTCTTTCACGAGATATTCACTGACTGTCTCCAAGAGATGCACAAGCCACAGAGAGCTGAGGACCAGCCACAGAGCCGACATATTTTTATTCTAGCACTGCAGCATATGCATGTGGGCTCAGAATCCCAGGTTAAGCCCTGTCAGCCAGCTAACCCGGGCAGGTGCAGGGCATCCATCAGTGAGAACAGCTATCCCAGGGCTGATGAAGGAAGTCTCCAAGAACTGGGGCTTGCATGCCAACAGTTTCCTTGATGTACAACACAGGTGCACTAAAGCATTTGGAAATTGGAATCCCTTGATTTTGGCTGTGCTTCTACATACAACAAAAAAACAATGGAAATATCTTCAGAAGTGGGCTCAAGAGGCTGAATCATAGCTCCAGCAGAGATATATCCCACTTTTCCTTATTGACCTTTAATATAGCTTCCCTGGCACTCTGCAATCAATGTAATCTTTTCACTATGATCATAATGGCCATTATCCTGGAGACAACAGATAGAAGTGGAAGCAATATTAAATTAGAAAAATAGCTGAAGGATTTCTTTGTTTTCTTTATGGATTTCTCATGAGTTTTTCTTTTTTCTCTCTCTTTGTTCTTCCCCTGGAGTCAAAAATATTTTTACACTGAAGCAAGTGGTTGGCCCCATTAATATTGCACAGTTTCCTCTGCTCCAGTACGTTGCCAACAGTAAGGTGTTATTTAGGGAAAAATATAAATGCATAATAAACAGATCTATACAATCATTACTGAACTAAAATAGCAGTTAGGAAAGTATTTTTATTGTGAAAAATGGCCCTGTAAGACTTGCTGGCTATTTGTAATGTTGCGATGTAACTCAGATAAATTGGTGCCCAGGAGTGTGACATTTCAAAAGCTTGAAAATACACTATATTTTTCTGGGCCGCCATTTTTGTAATTCTGCTAGCTATTTTGCACGAGCAAGGAGCAATTCCTCTATGCCTAGGCAGTTCAATTAGAGGGTTGTAGATGTTGTCAGAAAGGCTCATGACATGAGAGCCCCTGAGCAACAGTTCCGATTACATGAAGTATTCTGTGCCTCTTCTCCCTGGTAATTGACATTTCTGGTCATTTGTGTGCAATGTTATTAAATAACTTTTTAAGTAATGACTCATTTTTCTCATAAACTTTGCATGACAAACCCTCCCATTTGGGACTAGATGTGCATTTTTTAGTAAAAATAGGTTAATAGATGAAAACTTCCACAGGAACAAAAGCCTTTTTCTATTAAGTATTTCTACTAACATAGGGAAAAGTTCAGCAGGTTCTGGAGATGGATGTAGGACAGCCTGGTAATGTTATCTGCTTATCTGCCATTATTCATAATGCAGGTCAAGAGTTCAGGAGATACCTAAAATCCATAGTGAATTCAGGCTGTGGAGTAAGAAGGGGAGAAGCAGATCAGGCACTGACACGGCTGACCTGGGGTTAAATAGCAGCCCCAGCTACCTGAAGGCTGGGCAAACAGCACTGCACTTTAGGGGCAGAAATCAAGAGCATTTGGAGAGTTTGGATGTGCAGCCAAAAGCTGGATAACCTAGAAAACACAGAGGGAGTGGAGCAGTGGATGGGCACAGGTGCCCCTCCACCACTCTGACTGAGGCATCACTGGGGCTGGATCCACTCTGCCTCCCTGGACCTTCCAGGGCTCTTGTGCTTGGCTGCCTGTCTCTGCAGCCCCAGCAGGGCTGGAGCCCCTCTGTGCTCCTGTGTGCACCAGGCCCAGGGGCTGGAGCTGTGGGAGAGGCAGGGCTCCGTGGCTGCCCTCCATCAGACACAGCTCCTGCTCCATTCAGCACCTCAGAGCTGGCTGGACCCTCTGCACAGACAGGTCACAGCGTGGGGGTTTAGGAGCTCAGCTCACCAGCAGCACAAAGCACTGAACACATCATATTTCCCAGTCTAAGGAACTGGCTCCAGCTCCAACCCTCAGTCCCATCCTTGGGGATAAGGAGATGCAGCCCTGAGTCTGAGTGCTGAGAATGCTCACAGGGCACCTGCTCTCATCCTCGATGCTGCCCCAGTTGCCTGAATAATTGCAGTCTTCAGAACTTTTCCCCATTGTTTCTTCACTGTTGTCTTCATGCAAAAGAAAGATGATTTGTGCACATTTAGGAGTCATAGATTTGCTTCATGCTTCTGCTGCAGTTTTCAGACAATGGCCTTGATTTCTTTGCTCTGAAATGGGACAATAAGATGTTTTCTGATCTATCTATGTAGTTGCTTTGTAAGGACAAGAACGTTTTCCTACTGTATGTGCATGCAATGCATAACACGACAGGATGCTGATTTTCTAAAGCAAAGCACAAACTGTCTTGTTAACCTCCAGAGTCTTCTGAAACCAAGAAATGGGAAACACTTCTTATAGGTGAGCTGTGACAAGCCTATTCCTCTTAATTTTCTGATTTTCTACTAGGAGTTTGCACTCACTGCTATGAAAAATGGTAACTGACCAGTTGTCTAAAATCCTCTTGATAACAAGCAACAGTTTTATTTTTGCAATTTGGAAATTGATTCACTCTTGTGATGATCAGCCTTCATAGAGGTGTGACTTAAAAATCCATTTCCTAGTGATGATAAATAGCAGTCTGGATTTAAAGCCTTTGAAAATCTCTGTATGTGACTTAACACCAGGAGATGAGACAGCATGACACGATGCAGACTTGGTTTTTTAACCCCGAGGCTTAAATGTCATAATGCAGCATCACTTGGTGTTACTTCTTTAAGAGACATACAAATAATAGAAAATAAAATTATGGGGTATGGTTTCAACAGTTTCAGTTTCAGGAATCAGAACCTTTTATAAACTCTTGGGACTTCATTTGTGATGTCTCACACGGAATCACTTCATCTCCCATTAAGTAGCTGTTTTAGCTAATTTTTCTCATAGGTATCCACCCAAATGACATCAGCGTCATTTTCTACATCAAATCCAGCACTAGTACTGAGTTAGGAATTTGTTCTTAGGTATATCTTAGCAGGGACTGCCTATACATTCTGGTACAAAGAAAAGACTGAGCCAAAAGCCCTAACCACAGATTCTGCTACTATCTGCTTTCTATCTCAACATTCATTTGACCTGGAATGTTCTCTTAGAGGAAAGCACTACCATTTTCTGTTGATAAAAGCATAGTCATGAGGTCTGGGGGAGAAAAGCAACAATTATTAAACAAGCACACATCAATTCCTGAAATTGCTGTTATGTTAAGTACATGGTGTAGCACTTGAAAATCTGTTATTATAGGCTGCTGCTAAAGAGAGCAGCAATTGTTATCCTTGTGCCTGTGGCCTGATAAATAATCATGAGATGAGGAGCTTGGAGAAACTTTCCAGTGCATGTGAAGTGTTAAATCAGATTTTACTCCCTAAGTCCAACTCAAAAAAGAACTACTTGCTTTTTCTGGAACTTAGTCCAATTCACCTTCTAGAAATGATCCCACTTAGTCTCTTCACAGTGGTTTGAGATCAATTTGGGACCTCTCTCTAAATCCCTGTCTAGTAGGAGCTGCAACAAAGGTCACAGGATATACAGAGATTACTCTACATCAGAAATAAAAACCAAGCAAGCCATCAAAGAAACAAATAAATAAACTGGAAGAGAGCTCCTCCAACAAAGTTATTCAGAGCATAATAGTACTACAGAGAGGAGCTCTTCTTATTGTTGTTATAATCATTGTGTCTGCAGTCTGTCAGATACTGACAGGCGCCTCTTCACCTTTGTAAAAGGGAAAAATAAATGATCAGATTGCCAAACCCATAGATTTTGATATCTGATCATGTCTAGACAGCCTCTGTCCCTGCCTTTTAAAGACAGTCGTCAAATGCTTTGCATCAATAATTTGAAATGCTGCTGTTTTCAAAACGTTGAACATTAATGTCACCTCCCTGGTCCCAAGTGCCTGCCTCTTCCACACTCGTTATTTTTAGGTAATAATGGATACTTGCTTGTGTTTAGTTTTAATAGTCACACAGACCCAGCAGCTTCAGTATCTAAATAAACTGCCTCACAAACTAATCAGTGCAGAACAAAGCTGTTTTAAGTCTTTGACAGCTGATAAAGTCATTTGTGATGCATTATCTCTGCTCTGTGCTAAATACTAGTGCAAGCTGCAGAGATGGAAGAAAATTCCATTAGAAATCAAATTCTCTGCGACTTTTTGCCAAACTGTAAAACTGGATTTTATACATTATACATGATCATTTAATGTAAGTCCTAAAACTTCAGAGAATTATTTAAGAGACTACAAGCTTTAGGGAATTAAGAGACAGAGCTGACAATGGAATTGCCCTTGTGATTGGAAGGAGGCTTGGATAGGTTAGATGCCTTGCAGGCAGTCATAGTGCAAGCTTCTCTCACTGGCAAATAGAATCTAAGTCTTTGAACAGAACTGAGCTGTTTGTGGTTGAATTGTAATAAACTTCCCTTAGCTCAGCTGCTCACTTATTGGGCATTTAAATTGCATGGTTGGAGGAAATAGCTGAATTATGTGCAGAAGTTGTGCATCAGCTCATCAGTCCAGAAGGAACTGACCAAAGCTATCATTCATTTCATTTTTGATATTGGATATAGAAAAAAAAAATAATTGTATATTGAGCTAACTATTCTTCTTGCTTCTGATTATTCTCAGATTACATTTAACTCTATCATCTATCTGTTCAACAAATCTATGTCCCTAAAGCATTTATGAAAATAGCATGGGGTAGAAGCTGACATATTAATGCTGATAGATATGCAGAGATAGAGAGAGTTTTGAACATAGCACATTGTAGATGTGAAGACCTTAGTATAGAAATGATCTCCTGAGTAAAATCTATGTGAGATATATAGGAGTTGCAACACAGAATATTGGCTTATTGCACTCCATAGATTTGAAACCATCTCTCTTGGATGGCAGTGGAAGACTTCAATATACTTACATGAATTATAAATGATGTCTGCTTCTCTTGTTGAAGTAGGTGCTGTATGTTTTCTTAACACAGGCCCTTCAGCCTTTAAAAAGCTCCTTTGTATGTGCAAAGGTGAAAGATCTGCATTTGGAAACATTTACTGCTGTCAATACCTTTGTGTAAATTGTGTGCCCTACTGGAAATATTTTTGTTTTAATTAGGAGTGCCACAGTTATTCCCTTAAAGTCATGGCTTTTAAACAATTAGTTTGGATATGGAATTGATCTGGAAGAAATACTGCTCGCAAAGATGCAGTGTAGAAAACCAGAATTGATTCAAGGCGACAATTCCTAAATGGTTCAGACATTTTGGTGCCTTGAAAAGAACATCTTTTCTGTCAGCTCAGAAATATAATAATGCACAACAAGGCAGATCAAAGACGAGAAATCATCACTTTGCTTATCGGATTCTCAGCAGTGATATAATTTACATTCTTTGAGATGTTTTTGCATTGTTTTTATTGCAAAACAGTAAAACTGGAAGTGCCTATTGCCAGCCTGATGTATTAACCCTTCATCATAATTACAGTAATTGCCTCAGGAACAGCTGGATAAAATTCTGAAGGCTTTTGGACAGGATCTTTTAGATTCTACAGTGATGATGAAATTGGTTCTTTTTCTTGGCAGAAAGAAGAAGCCTTTCTGATCTTTGTTTGGATCATGTGAGGTTCCAGTTAATTCATCAACCAGCAGAGTTTTTAAACTTTTCATGCACTTCTTAGGGCTGGATCCAGATTGCTTTTCCATTCTGAATAGTGCCATAGACCCTTCACAGCCCCAAGTAAGTTAAGTAATTTTGGCATAGTGAGGCAAATCTATGCCTAGGCTGAGAATCTGGCTTAAAAACTGAAGTGTTGCACATGGACAGAAATATGCAAGTGTCTTCTTATTAGGTTGAAACCTGAAGATTTTGTCCCTGCATAGATCTCATCGCAATATCAGCTGGGGGAAGTGGCTGCTTGCAGTGCTGTATCTGTAATTCCTGGAAAGCACTGCCCTCACTGTGAACAGTCAGGCTGGGAATACTGGAACTGGTAGGCAAGGCATTAGCCAAACCACCCTAGCAAAGGTCAGTCAAGGATAAAGGAAGCCTGGCAGACTGCTTGATGTAAGAATGGCTTTATGCAAAAAGGACTTAGTGGAAAATAGAATGCATTTCCTGAAAGAGCAAACTGATTAGGATGCAGTGAAAATGGTTATTATGTGTGCCAAGAACAGAAGGTGGTCCAGACTGGAGTGTGCCAATGGGAATGACTTTTACTATGTTTCAGACCCATGCAAATGTGGGCAGGCTGTGCACAGACTCCAGCAAATCTGAAGGATGTTTACCTGGCTTAAAGAAGATATTGGCAGAATTGGGTTGCTCTAGAAACTGTCTGGTTCCAGCCCTTGCAGAGCCTGTCATTCAGCTCCTCCAAAACTGAATGTGACTCACAAATACATTTCCCAGTCTGATGGCACAACTTGGGTCATTATCATTGATCACAATGTAAGGCTTGCCCTAAAAAAGTGTGTGAAGAGCATCACTGTAAAGAGTCTGGGCAGTTCAGTGGCAGAGGGACAGTGTAACTGCACAGGGACAGGTCCAGAGTCACCTGTGCAGGGGAGATCACAGAGGGACTGAAGAAAAGGACACAGACATTAAAACAACCTGGTGTCGTTCATAAGAACCACAAGTTTCAAAAGGGTGCCTAACAGAGCTTGGAAAGAAAAATGGGGCCAAATAAGGAGAAAGTTGCCTGCAACATTATGTTATCTAAGCTCTGACAGAACACTTTTTCATCACACATCTCAAGAAATCTTAAAACCAGAGATAAATATCATTATTTCTGTTGCATATCTTGGGACACCCAGAGAGAGAAGAAATTCTGCTTACCTATTCTCATTCAAAGCTGAGTCTTAAGCTGGAAAAGATGGATTTCCTAATTCAATCCATGCCTGCTATCATGTGACCCCTGAGTCACAGATGAATGAACTGTAAAATATAGAAGAACAAGTTGATGAATATTAAAGTCATGTTTGAAATATTTGAACTGATATTTTTGCACCTTGATCTCTCTTCTTACTGTACCCAGCTGCCTTTCATTTTCTGTTGCCTGTGTGCTAGGCTTTTTTTTTTGTCATATTCATGATACAGTTTATCTCTGATAATGGTTTTAAAGAAGTTGTTCAATTTTTATTCTGCATTTCTTTAATGATTCTGTACCAAAATGAATTATAAATATCAGAAGATATTGGGGGTTTATTACAAATCATAAGCCAAATTCTATGTTAGAGTAGGCTGATTAAAATAAAATAACTGGAACCATATCTATTTATCCTAGAAAAGAATTTTCTTTATTATTGTTAGTGTCACTGTCATTTTCAGACTTCATTTGTACAAGTTCAAAGCCTTCATCTAGAAAATGTGCCTTTTTTCCAATTTAAGACTCTCACTGCTGTCATTTCTTACTGGCCTTGCAGCCTGTTCAGTAGTCCTGCACCCTCCAAGAGAGCTCAGAGGAGCTGATGGACTGTTGCAAATGCAGACCCAGAGGAAGTGTTCTTACAAAACAGAAAACGTGCAGTGTATTGCTAACACATTGTCAGCAGGTGTTATGTCTTCTTATTTTAGTGAAAAGACAGTGTCACATGTTAACTACCTGTATGTACAGCTGACATGAGAACATGCACCTGGACCAGTGTGTTTGCTGCACAGGAGTGCAGGGACAATTTCCAGTTCCTGAATCTTTAATTGGAGCGTGTAGCATCATGAAAAGAATCTCATTTGAATTTTTTACTTTTTCTTCTGTGGCAAGTTTTTTATGAAATTAGGAGGAGGGGAAATGGGCACTGTGAGCAAAGAAGCCTCCAGCTGTGGCTACACTTTATGGTGCATGTCTGCCTTCTCACTGATGGCAAAGAGGGGATATAGGTGCTGTTCCTGAGCACATAATGATAGCAGGAGGCTGGCCCTGGTGCTTCTCTCTGCACCACAGCACTCAGTGATGAATGTGTGCTCCTGGGAAACAGGCACAGCGATGGTGAGCATGGGACAGCTGACATTCCTGTTGCAGTCTGCATCTGTTCTCAGTAAGGAAAACTTCTTCCAAAGGGCTGAAAAATATTTAGTAGAAATCCCGTTTTTCCTTTGGAAATGGGTTCATCTTATTGAACCAGCTAGAAGGCATGATGAGTTGGAGAGCCCAAATGCAGGTGGGTGCAGCAGTCCTGCATCTGCTGTTTGCTGCATGCTCCTGGCAAACACTCCAGAGGGCTGCTCTGAGGGACTGCTGTAGTTGGATTTGCACTGCAGCAAGGTGGGGTGCACGGGCTGGAGTGAGGGATAAACAGCAAATGAGTGAGCACAGACCCTGGGCAGCAGCAGCTGCTCCCGTTAGTGAGCTAAAGACAGAAATTGAACTAAGGCTTTTGTCACTCTGGAATGCAGAAACGCTTAACTGTCTCCTGAATGGGTGAGGGTGACTGTAAGATGGAATGACAGATACTTGGAGTAAGCAGGAACATTTGAGTTCTTAAAAAAGATTTCACTGAAATCATCTGATATTTAAAATGTGTTGTCACTTGGTCAAATTAGAAGCAGATTTCTCCCCTTTTTTTACCCTTATTCACTCCCAGACTTTTCCTGAGAGATCGCATCATAGCTCCTGTCAGGGTCACGTGTTTGTGCAGTGCTAAATATTTGGGAAGACAATATTTGATTTTAACACTTAAAGCAGCAATTTGTCATTAAACAAAATTCACCTTTAAAAACAGCAAATGACAACCAGTTGCCTTTGGGTTTATGAAGGAGTTACTGAAACCTCAGGAAAAGTCCTAGGTTGAAATTTTCCTCTGTTGACCATGAGTTGTATGGTATGTTTTTTAATAATTAATTTAATTAATCGATGAGCATGAGGAAGATATATTTTAGCCTTTTGGGAACTAAAGAAAGCCATTTTCCCTTCTGCCCTCCTGACTCTGGAGCAGGCCTGTTTGCTATCCCTGGGAGGCAGCTTGCTTGTGCAGTAGTCCATGAACAGGTGGGATGGACTGAGTAAGGGAGAACAGACAGAGATTTCACATTTAAAGAGGAACATTGGGAAGGGCTGTGGTGTGGCCAGGAAGAAATGAGGGTATGGTGGAGCAGAACAATTCTTAGTTCATCCCTATATACACACAGTTGTGCATGGCAGCTAAAAAAATAGAAAATGTAGAAATCCTCATAGGGGCTTCATTCACTAAATATTTCTTCATATTTAAGAACACAGTTTAGATGTCTTCAATTTCTGTTGTATTTATTCTTTTGCATTAGCAAGTGACTACTTTGCCTTTCCCATTACCTGGTTTGTCATTTTTCAACTAATCAAGCTATGTTGTAATGCACACAAACTAAGTACAATAAAACTAAAAGAATTTAGTGCAGAAAATACAAAGGATCTCAAATAGCTTTACATAAAATAATATCTAGGAGCTTTAAAACTGAGCTGCATTTAAGGCTGGAAAAGCCAGCCAAAAAGATAAGATTTCAATTTTGTCTTAAATGAATTCACTGAATCTGCATTTCTGATGTCAAGTAGAAGCGAATTCTGTAGCTCTCATGAATAGCAAGCAAAAGCCCTACAGCTATGAGAATTTAATATGAATCTTTTATTTTGCATGTCTGGGATTTTAAAAAAATATTTCTTTTCAAATGTTCTGAAATCTCTGTGGATTTTTGATCATATGACTTTCATGGGTTTTTATTTTCCACAATTGTCCTTACATTCCAAATTACTAAATGAAACATTCTCCTGGAAAAATATTGTTAACACAACAAAAAGCTTTGAAATGACAGCGGTGACTCTTAGGAGCAGAATGCTTTTAAGTGGAAAAGTTTCTTGCTGTACTGCTTTCTCTTTGAAAAAAAAAACCCAGTCATTCAAGAGAAGCTGTGGTACATCTGATGAATGCATGTGGATACACTTAGAATTATGCATCAAAAAAAGAAATACAAATGAAAGATCATCCAGGAGGTTTCAGTTCCGAGTCTGCTGTTGTAGGGTCATTAACCCAGCTTACAGGGCTCAGAGACGAAGAGAGGAGAGGGAGAATGATTTTATGACTAAGGTTCAAGACATCGACATTAATTCCAGCCTTTTTGGCATTTTCTCTCCTCCACTGCCAGTGACCAATGTCCAACAGTCTCCCTGTCTTCTTTTGTCTGTCTGATAGGCTTCACTTACAAACTTTTTGGTCTCCTCTTCTGTGGCTTTAGGGTGGAGCTGAAATTGAGAATTTCCTTCAGAGCCATTGAGTGCAACAAAACATGTAAATAGAGTGCTAGTGGATGACAGAAGTAACGCCCTAGACTGACCACAGAGTTATTGCTACTGCTGTGGCACACTCCTCTCCCTCCTTCTGCCTGTCAGCTCCTCTAGGGCTGTAAGCTCCAAGTGTGTCTATGTTGCCATGACTGCAGAGTTTATCAGCACATCTAAGGTAGTTTTAGACCACGTGTGCTGAGACACACTGCAGCCCCAAGAACAGGGCTCACTTGAAGCCCAGTGCCAGATCCACTGAGATGGATGGTGCCACATTTTTGCTCCCTGAGCCAGCTGGTTTAGCAGAAGGGGGGTGGGTAATCCATCCAAAGAGCTGATGACCCTTACTTAGACAACTTTATCTTTTTGCACCACCTGCAGGAGAAAAATGCAGTAGTCAACGAAGGGCTAAATTCTCAGGAACATTTCATTTACACTTGCATACTTCCATCTATAGCCAGGAGTGCTAGAAAAATAGTAAGGACTCTTCAGATCTTTGTGTTATTCTTTCCAGAGAAGAGGGAATAATAACCCACCTTCTCTTGTCCCCCATGCTGTGCTCTGGCAGTGCTGGGGGGATTTCAGTGCATGTGGTGAGGTTTGGGAGCACGGAGCAATTGCAGTCCACACCAGCTCTGATCCAGGTATGCACTCGTGCCAACTGTGCTGCCTTGCAGAGAGGGAATTCTGCTCCTGGCCAAGGCAGAATATGTGTTGGGCACGTGGTTACAGAAGGGCAGATGCACAGGACACTTTTCAATTGTCTGGCTCTTCCAAATTTCCAGCAGCTCTTATTAATATTTGAATAAATGTTTCTAGTGTGCTTCATGTGGACTTGGCAAGCTCTCTCTTCCAATTCCGTCTCAAACTCCTAAGCCATGTGCTTCCTTAGAGCCATGTTCAGCCTCCCCTCAAGTCAGTATGGAGCTGAGAGCATGAGAACCACTTCCTGGGCATGGCTTGGGGTTGCTCTTCCATCTGTTAACAGGAGCCTCCAACTTTCTGCTCCTGCCCCCAGCCCCAGAATAACATCTGTTCTGGAGAGCATGTCTGGGGAGCTGCTACCCTGAGTGCTCACCAAAGAGCACTCCAGCCTGCATGCCAGGAACAAACCAGGAAGGAAATGTGCTCTGCAAGGCTCTACCCTGTCCAGTTTTGCTCCTTGTAGGGGAAAATACAATTCTGTTTCCTTTGATTGCAAAGTCCCAGGAAAGATTGTAGGTAGGTAGGGGAAAGGACAGATATGGTTCTGGGGCTTTGTCCTCAAGAAAGATGAGCTGGAATTCCAGATCACTGTATCTGATGTTTAGTTTTGGTTGCTGCTAGCTGAACTTCTTTCCCTTTTATAAAATTGCTAATGGTCATCAGAGTTTCCTGGGGTTTCCTGGAAATTGTCTCCTTTCAGATAAATTTATTATAAAATGACAAAAATGTGAGAAGTCCCTTAAGGGTGTTCATAGATCTGTGGTGTCCCTTGTTCCATCTCCATTCCTCCCAGCAGAAATAATGCTACCATTGTATATTCACTTTGTGCTTATTCACTTCGTGCTGTTGTGAAATATCTTTGGCTCTCAGGTGCTCAATAAATCCCTGTCTTAGTTTAGGGCAAATCTGGGAGAAAACTTTTAAAGGAAGCTCTTTTTGGAGATCAAACTTACACGGCCCCTCCCCCCAGCCGGTTCGGGAATGATTCTTTGGAGAGAAGTGGAAAGAACCTGTTTATTTAACAGGCACAGCCTCCCCCCCCTAGTACACAAAATGAACAATACTAGATGACAACACTTTTTCACAGCTCTGAAAAAGAGATGACAAATGCAGCGAGTCTCTCTTGGGGGTGGTCGCCCTGTTGTCACTCTCTTCGGCGCTGGGGATGGCTGTTGCCGGCCACAAGGTGTTCTCAGGTCCCAGTCCGGAGCAGGTCCTAGTAGTTACAAGAAAAAAGAAAAAAAAAGGAAAAAAAAATAAAGCAAGAGTGAAGCGAAGTAGGAGCAGGAGTAAAAGCAGCAGCCAGAGCTAGAGTCAAGGAGAAAAAGAGAGTAGTAAAAAACAACAGCTACACTATGTACTGTCCCGTCTCTGTGTCCCGCCAGTCGTGGGGGGGAAGCAGGCTGATAACAGAACTAAAACAAAACATTTGTCTTTCAGAGCTCGTCTCACAGGTACAGAACATAACATCCAACATAGCAGAACACACATAAATGGGGATACAAACATCACCCTAGGACATTCCACCCCTTATCCTCATATTATACTACCACACATCATACATTTTAAAACTTCTATCTGTCACTTGCTCAGACTTTTGACACTTACATGTTTTTTTCTTCATTTTTTTACTTGCCTAGACTTTTGACACTTACACATTTTTTAACAAATATTGATTATCTTCACCTCACGATTAGATCTCTTTGAGGTACACATCGTGTTGATCTATCTCTTTGCATTATTTACCAGGTGCAACTTGGTCTCTGAGCAAAGATAATTCTGTGGATGGGTTTGTCTGTACTTGAGGCAGACTTGATTCACACCGTTTTCCTTAACAAACCTCTGATATGCATTACTGGGACTTTATCTCTGTTTGTTGTATTCAAGGACTCAGACTGGGCAGGACCTGTTCGGTTGGTGGAACTTCGAGTGTTAACTAACCAAGTGGCCTTTGTTAGATGTTGCTCCTAATTTTTGAAAGATCCCTTATCTAAGGCCTTCAGCTGGGTTTTTAGTAATCTGTTGTACTTTTTTACTTTACTTGTAGTTGGTGTATGGTAGGGAATATGATACATTTACTTGATGCCATGTTTTTTAGCCCAGGTGTTGATAAGACTGTTTTTAAAATGAGTCCTATTGTTTGACTCAATTCTCTCAGGGGTACTATGCTTTCAAAGGATTTGTTTTTTAAGGTCCAGGATGGTGTTCTGGGTAGTGGTATGAGACGTAGGGTAGGTCTCTAACCATCCTGTGGTGGCTTTTATTATTGTGAGTACGTAGTGCTTGCCTTGACGTGTTTGGGGTAGTGTGATGTAGTTAACTTGTTAGGCTTCTCTATACTTGTATTTGGACCATCGCCCCCCATACTAGAGGGGCTTTACCTTTTTGGCTTGTTTGATGGTAGCACATGTCTCACAGTCGTGGATAACTTGAGAAATGTTATTTATGGTTAAATCTACTCTTCGGTCTCGAGCCTACTTATAGGTGGTATCTCTACTCTGATGGCCTGAGGCATCATGGGCCTATCGAGTTAGGAACAACTCTCTTTTGTGTTCTTAGTTTAGATCTATCTTGGACACCCCTATCTTTGTAGCTTGATCTACTTGATTGTTGTTTTGGTGCTTTTCATTAGCTCTACTTTTGGGGACATGGGTATTTACATGGCGGACTTTCATAGGTAGCCTCCCTACTCTGGTAGCGATGTCTTTCTACTCTTCAGTAGCCTAAATTGGTTTTTTTTTACGTTGTTAGTGAGCTTTTTTCTACCTTTCCAGCCATCCCTACAGAGCATTGGCTACTATCTATGAATTAGTGTAGAGGTAGAGCTTTGGCTACCTCTCTCTTTTAGTAATGTCTAGGGCCAGTTGAACGGTTTTGAGTTCTGTAAGTTGGCTTGACTTACCTTTTTCCTTAATGGCTTTTGTGACCTGTCGTGTGGGGTTCTAGACAGTTGCTTTTTACTTTTGGTTTATTCCTACAATACGACAGGAACTGTCAGTGAAAAGAGCATAGCGTGTTTTTTTTGGGGGTAGTTGGTTATATGGAGGAGCTTCTTGAGCCCGTGTCACTGGCTCTTCTTCTTCATCTTTGACATCAAAATTCTCACCTTCGGGCCAATTTGTAATTGCCTCTAGAATTTTAGGGTGATTTAGTTTACCTATATGGGCGCGCTGTGTGAGAAGAGCAATCTACTTGCTCCATGTAGTACTGGTGGTATGGTGGGTAGAAGGAACTTTGTCTTTGAATATCTACCCCAGTACCGGTAGTTGGGGTGCTAGAAGGAGTTGTACTTCTGTACCAATCACTTCTGAGGCAGCTTGGACTCTTTTGTAAGTAGCTAAGATTTCTTTTTCTGTTGGAGTGTAGTTGGATTTAGACCTTCTGTAGCCTCGACTCTAAAATCTCAATGGTCGACTTCGAGTCTCCTCAGGTACTTTTTGCCAAAGGCTCTAGGACAGACCATGGCTCCCGGCTGTAGAGTAGAGTACATTCTTTACCTCTGGTCCTGTCTTGACTGGGCCAAGGGCCACCGTATGAGCGATCTCCTGTTTAATCTGGGTAAATAATCATAGCCATGAACCATCTATACCTGGAACAGCCCCCAGCAGATTTATAAACTTCTTACAAATCACCACCACCAAGCCCAGCAGTATGGCTATTCTGGTCACTGCCCCTCTACTGTAAAAACTACGTATTAGGGACAATAGTAGAACTATTTGAGGATAAGCAAATAAACTTAGGGACTATAGAAGTATTATGATCTCAAAAAACCCTAGGGACCAGAAATACAGGCAAGCCTTCACCCCAAGAGACATTATAAATTGAAAGCACATGACTATTAAATGCTTTATACCACCACCAAGTAGTAACAACCAAAATATACTCAAAACAGGGTTTTTCCACTCTCTCTCGAGCCCCACGTTGGGCGCCAAATTTTGTCTTAGTTTAGGGCAAATCTGGGAGAAAACTTTTAAAGGAAGCTCTTTTTGGAGATCAAACCCACACGGCCCCTCCCCCCAGCCGGTTCGGGAATGATTCTTCGGAGAGAAGTGGAAAGAACCTGTTTATTTAACAGGCACAGCCTCCCCCCCCCAGTACACAAAATGAACAATACTAGATGACAACACTTTTTCACAGCTCTGAAAAAGAGATGACAAATGCAGCGAGTCTCTCTTGGGGGTGGTTGCCCTGTTGTCACTCTCTTCGGCGCTGGGGATGGCTGCTGCCGGCCACAAGGTGTTCTCAGGTCCCAGTCCGGAGCAGGTCCTAGTAGTTACAAGAAAAAAGAAAAAAAAAGGAAAAAAAAATAAAGCAAGAGCGAAGCGAAGCAGGAGCAGGAGTAAAAGCAGCAGCCAGAGCTAGAGTCAAGGAGAAAAAGAGAGTAGTAAAAAACAACAGCCACACTATGTACTGCCCCGTCTCTGTGTCCCGCCAGTCGTGGGGGGGAAGCAGGCTGATAACAGAACTAAAACAAAACATTTGTCTTTCAGAGCTCGTCTCACAGGTACAGAACATAACATCCAACATAGCAGAACACACATAAATGGGGATACAAACATCACCCTAGGACAATCCCAGATTGTTTCTGGGAGGTCAGAGCTGTCAAGAGAGGCGCAAGTGAGCAAGCACAGCACAGGCACAGATTTATCAGGGATGGTAAACTGGTAATAACTTTACCTAAACTTTGTACAATCGCTTCCTGTTCATCCCTTGATTTTTTTCATATCCAAGTTATATCTGAGTCCATTAGAGTCATATCCATCAAACCCTGGGCAGAATATAACATTTTTCTTCTTACTCTGTTCCCTGATGTCTCAGCCCTGGATTACACCTGCATGGGTAAAACATGCCCACAAGAACCTGAATGTTCAGTGCTAAATAACCAACGTTTTCCAGTGTGGGAGGTAAAAAGCATCAAGCAATTTGTAATCCTTTCCAAATGAGAGTGTGCAGCAGAATCAGGCACATCTCCCTCTGCAGGAACACCTGGATGGAAGCAGAAGTACCTGACACTGCTCCCGGGGTGGACTGCGGTTTCCCAGTCCGCAGCAGTTTTTAAATTTTAGAAATAATATTTTTGAAGCAGGAAAAATTGAAAATGGAAAAATCCAAACTGATTGAGCATCTCATGTTGTTTCCCTTAAGCTTCTTGTTTCAATAATTCTGAAAATGCTGACAGTTTATTAGACCAGGAAATGAAACTTCTTGGCAAACAAGGTATTTGCTAATTTCGGTATTTTGTGTGAGTCAGAAATGTGTGGAGGGAAATATATTGAAACTAACCCTGTCTTGTGAACTCTTTCATATTGCATAACTGACATTTGCCAATAAAAAAATGTTGCATCATATGGTTTCTGAAAACATCTAAAAGAGAAGGCAGTAAAAGCTACTGCAAACACTTTTCCACAGAGCATGAAGGCCACTGGTCACACTGGAGTTTCACAATGGTCATTGTGATGAATGTCTCTCAGTGTCTAACCCCAACTGATTGCAAAATAATCACATTCATTTTGAGCTTAAACATTCGCACATAATTTCCTTGACCACGGAGCTACTCTCTTCTATTTCTTTTTATTTCATGATTTCAGCTGCTTGGTGAAAGCAAGCTGATGGAAAAATCCAAGTCTTTGGTATGGGAGTACAGCTTCTAGAAATCAGTAAAAAAGTTTACTCTTCCCTTGAGAGCATTTTCACACCCACATGTATTCAAAACTCTCAAAATCTTCATTTTGGCTTCTGGAAAGTACATTGTAAAGCGAAAATTATGGCTATGGAATTAGAATTGTGGTGTACAAAAATCTACAAAGTAGTCTTATTTAATTATCCACAATTGTCTGTTTTTCTTACTTAGAAATAGTGTGTCACAGGTTCTCAGGATTTCCTTTGAGTTATGCTAAAAAGCCTTGCACATTACTTATTTTCTTAGTGCATTTTTGAACTGAAGAATTTAATGTTGGAAAATAAGCAGCAAATATATCATAGTTAATTGGAGAAAAAGAAAGATTTCGGGAAAGAATTTGAGCTTCTATGCCAGCTTTAAAGTTACAGTGAGATGTGATTTTATTGTCTTGATTTCTGAGACCTATGTTGAATTCTACTTGCATTAAATGAGCAAAATATGTTGAGAGTCAGGGAAACTTCCAAGACACAAAATAATTGGATCAAATGTGTGAGTAATGTGAAGAATGGAAATTCCTGCTTAACTAGCCTGCATTGATAGCAGGTCATTCAAGGATCTCCATGGTAACGGTGAAAAAATATGCAGATATTTTTAATTTTCAGGAAGTTCTTTACTAAAATCAATATGAAACCTGAGAAATGTCTAAACATGAACTTATAAGAATTTGAGTGGGCAGTGAAGAGTCAAGGACATAATCCACTAAAGATTGAATGTCCTTTTTGGAGTGATTCCAGTTATTTCTGGGTCTAGGTCTTCAGCAGTAGATCACTGATGATTCGAGGTGTGGAAGGCCAGGGGGGCTGATCCTCAGTGAAATAAATCTCTGCAGAGAAAGGAAGTTCTTTTGCATTGGCTTCACCCACAGCTTTTAGCTCTGTAACCAGGAAGTTATAAAGCCAAAAGAAATGGATGACATCTTATTGTTCTGGAAGCTTCTAAAGATATTTTAGTGACAGTGCCTCTCAAATAAAAACTTTGCAGTTTCCACTTATCCCATGTTGTTTTATGCAAATCAGAAGGGGAAGAAGAGATGTGGCATTCTCTTCTGTGACAATAAAATAAAGCATTGCTCTGAAACTGCCACGCTGATCCCATTTAGAAACACAAAGTGAAATAACACATTGAGAGTTTCTTTGTGGAGACAGAATTGTTGAGATGAATTGATATGGGGAAAAGACACTGAACTAGAATCTGACCTGAATTACAGTTACAAAGTAAGGACTTGAGGAGTGCCTGGGTGAGAAGTCAGGATGGATGCACAGAGTATTGGCAGATCCTGGCAGCTTGTTTAAAGCCCCAGGTGTGCCAACACACTGGCTGTGGTGGGATAACTGCCCCAGGTAGCCTGTGCCTCTGAACTGCTCTGCCCTGGGGGAGTGCAGACATGCTCTTGTGCAGAGGATTTCTGAAAAAGCCACATATGGATTCTTTTTTCTTTTGTTTCTCTCAGGGGTTCTGTACAGACCTGCTGTTTCCTTGTAGTGAAGCCTGCCTAGTGCCCTGCCTAGGTGTGAGAGAAGAGTCTGTGCTGGCTCAGGAGAGTGCACAAGGCCAGCCAAAACTTTCCCCAGCAGTTTCAAAGGGAGCTGGCTTGGAGCAGTTACAAGGGTCTTCCTCTCTCATCCTCCAAGAAGATAAGAGATGACCCTGTAGCCATCAGGACATTTACGTGTTTATTTATCTGCTGCTGTCCCAGTGTCACATCTATCTTTTGTCCCACAAAGTGAAGCCTTAGCACGGGAAATGTTGAGTGCATTTAGCAATGTTTGTATCCTGTGTATTATCACACCACAGGGCGTCTCTTCACTAAATTTTTGGTCCAATAATAATCTTGGTGCCATAACAGCAAATGATACAGAGGAAGACTAGTTTTGCTCTGACTGCATCTGGTGGCCAATTTTCCACTCTTGAAGCCAGTGTAAAGCCAGGGGTATGGCAGTCACAGGATTTCAGTGGTCCCTTACTCAGAATGCTTCTGGGACCAGTTTCTGCTACACAGGGGCTGTATGGAGGGGGAGTGTCAAAAAAGCATCCCAAATCATACCAAGTCATGGAGAGATAATGAAACAGAGAATGCTCTCAGAAGTTAAACCTGACTTAGCTTTTCAGCACCAAATGTGGTTTGTTTTGGAGCTCTTTCCAGTAATGACACATGGTGGGTGGTAGGTTGTGTATTCAGCTCCCCAATTAGTTGTCTTTGCATGAGGTCCACTTTTATCAAATTAAATAGAACAAAACTGAAGACAGATGCTACCTGCTGATCAAGATATTGTGGTACAAATGCCACATGAATGCTGTGACAAAACCCCAAAGGCTGAAAAATCCAGATTGTGGTTGAATTACAGCTAGAGTTAAAAATTATACTCATCTAAGTTCCAGCATCAAAATATCTGTTCAATTCTCCTCTCTCACAACAGTGATCACTACCTGGAAACAATCAGAGCTGGTTTTATTACATCTTGCTTCAAAGTCCTTGCAGTTGTCCCAAGGACTCTTTGTTATTAGAATATTCCAACTTGGCATAGCCCAGCTTGTAGTATTTCTATCATCAATAAATTTGCTGTGAAAAAAAGGGTGATACGAAATAGAAACTATTCTGGACAAATGGGTAGGACGAAGTATGACATGAGTTATTCTCCATTCATAATTCAACATCTCTTTAGGATGCAGCAGAGTTGGTGTGGTGTGCCCTGTGTCATCTCCCTTAACCAGTAATTCTCTTTTCAGTGGGGCTCTGAAGATCCATAGAGCTTCTGACCCTCTGCTGTGAGTGTGTGAAGGGATGACCTGAGCCCACAGAGCTGGGAACCTCTGCCATGGAGGGATCTCAACACCTGCCTGCCCCATGCCAAACACAGTGAGGGGGTGAAAGAAAAGAAATATTACAGTGTTGACAATGGCTGAGAGTTAATTTTATGAATAAATTAATTTTATCTAGACAAATCATCTTCAAACCTTCAAAAAATAAGTAGAACCTTCTCTAAATTTTGTTTCAACAAACTGCTTGAAGCATCCATCTCTGCCAGCACAGATCCCCCTCTCCATTGTGTGTACGTATGGAAGCTGCTCAACTACCCATTATAGCAAGGATGTGGAGTGAAAAGAAAAGCGTGAAGACTGTTTCCCACATATGTTGGGAAAAAAAAAAAACCTGCAGCAGGCAATAAAGAATCTGGTAAAGGGAAAAGTATCTGAAGTTATGTTACAAGGTAAAAGATGAGACTGCGGCTGTGAAAGCAAACTAAAACAAGAGAAGGAGATAAAATACCTTCTTACCAGATAAAGTGATAGTGCTGTGATGCCATAGTGTATTTGAAGCATTGTGGGAAGGGAATTTTAAGGGTTTGGAACCTGGCCCAGCTGCCTTTGCTGATATTGCCCTCACAAATAACCATATAAATGTAATTCTGACCAGGAGAGCACCCAGGCAGTGAGAGAACAAAGAGTCTGAATCAGGAGAGTGGGAGGTTGCATTACCCTAGGAAGGAGCAAGATGTTTGCCACAGTGGGATATACAGGCCAGGGAAGGAATCCCCACTTGGAGCTGCAACACTGGAGAGTTGTAAATAAATACTTGGAGAATATACTTCACTTGGCATTAATAATGTGCTGCCTAGAGTATGCTGGATGTGCTTTAAATAGTATATGTGAATCCCAGGCCTGTCTTGTAATAATTTAAAAAAATATCCATAATCTTGTCATTTTAACAGCAAAACAACTTTTCTGGCCTTTTCATCTTACTTGTTGTATTAGGAGCTGAGAAATGTAGACTTTCTCCACATAAAAATTGGATTTGCTGTTGTTATTGCCTTTGCAGCTGTGCAAGTAACATTCAACTTGATTTCAGACAAGCAAAGTAAATTAAGAGAAGATGAAGATCCAAGCACAATAAAGCTACTTTGGAGTCATTACAAGACATAAATATAGAGCAAATCTCAGGTCAAATCCAAGTCTGGCATCAACAGTCACAGCTCCAGCCTCTACAAGAAGTGCCTGCAAACATCAGGGTTAACTTGATCTATCAATCAAAATTTGGATTGATTGGAAAATAGTGTTAGAATTTGGAAAACAACATTGACAGTACAACAGAATCACAGTCATCAGTGAAAGGTTCTTGTCAACATGACTTCCATTCATTTATTTCACAATTCAAAAGCAGCATTTCTTTGCATGCAGATAAAGACTACCTAGTTTTGTACACCATATGTAAAGTGAAACAAAGCTGATTCCCCTTTCTATTTCCAAATTTGCCTTAAACTAAAGAATAAGTAGTAAAAGGAATGCATGGACAGGAAAAGCAATTAGGGGAACTTTTTTACCGGGAAGAAATGTGTCCACTTGCCGCTAGTGTCACTGGGACTTTTGAAATGTGCTTGTGAGAAAACAATTCGTTCTTTAGATATTAAAAGATACTCAGCCTGTTGCTGTCAACAATGCAAGATGGGCAAGTGACATAATTCCTGCCTGAGCTAAATGAATGGTTAAAATATATATGGATGAGTTTTTTGTTCCATTTATACCTTTGATATTGCTGCATGGTAAAGGTCATGGTAACAGCAGAATCTTTTGCTATTATTAAAGCAGTGATAATTAAATTAGCCTGGATCAGCTCTCTGACAGGAGTTCTTTCCCCCTTAAACTAGGGGCTGACATTTAATCTGATCAAGAACTATAATGACTCTTTTCTTCCTTCCTGAGTATTCATTTATATACAGTTGTACTTACATTTTCTTCTGTTTCATATGATCAACATGCTGTTTATTTGCTTAGCTGTCCACAGTGATAAGTTTATCTACTCTCACATTGGCTGCAGAGCAGCATTTCCAACATGGACCATGATCATCCCATTCCAGCAGTGATGGGGAGGGAGGAAATGCTGGACTGGGGCTGGGAAAGGGAACTCTGATGTTTGTGGTGAGGCAGTGTGTAACTACAGGGAGGTCACTTCACCTCCGTGTCCTCCTTCCCTCTCCACCTGCTCGGACACGCTTTGGAGCAGTGAGTGCCTCTCTGCCTGTGAGCCTGTGAAGCCCTCGGTGTGGTTTCCCTGACTGGCAGCTCTGATGCTGTAAGAGGCCCTCTGTGTGGCTGTTTCTGTCCTGCTGAATGTCCGCATGGCAGGAGAGGCAGAGGCTCAAACCACAACTGATCCTTCAGCTCCCTTCTGAAGCTCACTGATGCCACATGAAAATTGAGCCCTTTGCAGCCCTACAGGGACCAGGGACCTGTGTGAATGCACCTTGTGCTCCATTTCCTAAGCTCTGGAGTCGGTGTGCTCATGGGGGGTTACAGGCTCTTTTATTCCTTTCTGCTTTACCTGTTCAGGGAATAAACAAATACGCTGTGCACACCCCCGAAAGCAGAGGAGATTCTGCAGGAAGCTATTCAGTGTGGAAGTCATAAATCACCCAAGAAATGAGTGTCACTTCCATGGTCTGTGTTATATGAGGGCTTCCTTAGACAACAAACACTCCAAAGAGAAGGCAAAAATGGCTCCTTACGGCCGAGACTGCAAAAATGCAACATTTTGCTGTGGAAGAGGGGGGTTCTGGCAGGGCTCCCATACTGAAATTATCACCAAAGGCAGGAGAGTGAGCATGAAAACTGGGGAAATGGTAATGCAGAGAAGAAGAAAGCTGGAAAGAAAAAAGAAAACCACACAAAACTCGAGCTGTTAATCACATCCCTATGTTGATAAAATATTTATGAGATCTCATTCAATTAATTAGAATAAACTATGTAACACTGCAGGAAACAAATTGAAAATTTAATAAAGTAAGTTCACTTCCAATTTCTTTTGAAGAAAGAAGCTAATTATATTTAGTTCTGTAATTATAACTTTAATTAAAATATAATGCAAAATATTTTATAGAGTGAATAGAGTTCTGTGATAGAAAACGGAACCTTTAAGACAGCTTTCTCCTCAGACAAAAATTCATAACAATTTCACATGAACATTTTAATATACTTGTTTATAAAATCTTTTCAGAGTAATTTTAATACAAATCCATCTTAGAAGTGCTCATTAGTGTTAGCTTATACTTAAAACATAGTGGTTTACCTTCCTGCCTCTATCCAGAAATGTTTCTTACTCTGTGTTAGGGATGTGTACTTTACTCACTCTATTTAAACCAGACACATTCTTTATTTATACCTGCCTATTGCAGCCTACAGAACCCAATTTTTATTTAGAGAATAATTTCAAAACACATAGTAAAGTGTATCCACATAACAGTTGCCTTCACCTGAGCAGCAAGGAAAGTGCCTCAGGCAGAGAGATCCAGGCAGGCACGGGGAAATTTGGATCTGGCAATATAGAATGAGAACACTGACAAAATGACCTTTCAGTGATGTTTTCAGTGATGATGATTTAATAGCAAGAGAGTCTTCTAGGCTGGTACAAAATGAGTTTGTCTTTAGGACTAAAAAATAATTTTACAAATGATTTCTAACACACAATCCCACTCTACTCTGCCCTGGCACAGCCTCACCATGGGGTTTTAGGCACCACATCCAAAGGGGGCCACGAGGATGGAGAAGGGTCTGGAGGGGAAGCCAAATGAGGAGCAGCTGATGGCACTTGGTTAGTTCAGCCTGGAGAAGAGGAGACTGCAGGGAGACCTCACTGGGATCTTCAATATCTTCCCGAAGGGCAGCACGGATCTCTGCTCCTGGTGCCCAGGGGAGGACCCGAGGGAATGGGCTGAAATTGTATCAGGAGAGGTTTAGGTGGGAAAAGGTGGTTGGCCACTGAACAGGCTCCCCAGGACAGGTCACAGCACCAGCCTGACAGAGTTCAAGAAGTGTTTGGACATCACTCTCAGGAACAGGGTGTGATTCTTGGGATTTCCTGTGCAGAGCCAAGACATGGACTTTGAGGATCCTTGTGGGTCCCATCCAACCCAGAGTATGCTGTGAACTATAGATTTTCAGTTCTAATGAAAACTCCTTCTGTTCTCCTGGAGAGGATCAGCTGTAATGAGAGTGAGTCAGTGATAGCAGTGTTAATTGAACAAAACAGGGACTGAAAATAGAACAGTTTGAAGAAAATGCTGGATTGACATATGCTGTTTTCGTACATTTGTTGAACATTATTGAGCATTTCTAGTGCAGTAATGGGAGAGTAGGAAAATATCTGGGAGTGTTTATTTGATGGAGTTTACATTACACAGCCTGCAGTACAGCCACAGCAGCATCCTGTGATCTTTCTCATCACACAGTTGGGGTTTTTTCTCCTCTTTGCCAAGGAACTTGTTATGATCAGAACTGACCACTGTGTGAGCAGAGCTGGCGCTTCGAGGTCTGTGTAATGAACACGAAGCACAGTGGCACTGACACCCTGATCCTCTCAGGGTGGATCAGAGGCTGTGGCACTATTCCTGGAGGAGCTGCAGAGCTGACTCCTTTTCTGAGGCCATGACAGTGGATGCTTTAATCTCTCACGGTCTTTAGTTTGCTCTGCCTGGTGAGTCAATTGGGGTGCTGCCCATTCATCCCCTTCACCATAAAACCCTTTGTCCTTCGGGCCCTTTTCATGATGGAATTTCTTCAACTCAAGGAGAACAACTAAAGACACTTGCTCAGAGCTGGCTCACTTAATCCCTTTTTTGGCAGGACTGGCTCTCAGTGACATTTCAGTCGCCCTGAAGAACTGAAAAGCTAAATATCTGGGATGGTGGACTCATCCAGATGAAAATCAATACTGAAGTCAATGAAACTGAATCAGGACATAATTTGTGAAAATCACTAGTATCACCACTGAACTTATTGGGATTTCTGCCATGTGTGATCTTAATTAACCCTTTACTTTAAATAACGTTAGAATATGATTACTTGCTGACATGTTTATACAGACACAGGGTTGGTTTGTACCCTTTCATCCACAAACAAACTCACTGAACAGACAAAGCTGTCTAAGGGAAAGATACTTTAAAAAAAAAAAAAAAGTTAAAATCCCCTATATTTTGCCAACACACAGTTGGGTTGAAAAGAAGTGGGGGGTTGGGTTTGAACTACAAGGACTGAGCAAAATGAACAGGGAGTCAGATGAACATTTACTTCGAGTTGGTTAATATAGAATTATTGCATCTTTGTCATGGTGGGATCAGATCCTCTCATACAGACAAGAATTTATGCTGGGTTTTTCAGTGACATTAGAGAATTAGGGACACAACTCCAATTAATTAAATTTGCAGAAAGATGTGGTTTGTATTCTTCATTTCCTGTTGGTTCTCTAGTATAGCACAGAAACCAACTGTGGGTGAAAATTATCTTCTGCTGGGTGTTATGGTTATGATTTGCAAAGGCCTTTCTGAAGTGTCTGCAACCAAAGTATCATCTTTAATCTAAATATAATACCCTGTGAGTTCTGCCAGGAATCTACTACACAACTATGTTCCTTTTTTTTTTAAAACTCTCTCATCTTCTGCCTGTCTAGTTTACATAACTTCTACACTTCACTGCAGGAATTAACCTTTATGGTATGTCTATACATTACCTAGAAAAAAGGGGTGTTAATCTCAGTGGGGGCCTCTGGACAGAATTATCCTGCAAGGAAGAATGTAATCTGCAACATGTCTGACCCTGTTGTTTTCAGTGCTTCTCTGCATCCAGAGGAAAACTAATAACAAAGGGAAACAGACTCAGTTGTCATAGAGGAGATGTGAATACTTAAATAGCTGCCTGCTCTCTTTCATATTTTTAAGATATAAAGGTTCATGTTTTTTTTTTCCCTGCCTGTGTTAAATGAAAACATCTTTACTTGATATTCATCATTCTACAATGGCCATTTTATCACCTAGACAACATGAATAAAAGTTATTATTCTTACTCATTAGTCACTCAGTCAGGGAAAAGAGAAAAATTGAGCATTTTAGAACATTTTACTTTTCTGTCATTTTGGAGTAAATGACACTCCTAAATGATGGCCAGTCAAACCTACAGAATCTATTAGTAACTTGATAATAAGTGTGAAGGGATGCTGGGACCCAAAGGAGTCTTAAAGTGGCATTTATCAGGCATGTCACATCATTGCTAGTGGTAATAAAAGCATTTTTGTTTTATGCTGCAGCGTCTATAGAGGATAATATTTTTTGTGCTATAGCCAAAAGTGATATTGCTACATTCATCACACTGTTTGATATGAAATAGCCTAAAAGCACTGGAAATTGGCTGTCATTATTTGTTTCTTCCTTTTTTTCTCCCTAATCAAGGAGTCTTCTCCAGCAGTGTGAAAAGTTTTCTTTCTCTTCAGCTTGGGCACACAACAAGTGTAATATTTCTCCATTAGAAATCTGGCCCTTTGTTTCCAGCACCATCTTAAAGTTTTAGTGTCATTTCAAGAACACTTATGATTAGCTCATTTCATTTTCACTTTGTGTTTCCTTATGACAATACGGTTCAGTTTGGTTTGCTGTTACAGCCTTTCCTGGCAAAACCTTCGCTGGCTGCTGGGAAAATTCTGTGTATTTGGGGACTGCAAGATGGTGACTTTGAATGCTGGCTTCCAAGTGCTAAAAATAAGGAAGTAATCATTTTCCTGTGAAAGTAATAAAATTGTGGGTTTTTTCTCTTTATTTGATATTCTAAATAAGATAATTTAAACAAGGGCAGGTCACCAGATGCAACTGAGAAGATCCCTGTGCTGCACCCCTGGGGGAGGGATGGTGTACACTGCTTATATTGCTGAAAATAGATTTTTTTCCCTGCTGGCACATAGCTACTGATGATAGAAGCTAAACTCTTCAGGGGGAAGTTCCTGGGTTATGTAAATTTTATTTCAGGCCTGAAAGACACTATGAGACCAAGTTAAACTTTTTAGTGTAGCCTTGGCTGGCGGCAAATTTATGTGTAATGCTATGATAACTCAGTACATGACTGTGATAGACTCTGATTCTCCTGAAAAACAAAATATAGTGATAGCAGTAACTACCTGTTAAAAATGAAAAAAAAAAAATAAAATACCCTAAACCCAAACAAAATCCACAGAAACACCTAGAAGGGTCTTCCTTTTTTTCAGTTTCCTTCCTTGCTGGTGGAAAAAAATCCATCAGTTATGTTGGATTGATGGGTCAACCAGACACGACCTTGTACTCTGTGTCCCCTTTCCAGCTGCTGCAAATTTGCATGGGAAACTTGTGCTATTTCCTATGGAATTATAAGGCTGGGGTAGACAAATGCATCACAGAAGCTCGTTTAATAGCAGAGAGGAAACATCACATCTATCATATTGAATTCTTTCCCTGAGATATTCATCATTTGCATGTAAAAATGCCATCTGATTTTCTCCCTCATAAACCCAGTGTGATGTTTTCCTGTTTTCCTGTTGTTATTTTGGTATGGATTTAAATCTGTCACTTTTAAAAACTTACGCTTTTTAAGTCCTGCTTCACTCTAGAAGTAGGAAAAAAAAAACATGACTTTGAAGGACTGGAGAAGTAAAATACTCTTTGTGGGGTATGTTTGTGCAGCACAGTAGATTTTATTACTACTCAAGTCTGTTGTGGTGTTGGGGTAGCTCTTTGGAGAAAAATTCTGCCCTGACCATTTCTTTCAGACTACAGGGTTTGTCATATTGACTGGGTCTGTTACGATCTGGCATGTCTTATTAACACCCTCCAGCACAGCAGCCCACCCTTTGTCTGGAGCACACAGTCAGGCAGGGCTGTGAGCACAGCCAGAGCCACCTTTGCACTTCCTGGGGGCACAGCAGTGCCAATCCTGTGAATAGCTCCCAGCACTGCCCTCACATTCATCTTATTCTGGCTTTGTAATGTGCTGACATATCAGCTGACTCCGTGGCACACTCAGTCCAGGCAGAGAATGATTCCATGACGACTTAGTTCAGGTTTTTAGAAGTTCCTGCAGCCAGACAATAATAAAAGGCAGGAATGCAGGAATGTGGAAAATCACCATGAATGCAGAAATGCTATACCTTTCGTACAGCTCCACATTTAGAATGGGTGAACAGCTTATTCCTGCTTTTTTCCTTGCTTTTTATGCAATTATTGCTCATTTTTGCACAGCAGTTAAGGACTGGCAGATGAAACAGACTGCCACTTTGAGGTGAAATATAATCACTTGTAGAGTATGGTGCTAAGGAATGCCCCCAAACACATAAACTAATTTGTAAATAAGACTAATTTATTGAACTCAAGAACACTCTGGATGAAGCTGTTCAGCCTTCCAGAAGATATGGCACACCTCAAACCACTGGGTGAAGCACCCATCTGTTTAACAACTGCAGACCACACTGAGAAATCACAGTCATGGAACAGTTTGGGTTGGAAGGGACATTTAGAGGCCATCTAGTCCAACCCCCTGCAATGAGCAGGGGTGTCTTCAACTAGATCAGGTTTCTCAGAGCCCCATCCCACTGGACCTTCAATGTCCACCACACCCTTGCCAGTGTTTCACCACCCTCACCGTAAAAAATTTACTTTCTATCTTGTCTGAATTTACCTTCTTTTCTTTTAAACTGATACCCCTTGTCCTATTGCTATAAACTCCACTAGAAGTTTGCTCCAGTCTTTTATATAAGCCCCCTCTGAGCATGGAAAGGCTTCAATAAGGTTTCCCAGGAGTTTTCTCCAGGCGGAACGCCCCAATTCTCTCAGCCTTTCCTCATAGGAAATGTGTTCCAACTCTCTGATCATTTTATGAATAAACTCATATCATCTTGCACAGGCTCAATTTCTTCTAGGTTCCTTTTCCCCAACAGCATTCCTTTCTGAAGTTATTTCTGGCAGAGATCCGTTTGGTTGGCCTTAGGGTGACTTGTGGGTGCTGCTTTCTGCCACTGGCTGTTTTCCTAAGCATTCCTTACCTCTTATTCTGGTAGTATTTGCTGATTTATTTCTGTAAAGATAATACATGCACTAGCAGATAGTTCTGTAATAATCATGTCTCAGCAGTTGTCTTTGGTCACCAGTAATGAGAAGAAAGGGATGAGCTCGAGAAAATGCTCTAATTAGTTCCCATAGATCAGAGCACTTCTCAGCTGAAATAAACCATGTGTCTTCTAGAGCTAATGTCACTACACTTAGAAGTGAGGGTTTCTGGAGGAAAGAAATTGCAGAATGTTTTAATGGACAAACCAAAATAATTTTGTTATGCAAAACAAACAAACTGCAGTAGACCAAGTTCAGGGTTTGTATCTGAAAGTCTCAAAATCAAATATGCTTGTATTTATGCATTTGTGTTATGTGTTTATATCTCATATTTAGTTTGCTGTGACTAGTCTTTCAGCTGTTTTCAGACTGGGTTCTTAAGCTGTTTGCAAAAATTTTCCTTTTGTTTATTTAATCCCCAATTTCTTTCTTGCTGGTTTCAAACATCACTCCCTCTCACTGGATTTGAACTAAGTGAAATGACCCACTCTTTCTTTCATTAGTAGTTCCCTGCAAATCTTGAGATGTTTGCAAAGCTTCCATGAATTTATTGTGCAAGCAACTGGGAGGAAAGACAATTTTTCTATGTGAGCACTGTGAAATTTCACCAGGAGCAAGCCACAGATGTCTTTCCCCGAGACAGCTTGCCATTTGTTAGAGGAAACAGTTTGAAGCTTGTGAAATCCGCTTGGTTCAGGAGCAGCTGCCTCAGTCCCTGTGCATGCTGTGGTGGGGAAGGCAGGTGTGTGTGCATCCCTGTCACCCTGCACACACTCACCTCCCATGCCCTCACTTTAATTTACCTACCCATGTCCTCTTCAGACAGGAGGGGAGCAGAACAGTGGCTTTTTCCTGCCCAGATATTTCTTGGCATACATTTACCACTTTCTTTCTGGGCTGTTTCCCCTCCCTGTTACCCTATGAGCTGTCAGTCAAACAAGGATCATCTACATCAACACATTGGCACTTGGCCAAAAGCAATACCTGGGAAGGAGAAATGACTCTTCTCTCAACTCTTTTTTTTTTTTTTTGGTTGAATGTTCTGCTGTTTCTGTTTAGTCTGGCTGACAGTGCTTATAAAGTTTGGACACGGCAATCTTTTCTTCTTCCAGGCAAGTGGAGACTCTCTGGATTTGAACAAATATCTGAATTCTTAAATTCTCATTTCTTGTGAAACTTGATAGAAGAACCTTTGATATCATAAAGAGTTTAGCTCACATAGAGTTATAGCTGGAAGACTAGAATGAGTATCTCTAAAGTCCTTAATTTTTACTGGATGTTTAAAACTACAAGACAAAATTTCCTCACTAAATGGGAATGCAGGATATCAGCTTATCAATTTATACTGATAGCACATCAGTGTATTTATTATCCAACCTTACATAGAGCATTCAGTTCACTGGATAGATAATAGAGCCAGATGCACTGTGTTTTGTTAAAGTTATGTGTTAAAATGTTACCCATCCTTAAAAAGAAAACTAGTGAATGTTTTTACATGTTCACCAGTTTGCTGCAGTCTTGTATTACTTGTGAAACATATGTGATGGCATTTCTGGGACAATCCTGCACTCAAAAACTTGGCATTTCTGTCTTCTTGAAGAGGCACATCCACTGCTGACATTACCAATGATGCATAAACCAGCAATGATAAATTAGACATTACATTTCCCAGTCTAACTCTGAATGATTGTTTTGAGAGACACCTCAATTTCTTCAGTTGTTCCTATAGCATCTTTCTATTTGTGTGTACAGTCTGTGTGTGTGTAGCTCCAAATCAAAGCTGATGAAAGTAGGAGGAATATAGAAAGATGGAAGAGTAATGTTTACAGGAAAAGAGCTGAGAAAAGGAGATTTTCACTTATCTGGACAGGTGGATTGCTGTGGATGGCAATATTTGATGGAAGACCCATGCAAATGTCAGGCAGGAAAGCAATGCATTCTGACAGCTATCAGAGATCTAACAGAAAGATGCCTCTGAAAGGCAAAGTGAAGATCTACAGCAGCAAACACCTTCAGTGCTTTCTGTGGAGTGGAGATGTGGCAGGTAAGACAGGGTAGAAATTGGATGCTTTGGTACAGCATCTCTAAAATCTTTCTGGAAATGGAAAGCAAGGAGAGGAATTGTTAAGCAGAATTTTTTGCAGATCTGCCACCCAGAAATTTGGGCCAGACAGGAAGAAAAAAAAAAAAAAAAAAAAAAAAAGATACAATTTCTAGTGAATTTATTGCTTTTCTATATTACTCAAAGCTTGAATAAGCAAGTTGTCAACTGTAGCTCACAGGGACAGTGAAGAAAAATGGAAGACAAGGCTATGACAGGTTAGGGTGTTGGGACTGAATACAGAAAGGGAGAACATCTGTGAGCTGAATTTGAAGAGATTCCAGGCAGCTGAGATGCAAACATGCCACCTCCCAGTCTCTCTGCACAAAGGAACTTACATGGTCAAAAATCATCTGGTGACACAGGAAGATAAATACTGCAGAATGGTTTGAAGAGGTTCAGTGTTGTGGCCTTTCTGCTTGGGAAGAGTGACATGGTAACTCAAATAACCACTGTTCCTGCTGCCTCAGTCATTCTTGGATTAAAAATAAATCAAGATTCGTGCTCATCTTACTGGATAACAGTTTATATTCTAGTTGGAATGCATCTGTAAATTGATCATGAAGACCTTACCTTCCTGTTTAGCCCCTTCTCCTAGGTAAGGAGGAGATGATGTAAAGCAGTCCCTGCAGCTTGCAGAGGAGCAGAGCCTGCTTTCCTGAGTGTAGGAAGAGGGCAGTGTTTCTTCCAGTTCTGTGCTTGCCTTTTCAAGGAGAAAGGGGCAGTATGAGTGAAATATCTAAGATGCTAATTTGGAGGAGGATTTTTATCCCAAGTAGAGCTGCTTCTGATGGGATAAGCCAGAAATTCTCAGTCTTGCCCACACAGGGAAATATCAGAAGCACATACTTAAGGGAGGAAGCATATATCTATCTTAGGTGTGTTTCCTGGCACTTAAGTTTTATATCTACATAAATTTCTGGTCGCTTTGTGAGTAACTGTTTGTACCCACCCATCTTACTAACCTTTGCAAAACTCTTACCTACAGGTGCAGCCAGGGGGATAATTATTTAAAGCAGCACTTTGCATCAATTCTTTTCAGCTTAGCCATGAATGGGTATTGTGTAGATCCTAAGATACAGGTTATGCCCTGCTACTGGATTATATCAGATTTAAGTTACCCAGGTATATAGCCTCAAAGCCTGTGAGTATTGGAAGAACTGGTTCTAAGCGTAGTGGTGTGTTCCATCTCAGTTTCCACCACTAGACATCCAGGGTATTTGGTAATATGAATCTCAAAACATGATTTTTTAATTTCCATTTGCTCTTGAAGCTCTTCTCCTTTGAAATCAGCAAACAGAGGATGCTGGCTAGGGTTTTTTAGGTGAGCTAGCATGTTATTTGTATCACTTTATCCTTCTCTCCTGTCCATCTAAATCATCCCTGACTTAAATATCACACATAAATAGTGTATTTTTATAACATGAAATAGGAATGATTGCTATCTGGCCAAGTGGAACTGAAATAAAACCCCACAGTTTGTGATAATAGCTTCAGAGTGTGTCCTCAGGGCTGGTAAGCCACTGATATTCTATTGATTTCAAGCTATTGCATACAAGTTCTTAAAATGTGGTATTAAATAGGATTTTCTTCTGTTCTTTGCCATGAGTAGAATGTGAAACACCCCCCAAATGGTAAAGGACAGCTGAGGAGGCAGGTGAGTGCCATTCCAGTCACTGTTCTACTGACAATGCCACCTCACTCCAGCAGAGCTGGGTTTGTTTGAAGCACAGCCACAGCAGCTCACAGGTGAACCTCTCAATTTTATTGCATGCCAAGTTCATCCTCCTTTGACTCTTTATTGAGAATTTTAATCCTGCAATTTAATGGAAATGAATTCCAGCCACTGGCTTTTGCATCACTTTCTAATAGCTGTAAAATTGCCCAGGTTCTTTGGAAATTGCCCAAGAAGCATGAACTACAACAAACCTTTGGAAAATATTGTTATAAGTTCCAGATGCTCTTAGGAACGTTTCCAACAGCCTTTGGTGATAAAGGCTGGAAGCTTTCCAAAGCTGGTAAATGCATCTAATTCCCTCCAGATCTGATAGCTACAACAACCTCCCTTGGAGCCTTCAGCCAGGAGCACACTGTACTTTTGTTGGGCAGCTCAGACTTTCCTTTAGCAGATGATCAGAATGTAATCACGTTAGCAGTGAATTTTACATTAAAGCAATCCCAAAAATACTACCAATCACTTTAAGTTTATGAACCACATCTCTCACAAATGGACCTGAGTAACAGGAATTGTGTGAGACTCAGATAATCCTTCCAGCTGCAGAGAACTCTTCTAACAATTGTTTTAAGATGTTATTGTGGGATGAAAGCACTGCTTTAGCTGTCCTACAGTTATAAATGGGGCTTTTTCTTACACAGCATTTCTTTTTCTGGCAATCACCTGATCTACTGTGTATTTTAATCTGATGCTGTAATGGTCTGCCTCAGTTTTTCTCTTACTGCTTTTCAGCCCAGAGGCACTTTATATTACTTACTTGCATTCCCTATTACTTCCTTATTATGCATTTCCCATTATGATGATCTCTATTGTTTTGAATGGTACTTGATCTTAAAGATATTGCAATTATTTTAGCCACATGAATTCCAGCCTTGATGGGGTGCAGAGCAGGATTGTTATTTTGTCTAATAGCAGGTTTTCTATGTTAAATCTTTTCCTTTGACCTGTGCCACAGAGGATTCAAACCTAATAACTGGAGAATGTTTGGAAGGGAGTCCATGACTGGCCATGTCCAAGCTGTAAGAGCTCACCAAGTCCTCCTGCCCAGTCAAGGCATGGCTGGGGACTGTAATATCAACTCTGGCAGCTAAATCCAGTTGGAATATCTGTAGGGAAAACCAAGAGCAAATATCTGTTCAGCTTCAGAGCTCAGCTAAGCTGTAGCTGCTAATCTTGAGTCTTTTTTCACTCAATGGGACAACCTAGGCAGACACAGGTTTGTGTAGGAACAAGTGCAAAACAGCCAGTAAAGGCTTCAAGAGTCATCTGAGGGATTAAGTTTGGATTGCAAGTGCACCTAGACCTTCCAGCTCTTTACCTGATCCTGACTGACAGGTTTTCCTTCTCTTTGCAGGGATAGCAGAACATTTTATGAAAGATTGCTAAACTCGTTCATTTTCCAAGTCAGTGCATTAAGTGAACCTGTGTCAGGTTATGTAACAGACCAAACAGAAAACCAGTGAGCCTGATGGCCATCCATGTATCCCTGCCCTGGTGACATCTACCCTCCAGGTGGCAGGTGACAGGCTGGGGGCAGTGGCCTCCTGAGGGCAGAACCCATCCTGCTGTGTGTGGTTTACACTGATGGTTTAGGAACCTGAACATCCAAATCTGTAATCCACGAGGGATCTTTTCTAAGTCATGGCTTGAGAGCAGTTTTCTTCTAAAGGATTTTATCTCTGTGGTTCTATGTAAGATTGTGGGAAGGTTTTCTTACTCTAGATCCTGTTCTGGCAGAAATTTCAGGACAATAAGATGACCTGGTTTTAGTCTCATACAGATGCACTTTTAATCTGCTCTTTGTAAGAGAACTCTAAAAGTCACTAAATGGTAGAAAACCAATGATGAAGACAAATCTGTCAGCAAAACTTTTAAGAGATTTTTTACTTTGACCTGCTTCCAATAACTCATTGGTGCATGGATTATTAGACTTTGAGGCTGTGTACTCTGCTCATCATTTAGGTTCAAAATATGGACAGGCTTCAAAATGGAGTGTTAGACTGCACTAACAATGTTTTTCATCACACAAACTAAATTTTGTGTGTAAAACTATATTTTCTTGCAATTTTTCTTCAGTGTTTGTGGTGACTGTAATGTCACCATCTGTTCAAGAAGAAATAGCTCAGATGTGTCAGAGGCATTAAAGCCATGTAACGTTCCAAAATTTCACATTATGATAAATCTATTTGTTTTCATTTAATATATGTCTATACTAGTTATCGTTTGTAGTCATAATGCCCAACTATAGGAGTTATAAGTGAGAAATTCAAGACTGATTGGATATTTGAGGTGAAATCTTCCAGGGAAGTTGAAAGCAAATTTTCTTCTGACTTCAGTTTGCAATGTTTCTGAAATTAGCTCTAAAATTACCTGCTTATTTTGGGTCTCTTTAATAAAACCCTTCAGTTCAGAACACACATTGCCTTAGCTGATCATGTTGTGTTCAGTCTAGACCTGCATTTCAGCTAGAGCAATCAACCTTGATGCTTTAGTGAGCAGGATGCTTTTATTTTATCCTTGTCTGAGACAGTCTGCCAAAGACAGGATTATACCAGGTGTAAGGTCTTACACCTTGGAATATGCAGTTTTCAAGCTCAAATTTTGTGACTAAACAATTCATTGTGCATACTTGTTTTATCTTGTGATTATCTTTGGGGTCAGTGACCTCTTTGAAAAATCAGTCATAGGCTTTTTTTTTTTTGTGCAATAACTGTTTACATTCTTACAATATTTATAATGAGAATTATTTGAAGAGATCCCTTTATGTAAAGAGATATTTGACAAACAGATTGCACATGAAGCGATGTTTATGACATCTATTTGCAATCTGTTTGATTCTGTAAAAATATCCAACAGGACTGATGTCCCCTTTGGAAGCATTCAAGCCAAACTGGAACCTATGAGGGGGACCAAATCTGACTGCATATTGACAGGATTCTCTTCTAGTGTTCAAATCCATCAGTCTGTGCACTCTTATAGATCCTAAACTCTTCAACTTTTTCAGTGGCCAAAGCACATGAATCCTCCTCTGACAACATGAATTAGAATCACCAAATCCCAGAAGGGTTTGTGTTGGAGGGAACATTAAAGCCCACCCTGTGCCACCCTCTGCCATGGCAGGGACACCTTCCACTGTCCCAGGCTGCTCCAAGCCCCATCCAACCTGGCCTTGGACATTCCAGAGATCCAGGGGCAGCCACAGCCTCTCTGGGCACCCTGTGCCAGGGGCTCTCCACCCTCTCAGGGAACAATTTTTTCCTAATATCCCATCGGAACCTCTTTCAGTTTAAAGCCTGGCACTACATGCTGTTGTCAAAAGTCCCCCTCCAGCTCTCTTGGAGCCCCTCTAGCTGCTGGAAGGCTGGTGGAACATCTCCCCAGAGCCTCCTCTTCTCCAGGCTGAACAGCCCCAACTCTCCCAGCTGAATGCTTTCCTTTGACAAAGCTCCAGAGTTTGTCACAATGTTAAATATCAGATAACAGAAAAGAAAGAAGCTGTGCTAACAATGATATTTGCATCAACAAAGAATGATCTCAGCTCTGTGCCTCTTGTGAGGTCCTCAATAACTTCTGTCTTCAAAGCTTTATTAGGACCTCTCTTATTCTGCCCCAAATAGAGTTTCAACCCTCACACTGTGATTTCAAACACATTCTCCTGCCAGCATAGAGCTGCTGCAGCTACTGCAGGTTCAGGAGCAGTTGCAGACATCAGAACAGGGCGTGAAGGTCTGACTGAGGAACTGTTCAGCCTTGCAGATATTTTTAGGTGGATGAACATCTCACTTAGGGTGGCTTATAGAAATACTTTTGAAGAGATTTATATAATAGTTCCCTTCCATGTGCAGGAGGACTATTTCTCAAGACTAATGTTGCAGAAGTTATAAACAGTGCCTGTACTGAGTACCTAATGATGACAGCCAGCCAGAAAATGAGTGTTCAGATTATGCCAAGACTCTTTTCCAAAAGTGTTCTCTTACCTTGTCTTCTGAATCTGGCCATTATTGGATAGAAGGATTAGACCTTGCGTAGGAAAGTGTCACTGTGACACAGAGAGGAACACACAGTAACACACACAACAGGTGTTCAGGCAAAGAAGACGAAAGGAAGGAAGTCTCTTGTTTATTGCTGACCTCGTATCTATAAGTTTCTGGACAGTGATCAGAGATTGGACAGAGAAATTCCCACCTCTCCATCTCCACTGCTCACTTGAGAAGTCCATCAGGTGAGATCTTTTACAAAGGAATGCAAACATGATTCTTGTTTATCTTACAGTTCATGAGAACTGACTCCATTATACCAAAACAAATCAGAAAGCTGATTTTCAGGGACAACAGGAAAGGCTGTTTTGCTAAGTACTGACTTAACCAACTAGAGATGGGAAAGACACTAGGACAATAATAGGCTCATATCTAATTAAGACAAGCAAAATATTTGCCAATAATCACTTCACTAGAGGCTGTCATAGGTTGCCATTGTCCTTCAAGAAAAAGTATGAATTTAAAGTTTAAATTTGATTTACCAAAATGTCCTAGCACAGGATACATGAAGATTTTACTAAATTAGCTAGGTAATAAATTTTCTTAATCTCACTCTAACATAAATGAGCCATCAAGTTCATAAATGCAGTAATTTTCCTTCTGGCAACCAGGCCAGTTTCTGGGAGGACTAACTGAGTAGGAATGGATTTACCCTGATATATTGAAATAGTTCCTCTGTTGTGTCTACAGCAATTTCAGGAGCTACTCAGGAACCTGGCACACACTTCAGGATCAGGAATTATTTGAAGAAATAGTTATGTTTTAGAACAATTTATTTCATTTTGAAAAAAAATCAGTGCAACAGAAATATTCATTTTTTCTATCTGGGCAAGAGGGCTGGCACATTCCTGGCAAGAGGCAGCAGGTGGGATTCAAAGAGCTTGTACAGTTTGGAGGTCGGGAGTTCTCCTGAGATACTGCATCATGGAAGACTTTGTCAGTTCAGCAGTGCCTTTATTAAAACAAATAAACAAAGGAGAAAAACATAATAGCAATGCTAATAAAGAACAAATCTGTGCGAGTTGTGGTATGTAAAGTTCAGGTTGAAATCTAAAGCATGCTTCAGCAGTTTACATTAAATACAGTATTTCAAACTCAGATACTTTACTATTGCTACAAAATGAAAGCAGGAGATAATAATCTTCAAAATCCCTAAGGCTGCTTTTTTCTTTTTTTTTTTTGAGCAATTTCAACCAGGACCTTAATCAGTACGAGAAAATGGGTGAAAAAGGCTTTAGGCATGTATAAAACAACCCAAAAATCATAGTGACAAATCTGATGAAACGGACAGGATTGGATGATACATGCAGCCCTGTCAAAATCCTCTTTTACACTGACTTAAGTCTCTGGGCATGTGAATTCAAGCATGTAAAGAAGTGAGAAAACATTTCTAGAGGAGTTTAGTTTCTTCATGACCTGTTGAGTTTGTTCTCTTAGCTCGCTTTAGCATGAGATACTCACAGCTGTCTCAGGTACAAAGTAACAGGTGCTGAAAAAACACAGAGCAAGGCGAGATCAGAGGTCAGATCCCTGCCTTCTAAAATAGCTTTGTCTCCTGTCATGCTGTCAGTCATCTCTCAAGTAGTGGTTGGTACCTAAAACCAGGACAGCATAAAAAGTGTAATGGTGTAAACCAATTGCTCCCTTATGCAAAAAAGGGGGGAAAATGGTGTTTGACCCCTACGAGCTGACTGGCGTATGTCTGGAAGTCTGAGATTTAATTAAACAGATGGTAGCATACATTACCGCTTTAGAAATGTGATTAATCATTATAAATGTTCTAGGTCCTTTAAAAGAATGACTAGAGCATCTGGCTATGCACACTGAAACAGTGAACACCCACCTGACAGGAATCCATCTCCATAAGGTAGATGATACTTGTGTTTATGTTAATTATTTGGAATCTTTATGCTTCAGTTGAACGAATGATTTCTGGCACATTCTTTTAAACAAGGCAGATTCATTCTGATGTTAGACTGCATTTAGATTCTACCTACTGGTGAATTTTAGCATCAACAAAAAAAGCATGAAGTAAAAAAATCCAACTTTAACCGAGCAGCTTTCAAAGATCCTGGAGCTGAAGTTTGGTACAGAGTTTCAGATTCATTTCAAAACAGCTCTCATGCTACACACACGTGTGATCCAGTTTTATGAGAAGTCAGTGATCAGAATTGCTCCTTGGCTGAAGTTCTCTGATGTCCCTATATGTGACCCTATCACTCCCAACCACAGTCCAGCTATCCTAGGAGCTATTCCTCGTGCAGGTTCTTGGCAAGTGCCTGTCCCCTTGCATGATTCCCTCGGGAGGCAGCTGAACACAGGGATGCATGGCTGCTGCTGGTCAGCTCCTTCTGGATGCCTTTGGTTACAAGCCTGGGGATTTATTTGCTTCAAATAGATATTATATTTTTTAGTCTTCTATATTTATCCACGTTCTGTCATTTAGTTCCATCTGCTGTAGATGGGAAAATGGAGTCTTTATTTTAGAATACAAACTGCTGTCAGCTTGAGGCTTTCAGAGACTGGCAGTGCTTAGAGCTGGACAGGACCCTTGTTTTCAGTCTGTTCTCTGTTTTCAGTCTGGAATCATGCATCCTGTGACTCTATCCTGTGAATCTTTGCCTTGTATTTAATTTTTGTTCCCCAGTTGCACATTGCTGGCTGGTATCCAAAGTATACAGCAGTCATGCAGGAGGTGTTTGGTGCCTTGCAGGGTGGGGAGATGCCCAAGCAGCTCTCTGGGTTCCTTCTTGGGAATATTTTAATAATGCTCAGAGAAATAAGAGAAGAGACAAGCCTGAGACTGAATTACAGCCATCAGGTCAGAGCCACTGTTCTAAAACAAGTAGTGTAGGCTTAATTATTAAACTGTACTGGTTTTCATTTGCTAAAAATCCCAGTAAGAGCCAAAGGTACTCCAACAAGCCAGTTTGCTGTTCCTCTTGCTCAGCAGATCAATGGATTAATATTCTCTATAATTTTCATACGACTCTGGAAGGCTTACAGAAATAAACTTGCTGTAGAGGATCACCTTCCAGTTTCCGTGCATTTATAAATGCCATCTGTTCCTATCTGCAGCCTGGGTGTTATGGTAACCTGAGTGCTCAAACTTGAGCTAATTGCAGAGCACAGGCCCATGCTCAGGGAGCACAGATGCATGTGGGTGCACAATGCTGGCACGAGGCTGGCACAGGGAAAATCCAGAACATGGGAAGCCTTTGGCTGGATCTCTCGTGTGGCAGTGCTGTGGCTGGAAGCAAGGAGGATGCCTCCTCCACAGCCCCAGCAAGCAAGGAGGGTTACTTGTAGGAGTACCACATGCCCAGAGACCAGGTAACAAATTGTCTGCTTTCTTTCACAGTGTGGATTGAACTTTGGGGGAAAGATCAGGGCAGGGTGAAGCCTCTGTGTGCCGCTGAGGCGAATAACACGCAACACAAAATTTCTCCAAACAGATTGGAGAGATGAATCTGACTCCATTTTTTCAAAGGATCACTCCCTCTTTATAGATTTTCCCACAGACCACTGTGGTTGGTGAATGAAAGACAACCCCTTCACCCACATTGGTCGAACCAGAGGGACATCAAAAGAAAGTCTGTCCCACAGAATGTATTCCTAACATGAGTATCGTTACAAAAACAATCCTGGTGTTTATGGTCAAGCTCTGGGAACAAGTTTCAGAAACCCAAAACATCATGAGCTTTAGAAACGCAAGCTTCAGGCCTGAAAAACCCAGACTGCATCTGTGCTGAAATTTTATTATTCATATAATTTTTTTGAGATGCCTTGTATGTGATTCAATGTGAAAGTACCACAAGTTCATTCCATCTGTACAAAGAAAAGCTCATGATCACTGTGGCTATGAAGTGAATTTGAATCATCCTGCACACAACTCTGTGTGCCTTTACTGCTTTACTGAATTTCTATTATTCTTCACAGAAAGTAATTTAGCATAGGTACACAGCATTTTTTCAAATGCCTTGTGCTTTTAAAAGTGTCTTTCTGCATATGGCCACATAGATCTAATAAGAGTTAATAAAACAATTTCCAAAACCTGGACAGGTGCACAGCCTCATTCCCCATAGTTGATTCTTGAATTAATCAGTATACTGCTCCTGTTTTCCAGCTTTGGGCATCCATTAATTATGGATCAATTATTCAATTCTTTAGGAACTCAGGTGATGCCTGGGCTACTGAGTTGTGAAATTAAAGAAATGCCACAATGAACAGGAAAGAATATACATTTACTTCAGAGCCATCCACCTTCTGTACTGATATTCCTGGGACAAAAGTGTTTTTCTTTGGTCAATAATTAAGGGAATTGGTGTGGTTGTCCTTTTCCCCACACTCCTTCCAACTCTTCTAGCATATTATTTATCAAGATCTTTCTGAGTGACAATCTTTCCCCATTTTTTAATGGCACAATCAAAATCTGAAAGCCAAATACCTGTTATCACTGTAGGCACAATTCTCTCTGCTCTGAATGTTTCCTAAATGAAGCACAGCACAATTACCAAAAGAACAACTGCTTTACAAAGTGAATCTTGTGCTTCAATAAAATGCAGCCACCAAGGATCAGCTCAACAAATAGAGCATTAATTTTCTATTTGACATGCTGGAAAAGGTGTCAACCCAAACAGAGAGCAGTGGCTTCTCAGCTTCTGGGAGCAGGAGGAGCACCACTCTCCATCACATTGCTCATTTTGCAGTCACCTTCTTTCTTATGATTGCACTATGATTCCTCCAATATGTAGCTGGTTAAATCAGTTTCTCTTTACCTTTGGGGAGAGAGATTTCTAGTGACAAGTCTTTTGCTAGTAACAATTGTTTGCTTTTGAAAAATGCTCTCCAGTGTAAGAATCTGAATAAATTTGAAACAAAATATTTACACAAAATCGAACTATGCTAACAAATGAAGATAATGGCCTGTTTTTCATTGCCTTACCCTTTGTTCAGTCATCTACATCAATCAAGTTAATCAATTAAGCAAATTACAGGAAAGAGCTAACACTTTATAGCTTTTTTTGCATGGAGAAGAAAGGGAAATTAAGCTGATATTGTTTTCAAATATCTGTTCTTCTGCTAAAGTGCCAGGTCTTTATGGAGTGCTGTATTCAATGCACAGTCTCCCTGGTAATAACTGCTGTATTGTAATTTATCTCTAACAATGCAGCAGGAAGTCAGCTCTCTACACATAGCAAGAATGTCTGTGCTGCTGAGAACCAACCTGCTGCTGTCAGAATTCTTTAAAACCTCAGGACAAGGGGTACAAACCAGCTTGGGCAAAGATTTCCTTTAGCTCCTTTGCAAAATGGCTCTTCTGTGCTGTGTGACAAAGGGTTGATCACACCTCTGACCAGAGGCTGCCTTGGATATCTCAGAAGACACAACTGAGAACAACCAAATTTGGGACCCCAGCCTTCTTCACTTATTAGTGAAAAATTATTTAGGGCTTCTAGTCCATTGTGAAACTAGAGCTGGATATGGGATGATACATAGTTTAAAAAAACTCTCTTTAATCCCTAGTCTTCCAGATGGACACGTTTTGTTGTTTGGTTTCCAGAGAGGTCATCATGACCTCCTGTGATGGGAAAAGATTGTCATATGGTCTGTGAACGTGGGAAATATATAAAACAAAAGCTTTAAGTGTTTCTTTTGTAATATTTATTTTTAGGTTGTAGCATTTAAAATGGGAATAAAACTTACTTCACGGTAGTCACATAGCAATGTTTTTTTGAGTCATGCAAGTAGCCTACAAAAAGGGGCTGTTTAGGCTGGGCTTGTTCACATGATACTTCCAGAAGTTCTTCCTAAGTGGGAAGCATTAGTGTATCCAGGAATTCAGAGAAACTTTTTGGTTGCGTGATTGACACTGAGTTACAATATAGAGAATTTTTTCTAAATTAAAATGATTAACCTTTGAAAAAGCTGTGTTGAAAGTTAGTTTGTCAATTTAGAAATTAAAGGGTAAAACTTCCCTTAGTCTATTTTGAAAGCTCCAGCCTACACATATTTGCAATTTTGTCCCAGAAAATACTGCTCAGGTGTAATAGCTGCCAGAGGATGGTGAGACAGTGCACTGCTCTGGTGTTAGTCATTCATTGACAAACTGCCTGCTTTTGCCACTAGATTTATACAGCCATTTAAAGAGAGAAAATTCAGGAGCTGTAAACTAAACTAGAGCAGCATAATGTGCTATTTCTCCATCTAATGGAAATGTTGGCTTCCCTGGTCACTCTTGTGTCTGCCCATGAAATTCTGTGCCTTGAAAGAAAGGCATGTTTTATGTAGGACAAATCTAATTAAAAGGGCACTTTTTTCCTCCTTCTAAGGGAACATTTTTTGAGGTCCTTTATTAGCTGTCTATACAAGGTTCAACTCTCAAGGGCAGACTTGTCCATCCTCATTGATGGCCACACTGTTCATGTGTGGGGATCCCTAGAGAGGGAACTCAGCTTTCTTCATTCTCATGGTCTGTCTGGAAGGAACACCATTAAATTCAAGTCCAGCCTCCTTCAGGTTTCAAACCCATTTCTTCCTGAGATGAACACAGACATCTTCAACTTACCTGTACCTGAATCATAACAATCCTGTGGATGAGTTTGCCCAAATCCACTCCCAAACCAGAACTCATCTTGCACTACAGACACAACAGGATCACTTACAGAAGTTGGTTTGTGCAGGAACCAGGGGCTGCATGCTTAAAAAAGTTGCATCTCTGGCCCTCAGTTCAGCAGTCCTTTTAATGGAGCCAGTCATATCAGCTCCAAAAGCACCTTGAGCAATTTAGATAAGCCATTTAGCAAGCAGTGCTATTAATAGGCTCTGACAGCCAAACGGGGATAACACTTCTCACTGCTATAAATTAAAGGAGAGGTTTTCCTTTTCTCATGAGGAGTTGGAATAGTGTTAGCAAACACATTTCCTGATTGCTTTTTCCTTTCTGTCTAACTTCAGAATACATCACTTTGGGGACTCTATCACTTCCTGAATTGCTCCTGTTTGCCTCCCCTGCTGCTGCCTGCTCTGTCAGCAGTCTGGGCTGCAGCCCGTGACATTTTTCACTCCTTGTCTCAGAGGCACATGGTGCTGAGTCCTGCCCAGATGCTCCTGTGAAGTCTAAGGATAAAGCTGTTCAGCTGAGTGATACTCAGAGCACGAGAGACAGTCTTGAGAAAGAAAATCAGACGAAGAGCAGCCTTGCCTCAAATGCTGCAAACAGTAGAAGAACTTGATTTCGATTTAAAGAACACTTCTTTGCCAGTTCTGAAGTGCAGCGTGTGGTAATAAGAGATGATTATGCCACACAATAGCCTGAATATAGTCACTGAAGTAGGGTGAAATTAAAACAGATTTCTTCATGTAAGGCATGATGTAATGATTTCTGTCATGCTTATGGCCAGCAATGAAATTAGCAACTCATAACATACCCAAACTGAGCAAATATTTAAGGCTGCACTTAGTAGATAAGTAATAAAACCAATGCCAGTCTAAGGACCCGAAGGCTGAGTGCCTTTCCTACTTCATTTATTAGACCAGAATAGAAGAAACTAGAAATAACCATCCACCTGCTCTGAGCACCTTGCCAATTATTTAAAACTACAAACCCAAAATGCAATATGAACAGCTCCCTGCTTCTAGCAAAGCACAATACTCACTCGGATATTCATACCCCTCCTTTCCAACCAGCATTTTAATTCATTTCTCTTTCTCCCAGTGCCAGGTCAAGTAGATGAATATTGCAAGCACTGCTGATAGATGCAATAGCAATGCATTCTTTACCTCATTTTTCAATGAAAAATAGGGAATGTAGCCCAAAGCGTAATGAAAACATGTTACAGGGTCCATTTTTACAAGTAGGCTTGTAAATTACTAAGCTTTTGTTCCTTGTTCTGACTTTTCTTAAGAGACTTCTTTTTTCTCTTCTTTTCTGTGCTTAGCTACTCTGTAATGTTTTGACCTAAGAAATTCTTCTCTGCTCCCTTGTACCTTTTAACTCACTAAAGCTTGAGAGGATGAGTAGCAATATCGCTTTTAGCAGGAGAAAGGTATCTGAAAAGCTGCTGATGTTCTTGCTGTTTGACCACCACATCTTCCTCTCCTTTAATCTCACTAGAGGTTAACAGTATGTCAGGCATTATCCTGAAAAAAAATTAACACCTTAATAGTTAACATTCTTAATAATTAATTTTACAGGTATTGCCATTATATAGAAATAAACCTGTTTTTCCCAGACACAAAAGAGTGGTTCTCTGTGACAGCAGTTGTGAAGCACGGGTGAAAACCCCTCACCCTGGAAATCTATGGCAGAATTTAGAGTGCCAGTACCTATTCTTTCAAACAACTTAAGTGCCTGAATCCCTTTGAAAAGCTCCAATCAGTCACAGGCAATGTCATTGCAACATCCGGATGGTTTGGGTGGACCTGTGACTCTGATTACAGATGTAAATATGATTACCCCATGGCATCGAGAGCACGGCTTAGCAAAGGACTGCTGAAAGGATTTAAGAGATTCACATGCCCGTATCCGTGATTTCTCCTACCACTCTCTCTACAAATATTTCCCATTCATGCCTCTGACTGCCCACAACTGGCTGTAAGGCTGCAGACACGAATTCTCTTCTGGAGCATCTGTGCTGCTTCAAGAGGTTCTGCCCACAGCCCACACCCATCTGTCTCCTCTCCCTTACTCTAGCTCGACTTTTTTAAAGTCACCTGATTCCCTCCAAGCCTTCCAGATGTCTATCCAAATCTCTCTGATATTACTAAGAACCACTGAAGGCTTTGCCACAAAGTAGGAAACGAAGATTTATTTTTTTTTCACTGAAAGGGACAAACATTATTTATCCTTTTCTAATTAAGAAAAATAAATGGAAAGGATGGAATGTATTTTTTTTCAGCCCAAAGTCCAGGACGAAAGGTGGATTTCTCAATGGCATCACTTTTTTTTTTTTTTTTTTTTTTTTTTTCCCCTTCATTTATTATACAACAAAAATCCAGCATGGTGAATGTGCAGTTTTTCAGATCTGCTCTGAGCTGTGCTGCAGGGAATCCACCCCTTCTCCAGGGGATGCACACAAACCCCAGCCAGGAGAGGCTCTCTGCACCTTGCCCTCTCCCCTACTCCAGTGTGTTCCCCTCAGGTTTTGGTACAATATGTGGTGTGTAAGTTCTGAGCTGTAATTTGATGTACATATCTTTTGCTGTTTCACTTCAGGAGACATGTTCACTTAGAACATAAATAAATCCGTAGGTGACTATGACAGATGAAATATTAATAAAAACTCCTCCTTTCTATGTCTGCCATACCTTTGGTGATTCTTTGCAGCCATACAAACCAGGTGAGTGATTTTCTGAGCTGCAGCAGATGCTGCCTCCTCTGTCTGGTCCCTCACGTGTCCCTGCTGCAGCTCTGGATCCCAGGCTGGCTGCTCCAGTAATTTTGGTCTCTGTGTGTGCTTCAGCCCGCCCATGGATCCCCTGAAACCTCTCTCTGGTCAGCTGTGGTTGCTCTGTTGATCAGGTACAACGTTCCTGATCCAAATGGAAATCTGGCAAATGCTCTTACAAAGGATCTTGCAGCAGAAACTGAGAATAAACAGATGCTCTCAGTCGTGGGGGAACTGAAAGTCTTTGCTTAATCAAAAGGTGCTCTATGGCCTATTTAATATTAATAAAATTGTCTTTTACACATAATTCAGAGAAAGCTTTGATACACAACTTGCTTTTTGTGCTTTATAAAAAGGCTGAGAAGCGCTTCAGCATTTCTAGATTGCTCCTTTCCATTGTTTGAGTTGCAGCAATGATGTGTTACTCACAAGTGCCTTTGTTTGGATGTAAAAGCTCATTTGAAATGGCATCAAGACTTCCTTTAAATGCCCTGGCCAACGACAAGGGAAAAATATCCAATTTATGTATGTGGCTTCTAAAATTCCATTGTCCGTGCCCTTTAGTATCGTAATCCCATGTTCTTGAGATTCCTTCCAGATATAATGTCAGATTTAGAAGTAAGAAAAGGTGAACTTTATTCAATAAGTTGATTATAATGGTATTTCATTGGTTTGGGCTTGTGATTAATGGATTGTAAATTTATACTTTAAGACTAGAACATGATCATGTAAATTGTCTTATTGAAGTTAACAGGGCTGTTCTTTGAAGAAAAATGCCACTCAGCAGAACACTTAAATGTATGCATAGCTCTAAGCATATGTTTAAGTTCAAATGAAGTCAGTCTTTTGGTTTTAAGAGAGCTTGACTGTGCTTAGGTTCCCTAAAACATTTATATTAATATATAGGGTGGCTGCTGCAGTAGCCTTGGGGTCTCATTAATGATTTAGAAACAATAGTCTATCTAAACACTCATGAACATTAAGCAAGAGAACTACTATTTGTTGGAAACAAGGTTAAAGCCTTAAAAATTCTGTTGTCTGATATGTTTATTAAACTTTCATCTGCATTTTGCAGATGCAAAGAAGAGCATTTAACTGCACACCAGTTGCTGAAGACTGGTACCTGCTGCCAAGTGTTGTACACGTAAAGTTGCCAGAGTCCAGTTCAAGAGTGGTGGTAGGGAAAGGATTTCTATTGCTAACATTTCAGCTTACATATTCAGAAAAAAAAAAATATTGTGGATTTGCTCTGAAAATCACTTTCCTTGGGTTATTTTGGAATATCCTTTCCCTCACAGACTAACAGTATTTGTGGAAGGATGGGAAGGAACTCTCTGTGCTCATACTTCTCTGTAGTGGCACAGCACAGCAGGATGAAGGAGCACTGCTGACACAGCAGCCACTTCAATGCATCTCCCCTACTGCCAGAACTGCTCCGTGTAAGGGTAGTTTGAAGGCAGAAGTTCATTTATTGTATTTCTGTAACAAAGACATCTGATGTCTTAATTATAAGAAACCAATACAAACGAACAGGAACATTCTACATTATTAAACAAGGGTATCAAGGTTGAACATAGTTTTTGCTCTATACACGTAAGACCTTGTACATACAAAGGGAACTTTTAAAGTAAGCCTTCCAAATCTGCATCTCAAGGTCCTTATCATAGATAATCTATCAAGAAACACAAAACAAACATCACGGTTAATCCCCTGTTCTGAGGTGCATCTGCAGGTTACTCGGCAGCACAAAGCAATCACATGCTCCACAGAGCATCCTCTCCCTCGCGGAGAGAAAATCAGCCCAGAGTTTTTTTTCTCCCCTTTAAATTTCTGGTTAATTTTTATATGAGACTCCGGGTCTTTCCAGATCTGCAGCCACCCCTCTCTCCAAAACTGAAGGGTAGCACTACTACACTGATGTCTGGTGTTCACACCTTAAATCAGCCCCAAACCGGCTCATCTCCTTGAGCAGGGAGTTCCATTCACATCAAAGAGGTGAATAACAGGTTACAGCAAAGGTTACAGTCTTTTGGCCTTTTATCTAAAGTGAGAATAATGAAGGACAGAACAGCAGTGATGATGATTGATCAAGTATAACCCCTTTATATTTGAGCAAACAACCTGATCATCATTTTACATGACTGAGATCAATCATGGTTTTGCAAATGACCATAAAACCATGGAGAGGGAGAACAGACAACCCTGAGCCCTTAGTGGCCATTTCTCACCTGCAGCAGGAACTCTGCTCTGTAACACTTGGTTGCTGTTGTCTTGGAAAACACCATTCTCATTTGCACAAATGGGTTGATAATATGACATCTTTTAAAGTTCTGTTCCACATAAACGCACAGAAGTAGTGGGTTCATATCACCAGGCTTTCTGCTGGACACTAAGTGGTGCAATTCAGAAGAAATTCAATACTGCCTCTTCTTTAAAGCCACGAACAGGTGCATTTTCATGCATGGAAAATAACAAAAGTCTTTATCTGGCTGTGGGTATTGAGAACTAGCACAATGGGAAAATGTTGATTAAATTTCAGATACACTGCACTGGGCAGTGCTTTAATCATTTTTTTCATATATTCCCCAAAGAGATGCATATTTTAATTTTAAAGCTCAGGAGAAATAAAAAAGAAGACAGTAGTGACATCACCAATAGGATGCAGAGAAATATTAGAAGCTCATTCAAACATTTTCATGCTTTCGTACAGAAAAGTTCTGAAGGGCTCAGAAATGTACAATATCAGAAATGTAAGGTTTAAACACTGCTGTTCTGCTCAGTGAATGGCCATAAATATGATATTTATAAAGTTCTGTGTTTCTCACTCAAGGACACAGTATAAAACATATTAAGTTCATGATTAGAAATATGTTCTGTTCCTTTTCCAAATTCCAGCCTGTACCCTGGAAGTAAAAATGCATATTTTCTATCGCAGGTATTGACAATGAAGATGAAGACTCAATGTCAAATTAGGGCTTAATCAGTGCTTCAATACCTTCAGACTTTAATGCACCTGCCCAAGACTAAAACTTATTTAACAGCTTTTAGGATGCTGATGCAAAGGAGACAACTTACATTCCCCTCTTACCTCCGACTTGGCTTGTAGGAGCTGAAGAGAATCAAAATGATTTCTGTCACAATAGTCAGCAGGATAAGGTGAGTCCAAAAGGACATAGGGCACAGGAATAGGTGCTGTTACAGGTTCTTTGCCAGCTGGAACCATGGCTGGAGTTGTAATGGATACCCTTTTGTTCTCATACCCAGAATCCTCTCTGAGATGGTGTGAGGGAGCTGTGAGCAAGTTATCCTCTGGATATTTATTGATTTCAGCTAAAAACCAGAATGTAGCAGTAGTCCACCCTTAGCTGACCAGTGGACAGAGCTGGCTAGAATTAATCTTTAAAATTCATTGTGCTATGCTAAAATAAGGCAAGTGTGATCAAGCAATGTGGCCTTTATGTGCTTGCTGTTATCAAAGTTCAGAGCTGTTGTGGTCTAAATAATTTTCCACCAGAAAGATGTATATATTTGTTTTGGAAGACCACCTCACTTAATATTTGACACTTTAATTCTTAACAAATTATTTGAATAATATTTGGGAATGAAACTTTGTTTTTTCCAATTTAAACTTACAGAAATAATATAGGGTTAGCCTGTGAGTCGCCCGAGCATTCTTATAAATTTCCTTTGTTTTCAGTTCTTCCTTGAATTAAAAATAAAGTCCTGGTGAATGGAAATTTCTTCTGACAGTTGGCATTTAGAGAAGCATTTCTGTAGCTGCAGCTTAGCGTGGCTGTTAAGGAATAACAGAAACTTTTTAAATTATAGAACTAATTATCTACATGCAGCTGATCAAACAGTTTGCACTTCTAGCTGTGAGCACAGCTCCCCACATCTGTTGGCCTCTCCCTGGGTAAGTCAGCGCTGCAGTTGCTGCTGTGAGTGTTATGGAGTGGAGACACACCAAAGGCAGCATTAAACTAACAAGCCTTGGATTTGTTACATGGCACCACAAAGCTCAGTAGTGGATTTTTGCCTGGAGTCCTACCCAGCCACTTGCTGTGTGTTGGAGCCAGCCGAGGGTTTGGGGGTGCCACAGAGCTGGGCAGCTGCAGCTGCTGCCAGCTGTAAAGGCTGATGCTGCTTGTCCTTCACAACCTCCTTCCTCTACTGCCTTTTTTAAAAGTTACTTCAGAAAGCTCACTGGGCCCACAGATTGCACTTCGTGTTCTTGGAGGGCAAAGGGATGACTGTGAATTGGCACAACAGCAAAAAGGCAAAGAGTCCAGGCAGACTTGAGGTAGTTTATCCCTCCATGGAAAAGCTGAGTATCCTTGAGTTGCACAAATTGCAAGAGGAAATCTGTTAAGATAGGCCCAGTATTCACTTGAGTACATTGTATTGTGACTGTTATTTAACCCTGAGAATCTCCTTGGACTCCTGGAGCTGCAGGAGAGAAGCACAGTGAATGCACGATGTGCTCACCTGCTCCTGCCACACGAACAGACCTCACACAACAGTATCAGGGGTGGTTAGACTGCAAGAACCTTCCTGCAAACACAGAGATTTCCACCTGCAGGCTGGAAACACTGTCATCCGTGTGCCCTGGCAAACCCTCCACTCCTGTCCTGTGTGCAGTCACTGCCTCATGCCATATGTCCAGCTTGATGCAGATCCATAAGAGTAAAAAGCCATATGATGTTTTTCATGTTCATGTATAAGAGTAGTGCTACAAAGCTTTCTGATGCTCCATATTCTCTTTGCAAGCAGAAAAGAAGCAGCAGTTGCATCCCTTTTCTTCAGACTTTTACCATTTTTCCCCTTTCAGGATCAGCAATCGTCAGCCCGTTGTTTAAAAATCCCTTTGCTGGTGCTGTTTATGGTGCCTAAAACTCTTGCTTTCTCTAACAAAAGGCTTTTTATTGTTACTATTTCTTCCACTGAATGAGAGAATAAGGGCAAGTGATTTTTGATTTAACCTCCTGCTGCTTAGTTTTCAAATTTTAAAGTGTTAACAAAAGAGAATGCATGTTTTCAGCATTGAAAGCTCTGATTATACTATGGTAAAAATTTATAAAAATCAAAGGCAGGCAGACAATAGCAAGCTAGAGATATGTGACTCCCTTTAACGGCTGGCCTCCTGTAATAGAAATGGAACGTTGTCAAGAAAGCAAGCTGTAAAGAGAGACTGTTCTACCAAGTCTCTCTCTGTATCCATTTTTGATAGATTTAGTTAACCTACAAGGGAACAACAGTATTGACATATATCACTTTGAAAAATGCCAGCTGAATGAGGTATTTTTGTTTCCTGGGTTACGTGCTGAAGCCATGTCATTTGTTCTGGTTTTTTTCAGTCCCTGCTAACACATTCTGTTCCTGTATTTTATGATTATATGTTCACTCTCTGAACTACCCCAGAGATATTGATTGCATTTTTTGGAGAGTGAACAGTATTTCAGTCTATATGAAACTCTCATTTTTGTTCCTATTTATGTAATCATTTGGACTAGGAATACAATTAGATGAGTAAAATTACTATCCTGAAAATCTTTTAAACCTGGTACATTATTTTTGGTAGGGAAACTTCTGGTTTCATAGTTTTTCTCAGCTGACATAACACATAAGAAAGATTTACTCCCAAAAGAGGAAACTAATGAGATTAGTTAAATTTGGGTGTTGTCCAGTGGGTTTTTCCTAATTATTAATCACTGCCTGGTCCTGCCTGTTTCAAGTCTCCATCCTAGAAGGATAATGAATATTAAGGAAAGTAACCTTTAGGTTTTTTTGAGTCTTCATTAAAACTAAAGATACAGCTGCCTGCTGAGGCACCTCAGGATGCAGACACAGATCTGGGATTTTAAGATCTGTTAAGATTCAGAGCATGACCAGAACACCAAGCCAATATGGTCACTGTCAGCCCTCCTGTTACTCACAGCTTGTTTGGGGAGAAGAGTTGGGGTCAGGCTTGTCAACAACATTTGATGTGAACAAAGCTTTTACAAGAGAATTGTTCTCTTTTCCTTTCTGTCTCTCATTTTCGATTTCCTACCTGTGTCATGAGTGGATATCTGTGGGAGCAGTGCTCTCTGTGGTGTCCTGCTGACACCCCATCCAGTCTGTGTGCTGGTAAGGCTCCTGCTGCTGTGGCTCAGGACCCTGATTCGAGCTTGCTGCTCCCTCCCTTCCTGGGAAGGCCACCTCTTGCTGGGTAGGCAGGCAGCTGAGAGTGTTGGTAGCAGCTCAGGGCAGCTCTGCTCCAGGGCCAGTGCCAGAAAATGTGTGTGAGGTGCCCTATCCTGAGCAGGTGGACATGCCACAGTCCATTAAAAGCGGTTATCCAACATTCTCTCAGGTTGTGGGTGAACAGCTCTTCTCTTTTGCATCAAAGTCCTTACAGGCAAAAAGGGTGCCTTACTCCTAGGGCAGGTAAGGAACTCAAAGGAAATTCCCCAGAGTGTCTCAGCACTGGATAACTGTGACCCTTTCAAGGGTCTGTCTATCCGAGAGGTTGCTGTGCCCAGAATCTCGGCTGCTCTGACTCTGGGATTACTCTAATGCATATCCAAGTCTGAACTAATTTACTGTACTTTCCCAAGGCAGGTTTGGAGCCTGGCTAATGTGGTCATGGAGCGTCTGGAATGGCTTGGCATGCACCAGGAGCAAGCTCCCATCTCCACAGAGCAAAGGCAGGGCTTACAGGAATCCACTTGTGTCACTGAATTCCAGGAGGAGTGGCTCCAGGAGAAGTCAGGAAGGAGCACAAAGCTGCACAGCAGCCTAAGAACAGCCGCACACATGGTTGGATACCCTGCTTAGGTGGGATGCTCCCAGCCTGTGCTTCAGGTACTGAACTGCTCTTGCATTTTAAGCTCACACTTGGTCCTGGTGCCATGAGTGATGCTATGGAATTGTGTGGTTAAATGGTGTGATGGACTACTGTAGAGCTTCTTTCTGGTATTCAGGAGAAAAATTATTGCCATCCCACTAGCCGCTTCTGGCCTTCACAGGAAAGCTGTGATGATGCATGTTTTATTGTTTTAGGGTATGAACTGCATAACCAAAGGCACAAACCCCATTTTGGTGAACAGCTCAAAATGTTTACTAAGGGAAAAAATGAAATTATAACTGAGAAACATTGCTTTATAAAACAATTTGTGCTGAGATGAGTCTGCTGTGAAAAGCACAGGACTTTGCTGGAAATGTGCCAGAGCAACACTGTCCCAGAATGATTGATTTGACTTCACTATAAATTTGCTTAATTCAGGTGAAAATTCTGGCTTTGGGCCAGAAGGTATTTTAGGTGGAAATGATACAAAATGAGAGTCGAGTGGAAAAGTTTTTGGAAAAGTCTTCATTCATAAAGACTTAGACCCAAGCCAGCTCCTGAGGATGGTTGTTGTTCAGTCCCAAGTTATTCAGAAACCCAAACTTCAGGAGGGTTGCAGTGAATGGGTTTGATTTTGAGAGTCTACAGCATAATGTGAGACAATGGGCACATTAAAACCTACATTGAATTGAATAATGAATAATGAAACTACACACAGATTGAATAATGCTGAATCAATACATGAATGGAAGTGTGTGACAAGGGTTGCTATGGCATCTCCCTTATTTAATAAAGGAATAAATAAAGGAATGGAAATCTCCATAAATGGTCTCAGCAGAAATTAGAGTTGCTCCTGGTGGCTCTAATATATGCAGTAGCATTTTTTGAAAATTGATTATCTTCCTCCATAAACAAGAACAGGGTGTTTTGATCATGTTTAAAATGATTTTAATTTGTCTAAATTTATGCCAATTCCAGTTGAACTGTCCCTGAAGCTTCACTTGGGGAGTAGGGAAGTTATGAGCAGAGAGCTGAGAAAGTGTTTTATTCAAATTTCTGGTTTGTGCTGGACGTGTCAGAGGACAGGCAAAATAAACCCCGAAATGCAGTTCCTTGGTGCACCTAAGCCTGAAAGAACACAAGCCCTGAATTTGATGGCTTGACTTAACAAAGAAGGGATAGTAACAGGATTTCCTTGAGACCCCTGAGCTGGAAAAGCCACATTTACATTCCAGATGGAGATGCCAGACCACACCCTCACATGTAAAATCAGGGTGTCCACAGAGTTAATTAAATTACTCAGTTTGGGTGTGGAGAGCTGAAAGGACAAGAAATTTCTATACAACAGATTATGAATCTGTGACATTATGATCTGGCTTTACTTGTCAAACACTGATTTTCTCTTTTAGCCTTACCAGGATGGGATGATATCACACACATTGAAACAGTTTTGCCTGATCTGAGCATGCAAGGTATGGTATTTAATTATGTGTCATCAATCATGTGTTGTAGTCCTTCATCTTGAACAGGATGGTGCTGAAACTGCACATCACATCTTGTAGGTGTTCAGATGTGTAATTTATTGGCAACAGATATTTATATTTTCTCAGTAGCATCTCTTATTGATAAAATCTCAATTATTATAGCAAACATTTCTATGCATATGAAGAGCAAAAGGACATATCATGGCAAAAGAAAATATAAAGAGAATTTGGATGAAGCTTCTTAAAATGCTTTTTTTTTTCCCTTCCATTTAAAGGTTGAGTGGAGGTTTCTCTGTGCTTGAGCATTTGTTACCCCTTAAATGTATCACACCCACCACATCTCCTACTGTTCCTGGAGAGTGTATCAACCTCTAAATGAATAATTTAAAGCTAAGTTAACTTTCCTGAGAAGGAGTTTACTGAATAGATGTAACTGGTGCCCGCTAGTTATCACATTCCAGGGTACTTGATGAATAAATTATCTTTTTTTCCCCTAGCATGAAACAGTCCTAATTTTCGGAAATACATTTGCTCAAAATATCTAAAAAAAGTCAAATATATTTTTATGTATGAAGAGCCTTCACTCACTTGAGTCACAGGCATCTATTTCCACAACAAAATGTAAAAACCTAATGACAAATGATTAATGTTTTTCTTAGGACAAAATATCATTGTTTGCTTGCAGAATCAGGCATTTTCATGTGCTTGATTTAAAGCTTATCAGTCACATGAAGGTCGTGCACCTCGTGTAGGTCAGGCAGATGAAGAACCCATCTTTCCCCAGGTTTTTGTGAAAAGAGGAAACAGCTCGTGGGGATATTTAAAAGTAGCCAAGAAAGTTCATTCAAAGGGCTCCTTATCTCTTGCTGTTTGTCTGAGTTACAGCTGAGGAAAATGGAGCAGATTCATAAGAAAACCCTTCCCCTTGTGAGCCTGTGCAGCCTCCCTGCTAAGAAAGGGAGGCACCTCCAGTTACTTACAGTCTGTGAATTGCTGGAGTTAATTAAAAGTATAAATAATTTGCAACAAGAGGATGAATGGGGCTGGGAAATTTATTTGTCCATGTATTGATTGCAAGTGTAATTTTCAAGTTCCCCATGATCTGATTTTTTTTTCCCACGGGTGGGGAAAAAAATTTGGGCCAGATCCTTAACTGGAAACTCATCACCATTTGAACTGAATTCAGAACTGCTGGGCAGTTTTGCCTTTCTGTAACTCTGCTCTCTAAATCTGCAAACAAAACTTGGCAGCTGAATATTTCATTCTCAGTAATAAAGATACTTGAGAATGCATTTGCTCTCTTCTGTGGATTTGCATAGATATGCTTTTCTTTGGCATTACATCACTTTTCTGCCAAACTGTATTCTGAAATTTAATGAGAGGCTAAAGGATGTTTATTGAGTTATTAATTGCTTTTCATTTATCCATTAGGCTGCAATTTCATCTTTTTACAAGACACTCAAACACCTATTTACCCAAAATACCCAGTAGGAAAGGTTGTAGCCACCCTGACTCACAGGGGGATTTTACACGTGCCTCGGGTAAGGACAAATAAACAACTGAATTCACTGTAGCATCACTCCATGCAACTTTCTCCTGCCACTAGTTAGGCCTTAATATACTTAGAAGGTTGCTCTTCTTCTAATTTGAACTGTGTGAGACTTTGGCTGGAGGCTACTTCTGTGTCCCAGCGATAAAAGAAGACATAAAACAACCCAGTGCCTGATCATGCTCCCTGGCTGTCAGTGAATCATGTTTAATAGCATCTCCATTGCAGTTTTGGCCAATTTGCTTGCAATGGCATCCTTTTCCATGGGCTTGCTGCTCAGCAGGCCCTGAAGCAATCTATGAATAACTTCCCAACAGATGCTGTTTATGAATTGAAGCAAATGGCTTCCCTGTTTCTCTTTTTTCTCACTTCAATAATTTTCAGTTACATTACGATGAATATTTATAGTCCTATAGCAGTGCATAAAAATGGGAACAAGCAGACCTGTGCATTGTTTCATACGTGAGTGCTGTTCTAATGGCTTTTGCCTCGATGGTTTTAATGTTCTGCTGATGGACTGAAAAGAGAATGCAAATTGTAGATCAGTCACTTCCATTCACGGTTTTAGCAGACTGGGCATTGATGGAGGAGTGAATTAGGAGCAAGTGTAGTGCATAGTGCACCTGATCTTCTGGAAATAATACACCCCTAACACAAGCCTGCAGTACCTCCCTGCTTGGCTTCATCTCCCGGGAGTGATGCCACCTCTCTGCCTTGGGGAATGCAGGCGTTTGCACCAGTGCAGCCAGTTCTTATGGGTGTGTTGGGTTTGTGTGGCCAGCTGTTGGGAGAGGGGGGCTCCCAGAAGCTTCTCCCATCCCTGATGGAGCCAACACCAGCCAAGGCTGAGCCTAGCAGTGACAGAGCCTCTGGTATAATGTATTTCAGAAAAGGAGAAACATATCTGTGCAATGGAAACTGCAGCTGGGGGGAGAATATGTCAGAGAAACAGCTCTGCAGACACCAAGGTCAGTGAAGAAGGGGGAGAAGGAGGAGAGGAGACACCCAGCCCTGGCCAACCCACTACACTGGCTTCCTCAGGCTCCAGGTAAAATGTAATGTGACTTAGCATAAAATTAATGGTTAGTGGTAGAAGTAGCCAGTGTTTCGAGTAATTGAGTTGGAAAGTGCAAAGGAGAAAACTGGTGTAGCCATCATTCTCTAAGGGAACAGTGCAAAATTCTTGTATGATCCTAAAAAGGCCACTTTACAACATTTTATAATTCTGTAACAGTTCTTCAATGTTGTTTTGCCAAGAAAAGTGGTTAGATTTACAACTGCAGATGTTTATTGAGTTTTTTTCCAAGGGAACTGCTCTTGGTGGTGCTTCATTCATCTCCAAATGTCTGAACTACTTGTCATTTCTATTAAACAATAGAAGGGCTAAAGAAATAATGCTTTTACTATCACAGTAATTCCAAGATTAATAAACCCCTCTAACCTATTAGATACACTTGTACAAACATATTGTCTATAAATCTATGCTAGATGCGAAGCATGCATATTTAAATACAGAATATGTCAAATTGTGGCATTTTCCACTGCTCTATAATAAATTCATTTATACGATAAAAATAATTGGAGATATGAATGACCACACACATTATTCACACTACACATCTTTAACACAGCAGTTTATTCCCAGTACAGAAGCTGGAAATAGGAAACAATCTGAACAATTTCTTGTATCCTAATATGATGGCACTCATGTGGATTGCAGCTTTTAAAAATCCACTGTAAATAGAGCACACTAAATAAATATGACTGTTGTGCCTATGAAACCCAGACTGCATGATTTCATCACTTTTGGCTTCCCATAAATGAATAAAAAGCATATACCATGTTAACTTATATTATCAATTGCTCTGTCAGAAAAGTAAACTGGAGATATGCAGTGTGTCCTCAGTTCTAGCCCATTAAGTACCAAAATAACACAATTACAGCCATGCCAACCTACACTTGTGAAAGTGTTTCTTTAACATTCTGAAGTCTCTTCTAAAAGGTACAGGTAGAAGGCTGGAGTTTCTAAAGGGCAGGATAAATGTGAGAACGTGCATTTGTTCCATGTGCCATCAGATCAGTGATGTGAGGAGCTGTCACACTGGATTATTGAGGGGGCCAGAGTCCTGCCCCAGCTCCAGGTCTGCCACCCACACTGACCAGCCCTGAATTCAGACCTGACCTTCAGAGAATTTGGCTCTAGCCTTGACCCACTCACCTTCTCTAGCCCATGCCATCTGCTACAATTTCCTTACAAACTCCTGGCACTTCTTTCCTGCTTCCTTTGCACCAGGACAGTGCAATGTCCTTTCTTTCTTTCTCGCATCTTTGCTGAGGGTTTTTCTGCTCTTCTCTAAGCAGTCCTGCATAAAGTATAGAATCATAAACAAGTCCTTCCCTTGAGATTACATTTAATTAAGGGAGGTACCAAACCCACAGTAATGTAAAGGCCTAATTTGAATTCTTTCCTATCTTTTAAGAATGAAAAAATGCAGTAAAATGCTGACTAGATACTCACAAAATGTCTTCTTTCTGTCAATCACACACAGTGGGTTTTTATTTAATTATTCCATATAATTTATCTTCACAGTTCTCTCTATAACTCATTTCCACAGCTCCTTGCTACTTGGACAGGTTATTGATCTAATATGTGCAGAGGAGTTTTAGTTTTTTTTTAAATTCAGTCTTTTAATAATAATCACCTTTACACAAAATCAAGGAGCTTTTTAATGCAGGCAGTAGTAAAAATTTGATCAATGTGAGCACTACAGCATTAGGCCTTAAATTAATTGTTTCAGCTTACACTTTAGGTAACTTTTACATCACTTCAATATCTGATCTTTTCAGAAATTTATCATGTAGGAAGCGTTATCTTCATAAATCACTGTCAGCTAAGAAAACATAAAACAAAGTAAGTGGCCTGAACGGTTTTCCACGGGAAGTTGGGGACTGAACTAGATAGTGGCCCTGACTTCCAGCCCCATGACAATGATTTAATAGCACAAAAATACCAGGGAAAGCGCTGAAAAAGCTCCACCCAAAGCATTTGACAGAAACATTTGTAATGTGTTACAGACAAACTGCCACTGGGACGTTGCAGAGGTGAGTTATGCTGGAGAGCAGGACTCAGTCTGTGTCTCAGAACTTTTTTCTTTAGTTCACCATACAAATTCCTTCTAAGGAACATTATAGGAATAAGAATTAGAATATTGGCCTAAGATCAAAAGTGTAAACCCATTGCTCCCTCCTTATTATCAATAAGGTTTTTTTCAAATTATCACAAGTCATGTATTGGAAAAGAAATCTGAAGTGACACGTAGACAGTGGACTGGGGGGGTCAAGTGTGAAGACATTTAGCATCACACACTGCTCAGCTCCCCACTCCTCCTCGGGGATCATCACTGCCAGTGGCAAATTCCCTTTGGGAGCTCGAATAGCAGAGCAGTCAGTGTGCCCAAGAGATGTGAGGGAAGTGATAAAAGGGACGTTCTTTCCAGGAGGAAGGATACCTATAAAATGCACATATAATCCTTCAAAGGGGTTTAATGGTGTGCACGTGGTTGAGAACTTCTGTACATTTAAACAATCATAATGCTGGGTGTTTTAATGAGTTGTTTGTTACTGTGGATTGTCCATTTGCCACACACCAAACAGGCTATAAATCCTGATTGATATAAATTATTAACAAAATCAACATCTTTTATCACTTTCTTGCCTGACATAAACTACAATGAGCTGAAAGTCCTACAAATGCTTTTAAGTGGTTCCCCCGCCACCCTCCCAGCACACATGAAGAAAATATTTGATTTTATAAAGCAGTGAAAGTGCTTTTTGTGTGGCTAGAATAAATTTCCTCAGTGTTTCTATAGTGGAGACTAATAACCAAAGTGTCTTTGTTATTACCTAACAAAAGGCTAACATGTTTTATCTATAAAAATCGTATCTTTTCTTTTGTCTGTTTCATCTCAGCCTTGTTTTCTGCTATAGTTAATTACTTTTCTCATAGACAAAATAAACTCCATTAGTAGTAACAGGGGAGATCCAGATTCAGGGCTCAGGGAGGCTTGGATCTTAAATTAACATTATTGTGTGAGCTGGAATTTATCAATTTGGGATTAAAAATTAGACACCAAAAATGTTTTAGAATCAAGATTCATAGTCAAACCAAAATATTATTAGAATGTTTATTTGGTTCCTTAAGAAAGGTAGTTCTCTTTATCTTACCTCTATGGGAATTGCACTGAAAAGCAAAAGGAATATGTCTTTAACAAAGCTAAATTTGAAACATTACGTGTGATAGTTTTTTTGGTTTTTTTTCCTGGTGTGACAGGACTCAGACAAAAATAGCAGGATAATATCACAGATGTTCCTTTACACCAGTCACTGGTATTGCTTCCCCAAATGATGTTTTAATACAAACACACAACAGCTCCTTCTGTTTTATCATTGTCAACATTTTGTTTCAGACGCAATAAATGGAGAAATGTGAGCAGATGTGGCATTGACAGTTTGCTTTCTCCAGTGGGCTGCGTGGCAAGCTTGAGTCACACCTGCACGTTTAGAATGTTTAACTCTGAGCCTTTTCCCCCCAGTCTGACACTCCTCAGTTGGCTGCTGGGGTTGCTGTGGATGGGCTGGGGCTGTGCAGGAGGGCTGGACCACTCCTGCAGCCCAGAGCTGTGCACTCAGCTCCCACCTGGTACCCCAGGTACCTCACTGCCCTCTTGGAGAGCATTGGGAAGCTCACTTTTCCAGCCACAGATGGCCCCTGCAAGCTTTGGTTGGGTTTGTCCCAGATTTTCCCCGATGTTTGCCATGGTACCAAGTGTCCCTCACTGCTGCACCACTTTGGTTTCAGTCCCAGCTGTGCTCTCATTAAGCCAGTGATCTGCCAAAATCAGATGGATGGGAGGCTGCAGCCTCTGGGATGTCTGGAATTTCAGAGGAAGGGTATTTCTTGTCAGGTGCAGGTGTTTCAGGGAAACATTTGGTGGAATTTGGGCAGGAGAGACACCCAGATTCCAGCTAGCAAGGATCCCCTGAGCTATGGAAATGGGTAGCCTTTGAATATGGGAACCAGGCAGTGAGAAATCCCAAGGAAGAAACTATTTTAGTATAACAACAGCTGAGGCTGTAAACTACCGTGAAATAAATATACTTTATAAACATAAAGTGAAAAAGTAGTCCCTCACTTGTCGTTTTTATGTGATTTATGCCTTTAATTTATTTAAATCAGTGACCCATCAAACGCAGACACAAAATTAGAAATTAAAAAAAAAAAAAAATCAACAGCCATAAGGAAACACTGAGGTTTTATTTGTTCTCCTCCTGCAGCTGCCTCTCCATGTTACATGAATTTATCTCAAAATGAAGCACAATGAGAAATCATCTTGCCAGAATATTATTGATCTGTGATTTGGGTACCAGGCTCAATACCCTGTAGACACAGACATGAAAGAGGCAATTTACACCCTCTCACCCCCAAATTTTTCAGAGGGTACTTAGTTTCAGATATATAAATCTGTAAGCTTTTTCACAGCAGTTTTGTGACCAAATCTATGCCACTTATATTACTTCTGGGATTTTTCAGTAAACCAAGACTGAGTCAGTATCCTTGAATAATCAGCTGGTCATGCTTTGAGAGCTGCTGATACCCGTGCACAGAGCCCAGAGGGTTCCTCTCACAGCCAGGCTGGGCTGGGAGGTGCTGAAGGGAAGGGTGTTCTTTTTTCATATTCCTTTCTTTTTTTTTCCCCATTGGTTACAGTGGGATTTGGTTGGAGCTCAATAAATTCAACAACAAGTACCGGATCTTCAGCTGGTGTAAATTTCACACATTTGCTTCAAAAGCAGACGCTGCCTTTCACAGTGGGAATTTTCCTGCTATCTTGGGTACACAAAATTTGCAAGTGCTGAAGTTGGAGTGTCCGGCTCTGTAACTTTGAAAAAGACACTCAGATTTTCAATGCTTTACTGGTGGCTGTACAGTACTTTTCTCCCTGTTTCAATTGTCTTTGTTGCTGGATAGTAAAATGATTATTTGTACAGACATTTTTCAGAAATATGTGACCAAATTATGCCCGAAGCATTTGAGTAAAATGTGGTCCATGTTTCAAGACAAAGCCAAAAAATCACAGAACGATATTTTCTTTGGCCAGCTCTGCTTCATTTAAGAAATCAAAATGTTTGTAACATTGCAATCTGGCCCTCCCTACCAAAATAATCCAACTCTCTTTCAATATTTACCAGGAAAGCTACACAAATAGATCAGTCATTAGCTGTTGAAAACCATGTATGAGCACAGGAAAAAGGGAGTTTTAATTCTCTTCAAAATTTTCATAGCCTCTGAGAAGTCAAACAACCTGTTTGGCCCTGCAGTGGCCACTTGCTCAGGATGTTGGTGGTCAGGAAGGAAGGGTTGGTGGGTTTGAGTGTGAGTATGGGCCTGGATGAAGCCACTCTCTCCATGGTTGCCTCAAGAAAAAGCTAGTTCACTTTTGCAGCCTTGGAATTGTACTACCTGGAGAAGCTCTCTTATCTGCCTTAGAAGGGGGTTAGTTCAGCTCATAAGCATATTTATTCCTTAGGAAGATATCTTTAGGATTAGACTCTTTGAAGTGCAACAAAGACAAGTTGCACTTTCTCAAGGCTAAGTCATTATGTGTAAAAGCTCCTTCTGGAGTCTGGCCATTTAAAATATTTTAAAAGTATTATTTTGTTAATAGGTTGAGACATAAAGATGAGATAACACCAGTCAAATATTTGTTGCTGTTCCACAATGATTACCTTTTTACCTTATCCATGTCAAGACAGAGCTCTCACATTCACAATGCAGAGTTTCTGCCAGCTCTGCACAAGGATAGCAGCTTGAAGGGCCACCAAACTCTGCTCTGGGACATTCTGTGGTGGTCATGGGAATTTCTTCCTCAGCAAGACAAGAGAAGGAAACTGGTGATTGCTGCAGGACAGGGAGCAGGACGTGCTGCCTGCTGTGCCCTCCATGGAGCTGCAGCTGTACCTGTGCAGCCTCTGTCCAGAGGCACCACAGCCACTGGACATGAGCCATGGCAGCTCCACTTTTCTCATCATTGCTGGGAACAAAAGGAGACAGAAAAGGTGTTCTAGTTCACCAGTTTTTCCAAAATATAACCCAGAAACTTTCAGCTGGTGCTTTTGATTTAGGAAGCTTCAGAAGCCAAAATTGCAGCACCATCAAACCTCAGCTCCAAGAGGAGCTGAAAATTCTCTTTCCAATGTCATCTCTATTGACCTCAAAATGAGATTTGCTTTTGCCATACTCTGTGGAATATGGAGCCCTCTAATGTTAAGAAACTGCAGTGGGTGAAACATGTCCTACACAGCTCATCTCCTCACCCCTGAGCAAGTTGTGGCTACTGGCAGTTTCACTGCACTGTGCTGAAACACAGGATGATATCCTTGATGGATAAAAGACAAGCTGTGTGCTGACTCTACATGCAGATTACCACTGGTATTTCATCAGGCCCAAACCCAGTATTGTATCTTCAAGAAACTGATGTTTTTTTCTCATTACAGATGTTTTCACAACATTCCATCAAGTACTGATGAGAAATGAGGTAAATAAATACTGTATGTCGCATGACAATTTTGTTTGCAGAATAGATACAAGACAAATTTTTGGAAGAAGCCAGTAAGTTAAACTTAGAAATTAAATCCTGCCAAATCCTTGAAGTTGGGGAAAATATGTGGTTACCAAAGAAACAAAGAGTATGAAGAGATAGCCATGCCATCGAAGCTCAAACCTTGTCCAATGGCCAAAAGCAAGAGCAAGCTGTATTAATAGCAGAGAGCTTAGCATGTAACAATGAGAAAATCTGTAATAATGGCTTAAAAAGCCAGTCTAATTTTCCATGACCTTCCATAAGCCCAGTAATACTCATTAGTGTCTACATGAATTTGTTAAACCTTCTCAGCATTGAAAAAACATGACTTCATTCAATTTGGATTTGTTCGCATCTAAAACTTCCATATGCTGTAGCTTTCCTGGGAGTGACAATAACTTGTATTTGAGGATTAAGGAAACATGTAATGTATTACACACCTCAATAGCAGTAGCTAAATAGTGTAATCTACCACATTTCAAAAAGCAATCAAAAGCACAGATCCCTGCCCTTTTAAGTAAGAGAGCTTGCCTGTAAGAGAAGCATTCTGAATTTCTTAATTAAATGAAAAATGAGATGAATGCTAGTAAGGCTCTGAGCTGATGCAGCTTCATTGTAATAGCAGTCATTAATAGTTATTAATGATAACTGGGATAAACTGCAAGATGTCATCCATGTGACATGAACAAATTATTAATACATGTATCTTAAGGAAAAAAAAATAATCCGTGGCTGAGACTTGGGTGAACTTCCAGGCTAAAAGAGTAGACACAATAAATTACAGGAACTGGGCATTTGCTTTGATTTTGGATATATTGTGTTTGAACAAGGAACCCAGCATCCCACAGCAGCCTACCAAGGAAACAGCAAAGTTACAGATTTCACAAGTTGTGATGAAATGCCCCTTTTGGTTCAGAATCCCATGTTCACCCCTGACTAATTCCATTATGCTGCTCAAGCTGACATCCTGATTAAAAGAAAGTCATTCCATTTAATCATTAGGCAAACACAAGATGAGTGCTGGGTAGGTTTGGTAAATACGAATGTTGCTCCTCAGGTGCTGATAGCACTAGCACCTGCCTTATCTCCTGTGTTATCAGCACCCCATTCTGCCACAGAGACACTCCCTGAAACTGCAACATCGTAAACACGAAGCCTTTGGGTATTTGCTTTTCTCTCTTTCAACTACACATAATCACTCAGCAACACCAGGATGGTTTAATTGCCCTTAGAACCAAATGACTTTGAGTTAGATTTGTTCCCTTAACTACATCAAACCCTGGTGAGTCACTGGTACCTGTGGAACTAATGCACCAGAAGATCTCTGCTGGGGAGATATTTTGCCACCCACTTACAGCCTAAGGTGGATGGAATGCAGAACCCCCCTCAGCAGCCTATGACACACACACTGCTTTTCTCCATGTGAAGAGGCAGCTGAGTCCGCCCCGTTCCAATGGCCAGCTGGTGGCTATCAAAGAGATTTCCCCTTTGTCAATGCTGTCACTCCTTACTGAACAAGGACGTTTTTGACTTAGGTGTATGACACACTTTTCAAAGCAGGTGAGGGCACTGCAACAGCAGAGGGGCATTTTGAAAACCACCGTTATAGATCCAGGTCTTTGAAACAATGGGAAATTTACTATTGATTTCCATGAGAGTAGAATTAGAGTACAGCTTTCCAAGACTCTTCTGTGCAAAACATGTAGACTGTATTTCAAGATTTAGGGATCATTGAATCATAGAATAGCTTGGATTGGAAAGAGCTTTAAACATCGTCTTGTTCCAACCCTGGGAACAGGGACAGCTTCCAGTAGACCAGGTTGCTCAAAGCCCAGTTCAGTCTGGCCATGATGCCACGAGGGTTAAGCTGAGCTGAGCTGTAGCACTGGTGGGCATCCTCCTTTTCATCTCACTCCTTCCCTTTATTTACACTGACACCATCTGAAGTGTCAGGGGAAGCGATGGGCAGGTACACAGCTGGAGGGAAGGAACAGCACAGGCAGTGCTTTTCCCTGGACACAGCTTATCTTTCTCTCAGATCCACAGCAGGATGGAGCCTTGCTATGTCTCCATGCAGGGGTAGCACTCAGGAGGATCTAAGTCCTTCTGAAATGGATGTTCTGTCAGTCTGCAAGAAACAGCCTCTGCACGCCTCTCAGAATAGGAGTTTTGAAAAGCCTAAACCGGTAAATTAATGTTTTTCAGGCAATTCCTGTCATATTTATTATTACAATTACTATTGCTACTATTGGCATTTTTGCCCATGGTTGCTCATGCATTTTCACAGAGTGAGGATAGAATTGGAACCCAATTAATTTTTCCCAATTCTACTCTCACACCTCTGAAACCCAAGAAAGTCTGCAGTTGTCACCAGCCCGCCCATTATGCCTATTATTTTGTTCCCTGATTCCCTTCCAGAGAGGGGCAGCAAGAGAAGCTTATTCTCGCTGTCATTTCCCTTTGTTTCCTGTTTGCAAGGTGCTGATGGTTGGTTGCCGACTGGAGAAGGCTCCCGGCACATCAGTTGTCTGGACAAACTGAGGGAGCAGCGTGGCTGAAATAAACCCTCCCGGAGACACTGGGGTAATACTGTTTGCATGGCTCTCCCTCTTCAGCTTGCAATCACTCGGACTTCAAAGAAGACTGTTACAAGTTCCTACCTTCAGAGTTTAGTAGAGAAAAGTATTTGTTCCCTCTTCCCATCAGGTACTCTCAGAAACAGCCTTAAAACCACTGGTAAAGGGCGGGAGGCATTTTATTGTTCCAATTCCCTTAAAGCAGCAACACCCTGCAAAACTGCAGGGCAGTTATAGGTGCTGGGAGTATTTTTTGCTATCTCCCTTCTTAGCTTGTGTATTCCAGTTTAATGCTTCCTCACAACTGTGATTTTCCATGATCATAGTTAACATTTTGCCTTCTGAATGCAAAAATATTTCTGAATGCAAAAATGCATTTCCTCGTCTGTCTGGAAGCTGAGCCAGGGAACATTGTTTCCTACTTGATAACACTTTAATGTTCTTGGGAAACGTTGGTCTATTTGTTAAAATTTTGTTCAAATAAAACCTCAGCCAAAAGTGCTGTAGGGTTTTTTATATTAATCTTTCCAATAGCCTTGTTGAAAGCATGAATTTTCTTCAGGGACTGCTGTATTAACTTATTTATTTATTATTAAGGACACTGAAGAGTGAGAAAAATAAAGTCAAAGCTGCAGACTGCTGAGCTGAGAGACCCATAGCCTAATCATAGAGTACAATGAAGTGTAGGGACTGAGATTAGGGTAAAAATCTGGTCATGAAAAGTGAGAAAGCACCCATTGCCTTCAGGAAGCTCAACATTTCTCCAGTGCCTCTCTGTTGAGAACAGAGGTTCTCCTTCTTTGGCTAAACCTTGTTTCTAATTAAGTCACTGATTTCGACTTCACAGTGAACTTCATCTATTTTTTCCCCTCCGCTAAAAATTAGACTGCTTTAAAATGAACTGTGAATTCTACAGAAATATTCTGGTTTAGACAAATTTGCCATTGAGAAACTGGGTATTTTTCGTTAAAAAGTCTTTAAGATCATGGCACTGATTTTACACTGATCCTGAGAAAATTCCCCCTTCAGGCCCCTGTCTGAGTCTCCCGTTAGTTTGATTCATTGCAGATTTTCCCCTTATCGGATGAGTAGCTTGACCATTTGATTTTATTGTTGGTTTCTTTCCAGATGCCAGAAGTACTGGGTATTTAAATATATATCTGAAGTTCAGCAGGAAATTGAAAATTGATTCTCTACAGCAGTTATCTGAGATATGGTTCAAGTTCTCGCTTCGAGTTAGCCAGAGCAAAGAGCTGAAGCACTCTCTGGGGAATGCCAGCTTGACAAACACTCCAGAGTGATCTCTCTGGCATCTCTGAAGAGAAATTCAGAAATTATGCTTTTGTTTAAGGAAGTCTCCTGCCTCCTCTTGATTCTACTAAATAAGTGCAGAGGGTAATAGGGGAACAAAAAGGATTTTTAGTTCCTGGGTACTACTCGGGCACCCTTCAGCAGGTGTGTGATGAGGTGATGCTCAGGTTCAGGCTCTCCGTGGTGTTCTTTAGCTGTGCTGGGGCATGGCCACAGGCCATAGTCAGAGCTCAGCCACCTCTGCTGGATCTCATGGATGGAGCTGTGAAGGAGGAGGTGCTCTGCCCAAATATTTCAGTGAGAGTCAGCGTGCTGGGCAGGACCAGGACCAGCCAAGGCTGGAGCTGGGATAGCCCCAGGGACAGACAAGAGTGTGTGTGGGGCAGTTCCCATGAGCACAATCCACTGCTGACTGGTGTTGTCGTGCCTCAACCTCTGCCATGATGCTGGAATTGTCCTCCTTTGGTTTCCCAAGCAGCTCCCAGGCTGCCTCGTGCTGCTGAGGCAGAGGAGGCTCCAGTAGAGCCAAGTGCTTACTGTAAAAGTAAGTGGCAGGACATGAAGTCCTATTTTTATCAATGTTTCTATGAATTTGATATCCTAACAGAGATGTACAGACTCAGACTGATGTCCTTTGGCACTCTGAGCTATATAAAAATGAATTGTAAAAACAACATTTGGAAGCAGAGTTTATTGATGTTTTTCTCAGCAAAATAAATGAAAATATTCTTGGGTAAAATATTTACAAGACTGTAAGAATGACTTAGATACTTCCCAGCCTAAGTTTAATGTGTCTCCAGCACCACTTGCAGTGGTCACTTCTCAAATGTCTCTTGGCCTCCAGAACTTGGGATATGTGAGACCTCAAACCCTTTTATGCTCTGGCAGGAGAGTGAGTGCAGCAAGGATGCACTATTACAGGCTAGTGCTCAATATAGATTGATTTGGTTCTGTATCTTTTTGTTTAAAATACATCTCCACACAAATCAGTCTGGTGTGTTCAAATGTCCTAAATAATCATTTTACCAAAATTCTGTAATAAATAGGTTATCCTCAAAAATCTACCGGATATACAAATAAATCTGCAGATTTTCTGTTCAGCAGCAGCAATAAATCCTTCCTCTATCACATACAGTGTTTACATTTGCCTAGGGGCTCTAAAACATTATGAGATGAAATGATTTTCCTGTTCCTTGGTATCTGACTGCCATAGAATTTAAGTGTTTCATGAATTTAATTGTGAAGAGAACAGTTTAACATCATTCAGGCCCCTGTGGGAAAATGGAAGGAGGAGCCAACTGGATATTGCCTGGAAAATGATTCATATTTAAAATTTAACAGTGATTGCTGTATCAGGGGAGGTTCAGAAGGGCAGCAAATGACCCCATATCCATTAAAGATCTGTGCAAACTGGCAAAAGAAGGATTTGGTCTCAGAAGTAGGGCCCAGCCTTCTGCTTGTGGTACAGTTGCATTCCAGGATGCATAAATATCTTTATTTATGCAACATTAAGCCAATTTTCAGCATTTTCCTGAAGATCTATTAGTTGCTTTCAAGCTCTCTGAAAGGAATTCTATTTCACTGCAGGAGGACTCATCTGCCATGCTCTGAAGAGGGTGTTTATATCTCTGTCAACCCAAAGCTTGCAAAAAGGTAGTTGCAATCTTCTGCTGGAGCAGAGGTAGATGAAACAAAAACTTCTACTATTGCTTAGATGTAAAAAGAATTCCATTTTCAATGGAAAAGATCGTCCTGACTTGCCTTGATTACTGAAATCAGGGAAAACATAACTTCAGTCTACCAAATAATTTCTGTCCCATTTAGGGAATGAAAGAGGAATGCTGTACAAGCTGGGGAAGTAAGCAAAACTACCAGTTGTACCTCCTTTAAACACACAGCCCTTCATAGTTTAATTTTCCCATTTCTATTTTGTTTTCTTGGTCCTCTTTTATTTACAGTTTTCTTTTCAAGAAATACAAGAAGAAATTCTAATGTATTGTGTATGATCCTTTATTCTGACTTCCCTTTTTGGTGCACAGAAGTCAGGGTGTGACATGATCCACAATTTGATGTACAGAGCCTGCAGTGGATTCTTGGATTTTATTCAGGACTAAATGAAAACAAAATCTTTGAAAACCTGAGAAGAAGGTGGGGTAGTAAAAGGGATGTGTGGGAGAAGAGGAATATAAAAAAAGGATCAAAACAGATAAATTTCAGATGGCAAGTGATAATACACTCTTCAGTTTCCTAGCATTAAATTTGTAGCTTCCAATGTATTTTAGTGATGGATTCTGCATTGGAAGCTTAATGTAAATTAGCTATTATAAATTTGTTTTCTAACAAGAAAAAAAAATTAAATATCATCTTATAAATTTTGCTAATGTGCTTGGTAGTGAAGCAGAATCAGCAGTAAGAAAAAGAATACTGCTGACAATTTCAGGGAAGAAGAAAATCAATCAAGTGTAATGTTCATCATTCCTTATTTACTGGGATAATTTGATCCTGACATTCTGCAGTGATGGGCATGGCTTGCTTTGTTCAAGATGTTTCCCATTTTGTGTCTTTAGGAGCTGTCTTCTTCCCTTGCCACCAACTTAATACACATCCTTTTAACACACATGCATGGGAAACGAGTGTTTCCAGAGTTCCTGATGGTCCCAGCACCTCTCTACGTGCAGCTGACTTGAAATAAAATGAATCTGCTTGCAGGGACACATTGTCTGAAGCATTGCTTTGGTTCATTAAAGCAGTGCCTGAGCAGTGCTCAATAAATGCTCTTTATCACTGAAAATCAGCAGTGGTGTGAGCAGGTCCGTTGAACTTTGCAGCTACACTCAGGGTTAAGAATGACAGGGTCTGAGTGTTGGGAATTGGAAGAAATAAAAAATCTGAAAGCAGAACAGCCTGGAGACTGGAGCATTCATTCCTGCATCTCTCTTAGGGTGGGACTGTGCATTAGCAGATGGCAGCCTAAAAACAATATGTGCTGAGAGAGCTGGAGATGTATGGCAAGATTTTCAACACCTACGCGAGCGTTCCGAGGAGTATTGTCTGTCAGGGGTGGCTCAGGAATTTACGAGATGCTTTTGTGTGGATTTCTGCAGCTATTATCTGCGGAGGATCAGCCAGGAGATGTTGGAGGCAAATTCGAGGCAAATTTTTACAAAATGGAATACAGTAACTAGTCACAATATTAATCCCTTAGCTTTGATGTGAGCCTTGTAAAACACACATAAAGCAGCCCAGGCCCCTCTTTATTGGTTAGAGCGTGGAGATGGGTTGGGTTGTGAGAGGCAGCAGAAAATTGTGACTGAAGAGCAAATCATGATCTTGCCATCTGCCTGGAAGGAATTATTATATAGGGTTTGCTGTCAATCAACCAACCTGTTTTGAAGCAAAGGCAGAAGAGTATATGATTTTTTTTTTTATCCTGCTCATTTCATGCACTAATTCCCTACTCAGAAAATCACCATTTCCAGCACCAGCACAGCACTCTGGGCTCTGGCTGCAGCTCCCTGCCTGGCCCAGCAAACAGGGAGAAGAGGTGTGGAAGAGAGTGCTTAGAGTGATTTTCTTAAATAATGGCAAAGCCCATAGGTATGACAAGGAATTAAATCTTAATCATTTAAGCAACATCATCAGGGAATATATGCTGTATGCCACATATTCATGATAATACTCACTTTTTTTTTTTGTTCCAGTGGGAGATCTTTCCCCCAAACCCTCTTTAAGGGTTTCTTCTGTGTTGCTTTATGGTTGGTTTTTTAGATTGGTTGGGGGAGGCTTTTTTTTCATGAACATAACTGAAGGCAAAAATTGTTGCTGTCTGCCTGCTTTATCTTTTCAAGGATTTCCTACGAACCCTAGGCTATGGTATTGCACAGCAGTGTATTTCATCCAGCACTACATTTCCTCATGTAACACCTCTGGTCTGAGGATGTCCAAGCATGCTAAAATAGGTGTGTGGGAGCCACACTGTGCCCCTGCACAATCCAGGGCATTTTAGAAGTAATAAACTGAAGTATAATTTAGTATCAGAAAGTGATTCCATTATAAGAGTCCACACTGCAGGGGACCAGTAGCACAGAAACCTCTCAATTTGTTAATGTTTTTGGTTTTTTCCCCACCACTGTCTGTATTTATGATAAAGTGGAAGCAAATACATGGGTTTGCAAATCAGCTGTTTGGTCAGGCCCCTGGTGTAATGTAAGAGCTGAGATTTGCTCTGCAGCTGAGGCCAAGGCAGAGTTAGAAGATTTTAAAGTTCTATTTTCAGGATAGCACCTGGACTTAAAAAAGCACAAGTGCAGCACTGCAGAGCTGATCTGGACTCTTGCATTCTCCTCTGGCACCTAGATAGTTTCCTAGATATAGATGTAGATATAGATATATATATAGATAGATATAGATGATATCTACATAGATAGAGATATAGTTGTTTCCTAGATAGTCTTGTTTCTATGCTGATATCTGAAATATGTCAAATTTGACAGAGGAGGTTTCTTTTAACTGCTGTTGAAGCCTCCTTTTTTATTACTTCAGGGTAATGACAGAATCACAGAATGGCTGGGGTTGGCAGGGGCCTCTGAAATCCATGTAGTTCCACCCTGCTTCTAAAGCCACTGAAATAATAATGGAGACCTATTTCTTTATTAAGTTTAACTGAAATTTAGGAACATAGCAAGTGTAGAAGGAGTGAGTATAACCCAGTGCCCATGTCTGAGCTCACCATATGGGGAATTTGCTTCCCAAAATTTCTGAATGCCTTTGCTTTTCTTGGATTTATTTCATTTATGTTGCAAATATTAAAAAACCACCTGTACCTTCATGTAAAAGTTGACTTTTCAGCAGCAAAAGCAGCTGCTAAACCTGTGTTTGAGGATATTTGACATAATGTAAGTGATATATCAAATGCCAAATGTCCCCTCTGGCTATAGATACAATAATTTTCAGTTCATGCAGCCTCTGACCTATGATTTGTCCACAGTAGGTGGGTCTTGCCTGTAATGTGGTTTTAGCTGGTCTGGAAAAGCAACTGCAGCCTGCCAAAAGTAGTAGTTTGTTTTCAAACTGGGAATATTTCAATAGCATTTTATGTAATGGTTCAACCTGGCTCTTTTAAGCATCAGCTGGAAGCGCTGAGTTTGTGCTGGGATGAAATTGGGAATCCACAGAAAGATTCTGGATTTTCAGATCAGGATGAACTCTCCAGCTACTGTGTAGATAAAGGATAATAGTATCACAAGAAGCCATGAACTGCTATCAGTCCATGGGCTGGTTTAACTGATTTCTTTTATTTTGGTATCTCTGAACTGAAACTAAATGGACAACTCATCTCTGTTACATGAGGGTTATGTTTACCTGCCATGATACCCTGAGCACAGTCATGTTTTGCTGGTTGTATTTTAAATGTATTGAGTGCTATTGGAATCTTTTTTTGCATGATGATAATGTACTGCACAGACAATTCATCTTGTTAATCCTTAGCAAGTGCTGATCTTGTCAGCTAATAGCAAGTTCTAGATAAGGGTTGAGACTTTTTGTGTGCGTTGTCCTACATATTTTAAAAATAACTAGGACACAAACTTTTGTGATATAAACTTCCCTGACACATATAGATTTGTTCTTTTTTCCTTTCTCTCCCCTTTTAGGCTTTGGAAAACTGTAAAAAGCAGAATCACTGTCCCCCAACCACAGTACTTGTGAAGATCTGACACACCTTTGACAAGGAGTTTATGGTAGGCTGGGAGGAGCAATTGTGAGAATCCTTCCTTTTGTGCTCTGTTCTCTCTTCTCCCTGCTTTTGTCAACATTCAGGCTGGTTCTTTAATTCTTTGCTGTTCTCCAGTACACGCTACTTATTGTGCTCCTGTGGTTGTTGCGGGGTTTTGCTTGGCTGGTGGTTTTGTGGTTGATTTCTTTGTCCCCGTGGTTATGTCATCTTCCTGGTTGGATCTTCCCTCTACAATTGGGGATGGTTGACAAAACTGCTGCTTCTGCCAAGCAAGTTTGGTGTGGCTGAGGCAGCAGGAGAGAGGCAGAGCAGTGATGTGCCATGAGATAAGAGGGTGGAAAGGAGCCACCAGCTCTGGGTGCCAAGAGCAGCAGGTGGAGCATCTCCTCCGAGTGTGCTGTGCTGTTGCCTTGGCTGATCCTCCATATCCATATGTCTGCACCTGTGCTGGAAACACAGCAAATCTCCCAGCATCCTGGGCTTGAAGTGGGACCGTGACTGTCTGCACCAGCCCTGGGCTCCCATGGGAAGGGGCTTCCCTGCACATGGTGTTCAGCTCTTTGTGTTGGTCAGTAGACACACAGTAGAGGCTGTGGTCACAACCAGAGAAATCCTTGGTGTTTATTCCCTCCATGAAAAATATTGTATCTTTCTAGCTAAGCTTTTCTTGCTTGTCTCCAGGAAAAAAACACTGTGTCTTCTCTTGTTGCTGGAAAAAACTATAAGAGAAGAAAACCTGACAATACAGACTGGAGGATTTCATGCTGTCATTGGAGACCTAGGAAGGGTGAGAAAGGAAATAGGTTCAGTTTGGTCATTGAGATTGGATCAGATGTCCTGTAAGAGTGGGAGAAAATTGGTGAGGACTGAGAAAAGGTCTGAGGACAAGGAAGGTTTTCCTAGGAATAGATCATAAGTTCTAGGCATGAAGTGGAGTGCCTGGCTGAGCAGAGCAGATGTGCATGCAGAACACCAAACATTGCTGCACTCATGCTTTGATTGTGGGTGGTGAGTGCTTGTCTGGGCCAAGCTGTGTCCAGCCTGGTAAACTTGTGCTCTCCCTCTACCAAAAGAATCCTCTTTTTTGCTTCCTGTTCCACTAGGGGAAAGGAAAACAACCAAAGCAAAAAGCACAGGAGGCTCACGGCCCTGGATGAGGATTTCTTGGCTGGTTTTACTCTGGGATTCAGAGCATTGCTGTTCAGGCAATCACATGTAGGCAGCTCCATCTTCACATGCTCAGCTGCTGGTTATCCATGTGGGATTGTTCCCAAAGGAGGAAGAACTCTGTGGGGAGGTGAGGGGGCCAAGCAAAACTGCTCTGCCAGATTTTTGAAAAAGCTTCCACAAATGTTGTGAACCTAGGATGAGTGTCAGAAATCTGGCTTTTGGTGGAATTGAGGTAAAACTTGCTGTGAGACAACACTTGGCTCACCTGGGTAGGAACATTTGGGTAGGGGGGAGCTGCAGTGTGCAGTGCCTGTTACCCAGGCAGCAGCCAAGGCGAGTCTGGGATATGGGAAGGAGCTTTGTAGGGTGGGTGGGAGCAGCTGGGAGGGGTGGAGAACACAATCTGTGAAAAGCAAAGCTTCATTGTCCCAGGAACACCAGAACTGAGGAGCTTTGCATTTCCAAGGTGGTGAGCCGTCTCCAGACCCCGTGAAATATGAGCCTGGGATGTGTCGTGTTAGAGCTCTTCATGGGGAAAAGACAAAAGTGGGGGATGAGGAGAGAGAGGCAGAGGAGGCAGAAAGCAGAGGCCAGAGGCCCCTGTTTGGGTGCAAGCACCAATCTGCTGTCTGCATGAGCCTGCCTGAGTTGCATATGCTGTCCTTTTCTGTGTGCCCAGAAAATTGTGATAAATAGAGGGCCAGGCAGGGAAGAGCATTTATTTTTATTTGCCTATTTTTGTCATTCACTTGGCATCTTTAGATGAATGGTGGAAGCAGGAGGGAAAGGCTGTTCTCCTTGTGCATGCAGCCCTGGGTGTGGGGCAGATTCTCAAAGACAGCTGGATTCCTGCTGACCCCTTGCAACCTACGTTCACCTTGGAAATATCATCCAGTGTAATGGTCTGCATGTGGCAGCTGTGCCAGCAATCCCGTGGAGTCTTTCAGTCAGAGCTGTGGGTAGGCAGTTTCCATGCTCTCCCTGGGATAGCTCAGGTGTTGGGCTCTGTCCTCTCCTGTGTCCCACCAGGTATCAGAGTCGGGGTGGAAGGACATTCTCCTGCCTCTTCACCTCCCAGCAGTCAGACACAGACCCCACAACCCAAAGGGTGTCCTGCCCCTCTGCAGGGCATGGATTCATCCTGCCCCAGCACTGCCAGGAGCTGCCATTCCACAGTACACCACCTTTTGTCCCACCTCCCTTTTGTCTAGAGACAAATTACTTTCAGCCTTCCCTTTCCATGAGGAAGCATTTTGAAATGCTTACTCGTGTCTTTTTTTCCTTCCTGTTTTCTTTCTTGCCTGTCAGGTCAGCGTGGGCCATGGGGTGCTTGTAAAGCATCATCCCCTCCCTGTCAAAGCCAAGTGAGGAGGCTGAAGTAAAGCCCCAAAGCATCAGGTGAATATGACACTGTGCATAGCAAAGAGGGCAAGAGGAAAATGTTTGATGTCTTGTTGGTCCACTGAAAGTTAAAATTGGCAGCAAAGACATCAAAGCAGGTGTGAGGATGCTGCTGTAAGATTTGCCAAGGACTCCTGTGCTCCTGTCTGATGCTGGGAGCCAGGGCAGGGGAGAGGCTGCAAGCACAGCCTGTTTAATATTCTCTGTCCCTCTGATCTCCCCCCTACCCTGCAGAAGCAACATGTCCCCTGTTTCTGCAGAGCTTGTCCTGAGCAATAGCAGCATCTGTCAGGGGTTATGGTGGCATTAGCCTCATGGAGCTGGGAGTTAGCAGTGCTTGGCAGAGTGACAGTTCTGCTGTACCTTACATAAATCTGTATCTTGCATAAATCTGTCTCTGCCTACTCTGCCAAGGTGTGTGGTCAAAATTTGTCTGAGTCTAACCGCTGTCCACAATGCTTTTGAGTTCCTTAAAAGATTATATTTGCTTGAGACCCTTCTCCTCCATCTTTCTTCACACCTCCCCACTCCACCCCCTTTCACTTGTATCTTTCCCACAAAGTCCAAAAGGGATGTATCTTAAACAGGTGTCTATTTTCAATTGAATTCTCATCACCTGCCCCTCACAGGAGCTGCAGAAATTCCCTGTATTCTTGTACAATTGAATTCCTTGAACCTCCCTGTGGCTTTGACAACAAACCCCAGCAGCCTCCTCCTGCTGACTCCTGCTCTGGGCTGTGCCGGATCCCTCAGAGCTACAAGGTACCTTGCTCATCAGTACTTCAAGGTATTTTGTTGCCTCTCATCTGCTTTTTTTGAGCCTTCTAGACCCTTCTGAGGCCAGAAAGCAATAACCTCAGTTCTTAGCTGTCTTTCAGTGTCTAAGGAAATTCTTTAGAAAAACAAGAAAACCCTTATTAAACACATTATAACCCCAACCATATTTGTTCCATGTGTTTTCAAACAAAACACCTCAAAAGAAAATGTTCATCCCTTGAAAGCATCTCTGGTCATGTGAAGCTTGGCCTGAGCCAGTCTCTTGTCCCCAGCTCTGCTTGGGCACATGGGCACTGATGTCCTGTGTCACTGTCACACCCCCCTGCCACCCACTGCTGTGTTAAGGCTGTAATAAAGACCTGTTCTGAGCGTTGTGGCAGAGACCAGTGTAACATTTCTGTTGGTCGCAGGGCCAAGTCCTTGGTATGTATTGCCCAATAAACTACAGCAGCTCCAAAGGAGCGTGTGGTCTGTCAGGTAAACTCATCGCACCTCTCAGTGAGAGTCTCCACTGAGACAGATGTCCTCAGGTGCTGAGATGGAGGTTCTTGAGTGTAAGGGTACTTAGTGCTGTTATTATTTATGATTGTTTGGTGTCTTGTGAAGGTGGAACACTCTTCTACCACAGGCTGTCCAGCAGGGAAAAAAATAATCTCACATTGCGTTAAACCCACCCTTCCTGAGCTCTTAAAATGGAAGGTTCTGTTTTGTCTCCAAGCCCTTTTTCTTTTGTAGGCAGACATAAGAGCTGCAATACCAAGTGAATGGTATGTACTAAGTCTATACAATGGCTCTTTAAAAAATAATTACATATGGTACAAGAGGGAGAGGAAACCACTCCATTCCTGTAAATGGCCACTTAAGACGTGGAGAATAAATAACTGCAGTAAATAATCCGGCATGGCTGAGCTTCAGCATTTGGGAGTAAATCAGAGCTCCTTCCCCATTGTCTGCAGAGATGCCTCGGGAATGGAGTTGGGAGGAAAGATCCCAGAGTTGTGGCAGGGTGCCGGAAAGCCCCTGGGAGCGCGGAGGAGCCTCCTGCTCCGCCGTGCGTCTCGTTCCACTTTCCCTGCACCACCCTTCCCCGCTCCCAGCGCAGGGGCAGAGACTCCCTTCAGCCGGCTCTCCTCAGTGAGCAGGTGCCGGCACAAGGCCGGGGAATCGAGCGGGCTGTGCCGGCGGGATCAGCGCATCCCTGCCCAGCCCTCGCCTCCCGCCCATCGCCGCCAGCCTCCCGCAGCCGCCGCGGCCGCTCCCCTGCGCCGTGCGGGCTCTGCTGCCGCTATTTAAATGCGGCTCCAGCGCCGGGGCTGCCGAGCCGGGGCTGTGTGGCTTTAAGGCACATGTGATGCCCTGCCGAGCGGGGCTGCGCTGAGATCGGCTCCGGGGCCGCGCTCGCCCCGCGCCTCGCCCGAGCGAGCGGCGGCCGCGCCTCCGCCGAGCGCCGGCACCGCGCCGGCCGGCACGGGGGATGCTAGCTCATGATTGAAAGGTGAAAATGAGAAGCTTTCCACCCCGCAAACCTTGGCCACTTTTCTGACGGCACTCTGAGAGCTCAGATGTCTTCTTTACTCTGGAAACAGGATTTGTAACGGGAAAGAGATTTTTTTCTTTTTTCTTTTTTTTTTTTTTTTCTACTTTTAATCCTGATAAAGAAGATTATTGGGAAGCTATAAAAGAAATCCCTTATTGTGGTACAGATGGATTTAAAAAAGTATTAGATCTTTCCGATGAACACTACTAGAGTGCTGTGCTCTTGGTTGGATTACTCAGGTAAGGAGCTTCCTCAGGATTTCAGATTCAGAAAGCAGACCTGGAACTCATCAGATAATAACTGGAAAATGTTCACTGCTGTGTTTCTGTACTAATGATAAGATGATCTCTGGGTAAAATTGTGTGTGTGACAGTTTGCTGATGAACGAGTGCACAAAGAAATGTATGTAGTAAATACTGGGTTTGAACAAAGGTACTTTGAAATAACGCTGTTTGAGAGAGATTTTTATATTTAAAAAACCCTACAAAAACTAATAATAAAACCTGAGTGGGTAAAGTAAGTCTGCTGTCCATGTGCTGAGAACGTGATGCTGGGGGAAAGACACAGGAGCATTTAGCAGGTTGTGGAAGTTTCGGTCTTTGACTGGCATTTTTGAAGTTCAGTTTAAATAACCTGAATACCTGAAATTCCCTGCGTGAGACTCACCTTTCCCTTTGCCTTGTGGTATAAAAAGCACGGGAGCGCCAATTATGACAAGAAGGTGTTAATTCCGGAGGACACGGGAAGCCTCCGGGAGCTCCCTGATCTGAGGAGATTGAATCTATTTTGCAAGATAAATGGGTCTAAAAAGAGAGGAGAAAAAGTGCATTGTATACTGCAAAGCAAACAGTTGGAAATGAAATTAATTACACACCAAGCAGTGCATCAAGCACTCAGTAAGAGAAAGGAAGAGCCTCATGCTGATCAAAATCATGTTTTGGTATTCTCTATTAATTATACTTGTCAGTTTATGTGGTTCATTTCAACTAATTAGACTTAAAAAGCTTCCTAAAGACACCGCTGCTTCAAAATCAGGGTGAAAAAAGGATTGGTACACATATATTTTATTACCACAGCATTTCACTATTTTAATATTGTTCTTCTTCCTACTGTAGAAATCCCCTGATATTGCATGCAGATTTTTTTTTTTTTTTTTTTTTTTTAAGACATGATTTTTTCCATGTGAGAGATTTAATCTTTCAAAGTCTTTCTTGCTCTGTGAAAATGATGTTCAGCTGATTGGATTATTAGATAGAGAGCAGCATCCCGTCATTGGCTGAGTGAGGAGAGTGCCTGAAGTTTGATTAATTTGGCCATCTGAAATGCAGCAGAAGGTGCTGTTGAGGGAACTGGACGATGTGTAGCGTAGCTGAGCCTTGCAAACCTCCTGGTCCTCGCAGGCACTGAGGAAGAGCTGCTGAAGTTAACAAGTCAGAGGGAAATTGAGCCAGTTAGTACAGCCACGAGCACAAGCTGGAAAAAGCACAGTTGTCTGCGCTGGATGGCCAAGTGCACCAGCAGACAAAGAAATTGCCTTTTCTCTTTGCAAAGGGACTTATTTAAAAATTCTGACACAATCTGCTTTGTGAAAACATCAGATCTTCTATAGAACACATCTGAAATTCAGTCTGGCCAAGCTCCAGTCCTTATACATGCACAGGTCGAACAAAAGGAAGCTGATTTCATCTGGGGATTAGAACATAATAATTCTGAGAAACAATTACTTTGTTTGGTAGACAGAAGTCTGGTTAATAATTAATGATTGCAAAAGGAGAAAGAAACAAACAATGTACTGTTACCTTCTGGGTCAGTTATAGCTTTTTTAGTTTTGGGGGATGGAATATTTTGGCAGTGTGTCTTGGATATCTCAGGATGTTTTATGCCTTTCTGCAATGTGTTTAAAGCAGCTTTGATACTGTCTGGACATCGTGTTGGTTTTATCCAGCTGGTGTGATGATTTTTTAAAATTTGGTTTATATTTTTAACTCCTCTGTAAATTGAGCTATGGATCAGTGTGAGAATATTTTCCAGCTTCTATTTATATTGTGGGTTTTTTTAGTGATCAGATTATTACAGTTTGATTTTTACCACTGAATTATTAAAGTTATCCAGGCTCCTGTGTTGATGTCTCTTTACCTCAGCTGTCCTTTTTGGGCATGACCTTTGTTGTACAACAATTGCATCCGGCAGGGGGGAATAATAATCAAAAGACACTTAGCAAAAGGAGTGAAAAAGAAAAATATTGAAAACCCTGTTGTAATGGAAGCTGACTATTGTGTGTGCTGTAAGGCATTGGATAATAATGTGTGTCTAATATTTTGTTTAGAGAATGGCAGTGGTCTCTGCAATGTCCTGGGTCCTGTATTTGTGGATAAGTGCCTGTGCAATGCTGCTCTGTCAGGGGTCCCTCCATCACACTTTCCAGCAGCATCACCTGCACAGACCAGGTAGGACTGAGCTCAGCTCTGGGCTTGCAGGCTCTCTGCCCATGCTCCTGTCTGTTTTGATAAATGATTGACTAATTAAAATTCTTTTTATCATTTAAGTTTTATGAGTTGTTTGCCTTTGTATTGCACAGCCTCTCTTTTTCGGTGAGTCTAATGTGTGTTGTGCTTTGCCAATCCGATGTGGGAATAGCCATCCTTTAATGTCATTTTCTAACAATTTCCCAACGTGAGAATCCCATTGTGGGAAATGGTTCAGTTTCTGTGTCCTTGTTTCTCTCTCCCCTTCTCCCCATTTGGTGAAGTTCTGGAATTTCTGTAGAACTTGGACACTGTGACAGCACAGCTTTGTGGAACTTTGTACTTACCTGACCCAAACTGGGTTTGGGTTTGCCCCTTAAACCAAATCTCCCTCAGTCACCCGTGTGAGCTGGAGGTCGGGTGTTTGCCTGGGATTAAAGGAGACACACTTATTCTGAGGTTCTCAAGTTTACCTCTGAAAATGGATGGGGCTGCAGAAGTGTGGCCTGGAGGAGAATTTGGGACTGTGAACAGAGTAAAGGCAGAATCAACCCCACGGTGAGCAGTGGAGAACAGCTCACTTGGACTGCTGCATCTGCAGGCACGGCAGTGGTTTTATTGTGTTTTTATTAAGAGAAATGGATCACATAACTCCTTCAGCTGATAATTGCACTTTGAAGAATGTGCTATGCTAAAAATTGAGGTGGTGGCATTTTCTAGCGCAGCGTTTTCATCTGCTTAAAATTAGATGGGCCGAGAATGTCACTTCACCAAATTTGAATCCAAAGAAAAGGTGGGAGAGGCTTTAAGAGTTGTAGAAATGTAAGACAGAAAGCGTTAACTCACAGTGATGAGTCATTTTACAATGTGGCAATTAATATTGTAATGTTTTTCATGGAATGACATCCCTTCAAAGACAGATGGTCTTGAACACAGGTCTTTAGCAACTTTAAAACTCAAAGTTTTCCCAAGTACATTTCTTGCCCAGAAGTTACAAGTTATGGCATTGTGTTGGTTTGTTGTAATAAAACATAAATGTTATAGAAGAGTATAAAGAATCTTTGCTAGGCCATGTTAGAGCATCAGATTAACCAAGGGTGTTACCTTCACCCCCTGTCACTGGGAATTTGGGAGTACTTGAAGTTTGAGGGGTGAGGGACTTACTTGGGACTCGCAGAAATTTATTGTAATGCAGTCATCAGTAATGCTGCTGGTTATTTGAGTGTGTCCCTAGTGAAGGAGAGGGGAAAAACAGCCCAGCTAAGCAGATATGTAAAAGGAAAATGTAATATCATTTTATGGAATCAGTTGAAACAAGTGACATTATTAGAAAAAATGAGAGCTGGGCAGATCCAGAGCTCTGCAACATTTGCCTAAGCTTGAAAAAATCACTTTTTTATGAAGCAAGAACAGCAAGACACTGAATGCATACCAAATGTTGGGGAAATGTGAAAAATGACAAAATCTTTCACTCAGGGATGTGCTACAGATAGAGTGAAGGTTTTACAGCTGCCTCATCACCTACTTAGAAGCAGCCAAGCTTTGCCTCCTGCGAGCCTGGCTCAGGCAGCTTCTCTGCACCCTACGTGAACAAGATTGATGGTGTTCTGATCCCAGGCAGCCAATTTCAGTCTCTCAAGAAATAATCCACTACATTGACAGATGAGTGGAATTTGACATGATGTTCACCTCAAATTCAGATTGTGCTGCACCTGGGAAGCACCAGCCAGTGAGTGTCCTTTAGGGAAACTTAGATATTTGGACGATTTTCTGCTGTCACAACAGAAAATCAAGACAGTGGTTTCTTTATAAGGCTGTGGATTTGCAGTTGCCAACTGAATGTGAAAGGTTGTACATAAAAGGGATGGAAATATGTTAACTAACAAACTGAGTGATTTTAATGTATTCAACTGCAGTCCCTGAGCACACCCTCTTTTTCATATTTATATTATTAGGAATGCGTAGTTTACTTTTAGTTAGAAGCTGCATAAGTAAGATTAAAATATTCAGCCAAATAAAAGTGAATAAGAAATGGATGCAGATGAGCCAAAGCATAATTTCAGCAATTTAATATTTGGTATATGAAGTTTCAACTTATTGAATCATGACAAATAGAGATGTAATCAATAACATGCTCAGCACACCTTTTCTTTCAGTTTGTGATCTTCCATAGATAATGAGCTGCCTTAAAATAAGAGAATGTGAGCAGTTCATCTCCATCATGGGGCCACTTTGGTATAAGATAATTAAAAAGGCAGGTTCCACCCCATCTTGTGCTTCTCATGCTTGATGAATAGAAGAGTCTCACTGAACACAGGAAGGTGCAGGTAAAAGATAAAATCCTCTTGGAGGGTATTTAGCATAATAAACTTCAACTGAACACAGTGGATTAACACAGTGAATAAATCCATCTGGACCACAGCAGTTAATCCAGTTTTGAAACCCTGGAAATCAAGGGCAATATATTAAAAGGTTAGTTTGTCATCAGAGATTTCTGAGCTTGATCTTTTTTTTTTTTTCTCCCTGAAACTTTCTTAAGCAAGTGTCTGAATGGGCTGAAATAGATTTTTACACACTATGCAATCATAGAAGCTTCAAGCCTCTTTCCAGTGCAGTATAATTTTTCATTTTTCTAATTCAGTACTTCTTTATTCAGTTAGATGACTTAGCAAAAGGTATGAACCTGGAAACAAATGTGATAAACTGCATAACATGACAGTATTTGTGATTGACTGTAGCTTTGTTTTCTGTGAAATGCTGGCAGGTGACCACAGGTAATAAGGCCTGTAAATAGTAAATATTGCTTGCTTATAAGATGAATGATGCTGTATTATTTGTGCCTGCTTATTAATTCTTTCTTGTCTCATTAACACAGTGAGAAGTTTGAGTGCTGCTCTTTGGTGCCCTTAAGTATTGGTGCCTGTTCCTTTTGGCTTGGATAGGTGAGGAGGAGGAGACCTGGGATAAACCTGCAGAGCCCCATTGCAGTGCAATTCCCCTTGGGCAATACTCATGGCTTTCTGCAGGGGTTTTTTATGACTATATTTCATTTTCACGAAAATCATGTTAGGCAAGGGATGTGTGAAAGCATTCACAGGAAATAACTTTATGTGGAAACAAATCTCCATCTCCTTTGCAAGCTTGTCATTTCTGTGTGATTTAAGAAGGAATAGTGGTAATGAAAAGAATTCCACGCTGGTTGTTTTAGTCTCTAAGATACACACAGTTGTGGGGCTGTTGAATTGGCCTGAGGGTTTAGAGTGGACTTGTGATTTGCAGAGTTATCTGAGTGCCTGTGACAGTTCATTGATCATCTGATTGACAGGATTGACCCTCCCAGCAGTAGGAAGTAGATGCTGGGATTTGGTGACACAACAAGATATTAGCAAAGTATAGGATTCAAGTTTAAAAAAAAAAATTAAAAAGCAGCTATCACCCTTTCAATCATGCAATTCTTTGCAAAATTTTGACTTTGTTCCATAGCAAGGTATTGGATCTGCCAGCTAATCATAGGTGACAACACTGGCCATGTGTTACTTGGAAGGCCATGGGATTCCCCTGTAAGTTTGTGCAAATGAATTAGGAACACATCAGTCTTGGGTGCAGTGTAAAGGTGTAAGGCAGACACAAGCAGAAAAAAGTACCCACTGTAGCACTGCTGACATTAGCAAATATGTTAATTAAAAACAGGCCTGTTCAGAGGAAAGAATCATGGACTGAATCAAGGCTGGAATTTTATGATGCTAAACATGAAGTACCTTTTATTGTGACAGTAGTTAATGATGTGCCTATTAAAAATCTTCTCAAGAAGTGATTCTCTATACTATATATTATGAGATGGAAAAATCAGTCTCAAAGCAATTCTGCACCAGCTAACAAGGAACATCAACCCAAGGATGCTCTGAGCATGCTTCTCAGTAGACAGCATTTTGCAGAAACTGTAGTCTGTGGTTGTGAGCAAAAAATGTCTTAGTTCTGATCTTGGCCTTCCCACTGATTTTTTTATAGCCTTGGGGTAAACTGCGTATCTTCACATTTCAAAAGGTCTGCTATTTTCATATGGCCTGTTTATGTGGCTATTCAGTTCAAAACAGACAGGGGTTTGAATCTAAATCCTCAGGAAAGTGTAAAAATAATATCTCCACTTTGTAGAACAATTGAGATTTGGAAGGTGAGTTCAGCAGGATTTTTGCTCTTGGTGTTGACAGAAGCAAGTGTGGCACTAGGTAGTTAATATATATAAAAGTTTCTGTGATTAGCAAGAATTGTGTTTCATTAATCACATGGTGTGAATGCAAACTGTTGCCTTCAGTATACAATGTTCAAATTGCCAGGCAGGAACACAGCCAGCCATGGCTATGAAAGGTTACAGCTATTGTTTCTTGCTGTGTTAATTAAAATGAGCAAATTTTTAACTTCTAAGGTCTGATTCAGTTTTCATTTACTTCAGGAAATGCACAGGAAGCACTGCAGTGCCCTGGTTTGTTCACAGTCAGAAAATCCTACTCAGAATGAGCTGTTCCAGTCACTCACTGGAAAGATCTCCCTTGTGAGACCTTTGTTATACACACCTGGCCTTCACAGGCTGCTCTTGAAAATGTGAAATTACCAACTGCCAAGTGAAGAAATCCAGGTTGTAAGTACCTACTGTGTTCCTGGTCCCATACAAAATACATTTGGATGTATGTGGACACGTATTTTGTTTAGGAAGAGAACTGATGTGACAAAATCAACACTTAAGCATGAGGTAGGGTTTCTAGCAGCACGATGGCAATGAACTGCCTGCTGTGCTTGTGTGATGGGCTTGTTTACAGCACCAGCCTTGATCAGAACTATTGCACCCTGTGATTGATTCTTTGATTTTTTTTTTTTTTTCTTTTCTGAAAAATCGAATCTCTGAAACAAAACCAGCAAAGCCCTGGGGTGTGCTTGCAGAGAGGGTTAGCTGTGGGTGTTTTGGGGTCTGTAAGCTGTTGCCTGACGCACGGGGAAGTGAAGGGGGAGGGATAGGTTGGCATTGCCAGGGATCAGGCAGTCCTCACTGTCTGGGCAGTGGCAGGAGCAGAAGGGCAGCTGGGATCCTCACAGCTCGGTGCAGGGGAGCGGGCACCAGTCTCACTGCAGGATGTGATGCCTTGCTACTTCTGATGCAGGGAGATGGAGGGGGAGCAGCTCCATGGACTGTGCAGAGCAGAGTCCAAGGTGTGCAGTGGGGCCCTGAGCAGCTCTTGGTGCCCAGGGAGGCTCCCCAGGAGCTGCTGGAAGCGTGGCTGCATTCCGCGTGTCGCTGTGGTGAATAACGCACAACACGAGATTTCTCCAAACAGCCTGGGGAGATCAACCTGACTCTGTTTATTCACACAATGACTCCCTTTTTATACATTTTGGACAGGCCACTGATTGGTGAAGGAGTGACAGAACTCTTCACCCACACTGGCCAACGCAGAGGGACATCCAAACAAAGTCCATCCCACAGAAAGAATTCCAAACATGAGTTTCATTACAGAAACAGAACCTGATGTTTACATTCAGGCTGTGAGAACAAGTTTCAGAAACCCCAAGCATCAGGGAAAACAAGCTTCAGAAACTCAGAAGCTCCAGGCCTGGAAAAGCAGACTGCACCCATGGGTGCCCCTTGCCTCTGCTCTCTGCCCCCCTTGTGCCAGCAGCCATGGCCAGGCTCTCGCAGAGGGGCACGGTGCCTCTGCCTGGGGGCTTTGCTGGCACTCTGCGCTCTGGCTGAGTCCCCCTGCCCTGCCCCCCCTCCTGGCCATCCTCCTGTCCCCATCCTGTGCCACTCCAGCTCTCCCTCAGGCCTCTCTGCAGGTGAAAAGCTGCTCCATGCTGCCATGCCGGGAGCTGCCCGGGGGACACAGGGATCAAAAATCCCCTCCAAATGCTGTGCTGGCCCCGGCAGCATCTCCTGCTCCCCCTGTGCTGAGCCTCCCTCTGCAAGAGCAGCCTCGGGGCCCTGGTGACTCATGCAGGGACCTTTCAGTGCACACCACTATTTGTAGCTCGCTGTCATGGCGTTAAACTCTGTGAGAATTCATTCTGTGCTGGTGAAGTCCCAAGGAAAATGTGGCACCTACAAATATAAACCCCAAAGGCAAACTACATTGCTCTGCACTGAAGTGTTTCTGCTGATAACATCAGAAACATGCCTTTAATGATTAGCCTGCTTTAGTGCAAGGCTCATTTATATTTTAAAAAGTAATATTCGAGTGCATTGCTTCATAAGATTGATGTGTTTTCTCCTGTAATTTTGATATTATTTCATCCTGTACTATCTATAATCTTTGTATTTCCTTCTGAATGTTTTTCTTTCCACTCCATGAAACCAACCTTTGCTGGGAGCAAGATTTTTTTTTTCCCTGATAGAACTCAGTATTTTTTGCTCTTTTCAGATGCCCTGAACAGAACAGTTTTCTCCAACTGAACTTATTCCTTTGTATGGGAGTGATGCTGGAGCTTTCTGTTCATCATGCCCTGGGTAGGGACCACGAGGGCTGCAGTTGGAGTCTAAATTTATGAGACTCAGGCAGTGATGCACAATGGGGAATTGGGGGTGTAAATTAAGCTGAATGAAGTTACAGAGCCCAGTGTTTCTGTGACTCACATTTCTACGCTCTGTTTAGATTGCTTTTTGACATCTCTCTCTTGCCTTCTGCATTTTTTTTGGAATAACAGCTTGCCCCTTTTCTTTCACAGTGGGTAAAGAAAAAACTCCTGCCCTTCTTGAGAGGTCACTTCAGTGCCAGCAGGGTGCAGGATCTTTGTTGCTACCATGATAATCAATACTTGTGTCCTGCTATTCCATTGTAATCCTTATTTTGAGAAAACAGCTTGTCTTGGGAACTGAATTGGTGGTAGGAATGGAAGATTTTACTAGATTTTGGTTGATGTGAAAGTGATTTCCTGCGAATCAGCGAGTGAAGTCCAGTCCATGAACAATCTGTTGTCTGGGATGGGTACCCTTGTTGTGGTGCAGTGTCTCTCAGCTCCACGTAACCCAGGGAACAACCTGCTCTCCATGAGCAGCTCCCACCCAGCCACACGTGCTGGGAGATTTTTGGAATTGGGCACAAGTATTTCTTCCATGAACAGTTAAGTTTTATTTGTATACCATGTACCTTAACTCTTACTAAATGAATAGCAACTAAAAGCCGGCTTAAGCAGTGATCCTTGTCTCTTGATTATCAGGGAGCTGTTGGTTCAGATTAAAGAATGTTTTTAATCCATCCTCATGCATGATCCAAAGATCCTACTGGATTAATTAGTTTTCTGTAGCTGACAAATCTGAATCAAGAACCCTCATTTTAAACCTACCAAAACACAGTAAGCAAAATGCACTGTCAATTAAACTGTGTGAAAGTTCTGTCTGTGGAGAACTTGATTAAAAACTCCTGTGAATGTACATATCAGTTTATTGGAAAATGAGGAACCTGGGACTGTGATTTTTCTGTTTTGTTAATGATGTCAGCAACCAAAGGCTCTACAGATCAGCCTGGGTGCAGGCAAGAGCCTCAGGACCTAAACTGCACACCCTGATAAAACTTAATTTTTACTGTCCTCATTAGGGCTCTCCAAAACTGCTGCTAAATATTTCTGGAAAGCAAGGCTTCAGTGCAATTGTACTGTGTTGTTCAGGATTTATTAATTATAATCTTTTCTTGCAGAGTCTATTTATATTTGATCATGACATTAATTGGTTGCCAAAACAAACTAGAGTTAATGGTGTTTAATTAAGTGGTTGAGAGCAAGCAAGGACATTTTATTTGGAAAATTGGTTTCATTGATTTACATGTTTATTTCTTGAAAGAACATGCAGAAATGAAGGGAAGCTATTGGTTAGCACCTCTTTTCTACCTGCTGCCCAGGAATCACAATAGTAGTGGTGACTTTGACCATGTTCAAGAATTTTAAAGTATCTGTAGTTCATATATTTGCCTATATAGACATATTAAAAAGTAAGTGTTCACATTCTGAATAATTCTAAATTTAAATAAAACAAAAAAACAGAAGAAATTAGATCAAAAAACACTGAAACTATCATTAAGGTCATGTTCAGAACACTGCATTTTGAAAAAAAGCACATTTTAGAGAAGACCTTAGCTTCGTTTCCGGACTGGCTAAAGTGCTGAGGATAAGGAAATTATGGTAAAATACACTGAAATATGACTAGATAGGTATTTCCTGTAATTATATTTATTTAAAAACTCCATTATTTTATCTCTATGATACAGTAATTCCTACACATTCTATCATGTGTTTAAAAATTGACTAATTTTACAGTTCAGAAACCTTTGAACGCCAGCCTATTTCATGTTTTAAAGCCAAAATTGGAACTGAGTAGGAATTTCTGAAGACTTAATATTTGGGGGTTTTGTTTTTAAGAATCAGTTTCCTAAGTTGAAACTTTAAAAAGTGGTTCAATATCTTTATTCCTTCTTTAGTTCTGCTTTGAGATTCCTCTTTGGGGAAAAAAAAAAATTATCTGTGTAGGTATCAGCAGCTATCCAAAAGAAGCCATCATCCTGATAAGGGCATAAATCCTGTCTGGAAGCATAAATTCAAATCTGCCAGTGCCTGCCTCTTTCCCAAGAGGAAACAAGACCACAGAAAGCTCAAATTCATACCAGGGTGAACATGAGGAGGGTCTTGTGTCTCCTCCTGGCTGGTTCCAGCTCTTGTTTTGGTTTAGAGCAGCGCTGAAATCAAAGTGAATTCTGAACTGAATTAAACTGAATTAAAGTAACTGAATGAAAGTAGGTCTGGCGTTTTCAGAAGTTGTCCTTATTAATACAAGGATACACTTTTCATTAAACAGCAGAGATCGGGGGGAAAATCTTGCTTTAATCATAGGCTCTCACGGCTAAGCTAACACAATTTGCTGTGACTTTCATTAAGGCATTAAATTCCTCTTTTTGGTTACTTGCATGGCGTGCTTTCAAATTTGGGTGGTCAGCCAGCCAGAAGTCACTACCGTGCTAAACAGAAGAACCCCAAGGGATGAGTTGACACTCACAGATGTTTTTGAGTTTGTAATTGCTTTCAGCGTGCTGGGGCAGTATCTGACAGAGAATGACTGTGTCTAAGACAGCTCCCACATCTGTAGCACAATTATTTCTTTAGCAATATCTTTCTGTGATGCTCTAAAATGCAGCAGGTCTTTTTTTTTCCCTCCAGGTAATTAGAAACTGTGTTTCCTCAGCTGAAATCTCAGCGCTTTCTCCATCAAGTCAGCTGCTTGGGTGGTGTTTATCCTAACCTTGTTTTCAGTTTCTCCAACAAATAGATGACTCCTTTAGTTCTAATTTAGTTTCTCTCGGTATTTCTATTATCTCTTTCTAGTTGGCAGGCAAGGAAATCAGATGTGCATCAAATGAAACCATTTGTCATGGATTAGTGCATGCAAATGCCTTGATAACAGCGGCAGACAAAGGCTGTGAGTGTCTGAACGTGACTTAGGAACAGAAAATTAACGAGGCCAAAGCAGCACCGATAGCTGTCCCTAAATGAGATTATTCAATGCCTAAAAGCAGGGCAACACTCCTGTGCCCTCCTTTGACATTTGTCCTCTACTGCAATCTTAATACATTAGGAAAATTCACTGCAAAGCCTGTGAAGTGGGGAAGTGTCTGTGGCAGCTCCTAGCTTTCCCAGGAATATGGGCACATCAGGACCATCCATGAAAACCCATCTGTATCCCCAGCAGAGGCGGAGGATGGAGCTCACAGGTGGGCAAAAGGAGAGAAAGAACATTCATGATCCTCCAACCTTGTGTATCCCAATTTGCCACAGCACGCTGCGAGAGCTGCCAGGCAGGACACAGTGAATTGTGCTGAGGTTGAATGCATCCTCCCCATGACTTCTTTGGAAATATTTTGCACTGCCATCTTCCCCTGAGGGCAGAATTGGGTCATTGTTTAGTGCTGATTCCTACTGTTGATAACACGCTGAATTGAATGAGTTGAGTAGTTATTAGGTGTTTATCTCGTGCTTGTCGTGGTTACTTCAGTGCTGTTACGAGCCTGGTTGGTCTCTTCCGAGTCCTAAGGGGTAAATGTGAGCTCTGGAGTTCCCCGCTCAAAGGATGGAGGGAGGAAGAGTTGAAACACAGCCGTAGGAAGGGGAATTTTGAGATGCCCTGACCGGGAGCAGGCTACAGACAATGAGAATCCAGGGCACGTTGTATTTTTAACCCTCCAAATCCACCCCTGGGAGATCACCAGACACAGAGGCTGTCATTTAGAGCAAGGACCGCAGCATAGGCAGATTGCCTGCTGTTTTCTGTAGGATTTTTCCTGTTTCAATTTTTATTTTCCCTTTCCCTTCCTTTGTTTTCTCTAAATCTTCCTTTATGTAAGGTCCTATGGCTCTCACTTCTGGAGAAAGCTTTCTGAACTTCATCCTCTTAGTCAGTGCACCTTGATGTGGTGTTTGAGAAAAAAAAAAAATTAATTTGATTTCATCCCAATTTGAACATGAGCAATGTCATAATAACCTAAATAGTTTCCAAAAGTTCTTTCTAAAAAGCATGAAAATGAAGCTCTGATAAAAAAGAAAGCTTGAAATGCTAGGAAGAATTTCCTGTTTCTTGATATTGGTGGGGTAGACTGAGTGTTTTCTAAGAAAAACTCAGAAAAATATAAATCATAACCTCTTTTACCCATAGGAAAAACTATTTCTGTTGATCAGAATCTTTCAGTGGGAAAGATTTTATAGTGGTTTCTGGTGTCTACACACCCCACATGTGTTTTGATTGGTACCTTCTACAAGCAGTGTGGTCTGGAGCAGTTCTTTGTACCAGTCAGTCCTCTGAGGTTCAGGCTAGGCAAGTCCCCCTAAACCCTGTTCTTAGGTGAAATGAATTATTTCTTGCATTCTTTCTTGGTTTTTAGCCTATGAAAGGAAAAGATGTAATCTATAGTGTCTAGAGATGGAAACAAGCTACAAAGTAGTATGAGATTTGTACTGAAGTCCTGCTGATGAGGACTGTGTCTTTAGTATGTGCTCCCAGATCTGAGGGGCTCTCATTAGACCTTGAGTAGCAAACTGACTTGATTCCCTCTCTGCTGATGAATTAATGTGAAAAAAGCTCATTGAATCTCTTGTGGTGATAAGCTTTCACGTGCTTGAGTAATTGTGGCAAATTTTCTGTTGTGACAATTGTTTACTTTTTAGTTTGAGGGAATACAGGGTAACTATCTACATTTTGAAAAGCAGCGTTGTTTTTGTTGTGTGACTAAAGCAGTGTAAATAATTGAATTTTTTTTTTATATGACAGCCAAAGCAAGATATCAAGTGTTGGTTTGGTGCAGTATTTATATTTTTAAATTAGTTTAGAACCACTCGATTGTTTTTCTGACTAAGTGGAAAAGAAAAAAAAAAATAGAAAACAAAACCTGAAACAATTTGACGAATTTCTAGACACAGAAAGAAGAGTGAGGAAATGGCCAGATAAATAAAAAAGACTAGGGATGGTACTGCTTCTTTCCTTAAATAGATTTAATTCAGAGTATCTCTAATCAGAACTTGTGTACTGCTTTAGGGGCTGACTCTTCATCTTTCTCCCTAAAGTAGAGCTGTGGTGTTAAGATATGGCTGGAAGATAGAAAGCCTTTCAATAGCTCTTCAATTTTACATCTTGAATAAATAAATAAGAGAGCAGGGATGAGATATTGGGATTTTTCTGTCTCTCTTTTTGAGACAGCAAAAACCCCAGGCCATTGCTCTCAGTCTGCACGGGTTGGGCAGTGTTTTGTGGGAAGGTGGATGGGCTTTGGGACAGCCCCAACCCTGCCAGAGAGGGAGGAGCTGGGCAGGACAGGTCCAAAATCTCTGCCACTGCAGTGAGTACGTGGCTCTGCTCTGAGTGCCTGGGGGCATTTGCTGGTCAGTCAGAACTTAATGTATGTGAGGAGGAGATTTTAACTGGCAAAGGACAGATTGTTCCAAAAGCAGCTTGTTCCAAAGATTGTTTTTGGGAAAAAAAACCCAAACAAACCAAACAACAAACCTGTTCCAAAGTTTGCCCTCTGGACACTTTGGCAGAGACTTCTTTTGGGAGAAAGTTGAATCCCTGCCCTGTAACTCTCAGGGCAGTGTGAATGACAAAGACTTTCTGCTCTTCTGCTGTGTTTAAACTCAAGGCTGGACCTGTAGTTCCTCTCTGAGTTTTGGGGAGGCCAGGGCTGCCCCAGCCCTGCCCATGGCCTCTGCTCATCCCTTCAGGAAGAAGCAGGAGCCCAGAGGGGGGGAAGGCAACGCTTTGACAAACCCATCTGGCTGCAGTGCTGTTGTGTTTTGCTGATTTCAGTCATCTCAAACCGCTGCTAATTTCATGAGCACATTTCACTCCTCAGTGTGACAGTTGTCCATGTCAGATGCCAATACTCCTCCTTTAACACACATCTGCAGCAATTATTCTGCTGTCCTTGAAGAAACCCAGACTGAAGCAGCACTTTGAGAGGTGCTTTTAGGGTTTTGGTTCTTGGTTTGTTTGGGGTTTTTTTTTAAGCAAAGTCTTAGTATTAGAAATGTGCTTCTTTATCTCAGAAATGACATCTGCTTTTGTCGTTTTTATGTAAACTCAGTTCTGCCTTGCACAGCACCACTCTTCTCTTCTGGACGAAGGGGCAGCAGCAGTGGAGCTCTGCGTGATCTAATAGCAGTCACTGAGTCCAGCAGCTGTGAAAACTGTGCCTAATTGTGCCTTTTTTGTTGCAGGAAGGGTGGAGGGGACTGTGGTGGTATTCCTATGTGGACATATTTGTTTTAAATAGCAGGACTGGCAGTAAATGTGTTGGGGGTTATGTACCAAGAGTCATTTAGTGTAATGTAGATTTCTGGAAAAAAACCCAAAACTTCTGCTTTTGTCGTGCACTTCTGATAGGAGCATACCACTTCCAGCAGGATCCAAATTTTAAAGGAGAGGATGAGATCTGCTGTATTTGGTTTGGCCAGGTGTGGAGGCAGGAGGGGGGCTCCAGGAGTGGCTTCTGTGAGAAGCTGCCAGAAGCTTCCCCCATGTCTGAGAGAGCCAGTGCCAGGGGCTCCAGGATGGCTATGCTGGCCAAGGTTGAGCCCATCAGAGAAGGAGGCATCAACAATAATATGGTGCTTTGGGAAGGAGGGTGGGAATTTGGGGCTGAAACTCAGCCTGGGAAGAGGGGAGGTGTGGGAGGGAAGGTGTTGCTGAGACTTGTTCTTATTTCTCATCATTCTGCTCTGGTTTGGTAATAGATTAAAGTGATTTCCCCAAGGGAAGTCTCTTTTGCTCTGACACTAACTGGGGAGTGCCCTCTCCCTGCCCTGCCTTTCATCTTGTCTTCCCTGTCCAGCTGAGAAGAGCAGGGATGGGAGAGCTTTGGTGGGCACCTGGCATCCAGCCAGGGTCACCACACCAAGAGTTTGGGGTTTGTTTTTTTTAGCAACCCAAAGCACAAACCTCCTTCCAAAGCCTTGTGATGCCTGTTGATGTCGCAGCCCAGCTTTGTGATATCTTTTCAAGCTGTTTCCCAGCTCGGTGGATGATCTCTTGCTGTCAGATCTTAGAGCCCCAACTTTCTGCCAGCAGAAATAGAATAGGGTGTAAAAACACTTAGGATTTTGATGGCCCTTCATGGTGAATAGAAAATTCATTTCATAGCTGACAAAGAGCTGATTATTTATGTTTCTTAGAAAACAACGAAGAACGTCCAAGAATCTTTTTTTACCGTTATGGATGACTTTCCTTGTATTTTCACATCATTCTTTTTTGAATCATGACAAAGTGAGATTAAACAACAAACAGCCCCTGAGATCTGTCATTTTCTTTCCAATGATTTGCATAGGACAGTGCCCATAAATTATGGAGGCAGTTACTGGATACTGTGAATGCACAAGTACTTTGTGATATAATTTCGAAAAGTATCCTGTGTATTATAGCTGCACAAGATAATGATGCTATTCTATAAAAAAAGCTGCTAAACATTTTCAGGACACTAAACCTTGAGGCAAGGGTGCTAATTTCTTTCTTTTCTGACATAAAATTGAGAAGTTTTATGCTGGATTATATAACACTCTGCCTACCTCTCTTCTTATTTATTTAAACATCAAAATTACAAAAATCCTCAGTGTTTTAGACACCCTCCTTTGTCTGTAAATCCTCCTTCTGTAAATGGGAAGCTTGGGAAAGTTGCTCTAAGAAAAGGAGGCTTAATTCTGTTCTGCTGCAAATACTCCTTATTTATGGGTGGTTTTATTTTATGTATTTCCCTTCATTACTTTTTGAGGAGGACAGGGAAGGGGGCAAAGGATCATCTCCCAAAGTGAGAAAGTCTGGATACTCACATGGCCAGGCTTGTGTAACTTTTTGTTCTCTGTGGCACAGGAATATCCACTGCTAGCTTCTGTACATTACCTCATCTTTTAGTGCAGACACCCATTTTTAGTGTGCACAGCTGGAATGTTCACATAATTGTCCTTTGCTCTTCCCTGATTTCTTGTCTTCTCAGTACAGTCCATATGGGATGTTCCCAGCAGCAAGGTCCTAGACTCTCTCATGGGTAACTCAGTGCTAAAAGTTTCCCTTAGGCTGACCAGGTCTTGCCCTCAGTTATTCAAAAACTCACAAGGGTTCAGGGTCTGGCTGCATTCCTGCTGGTCCTGATGGAGACTGAAGTGTTTTCAGTCCTGCTGTTGCTGAGACCATCTTTCCTCATTGTCCAAGTGCCAGCCTGGACCAGATGTTTCCCCTGGGACCAGGGCTTGTCACGGACCAGAGCAGCAGGACTGGCCCTGTGAGGGGCAGCAGAAAATCCCTGTGCTGCAATGGCCATGGGAAATGGATGCTGCTGCCTTCTTCAGATTTCCCCCCACTCCCTGCGAGAATTTCTGCTGCCCTAGCAGCAGTGGAGGTTTGTCCCTGCAGCTGCAGGGATGAGGTGTGTCGGAGCTGCCGTGGCACTGCAGAGCTCAGCACAGGCTGGTTTTCCATGCTCCTCTCACTGTGCCTGGGCAGTCTGGCTGTCCTGGGCTGGCAGTGCTGGCAGTGCTGCTGTGAGCTGTGGCCCCAGTGGGGCACACACTGCCCAGGTCTCCTGCCTCCACAAGGCAAAGGCAAAGCCCCAGCTGAGCCAGGCGTTGAAAGTGTGCCACTGCAGGCACAGTGACATTCTTTAGGTAAAATCACTTACTCAAATTCCCTGATTTTTTGTAATTTGTTTTGTTATCTGCCTGCCCCCAGCCCAATAAAGAAGATATGCTTCTAATATTTTTATTTTACATTCTGTGTTCTGGTGGCCACAGCTGGGCAGACCTCAGTGCTAGAAAGGGTGGGTTTCCTAAATGAAGTACTTAAAAGCATTAAGGATAAATGTATGAAACCTGAAACCAGTATCAATTACCCTGCCTTTGATCTTCTCCAGAAATATTTTTCTTATTGCATTTTGAATTATGATTCCTGTAGCAGATTCTAAAGTATATCTATTGGCTCAAGTGCAGAGAATGTTCAAGGTGTCATTAAGTCCACCATGACTCTTTCTGTCAGTATTTCACATTTGGGTAAGTGCAACTCATGCTGTAAACAAAGCCATGGCAAACTGAGGAAGGTAGTGCTTGTATGTCCTTCCACAGCTTTGCATCCAGAGCTGTACTATACTCCAGCTCCCTTCTTGCTTTGCATTCCCTCCATTCATATGGATTTCTTCTATGGGGGTACCAGGCACTGTGCCCTTCTCTATGTGGGACAAGATTCAGAAGCTGCAAATCCATGAAATCAATCTACTTGGTGATCTTGCAGTAAATGACACCTGAGTTTATGGTTTGTTCAGCTTTGAGAGAGATCATAGCCTGGATTTAGAGCTGTTTGCCAGCCTGGTGGGCAGAGGGGTAAATCTGCTCCCCTTGGGAGCCTCCAGCCTGGCAGCTCCTCACCTGCACGTGTTTGCTCAGAGCCTGGCAGGGAGAGGATGCTCCAGTGATTCTTTGCTCCTGGCAGCTGTGACTGGGAACTTAAGGAAGTAGCAGGCTTTCTTTCCTTGCCAAACATTTTGCTTCCATTATACTTCTGGCAGTGATAGATATATTAGTTATCATTTTTATCATGTAAGATTTTATAGCCTTAAAATGATAAATAATGTCACATTGTGAGCACATCTGTAGATTAAGTTTAACTTTTAGTGCTTTTCTGTATATAGATATATATTATTTCTTTATTTACAATATTAAATAATTTTAGCTAGAGAGGTAAATATCTGGATTTTATTATTTTTTCCCCTTCCACCAGAATCATACCAACATCACAGCATCTTGCCCAGCTGTCAGTATATGAAGATGTTTTCTCCTTATAAGTCTCATATATAGTTACACAGTATGAAAGAGCAGAGGATATAAAGATTTCGTCTGTATGCTTTCCTATAACTTAATTTGTATTTCTTAATTTTTCACGAGGAAAACTTCCCCACCTGTGAGGAGAAAGAGAGAGGTAGACTATGAAACCTTGTTCTTAATGGCAACAATGAAAGTGTTCTGTGATTTGGGATGTTAGAGCAAGTCTGCTGGAAATGGATTAGTAGGCCAGGAGAGGATATTGTGATCAAAGTGCATAGTAAATTAATTTACCTCACACTCCAGCAATTTATCACATAGATATCACCTCTACATGTGTAAAGAGATATGAGTATGGATGTGATATTGCTCTAGTGCTTATATCTTATTCCTCAACCTAAATAATTTAACACTCCTGCTTTAACCTTACTGAAATATTAAAACCCTGCCATTCCTTAGATTTGGTTTTGTTACAACTGTTACATTACATTTTTGTGTCGTTATGACACCCGTTGGTAACTGCAGCCCAGACAGGTCTTTGGCTGTTTGAACAGAAAGCAAAGCTGTTTTGGGCTGGTAAATGCAAAGAAATTTCATTATGGGCAAGGATACGCTTTGTAAAGTAGGAGGAATGACAGATTCACTGACATCAGGAGCCTTTTTAAAAGAAGTTTTTCATTTGCCTCCCCTTGCAACTTTTGGCTCGTAGTCATTTCCCATCTCTAGAGCAGTTCTGAGTGCTTTTTCAAGTTGCACTAGTTATGCTGCACAATTAGACTTGGCTGGTAAACAGTTCATTAAAAATATCTACTTCAAAGCAAGATGAAAGGCAGCTTTCAGAGGTTTTGCTGGAGAATGGAACAAAGTAAAGATCCACCTATTGTTGAAGGGCCTCGAGGTCGGGGAGTGGATGCGTGCAGTGCAGTTGGGCATGGGGAATTCAGTTATGTCCTGGCCTGAAATAAGGGGGGGAAGAGTTTTTGTTTGCTGCTCATGGGCCAGGGCAGTGCCCTGGAAAGGGGCTCTGCTTTCTCTGTGACCAAAACCTGCCTGGTTCCTCAGCAGCTCTGTCCCATCCAAATCCCAGGTGGCTCCTCCTCAGAAGGGTTCAGCTGTACAGAATGTGCGCTACCAGGTGACACAAAAACTCCCTCAAAAAAGCCCCAATTATCTCAGTGCCTGTGCTCAATTCAGGGAGGGTGAGCTGGTCCCTGCTGCTCTTGGAGCTGGCACAGGGCTGCAGAGAGGAGCTTCCCCTCTCCTACCATTCCACAGCCCCTTTCCAATGATTCCTTGGCTCCTGCCTGCAGAGCCACCGGTCCCTTTATTGCCTGCGTTCCTCTAATTAATTACTTATCTCCAGGTCTTTAAAAAATCTGTTAATTGGTGTATGTAGCTGTCTGTTTCCCCTAAAGTCTGAAACCGTTTTATGCACATCTTATCTAAGTGTACAATCAGCTAAATTAATACTAATTCAGTTTCCGAGGCTCTCTTGAATTCTTTTTCTGAAGAGAGAAAAGTTTTCTTGATGTTTATTTACAAGTAGAGGTCATGAATATCCTTGTATTAATCTTTTTTGATTACTAACACCTGATATCTCAGATTGCTTCTTCCTAAAGTATTTTTGGTTCAATTAATTTGCCTTTACTGCTGGATCTAACACACATTCTGCTGTAGTAAATCACCTGCTAATGAAAGTACATCTTCTTAAATCAGTTCAGACTTGCCTTGTTAGACTTCCACTCGGGGAAAAAAATGCACTTAAAAATACTTGCAGAAGAAGCATATAAAAAATAGCTACTCAGATAATTAATTTTAGTTTAAATTTTTCAAGTGAAATACTGTGACCCTTAATTTTTTTTTTTTGAGTGGTTTTGACCATCACCTGCATTTTTCTTTGTAATTTTTTATCCTAGAATTATTAGTGTTTCTTGTAGTTTTTTTCTCTTTATTTGAGTCTCAGAACCTGCACTACTAGTATGAAAATATGACCCAGGGAAACCATGAAGTGTTTTCAGAAGCTCATGGAACAATGAGCTGATGCAAATATTGTAACACAGACTCCAAAACTGCCAAGAAAAAGGGGATGGAGGAAGTTGATTGTCTTGTACAGGAGAAAATCTTCCCCAAACAAGCAGTCAGCTCTTGGGCTTTCATCCTCCTTTTCCTCCACCAACACAATGTAGGCACCAAGTAAGACCAAGCTGATCCAGTGGCATTTTGCCAGCCTTGCAGTAGATAACTGCTCCAGGGTGATATAAAAACCAGGTTTGGACCCTCCACCAAATGAAATTCACTGGTGGCTGGTGGGAGGGATTTCAGATGAGCCAAGGGACCCATCAGAGCAAGGAGTGAATGCTTAATCAGGACACTTCATCCTAACCAGGGCAACATGAATCTCTTCCAGGGAGGTGGAACATTTGTCAGCTTTGGTTCAGGTCCTCAGGAGGGAGCGTGGAGTGAGGCTGGGTCTGCAGGTGGCAAAGAAGAGTTTGGGTGGTCAAAAGGGAAGAAGGATGCAGTGATTTAAATAAAGAGGCCAAAAGTACAGAACCACTTTGCACTGTCAGATTCTTCACAAATCAACATATGGTGTGATTCAAAAAAAAAACAAATTAGGGGCTTAGACAACTAATAAACTGTAAATATATTTGGATATATATTTTTTTTAGTTTAGAATCTTCATTTATCAGTGTAATCTAGCTATTCAAATCTTAATGTCTCTATTGCAAATCCTAGTTGTGCCTGCACTAAAATCTGCACCTCTCTCCCTGATGTCCATGATATCTGGCTTTTTAGTCTGATACAATACAGTTGAACAAAGTTCTTGTCTTGTCATGGCTGTAGCAGGACTCCTCTTTGTGTCAAATCTCAGTTTTCAGTGTTGTCCACTGTAAATAATTTCACCCTGCCTGTAACTCGAGTATCATCTTCAGCTTGTATCATTGTGGCTGTGCCTGAGTCACGCTGCATGAGCCATCTAAGATGCAGCTGTTGAAGTTTTTATGTGCTGCCAGAAGTCTTATTAAGGTTCTTGTTTCATGCTCTAATTATTTCCACCTTGTGTTCTTCTCAAGTTTTGTTACACTGTGCTAATATTTGATTGTCCTTTGCCTGTACCTTGTCTTCTCTCTGTCCTGGTATCCCCCTTTCCATTGTATCAGTTGGAAACTACTTGTTTTGATTTTTCTAATAGTATTTTTTGTCTGTTCCCAGGAGATTAATTTCCTATTTGTTGTGTTGCACTTGCTTTCCTGTGTGCCTTGCACTGGGCAGGTTTTTATGTTGCTCATTCCCACAGTATTTTCTGTACCCTTTCCAAGCACCGAGACCCTTTGGCATCAGCTGTTGTTGGGATTGGGGATTAGGTGCAGCAGTTGCTCTGATATTCTGTAATAATTTATCTATTACTGCAGAAAGAAAGATTATCTAAAAAAAGCCTATCTTCAAAGGGCTGTATTTGGGATAAATTATTCTTAAACTCAGGTGACTTTATCTGATCTCCTGGGACAGAGTGGGTTAGGTACCTGAATGCAGTTTGTGCTTTCTGTGGATTTCTGCCATGAGTTTTCAGGCATTTACTTTAAAAGTCACATCAGGGTTTCGTTTCACTGGGTCTTAGTTCCCTGATTATCCCCCTCTCATAAAATGATTCTGGGCATGTCCACACAGTGCAAAGGAGCACAGAGGTGCCCTGGTTGGAGCCTGCTCCAGAGCCAGCACCAGGACACACTCACTGTGTTAATTTGGGACCCTCCTTCCCAGGCTGGGCTACTTTGTGTTGCTTCAGCATCACATGTGTTGATTGCAAATCTGCTTTCTGCACTCAGGTGTTCAAAACAGCCTATTTTTAAGCTATTATATCATCCTAGGGGCTCATAAGACCAAAATTCAGTATTTTAAGCATTATCTTAATTGCACACATTTCTGCTCATGCTATGTTTCTCAGATTTTGGTAATGAACTAAATTATCAGCAAAAATTGTTAGAAGGTGTAGCTAAAATTTGATATTGATTGACTCACTTATGCCTGTGGGCATGCATAATATGGAGCACCCTGGTTTATTATTCTGAACCAAATTTTACTCTCTAAAAGAAGGAAGATGTTATTAAAGTGAAATACATGTGTACAGCCAGGTTATTGCCCTACAAACTGTGGTGATAAACCTGAGGCTTAGGTACTCCTGAAAATATCCCCTATAGAGAAGGACATGCATTTGTTTATAATAAGTCAGGGACTTAGAACAGGATTTCTGCTGGTATTTGTAGCCCATGCCCTGGCAGCAGTCAGCAAACTCTTAATTAGCATCTAAACCCAACTTCAGGGCCTCGAGGGTGACCTTCAGTAGAGGGGAGCAATCAGACACTTTTAATTTCCTAATTACTGAGTGGGGCTAATGGATGCACGGCGACATCAATTCCACAAAAACTATTCTTGTTCCTCTTGGGTTCCTTGGACTCCTTTGTGTGTATTGATTGCATCTCTGCCCTGAAAAATGTATAGGCAGTGTGAAATAAAGCTATTTTAGCCTGAGGGGCTGTGAGATCAACACTGTCACTGAGTACAGGATGATTTAAATGCAATATTCCAAACAGAGGGCAAGGTGCTGTGCTCATCTCCACTGAAATAATAATTATTAACTGGGTTCTGTTTTTAAGGAAATAAATGTGAAATAGGGTTTTTCCTCAGTGCTGAGGAGCTTAAATTGCTCCAGTGAACAGCACACGTAATGCCTTGAGTTAAGAGCAGCAGCTGAGGTCACTGAGCTTTTTCAGCCTGGGAATGAAACATTGAGGGAAGACCTCAAAGCTGTCTAAAACTTCCTCACAAGGGAAAAAGTGGAGGGGCAGGCCCTGAACTCTGCTCTCTGTGCTCAGGGACAGGACCCAGGGAATGGCTGGAGCTGTGCCAGGGCAGGGTTAGGCTGGCTATCAGGGGAGCTCATCCCCAGAGGGTGCTGGGCACTGCCCAGGCAATGGGCACAGCCCAAGGCTGCCAGAGCTCCAGGAGCCTTTGGAGAACACTCCTGGGGTGTCCTGGGCAGGGCCAGGAGTTTCGTGTCTCCACTGGAGTCGCTCAGCTGCTGGTTTACAAACAGAGTGTGTTCCCAGGGTGTCCCTATCGTCGCTCAGGGCTCAGGGCAGGGGCAGAGCCAGCAGCTCCTGGGGCTCAGACCTTGCTGAGCCACGGACCTGGGACCTGGGGTTGGAGTCAGAGGCCACACCAGGAGTGATTTCCTTTGCAGCACTAGGATACAGGGTCCTGCTTCCCCTCTAATTTTCGACACCTCTTGTTAACATTGCTCGAGCTTGTGTAGTGACCTGGAACCAAGTGATTGCTGTGCATTAAAGTACATATATTTGCTGGTGTAAAATGCCAGTAATTGTGCCATGTAGCAATTACACCAATCCAAAAATTGTTCATCTAAATCAATTTGACATGTGATGCCTTTAATGCTTTTCACCAGTTTTGCATTATGAAGAATGCTAAATAAGTGTTTGGTCTTTTCATGTCATCTGCTAATGTTTGTGCTTTCCTGTGTCACTCCCCTTTGTTTGTCCCTTCTGGAAATTTAGTGTTTAAATTGGTGAAGTGCCCTTGATTCCCCTTGCTACTTTTGCTGGTCTCCCTCTAATTCCCACTTTGTCTTCTTTAGGGTGAGTATGTTACATCATACCAAAAAAGAGCAAAACCTAAATATATTCCTTCTGTACTATTTTTTTTTTTTTTCAAAACTATTATATTTCTAGCTCCCAAAGTGTCAGATGTTATGGCTGAACTATCTTCTTTTTTTTTTTCCAACCTGACATTGTTTACTTTAGAAATAGCTTGGAGAAGGTAGAGCTGACATATGACTTCAAGTGGAATTGCATCTGTTTTGTTAACTCTTGTATCATTTAATGATTTTTCCCCTTTAAAAAGAAAAAAAATCTAACCACAAAAAAACAACTAAAAAAAAATCAATGGAAATGCAGTTCAACAAATGAAAATAACAGTTAATGTTGGCCTTCAAAGTGAAGCAGGGGGAGTTAATGCTGGTATTCCCTCCAGAGCCTAGTGCTATTTTTCTTCCTTTGATAATACCAACAAAGTGGAAGCAGCTTGGGCAGATTTGTGTGGGGAGGTGTAAAAATTGTGGGAGTGTGGAAACAGCAAAATAAATTTATCTTCATCCCACTACAGTGTGTCATTGCAGCTGTTTATTTCAGTGGTTGTTCCACAGAAAATGCCAGAGCAGAGCTGTTCCCCCTGCTGCCTCGAACTGGCTGCAGCTCTGGGGTGTTTTCAGGTGATGGGCCAGTAAGGAGCCGTGAACTGAATGAACTGAATGCTGCCCTTGTGCCTCGGCCAGAGGCAGGTCCTGCTTCTTCCCCAGAAACAAAATCCTGCTGCCAGGAGCTGGGCCTGTGCACAGCCAAAAGAGGGAAAACCCTCTGAGGAGGAGCTTGAGGTTGGAGGATGCTCTTTCCGCTCAGATTTGAAAAGCCACATCATGTACATTTTTTTTTTCCCTGTGTCCCCATTTCTGAAGGGAGCAGTGGGACAAATGCTGAGAAGGATTCCCTTGGATTTCTCAGCTGCCTCTCACTGGAAAGTGCCACAGCAAGTCACTTGTAAAAACAAGAGGTGACTCCAGGAGTGTTGCTGTTGTTGTTGACTGTAGAGGGGACAGCTCCAGCACCCTCTGATGAACCAGAATTCCTGCCTTCGCAGGGCTGTGTGTTTTGGCTCCAGTATAAACTAAACACACTATTTTTCCAGGACACTTGAGTTGTTACATTGCAAAGTGACCTCACCATCTGCTTCCAAGTTCTCATACCTGCCCAGACAGGTGTGACTCTGGGTAGAAAAGAGAGAGGAGTCTTTGGACAATTGGATAAATACAAGGTCTTTGGTGTTTATTAAAGCATAGTAACTCTCATATTTAAATAGAAAATTCTTGCAAATGCAATTTTTTTCCTAAAGTTCATCTGCTGCTATATGTAATTCTGGTGCTCCTATACTTAGAAATGCTTAACATAAATTATGACCTAATTAACATTTGCATGGTAATCTAGACTTCCTACAGTTTATTCTCCTAATTAACACATGACAAATGATCAAGAATTAATATTTCATTGAAACATAAGTTGTCCAAGAAATCCCATTAATGCTGCAGAAAACATTTCATTCCCTTATAGTTTTATAGCTGAAAAGTGTTCTGTTACAGTTGAGGCTATTATACTATTTTGTCATTAAAATTATTTGTTATTAGAAAAATTATTGTGACACCAGCCTTGGCCCCCCAGCTGCTGTGGCCTCATTCACTCTGTCTTTCATGTTTTCCCCTTTTTACTGTTGCAAGACATCCTTGGGTTTGTCCCTGCTGCAGTGGGGTCAGTCTTTGAGTCTCTGCCCTCACCTTTCCCATGGAGATGTGTTGCCTCCCTGAAGGATATGGGGATCTGAGCTTCAATTTCCCGTCTTAAATGGATGGCAAAGTATGGCTAAACAGAGAGCTTACACTTCAGGACAAAATACTTTCTTTAGATCTACAGGAAGAGAGTCTGATGACTTTAGTAAATGTGTATAGGCTTAGGATAATTAACACTTAAATAATAATTAGCTGCTAACTCATATAACCAAGGAACTGAAGTTCTAAATCAAGGTTGTAATTAGGGTTACATGATCAATGCAGCACAAAAATCCAATAAGCTAATTCCTTGAGTTCACAGTGATTAAGAACTGGCCATTTTTGCTGTGTCTTTTCAAGCATTTCTATTTCTAGGCACTGCTTACCCTAAATTTGAATACAGCTGTGTTTCCTTGGGCTGAAATAGTAGGTTTGGTTACACTTACGAAACTCCAAACATTAAAATAATCAAGTGAAAACAGATTTTCTTCTGTTTGAATCCCCATGTAAATAATATCACTAAAATAACAGCTATCCTCTTGCAGGAATGGAAGTCTCATCTTTGTTGTTTGGCCATCAGATACATTTCTACAGGCACCACTTGCTCTATTTATTTTAGATAATATGTCATCATTTGTTCACTGAGCAATAAATCCTTGGTGATTAATCAATCAATGCCTATTGGTTTCAGAAGGAATCTCAGCTGCTTGTGAAACACAGGCTCTGCTCTCTAAGGAAAGAGCAGAAAACATGCACATATTAGACTAACATTTGCTTTGTTTTAAAGTCAAATTAATTTTGCCTTGCCTGAAGCTGAGAAGGAACTTAATCATAGAGAGAGTCTGTAATAAATCCTGCTTGACATCTGGTATTTCCTTATGAGCTTCTGAGAAGGAGGGGGACACAGCAGGCACGGTGTTCAGGGACAAAGGCCTGCTATTTCTCGAGCACCAGCTGAACTCCAGCATTTTGGATTTGCTGTTGTGCTCGAGCTGTGTGTGCTTTTCCTGGAAAGAGCTCCTGACTCACTTGTGTTGCACATGGCTGCTTGGCACAAGGCTCAGGGGCTGTGCACAGACTCGAAGCTGAAAACTCTGACTGTCAGTCAGCTCATCTGCAAGGTGTGAGGTCAATGTTTAAGGTTTGGGCTTTATGGCTATGGTTTTATAAAACCCTGAATTCTTACCTAATTATAAGTTACCCGTAACCCTTTTAATTCAATCAACAGTAAAGATATTTGGGTCTATATTTTCAGGTCTGAGGTTATGAATATCTATCTCAGCAGTTCAACATGCTCAAAATTCTACAAGCTGTGGTCATGATGTGATTGATCAGGTTGGGGAGTCTGTTTTCTGCCCCAGCAAGTTAAAAACACAGGCCAAGAATATGGGGGATTTTGGACAAAAGGGAGAGGCTGGGTTTGTATCTGAATGGAGGGATTATGTACCACATCATCCCAACTATGAAACGAGCACAGGAATGCTGAGGACCCTTGTGTGTCATCCTGCCACTGCCTTCTCAGGACAGGCCTTAGTGAGCACTGGGTCTCCCTCATTTTTGCTTTAATACTGCAATGAAAATGAACTGAATGGTGCAGAGTTGTATCTTTGACTTTCTTGTTAAAGGCAACCGTTAGAAGAGTTCCCTTTGTCCAGGATGGGAGTGCAAATGGAAATTGGTAATATTGATCTGCCAACAGTGGTGTATTTTACAGCTGAGTGTGAAGCATATCATCCCTTTGAAGCTCCCTTTTTTGTTTGGCTGGTTTTCCTTTGTTCTAGTTATTTTTTATGTTCTGGGATTGATGCCCACAACGCAAAGAGAACTGAATTAAAAAATCCTTCAGAAATATAGCAGTTCATGCCTGTTTACATTCTTCTGTTCCACATTAGAGATACTCAAACACATTTGACCCTGAAGAAAAGGTTTCCTTTAAGGCTTTTGATTCACTGTGACATATTACGTGTGTCTGCATTATGCAGGTGCCATCACAGCACTTGCCCTCTACTGTACAGCTGGAGGAGTAAAGTAATAACACAAAATTTCATGTCAGTCACTTCAACTGTAGGTGACCTTTCAGTGCTCCCAAAACCCAGATGTGTGTATTTTTTTCCATGAACTTCATAAGAAACAATAAAAGATTGTTCCTGTGGGAGGGTAACGAAGCTGATGAAGGGGCTGAAGGACAAATCACATGAGGAGTGGTTGGGGTGTGTAGCCTGGAGAAAAGGAGGCTCTGGGCACCTCATGCAGCTCCTAAAGGGAGGTTGGAGCCAGGTGGGGCTGAGTCTCTTCTCCCAAGTAACAGATGACAGGACCAGAGAAAATGGCCTCAGGATGTGCCAGGGGAGGTTTAGATGGAGTAATAAGAAATCTTTCCTCACAGTAAGGGTTGTCAAGGACTGGAATGGGCTGTCCAGGGGAGTGGTGAGGTCAGCATCCCTGGAAGTGTCCAAAAAATGTGGATGTGGCATTTCAGGATGTGGTTTATTGGTGAAGGAGCTGCTGGGTTAACTGCCAGTGGCCTGAATTCTAAAGAAAATATCTTGAATGTCTTTGATCTATGACAAAAGGTCAGAAGTCCGAGATGCAGAGGATATTGCACATCAGCCATGGGTCTGGGGATGGCAGAAATGTCAGTCAGGCTCCTGGCTATTTGCAGCAAGTGCAATTTTATGTCTCCTGTGGTCCTGAATCCTCCAAATTCTGAGCACTCTTACTCTTGTGCCCTTGGTTTCCTCAAACACCTGATGGGTGACTGTAACTTGGCCTACTGACTGAAAGGAATTGTGAATCATTAACTCTTGGCTTATTTGGTTATTTTGGATTGCACAGGCTCTGATCTGTATTGGTTACTCAGATATTTTTTTTTCCAAAGGTTGGAGAGTCAAATACCTTGGAATGATTTTATTTCTTTTACACAATAAACAGCAATGTTTTGTCTCTCTGCATTGTTATACCCTAATTCCATTAGATCTACAGATAAACCCACAACCCTGACTGCCTAAGAAAAGGTTTTACTTTCTTCCAGCTGCTTGAAGCAAAACCTATTTACAAATAAACAGGGAGTCTTTAACAGTGTCTGGTGAGAAACACCGCTCAGAGCAGGGAGGAAGCTCCTCCAATTTGTCTAAATGCAATTAAATGCTGCAAGACTCTCCATAACAAACTGCTAAACTGTCACTGTCCCTTACTGCAAGGGGCACCCCAAGTGCCTGGGGCAGTGCTCGTTTGCTGCTGGCACTGCACGGTCTGGGTGCTGGCAGGGGTCCCTGGCTCTGCCGGGGACACTCGGGCTCCGGCTTGCCTGGCCTCCCTCAGCCCTGCACTGACATTTGCAGCTTCCCAAGGCAGGACTTCAGGTTGTAACAGGTGGGGGTTATTCCTCAGGGGGAAAGCAGAGTGGGGCAGGAATTTGAAGGGGTGAAGTTTCAGCTTTGGGTATTTTTGTGAGATGGGGCACAGCTCACACCTGGCCATGGTGAAGGTGTTATCATTTGGGGTCTGTCTGCAGGATCTGGCAAGCACAATGGCATTTTCCTTTCTACACTCAAACTTGTGCTTTGTACTGAATATCTCCATTTCCACAGACCAGCACAACATTTAAATGGAGGGGGAGAAAAAAAAATCTCTTTTTTCGTTGTTAAGTTAGCTGTAAATGCATCACAGGACAGTCTTTTCTTGTTGAGAACAGAAGCCTTACTACCTGAATTTGGCCTCTCTCTAGCATTGAACCCTCATTGAACCCTTTTTGCTTCTCATCCCTTTTTTGAAATGAGAAAAGCCCACCAGAGGTTGTTTTCAGCATTAATTACTTGGCATAACTTGAGATACTGAGAAAACTCGTGGTAGTTCGGACGCTTTATTTTGGGCTACTGGCTCTCTTATTGATTGCTGTTGCTTTTTCCTCAAATGCTAATTTAGTTGGGAAAACACACACCTTTTTTTCCTTTCTGCTCTCTGCCACCCAAAGCATCTGGAAGCAGCTGCCTGTGTGCCAGGCCATTGAAGAGGGAAAGTGGCCATGCAGTGATGCACACACACATTTCTTTCTGACACCTTTGGCTCTGGTGCTGTTGGAAGGCAATCTTTTGGCTGCTGGAGCTGCTGTTTACATTTAGAGCTGCACTGTCAGTTTGCTTCATGGCTTGGAGATGTGAGGCTGTCCATCCTCAGACCCAGCACAGGTGGTGGGAGCCCTCCTGCTCCCGCCCCTTGCCAAGGGATTTCTTTGCAGTGACTCATCCAGTCACAGAATCAAAATGTTTATGGTGTCTGTGTCTTGGCAAGGCCGTCTGCAGTGCCCCAAACACAAATCCATCAAAGAGATTGTTGCAGAGCAGCCATGTGTATTAACTCTATTTATCAGATAATTAATTTTGCTAGCAGGGAGAAGGGATGACCATAATTTACAGTGCAGTTCAGGGCCACGTGGAAGGAAGAACAACTCTGTAGTATTGTGGCCTGCAAATGGGAATTTTAAACACACCTTAGTATCACAGCGAATATACTGAATACATTAGGTCACCTTCTAACCAAAAGGTCATCTTTGAAACAGGGTAGTCCTGTTCATGTCCTGTTTCTGGCAGGAAAGGAATAGTTTCTTCCTGTATGTGTTTCTTTGGTAAGAGATGGGGTTTGGGGTTTTGTCTGGGATTTTTTTTTGCATTTTAGTATCTCATAAATCTCAAGAAGCACTATTATTGGTTCTCTGGCAGCAGTCGTGTTTTAATATTTTTTAAACAATATGGTATTTATAGGCCAGCAAAAAGATTTGGGCCACAAATTCTGCTTAGACTAAGAGACATGGAAATAAACTGTCCCAGGCAGGGCCTGAACCCTTATAAATGTATAATCAGCCCTGCTGCTATTTCCTGGATGCATTTTGTTGCTGAATTCCGTGCCAGGGACTGCAAGATGACTTTACCTTGGTTTTCCTGCCCTCTGCTAGGAGAGGAGGAGCACACATCACATCATCTGTATCTCCTCAGAGCACATGGAGTGCTTCTGCCTTCCACCCCTCAGCAGCCAGGCAGAAGCAGGGAGAACATTAATCCTGGATACCTCTTTACTCCTTCGGTGTTGTCAGACTGGGCACTTCCATCTGACAAAAAAAAGTACAACATGCAAAATTCCGCCCATGTTTTTTCATAATTGGGATGACCTCTTTTAGCTCAGTAGAGAGCTGATCTTTTAAAATTTATTCTCATTCCCTGCATTTCCCTTCCATTTTCTACAGTTTCTAGCTGGAGGGGGGAGAACCAAACTGAGCATTCAGTTTTATTTTCCAGTCCAGCATCTTCTGCACTCCTGCAAGCAAAGTGTTGGGTCACACTCCAGACACCAGATAAATGGCTTGTTTTACCTCATCTCCGAGTGAAACAGTCCTGCTCTCTTTTTTCTGCTGTTACAATGTGTTTGCTGTTGTTCCATTTGCAGTATTTGTCACAAGTTCCACTCTGATGACCCCTGCAATCCTCTTGGCAATGTCTGCTAGAGGTGCTATTATAGCACAAGAGGGAACCAGCAAAATTTCCTTTACTGCTGCAAGACTCTCTGCAGAAATGCCAGTTCCTTTGCAACGTGGTGCATTGTTAGTTTGTCTTTTAGTTTATCTTGGGCAGCTGCACTGAGCGTTGTGAGCAAAGTAAAGGAACCAAAGCTTATACCAGTTGGTGATTTAGACTGAAAATTTGACTGTGTCCTGGGAAGTGAGACAATCTTACAAAATTATATCAGAATTTGAGCTTGTTAAAATGTGAGGTTTCAGGGGGTTTATCTATTTTTTTATATTCTATTTTTTAACTTTGTGGTAATTTTTTATGGGCGTTGGTTCAATATTTCATCAGTTTGTCTTTTGTGTTGCATCTTCTCCCATGTTGTTTTGAAAATCATGATTGCCTTGCTCTGACCAGATCACAGTTGCCTTTATCAGAGCAGTGTCAGCTTTGAGCTGCAATGAAGGGTTTGACACAGGTACCAAAATCCTACACTGAGGTGTGTCCATGGGAAAGGAGTGCAGGGTTTTCTGCCATCGTGTTGGAAAAGGTGAGAACAAAGAGAACCGTGGAAATTGTAAAACACATCACATTGTTTTAATACCACGCTTATAACCCCCTAATTTAATTTTTAAAAATGCCTAATTGAGATACATTTTATTGTACAATATCTCCATTGAAGTTTGTATCGAATCAGTAGAATTGGTAGAAATTTTTTGTTTAGCAAATACCGTTGGATCCAAGCCCATACAACCAAACAATGTATCCTAGGGGGGGAAAGGCCCTTCAAGTCAATCAGGTTCTTATCAGAAACTCCAAAAGACTGATTCTAAACACACTTTCTATTCTTGCCACTCTTTCTCAATCAACCCCTACTGGGGAGAGAGGGAAGGAAGAGCTGTTCTTTCCTAGAGCCCTTTAATGAGGCTCTGAAATCCAAGACACAATCAAGTCCTTCTATCCTAAGGAAGTTTGTGATAGATGTCAACCTAAATAGATTCAAATGAATTATTTATGTGCATGTTTTTGAGATTGACAGTAATCAGTCAGAGATGACATTTATTTTGCTAAGCAGTGTTCCCCCAGAGACAGGATCACAGGGGCAGTGGGCTGGGGCCCCTCAGTTTGGAGAGAAGATGGAGGGGGGCGTGGACCTGCCTTGCTGAGGCACAACGTGGGGAAAAACAGCCAATGTGGAGTTGTTTATCACCTCCTGGAAAATTTGACTTATGAGCAGGACACAGATTTTAAAGAACATTTGTGTTGTTGACTGTTGCCTGCGAAGGGCTGTAGGTTTGCAGGTTGTTTACCCCCAAGCCAACAGCCACACAGATCAGCTCTGGTTGTCACCAGAACCAGATGGTTACTTCTGGAGAACTGAATGAAGTTCCAGTGATATGGACAAATACTTTTGAGATTGGTTTGCAACAGGTTTAGCTTGTTTCCAGAGCCACTTAATCTCAGATTACCTAATATAAAAGATTAATCTTCTCAGCTTTCAGTATCTGCTGGTATCCTATATCCAAGCTTTCTGAAAGGAATGCGGATTTTAGAGTGTAACAGTACCATGATGAATGCATGCATAATGTATTAAACCTATTCCTAAGCAAATACTGGCTGATATTTACCAACATTTGCTTTGTATCCAAGCCAGTCCTTTCAGCTCAATTTATATTGATCTTTCAGCTGATTTCCACCTTTCCCCATCAGGTTTGTCCTAAACCACTGACCTTTATTTTGTCCTCTGGAGCTGTAAGAATGACTGAAGTGATGCTATTAGCTTGCTCTTTAGAAAGCTGATGGTGACAGTGGCAGCTTTTACTTCAGGCTCACAGAAGCTCACAGTGTGTAACTGATATTTCCATATTAGTTTAATCTCTCAGGTCAATTCCAAAAAGGAGCAGTTAAACCAAACACTTTGTCACCCCCAAAATGAGAAGAGTGCACAACATCCTGTTGGTAGAGCAGACATCTCTGCTGCCTTTTAGAGCTTCTTATTTCAAGTGACATGGAAATACCAGCTTTATGCTTGGTAGAGAGTACACAGGTTAAAATTCGATGTGATTGAACATTATCCCACTTGTGGGGTTGTCAGGAATTTTAGCTGCACCCTGCAAAATGAGAAGGATCTTCTTGGCAGGACAGCCCCTAAACCCCAAGGCTGTATTCCCTGCCTTAGAGGGGGGATTCTCTGATGTTGGCACACATCTTCCAGTTTGGCTCTTGTGGCTTTAAGGACTGTATGAAATATTGATGTGCTGTGCCAGTGGCACTGCCTGGCTACTCCTGGGTACCTGTTGTGGTACAAGGCTTGAATCAGAATTACATGGAGGCTGAATCACAACCTGGGAAACAAACTCCTCAAAACAATCCCATTTGGGTTTTTAGTTTGAGTCTGGTGGAAACTCCTAATTTTGTCCGTTTCCAGAGGGACTGTGCTTTTGTCTGGATTTGCTGTATCAGGAGAGGGATGAACGCTTGGCAGTTTTGTGAGAACATAAAAACCACATCTTGGTTGGCATATTCTATATTCTTAGATCCACTCCAGAGGAAAGAGCAGCTCACAAAGACCATCCTGCTGGTTTTGAGCTGAGTCTCTGGTAACGCAGTTATCAGTTAACTGATGAAGAAACCACACTCTGCAGGAATTATTTTGGGTTTTTTATGAAGGGCTAATTACCTTTTTCTCCTGGGAGCTGAAAATGCTGAGCATGTCACATGTTATGTTCAGTGCTTTAGGGAACTGGCTCTAAAGGTGGCATAAGTATATATTAAGGTTCATTTTAGGTGTAAAAACCCATGGAGAGAGGTTAAAAATCATGACACTGAGATGATAATCTCAGCCCCACAACTCTCCTTCAGCACCTGCCTAATTTATACATCTTCTGAGGAAACTGGAAGCAGAGTCACCCCTACACTTATATATGTGGGTACATAAAGATGCTAACCAAAAGCTCAATGGATGTGTCACTATTGGTAAATGTTTTATTGTGTCAAATTGGATCTTGGACTTTGGCCTTCCCTCAGCCTTTCTAAGCCCCATCTAAAATAATCTGGTTTTGTGGCAGCGTTTTGAGTTAAATTTCTGAGTTGTGTTTTCTCCTTGGAAGATATTATTATCAGTAGTAGTAGTATCAGTAGTAATAATAAAAATAATTAATTTATTGGTGTTTATTATTATTTTTTTTCTCTGCTATGAATTATTTCCTGCCAATCCTGAGGTGTTTTCTTCTTTGGAGCCCTGCAAGATTGATGGGCTTGTTGTCATTTGAGACTAATGTACAGCTGTCAGTGCCACTTGCTCACTCAGGGATGAAGAGACCTTTAATAATGAAAAATGGTTAATAACAACAGCTTTTCATGTCTACTATCTGGAATTAAAAATCTCCTGAAAGCTTTTACATGCCCTCAAATTGTGGTGGCTTAGTGCCCTTGTACTTTTACGTGCTGGAAATCTAACAACTATCCCCTTCGTGCCTGCTGAACTCACAATTGGCTGCTGTGGGAATGAAACCACAAAGATGGCTAGAGCTCCTCTAGCACTTGCTTGAAGATTAATTTTCACTTATATTACTCGGTGATTCTAATCTTTGTTTCAATTATAGTAACATGTTGATAATGTGATATCTAGCTACGGATATAAACTAAAAATTTATGTATGTGTAAATTTGATAGGTAGATCTACCTCTTTAATCTGATGCAGAAATATTTCCATGGATACGAGTTGTGTATAGAAACCTATTTCTGCAGAATTTGCAATGCCAATTAATGCCTGGTATCACAATGCAGGTTTTTGGTCACCTCTCAGTGTGTACACAGTTATTTTTTATGCCATAATGATGGCTGGTCTCAGCCTCTTTTACCTGAGCTGGCATATTTAGATCCAGGTACCCAGGCAAAGTTCTCGGGTGCCTCTGTCAGAGCAGAGCAGTGGCTGGGACCACTCTGACCAGAGGTGCAAGGTCAGATGCTGCTGCTGGATTCTCTCCTGGATCTACTGGAAGGCTGAGGAGCAGCATCCAGTGGCTCTGCTGGATTAGCAGATGGAAACAGGCTCCCTCTATTCCAGAATGAGATTTCATTCTGCTAAGCCCCAAAGAGTCCATGACACCTACCCTAAAAATAAACCCCTTGTGCATGAGAAGTTTAATTCAAAATCATGTGATTTTTTTTTCAAGACAGCACCAATATACACCTGGTAGTAAGTTAGAGCAAATACTTAGTTGAAGCAGAAGAGAAAATGACCACAATTAACTTTAAACACACTAAATTTTATCATGTTGAAGAATTATTGTGGATCAAGCACTCCAAGGAGTCTGCAGACATTTGGATGGCATTCACAAGTTCATTGGGAGTTTCCTGTCTGCTCTGGAGATGTGCCCAAGGAGTGCCAATTAAATATTTACACCACCACAAACCTATTGCACAGATACAGTGCTCACCAGTAACACCTCCAAATTTGTCTGCAGGTGCTTCATTCTCTCCACAGTTGTTTGCTAATTCAGACATAAGCACAAAAAATGGTGAGCAGAATAAATGGTATTCCAAACAACTAGCAGTTGGAGGAGGACTGAGGACATTCATTCACTGATTGTGTCAGTGTAGGATGTGAATTCAGGCAACCACCAGTGCCTCACCAGTCATGTTCAAACAAAAATAATGCAAGGTGTAAAAAGTGACTTTAAAGCTATTAATTGATGTGTCCTTTCATAGTTTCTTCTCACTTTGGATTCATAGTTAATGTGCTTGTAGTGAAAATGATCTTTCTTTTAAGTTGCAGTTATTCTTGTGCGTAAAGGGTACAGCTTAATAAAACACAGCTTCTCTTTGAAATGACTCTTGTCAAAACTAAACATTGGGAAATTTTCAAACAAATGTCAGATGAGCTCACTGTAATTGGCACCAGTGTGTTGAATATAAAATGCTTTACTCTTGTAGGATTTGCTTCACTTTAACCCAATATCTTGAAGTGAATGTATTCTGCACACTGAAAATGTGTGGTGGAAAGAAAAGTGATGAGTGAACGTGACTGGTGGCAATAATTAAAATGTGTAAGTGTGCATTCATTGTGCTACTGTGTAAACTTTGTTTCAGGTTGAATAGAATCAATTTGCATATATGTGGCTGAGCAGTGATAAGTTTCATGTATTGTTGCTGGTTTAATAATTCATATATTTAAGCAGCATATATTTAGTACCTCTGGTTCTATGGACCAGGTGAGAACTGGTCCACAGTGGGAGAGCTCAGACAAGTGTGCCTTTAAGTGGGCATGGTTTATGCAAAGAGAGCTAGAGGAATAGGATGTGACTAAGAAAAGGCTAAACGAATCATAAAAAAATCATAGTGGCAAGAAAAGCAAAATAAATCAAACTAACACATAGAGAAAAGACTTAGCACCTAAGAGGCAGGGACATAAGAACAGAAATTAAATTGCTATAAAGTATTACACTTGGAATACCCCTACTGTCTGGGCCAAAAAATAGAAATGAGGCTTCAAGGAAGACCATTGTTGGTGTGGAAAAGGAGAAACAGAAAGAGAAACACATTGTCCTGAAAAGGAAAACCGTGGCATGAACACCTTTAAATATTTCCCCTGTTGTAACTCAGGGGTGAGACCATCTGTCCCTTTAGAATGCAGAGTTGTTTAATTTTGTTGTTTTTTTGTGATTTTTTTTTTTGTCTGAGGGGCGATGGAGGGAAATACCTGAAAGCTATGTAGTGAATGCAGCGAGGAATGAATGAAATTTTCCTCTGTTGAGTGAAATACTGGTTCCTTTTTTTATTTTTTTTTTTTTTTTTTTGGGGGGGGGGGCGGGTTCTGCTGTTGTTAGGTGTTTTTGGTGTTTGTTTGTTTGTGGTTTTGGAAAGTGACAATCCTGATTGCTGAGTATTTGGAGGCTTTAGTCCAGCTGATGTGGGGAAGGCAGAGCAGAAATCCCCACTTTGCTCCCTCCACTTCTGGTTGTGCATTTTTGCTGCTGAGCTGTTGCTGTGCTGCTGGGGTGAAATCTGTGCTGTGCCCGGGGTGTGGGAAGGCACCTCAGGAGAAATGGGCTCTGTAAGAGCCAGCCACACTAAAGCTCAATGAATTTCACCCCTGTTCAGTTCATCACTTGGTTCTCTCAGAATAATACAGATTATGTGCACTCCTCCTGTCTGCTGTTTAGAAATATGTCAGCTGCTGAAATCAGTGTTTGAAGTCTTTGGTTGGGAAACCTGCCTTTGCCTGGTTCTTTTCTTGCTACAAGACAATATCAAAGCTGCCATCTCAACCTCCTGCTAATTTGCTTCCAGTCAGTCAAATGATGAGCTAAACTACATTCTTTTTCCTTGTATCTGGCAGTTTAAATCAACCTCTTCCTTTTCTTCGTTCACAAAGCCAACTCCACAAAAATGCCTCCTTACTGGGTGTGTGTACATTTCCAGTACAGTTTCCTAAGTAATCTGATCTCTAAAAAGCAATAAAATCTGTTGCTTGTATGGTTTCTGAATATTTAGCTTAAAAAGCATGCAACAGGATGTGATGTTAAAAGCTTCTGGAAGTTGGGGTTTTTTTTAATTAAAAAAAGAAAAGAGAGCAGTTTTTTGGGAAAAATTGCAATGGAAGAGTGACACAGCATTTCTACTCCTGAATTCTGGGTCACATGTGCTGAAGTTGGTCAGAAAATCAGATTATGCAGCTCAAAGCCAGAGCTGTCCTTTCCTGCAGGTCTGTCAGGAACGGGGCAGAAATGCTTCTCACAGTCTGATCACTGCAAACAAGCGTGCCTGGAGCAGACAGGATTACAGAGGTTTTAGGGAGGGCAATCCATTTAATACTGATGCTGTAAGAGAAGCCCAGCACTTGGGGTGTATTCCAACCCAGAATTTGAGTTTCTGGGGTTTGAATATGTGAGATTTCTCAGACTGTCTGGGAATCGCTAACTTGATGGAAGCCCAAAACAAGAGTAACTTTGTTTTGTTTTTTGGGTTTTATTCCCAGTGCTTTGGAATGAGGTTATTTGTTTCCTCTTTACAATCCTGGGCGATTTAGAGAGCTGGGGAGAGGCAGATAGACAGCAGAATAATTAGTTTGCGGTGCATAAAGCATTCACATGGTGAAAGGAGGCAAATGAGTGCCTCAGGGAGGATGTGGGATGCACCTGAATTAGCCTGGGTGCCCGCCGTGAATGCCAAGGCTGACCCCAGGCTGGCATGGGGACATTAAACACTCATCCTCACCGAGAGCCCAGGTAGTGCCAGCGCAGTTTGCGCCACTAAATCACCCGCTAAATGAGAAGCGAGCAGGTGAGCAGGATTTACACAGCCCTGCTCTGTCATCCTTTTACACGGATAGGCACTTAGGACGTTGGCTGCGGTTATGTCTTGCTCCCCTGGGAGGCTGGAATCATTTTTTGTGGGGTAGTTTAGTTCAGCTCTGAGGAGGTTTGTCTGTACCTTTGTTTTATGGCATAGCACAAGCTGCTGATCCCCCTCAGCCTGTCGTTGCTTGCAAGCACTTGCTGGTGAACTGCGTGATACCTGTTTCCCCAGCAACTCCATTCATTCATTTAAATCGTTCTTATAAAGTAACTTTTGCTGTCTACCTTAGGATGGAGAATTGTAAGGGAATTACAATATCAATATACAAAACAAACACAAACTACATTTAGAGAGACCGCTGCCAAAACAATGTGTTTGTGTTCCTTATCTAAGGAAGATTTATTCTTTTTTTTTTGCATTGTTCACTTTTATTTCCCCTGCATCTATTTCTCTGTCCATCATATCAAACATAGGAAAGGATGCTGAAGCTACTGAGGTGTGAGTTTATGCATAAATGTGATGGAGTTGTGTCATTTTCTTCATCCAGTTACGTCTTAAATGTAAATCCCACTTTTTTGTAGTATATAAACTGTATGGTGCATTTATATGGATATTTGGAAGTACAGGGAATATGCTGAAGAAAGGAATTCTGTGTGGATTCTGTATGGATGGACACAGTGCTGGGTGGAGATGCAGTCCCCATCCAGCCAGGATGATTTACCTGCTCAATCATTACATTAGATTTAGGAACATCCAAATCTATTGTGCTAGTGATTAGAGGATAAATATTGTGATTGAGTGGTATTTGGTGGATGCACAGCTAAGTGCTCTGCCTTTGGCTCTGGTTTAGAAAACATTGGCATGGAGATGAGAGGAGTTTCCCCCACAGTGCTGAACTCCCACTGCCTGCCCAGTTTGATTCCTTAGCACTCTAAATAAAACCCCCAGGACGCTGGCAGAGTCTTGAAATTTCTTTGGAACTCAGGAAAACATGAAAAATAATGGGCACTAGCTTTTAATCTATTGGAACAAACCCTCAAAAATCAAATCCTTCTGCTTTCCAGACTGTGTCGAAGCCTCTTGTGTTGTAAGAGCTTTTCCAGTCCACACCTTCATGGTGGCTCAACCAGGACCAGGCTTTGAAGATGCCAGATGCCTTCTCGTGCTGAGCAGATCCCAGGCTTTGTGTTGTCCGTGTTTTCTTCCCAGAAACTGGGGAGCAGCGCTCAGGGCACAGCAACCTGCCCCAGGGCAAGTGGAATTTTCAAACATTTCCAGTGTCAGCTCCCTCTGCTCAGCATTGCACAGGCACTTCCAAGGGAAGCAGTGAGGGGTGGGCTGAACTGCTCTCCCTGGCAGGGAAAGCTGGGCTCTGTTGTCTCTGCAGCCCCTGTCTGCTTTTAAAGGATGAAAATTAAACTTGCAGGAGCGTATCATTCCTGAGAAAGTTGTGCACAATCCTATTGCCTGTGGTCTGCACAGGGGCCAATTTCACCCTGCCTTTCTTCATAGCCCAAGGCTGTCAGCTCCTTGCTTTCCCTGAGCCACTAGGATTCAAAGGGAAAAACAAGATAAAGAAAACTGCTTTGATTCTTATATTTTTGCTACCACCACCAAACAGCATATAATTAGCCTTTCTTTTACATATTAAATCTAGCCTGATGATGCAATATCCATTATAACTCTAAAAGCTTAATCTTAAACAGGGCAAAAAAAACCCCAGAGGAGGCTCATATGCCTGGAAATTAGCATAGGGTTTTTTCCTCTTTAGAGGAATGCCTGAGTGCATGGATGCCGAGAGGATGTGACTCACACAGAATGAGAACAAGTTGTTCCTCAGCCTCTTGATATAGTGCCTGGGATACCAAATCAAGTCCAAGCCCTGATTTGAAACTCCCTTGGAGGACCGATTATTAATTGGATGTGAACTACTTTTAATGAAGGAAGGACACCTCTTTTGGTGTTGTATTCATGTGAAAAAATGAAAGAGTAGTTTTATAGGAGCAGTAACAATCCAGGGCATGCAGCCATCATGCAGTAGAGACGTTTCCTGACTGCAGGATTCTCAGCTGAACCCTGGCATGTGGAGGATACAGGCTGCATGAGGCATCTCACACAGGGCTCAGCACATCAGTCCTGTGATGCTGCTGTTGTTATTCTTCTACAGAAAGCTTCCCCATCAGGACAGGAATATTTTGCCGTGTTTATACCCAGGAAAGAGCAGATCCACCTGGTGATTGCTCTGTTCAGTGCAGGTGAAGAATGAATAACTGACTGGCCCTCAATTCCCCTTTCCTCAGACCCCGTTTTTTCCCAGAGCGGCTGTGCCGTCCATTTCGCCTCTGCAGGAGCTCGTTAACCTCCCTCATTAGCACAGCGTGGAGGTCTCGGCACCATCCCACGGGGGACCGGGGTCATGCATTTGGGACTCACCCCTGTACAGCTGCTCTATTTAGAGCCTTTAACTCTGCCAGGTTTGGGGTTAGTTTTGCTTCAGTGCCAAGGCAGCAGCTTTTAGGAGACGCCTCCTTGCATCCTGCTCTGTTACAGGGCGGGCAAAGCACTGACCACCACCAGCTGTAATTGGCATAGAAAGTTTGTCAAATAATTCTTGGATAATTGTTACTCTTTCCTAGAAAGCAGATTTTCCTGGGTTTTTTTGGGTTTTTATTTCTTCCTTCTCATTAACCAGTCAAATAATGGCTTATAAAAACTAACATTCAGAACATCTCTTTGCGGGGCATAACAAGAACCAATTTGAATTAAAGCACTGGAAAGAAGAAAAAAAAAAAAACCACAACTTGGCCTTTGCCTTGTACTTTCTACTTTTTTCAAAAATGATAAACAAGCTACCTGACTATTTAAATAATCTTTCATTCCAGTAACTAAGTCACTACCACAGCCTCATTATTTATCATTGAAGGGAGTGTTTTGCTGTGCAAAATCTCACTGCTCTTTTTACCCCTTGTTCTATCTGAAAACCCTCACACCAGTTGATTTTCTGTCTTTATTTTTATGATTTAGCAAGTTTAATATTCTGCCCTATGCTTTCTGTGCCCTGCATGTTCTCACAAAGTTGGTATAAAGTAGCTAAGCAAGGCTACATTAATAATTTGCTTCTCAGTAATTTTCCTGCAAGCAAAAAGCTCCAAAACAATTATTTTTCAGCTGAAGGTCTTGGAAACTTCATTTGATTATCCAACAAGCAAAGACCTGGTCTCAGGGTTGACTGTATCCACCTTCTTCTCTGTATTCTACACAAATTTTTGTAGCCACAAATTCACAGCTGCACCTGAACACCTTCCAGTGTGTTTTACAGCACAGTTAATATCTGGTGTGTGTTTTTCTTCTCACCTCCTCCTCCTTGGAAAGGGAAGTGTGAGCTGCATTGTTCCCAGGTGTATTTTTGGTTAACTCATACAACAGGAACATTTCCCTGAGTTTGTTCCACTCAAGCAGAGGGTTTTGAAAAGCAGATGTTCAATGGTCTGTAATTCCTGTGCCAAACTGAAGAAGCTCAGCATCCCCCTATGTGGGCCTAATATCCCTCAGAACTTGTTTTAGTTTTTTCCAAACAATGAAATCCTCAAACACAGGGTGTAGCCTACAGAGCCCTTGGCCTCAGGTGAATTGCAGGAGTGGTGGAGCTGGGATGTGTCAGGAGAGAGCAGTGTTGGGGTGTTCTGCCTGCCTGGGGGCTCTCCAAGGCACCACAGCTGTGCCAGAGAGCCATTCATCATTTTATTCGGGTTATTGGGAGACAATACTCATAGGGGATTGCTGACAAAGGCATTTGCCTTTATCAGTCTAATTAGGCTGGTGGGCACCGGGTGCTGCAGCTTCACACCCTGAGCTACATGGTCAGTTGGGATTCAAGAGGGAGTTGGAATCATTTGGGAATATTTGTGTTAGAAAACAGAAGATTAACCTGATTTATTTACAGTGGAAGTTAAGGGGTTTATTGCAGCTTTCTGTCCACGTTGGCTTTTCTCTGAACAGATCTTGCTGCCCAGGACCTTTACACCACGTGCAGACCCAACAAGGTTTGAACTGAAGCCATCATCTGCACCATGAGGGGCACAGGGAGCAGCCTTTGTGTGTGCAGTACACTTGTAGCCTTGGCTTTCTTGAGTGTGTAATACCATGGAACTCTTTCCTGACAGCAGGACCCCTGAATCCTATTTCATTTTGGTCACAAAGGAAATTGGTCCAACCAATTTCATTATTTCCTCATTGAGAGTCAAACAGACCTCATATTAATTGTGGCAGTGCTTCAGATTTTCCTTTTTCACTGTATGCTGTATCATTCTTTCATGCCAGTTATTCTTTGTTTGGTCTGCCTCACTGCAGGAATTTATTAAGAATCCTTATAGCCCAGATTCAGACATGCTTAGGCATGATGATTTTTCATTTATTGTTATAGAATGAACATTGCAGAGCAAGCAGGAGGCTAACCATTTAACACCAAGTGTCTTATTAATCAGCTTTTGTTTATTTAATTTAATAAGCAGCTTTTGATAGCTGTGAGAGTCTGGTTGTGTATTTAATTAGATCAGCACTTACTGCTTGGGTCTATGGAACATCTGACTTCAGCTTTCCTGATACTTTACTACTATATAATGGCCTTTGGATCTCAACAAGTTTAATTTTTTTTTTTTTTTTTGCTTTTTCACTTGAAAATACAGTAAGTATTTTCTCAGTAAGATGATTTCAGCTTATTCGTGATTTTTGGGGGTATGTGTGGGGCTACAAAAGCCGGGGAACCACTTGCCTTTTGGCATTAATACAGAGAATTTAAACCAATTTAAGAATTTAAGAATTGAAGCCTGTCTGGTCCATTGGGAACATATGGAGCATTCTTGCCATCCTCCTCTCCTTTTGAATAAGTCCCAAACTACTTCAAAACCACAACTATGTGAGGTGAGAGCCAGAATCCCCCTCTGAGACCACTCTCTCACAGTCCTCTGATCATATCTGCTATGGGTTTGCTCATACAATTGTTTTCAGAGCCATTTAAAACAATTCCCAATGTGCACAATGCTGTGTTCTTGTACCTGGCACCCCAAACCTTTTCTCCTTAGGGATCTGGGGCCCAGCAGATGATTGTCACTCTGTGCTCCTCAGAATTCCCCAGGACAGAAATCAGACCTGCAGAGCAGCAGGGCTCTGGGAAGACTTTCTTCACTTTCATTTGCATTTCATGTAATCATGACTTATTTATTAAGTAATTAATCCGGTTTTATTTTTCTGAATTAGAAGAATGCCATATGGATTTTTTGTCTTCCATTAGTTCAATCATGTCACATTAAGAGGATGGGTTTGCATGTGCAGCCTGGAGTGCCAAGAGGCCTTGGGCAGTTTTTTCATGGATCCCCTAGCTGAAGCTGAACCTGATTTTATTTAATGAAAACTCAAGAATTCTCCTTAATAGCCAGGATTCAGTAATAGCTTGATTAATCAAAGACAAAGTATTACTGAAATAAATTCACATACATGTGAGTTCCATGATACTCTTTCTCAAGCAAAAAAAAAAAAAATATAAACTCACAATAGTAATATTTTTGCAGTTTTGCAGCACTACATTTACATGGAGAACAGATATTAAATTGAGTATATATATAAATATATATATATGTATATGTATGTATGTTCTTAATTCTATTCCCAGTGCTGTGGGCTACAGTACTTTGTTATGAAGGAATATTCAGGATTAAGTCTCTTAACTTCACAACTCCTCACATAAATTATTTAAATACTGCGGGGCTGGGTGGGGAGTTTCAGAGAACCAGATAATTTTAATTGTCTTGGTGAAATATATATTGACAACATTATTGTCCCACTATTTGAGAAACCCTTTGGGACAAAAAAAAAAAATACTGTTTGCTGTAACTGGCAGATCCCAAGGCACTCTGAGGAGTACAGGGATGGACAGGACTGCAGAGTGGCCCCGTGCTTGGCTGTGGCCCCAGCACTGCAGCCCCTATTACTCTATTCTGACACCTAACCGAGGAGGTAAGTGATGGACAACTTTTCAGTGATGAAAAGCTCAATAAAACCCAGCCCAAAACAATAATAACAGTAAACCCCGCCAAATCTCTTACACAATTTGTTCCATTGGCTGTTAAAACCACCTAACCAAAATTCCATGCTTGGCAGAAAGCCAGGGGCAAGCTTCAATTTGTTTTTCAAAAAGACTGGACTTGGGTATAGAAGTAATTATCAAAGCAGGTTTTAAAACCAAATTTAAAAGGAAAAAAAAAAAAAAGGGAGGGGGAGTTTTGAAGCACATAATCCAGATTTTCTTTCAGTTTATTGCTGTGCTTTCACTGGTTTTAGGGCTGTTGAGTAGTTCAGTTGTAGTCATTAGGACACTAATTCTCTTAGGTACTTATTAGGCACTAAATTGTTTGCTTGTGCCAGTTCTTAGTAGCACATTGTCGAAGAATGAAAAGAGGGAGAGTACAGACTGACATCTGAGTTATTCTTCCTATTGTGTATCTGGAAGAACAGTAAAATCAGCATTTTACAATATTTTCCTCTCTCTGCCCTCTAATCAGCACGTAAGACACTTTTACCAAGGATGAAGATGCCTCATCTAAATGGGAAAACGAAACTTTCTATTCCCCGGATTTTTTTCCCCTCCCAGGAATAATCCATAATTGATTCTTGGTACTCGGCTCCCTCTATCTCCAGATATCCAAAGAAAAAGATCATTGTGCTCAGGAGCAATGGAATATTCCTTTATCCAGTAACAGTGGGACTTGGAAGGATGTTTCCAAATAGGACCTGAAACAAAGACCTTGAGCACTGTTGTGGGAGCCTCAGCTCTTCACTGGCAGTGAAAGGGGCTGTTGTGTGGAAACAGCCATGGAAACTTATTTTCCTATGTCCATCAGCTACAGGAATGGGCCATCTCTCACCTGTTGTGCCCATAGAGCCTATGTGGACATCTAAAACCCACTTCTGCTGAAATAATGTCAAAAGGTCCGTAGGTTAATTATCTCTGAAGCATTACAGCGCCTTGGGAGGCATAAGCACAAAACCAAATGCTGCTGTGTGCATTAGGGAAAGCAAGTACAGCAATCGTGTTTTCGGCACAGAAAATGCCAAACTGGGACGCTCTCCCACTGCAGAGCCTTGGGAACCTTGGCTTTCCCCAAAAAACAAGTGGCCATCTGCAAATGAACCCGAGATGGCTCTGTGTTCTGATGGAAGAGCTGTTAGGCAGGAGTGTCAACAAGTGCCCTTTGATAGAAAACAATCCTGGATAAAAGCTGTCAAAAATAGTCCCTGGGGAGGGGAGGCACTCAGAAGCTCGGGTTGGATAAGGAATCAGCTTTGTACAGCAAAAGGTGACACCAAGCTCCCTGCATGGGATAACGGGCAGGAAATGATCCTGAAAAGAGCTAAGGCTTGTTATCCTTTCGTGACCTGAAGTGGTGTTGGCATGAAGGAGCTATTAAAGGGCAGTGGGAAGAAAGTCCTTTAAAGTGAGAAATGAGTCATTTGAGGAATGAGTTGCTTGATTTTTTTTTTTTTTCTTATTTAATTGCTTTTCTTTCTCTCTCTATTAGTTAGATACCAGCTCTGAAAAATGTGCTCTTTGGGCTTCTGGGAACTCGTCAGCAGTATTTCAAGTTTGTTTGTCTATTGTTTTTATAGACTTATCAGCAAAAAATCATGGGAGAGGGAAAATCAGAAATTCTCTAATCGTGTGTAAATCATCAGTTCATTTCCTGGGTATTTCGCAATCTTATTTCCACCACACGAAATGCATGTATGTGTTTTATTTTTCTTTGTGTTTATTTATTAGAAAGCTATGTTATCAATAGAAAAGTTCTTCTCTAAATGCAGTTCTGTTGGAATTTTAAAGTCATGTCTCTGTCACTCTCAGTTATGCCGTCAGAGTATTTGCTGCTGCTATTTACAAAAATTAAGTCATAGACTTAATTTTTATTTACTATTCCGGCTGTGGGCTTTTTTCCCCAGATCTGTATGGAGCTTTTGCACCTTAGGAGCCCGTCCCTGTTGCTGAACAGCCCCAGTGTAAAACCCTCAAATTGCCTTCTCTCCTCTGGTGACACCCCTAAAATCACACTCAGAGCCCTCAAGGCTGATCCTGCCTTTGTTCTTCCCTCTTTGCTTTTATTTCTCATCCCTCCTTTGTCTCGTTTATTTGTCTTGCTCTTCAGAAACATTTCATTTCTCACACCTTGCTGTTGTTTCTCCCTTTTTCACATCTCTTCCTGCCCTCTCCAAGGCAAACCCTCCTGTTTCACCACCCACCGGCTCTCTCTCTGTCGCAGTGGTTGCTGTCCCAGGGATAACCACCCTCCTCATCTCATCCTTTTTTTTTTCCTGGCAATCCAGTTTCTTTCCAGGGCAGTGGCTGGCAATCAAGTTTACACCAATTTGCCCAAACCACATAAAATGAACGTGCAGTTATTTTTGTTCCTAGCAGCTTATTTCTGTTTACATCAAAACTGCTCTTACACTCTGCCATGGTGAAGCAGCACAGAAAAAACATTTTTTTTTTTTATTTTTAACATGTTGAAGATGCCACCCAAGGTGTTTTGCTGACTGATCCCGGCTGGTTTTTGAATAAGGAGATGTGGGAAGTTGTGGACAGGATCTGAGGGCTGTGTTTCAACCCACAGCCTCTCCATTATCCCTTGGTTCAGCCCCCAGGTTGTTTCCAGGTGAAAGAGGCACTTCCCTTCCGCCCCAAGCATCTGCTCTGCTCTCACCACACTTTTTCCCTTCTGTCTCTAAATGGAGTTTGCACCATTGCACCATGGACCCTCTCCCTCTGAGTGGACAGAATTTCTAAATGATGGATTTTCAGCTCGGTTTTCTCACAAGTTCCCTCTTTTTTAAGAAGAGTGTGGAATCTGCAGAGCAGTCCCCCCATGGATGTTAATTGGGTCACCCTCCTCAGCACCTCTCCTGACCCATCTTTTCCACCTCAATTTGCGTGCCTGAGCTGGACTGGCTTCCTCAGTATCTGTGCAAACATTACAACATTTTATGAAAATAGCAGTGAATAATTCTGTTAGTTCCTCCTTGCTGGGGTTTCATTGCCTGTATTTTAAGCATAGCTCATTAAGGCTGTAGTTAATTATTTTTAGCTCTTATCGTTTAGTTTTCAGCTTAGATACCATCTACTGTTTATTTTTTTAACTCTCGTGTCCTCTAACAGAGTCTAATAGAGTCTTCCTGAGTTTCTGGAAAATGCTGAGGGCTTGTCTCTGTCAAGAACCAGGTCCTTACCCTTTTTATCAGTCTGATTTTCCTGATATTATGACTGTCAGGGAACGAAATGCCTTTATTTATAACGATAAAACATACATTTTTACCCCCAACTCAGCTCTGGACTTTTGTAGCTCGAGTAGGGATGGTTCTTTCTCACATCCCTCACGGGTTGTAGAAGACAACCACAGTTTTGTCTTTAATTCTGGTTGTGAGGAGAATATAGGATACACCTCTGGGACAGCTGCTGGTTTGGGGAGGGATGGATCCCCCTGCCCCTGCTTGCAGAATCTCGTGAATAGGCTCGATGCCTCCTTCAGCACTAAACCCTCACTGCTTCACTGATCTGGTCTGCTGATCTTACTGCATTGAGGGTTTAAAGTAGGCATTGTTGCCTTCAGCTTAATTAATTATTTTTTTAATTGTGTTCTCTTTTTTACTGCTGTAGGAGGTGATAACTGGTAATTTAATTGGGATAATTCAAGGAAAAAAAAATTGTCTTGTTCTTATTACTGGGTTGTGGAGTTTGTTTGGTTTTTTAAGGTTTCCTTGAGTATAAAACTTGAAACACTAAATTGCTTCAGACTGTGGGCAAGTTTCTGCCAAATACAGCACAGGAAAGATGCTGAGAGTCCTGGGTGATGTGAGGCAGGCTGGCTTCCCAACAGCCCTGCAGCTGCTAATGCTGGACTTCAGTCCACTGCTGTGAACCCCTGTATTCACAGTCCTTTAAGGACTCAATTGCAGCATGAGGACCACAGCTCCTGTTGGCCTGATCCCAGTTTGTGGTTATTTTATTGTTCCTCTGAAACAAATGTTGGACAAGAGAAAGTGGGCCCATCAGGCTTGTTATGATCACAGGGTGTGTACCACAAACCAAACTTTGTAGTTTGCTTAGCAGATAAAAGTACAACAGAAAGATCCATTTGAAGATCATCACATCTCTAAGCATTGTCCCTGTTTTCCAGACATGCTTCCTGAATTGTAATTGCTGTTTTGGGAATGAGCCATTGAGAGTTCGTGGGTATTTGGCAGTGACTGGAACCAAGGGGCTTCAGGGCTTTGCTACCTGTGCAATTCCACCTGTGCAATTCCACCTGTGCAATTCCACACCCCTAATTGTACCAGCATGAACACCCCACGTTTCCCAGCATGAGGGATCCATGGGGACACGTTTTGGGGAAAAGGCAGGGAACTTTGGCAGGGCTGATCTCTCCTGCCAGAGTGGTGGAGCTCAGGCTGTGCCCGGGGTTCTCCATCCTCTGCTGCCCCCGCAGCCAGGGGGATTTTCGTGGTGAAACGACGGGGGCTGTGCTGCTCTGCCCAGTGGGATTGTTTGGTCCAGGGGCTGTGCTGCAGCTCCGTGGTCGCTGTTACCCCTGTGCTCTGCAGGGTGACAGAAAGGAGCTATCTGGCAGGGACGTGGCTTTTTTTGGTAGCACAGATTCTGAAAAGAGCACCGTGTGCTTTGAGCAGTGTGAGGATATTGCAGGGTGGCTTTGAACCACCTCAAAAGGGTGGCATGGGGCTCTTTGAGGGATGCAGGAGGCACATCCCCAGTGAGCAGAGCCTTCAGGGCTGGGAGGGGAACACTGCCAGCCTCAGAGCTTTGCTTTGAGGCTGGGTGAGCAGAAGAGCAGAGGAGGCAATGCAGGTGAGGGGGAATTAATTTGCTGGAGCTTCTGTGCAAGGTGCAGTTTGAAGCATTAGGAGTCCTTGTGTAACCACTGTTGTTTGAAGAGACAAAGCTCTAATTTTGGAGTTATGTGTGTTCAGGACAAAGGAATGTTGGTTCTTTCTGCAAGTCAGCATCAATAGCCAGCTGGAACTTGAATAAAAATGTTTCTCTTTGGATTTGCAATTATTTTTGATTAAATAAAAAAAAAAAAAAAAAGAGGGACCTCATTTTGTTTTAAGTACACATTCTGCATTATTTCTGATACTATGGGAAAGAGCACACCATGCACTTACAAATTACTGCTCAGTAATTAACTTCTTTGATCCTAAAAGTGAAAACAGCCCACCTGTGCTACGAGGTGGCTTGCAGAGTCTTTAGAAAAAAGACTTTTGCTGAAAAAGCCTATTCTCTCTGCTGTGTTATGCAAACAAACGATTTTTTTTTTTTTTCATTTAGAAGGAGTGAAGTATGGGTTCTTTTTCTTTTCCTGGTTTGCTAAAAATATGTGATAACAAGTTGACTTCTGTGGGAGTTCTGCATGGGTAAAATCTGAAGGATCTGTCCCCATATTGTATGAGATTTTGCCCTAGTAATTATTCTTCACTTGAACAGCTTCTCCATGGAAACTGCTTCAAGAAAGTCTTGTATCTTCACCTATTTTTAAAAAAGGACTTATTAAGATATATGTTTAAATTTTTTTCACCCTAAAAAGAGAAGCAGAAAAAGAATCAGACACAAGCAGAAACATATGGAGTTTCGCCCCAAAAGCCCTTTCTTCCATACACGTCCCCACCTTTTCTCTGTCCTAGGGGCAAAAAAGAAGAAAAAAAAAAAACCTTAAAGCAATTAAAAATAAATTCACTACCTTGCCTTTCCCCATCCCCTTCTCGAGCCTCTGAGACATTTTGACGCTGACTTGATCAATCATCCCACATCCACCCTGGCAGTTTAACACCAGCTTCTTTCTTCCCTCTATTTTCCAGCCACAGTCTGCTTTCAGTCTGGCAGTTAATTGTACCCCTGCTCCAGTCCCACAGTGGTATTCTTGTCAGAAGGCTCAGCTGAAGGTCAGGACCTATTGGTTTGTAGCCTCTTGCTATAAAGCAAAGGCAGCAAAATATTCTGTGGCTGGGTATTCTCTTTCTTACTGGACTCTGCTGGGTCATTGGTGGTGCCTCTATGTGCAGTTCTGCTCCTAAAACAGAAAATTCTCTAATGTTTTGTCAGAGACTAGAAAACACATCTGTTGTCAGCCATGCAGTAGTCAGGGAAAAGCATCCATTTGCTTTAAACTTATTTTCTGTTTTCATTTTTGTATGGCAACTGTGCTGTCTAATAAAATTCCAAGAGCAAGGGAGTATGTCTTTCTAGTTTTCTACTTTTGGAGGTCACTGCCTTCTGAAATAACACATCCTTTAGAAAGGTTTTTTCCCTTGATTCCTTTCCAAATGTGGAGTTATTGTTGTATGTACTTTTTGTTCAGCTTCTGATGCTGTGACAGATTTTAAAAGCTAATAGGGTAAAACAGGGTCCCTCTCCTTTGTGCTGACTTCATGAATATGGAAATCTACCTGCTCTGGTGACAGAATTTTTATCACACTCTTGACTGTCTTGCTGCAGGTTTTCACCCATGTCTTTCTTGAACTTAGCTAGCTAGCTAGCTACCTAAATAGATAGATGATAGATAGATAGATAGATAGATAGATAGATAGATAGATAGATAGATAGATAGATAGATAATAGATAGATAGATAGATAGAATAGATGATAGATGTGTAGCCCTGTTACCTGTGTTTTACCTGAAATCCCACATAATGTGGTGCACAGAACGTGTTATCTAATTGGCTTCAGCAGGGATACACCACTGTGAGAGCTGCTCTATCATTTCTAAGGTTGTCTCTGAAAGTTTTTGCAGGTTATGTCAGATTTTAAAATCACTGCTTGTCTGATGCTCATCAACCACTGATGATTTTTTTTGTTTTTAACACAACCAGGCTGACTGGTTCAAAAGGTGTGTGAATTTGGCACTTGGGGATATGGTTTGGAGGTGAACGTGGCAATGCTGGGTTAACAGTTAGACTCAGGTGGTCTTAGGGATCTTTTTCACCTTAATGATTTTGTGACTGACACTGTTTCTGAGTTTTACCCTCTGTACCTGCACACCCTGTGGTTACATGCTGCTCCCATCCTCCTGGCAAAGCACGTTGCTTTTAGAGATCCAGTCTATATTATGACCCAATAAAGAGTTTTATCTGCAGAACTAAGATGACAACAAACCGTGGCACAAGCTAGGGAGAGTTTGCTGGAGGTTGAAAACATAATAAACCAGCTTTCTCATTTAACCTGATTTATCACTGTACCCTGAGCCACGGCACTCGTGCAGGTCAGCAGGTGCTGCTCAGTTTTGTTCTTTCCTTTGCAACTCTCAGTGTGGAGAAGAGGACTCATCAGGCAGTGTCCCTGAGTCTGCTGGTGCACCACAAAACATTGACTGCTGCTGTTTTCTGACAATCACAGCAGAGAGGGGGGTTAATAAAGCTAAACCAGTGTTTTTCAGTCAAAATGTTGACAGCCATTTTGCAATTGCCATCCTGGCTCTGACATCTTGGCAAACAGCTCAGTAATTAACGTTTCAGTGGAGATGTTAACTGTCTGCCAGTTCTGAGGAGCACCAAAACAACACCCAAACTCCCTGGATGGAGCAGAGGCACCTCAGCTGGGCTGGACATCAGGCACTGGATAGAAAAATCTCTGACAGAATCTTAATCAGGATGCATCCATTAAGTTTTCATTATACATGTTTGGCTTGAGCAGTTACAACAAGGATTTAATTGTCTTTTGTTGACATTTAAAAAATTAAGCCAGCAATTAGAAAATGAAATAAGCATAACTAGCAGTGAGAAATCTAGGGTTGTTTTTTAAATATGTCTTGGCTGTAATAATTGTTAAATAGTGATTAATGGTATGCTGTCAGTCAGGTTAGGAGAATAATTTTATTCTAAAAAGCTGCAAGACAAAATTTCTTGCTACCCTCGGTTCTGCACTACCTGTTTTGTCACTTAGTCTAATACCAGAGTAATTAATTCCAAAGAGCTATCTTTGAAAAACAAATAGCCCTGGCTTCCTGCTGAAAATGATAGATATCACTCCACAGGGAGGCTAAAAAATAAACAATAGTTTATCTATATCACAGAAAATTGGACTTTTTAATTGAGAAGCATCTAAATTCTCCAAGCATTCTCTGATTAGTGATTTCGTATGTTAAATCCATGGGTAAAAATGGGTGTGAATTGGTACAATTCTTCCATGGTTGTACAAGTCTTTTGGTTAAAACAGCCCTAAAATTACAGAGGGTTCTCTGCAACGTTCACCTTATTGCTAAACTATAAACAGAATGCAAACCTTAATGGTTTAATGAGGTTCTGTGGAGCGACGTGAAATGAATGTTGGTGTCATGTGGACCCTCAGGGACAGGTGGGACAGCACAAGGGATCCTTGCTGGTGGGATCCTTGTGGTCCATGGAATGCTGCTGCTGACAGAGCAGAATTTCCATGGGCAATGCATTTCAGCAAAAAGCAACTTCCCCGCATTGCAAAGAGAGAAACCTCTCTGCAACAGCAATAAAATGATTGATGGTGCTGTTTTTCATTACAGCTAAGTCTTAAAACATCCATTTATCCCATTTGTCTGTCCCATGCAGATTTTAGACAAAGTGACATCTTCTCCATGAGTCTCCTGAGCTTGCTGCTCTCCCTGAGGCAGAGCTCCTCAGTGCTTGTATTTTCCTCAGGACACCCATCTCTTTGCCTGTGTAAGTAGGATGGTGAATAAAGTATTCTTTTGTGGGGAATTCAGCAAGTTTATTGTGTCATTTATTGCTGCATTTGGATTTTGAGCAAAGCTTGAAGCAGAGGGGCCGCACATGGATGCTGAAGGGAAGGGTAAGTGTTGCACAATCTGCATCACTGGCGGAACTGCACTGATCTGGGCAGGGTCCAGAGGAGCAGGGGACATGGGTTATGGACATCTTGTGCACAGGATTAATGTCCTAGGTGTAGACCTGACAGCAGCTTGCATAGTGCTTTCTAAGGCTTTTTTGACTTTGCAGCTTTAACACCCATCTCAGCCCTTTATTTATGGAAGAATATCTTTAGACAACTTCCAGCAACTTTGCCAACATCAATCCTTCTAATCAAACCGTTTTCCATCCAAACTAGGTCTGATGTCCCCATGTGTTATGGGAATTGTTCTTCCTGATTTCAGTTGACACCAAGGTGTGGGTATCCAAATGCTGGAGAAAGGATTGTGCATCACACCAGAACAGGGCACAAGGGAGAAGGAGAGCAGGGCAAGAGAGGAAGGGTTGTCATTCCCACCTGTCTCTCAGATAACAATTTACACCACCTGTTCCCCAGGTTTCTGCTTAGTTTTCCCTGCTCTCCTCTCTAAGCTGTTCATATTTGAAACATACATCTACCTGAAAGGTGGTATTAAGATAATATCATAGAATCGCAGAATACTTGGTGTTGGAAGGGACCTTTAAAGGTCATCTTGTCATAATATGGTACATGTGTCTCTGTCAGCTGCTCGACAGCAAGGGAGATCATAAAGTAGGGGGCTAAAGCCAATTTTGTACTGTACCAGGTCATCTTGTTGTCACAATTACCATGTAGCAAACCAGGTATTAGGTTTCTCCTATTCCTGCTCTTGTTACAAATTAATGACACCAGGGCACCAGACTAGATGGGAAAAACTCAGGAGTCCAGCTTACAATTTTAAAGAAATGGACAAAAGAAGAGAAGAAAGTAGAGCTTTATGAGTGCTAATATCCTCCAAACTTAAAAATACCTCCTAAATGTGGTAAAGTTGACACGTGTTCCTGTCAAATTCCATTTCTGGAAGGTGTATGAGCAGATTACGGCTTAATGTTTTTCTCAAGGTATGTTTGTTTAAACTCCTATCACAATGCAACTATGCAAAATCTGCTGTCTACATATGGCTTTTTATTTTTTATATTGTGTCCCATGCCTAGATTTAGGTAGCATATAAATTACATTCTGTCACATATTAAGCAGTTAAAACTGATCCTAATTTTCAGGATCTATTAAAATGCAAAAGGAGTCATGACATTTATCTTGCAGACTCATGCTTTTGAGATATAAATGTAAAGAAATTTGATTTGCTGGGCTGGAGTTTCAGGTCATGCTGAATTTATGCCTGTGCACTCTTCTGAAGGAGAGAGCCTTTGCTTACATCTTAGAAGGGATGTGGGGTAATGGACTTTTACACTGAGATGTTTGTACTTCCAGAAAAGCTTTTACTGACCAAGAGCACTGCCCAGCCACTCCTGCAGTTTAGATAAAATTAATTGGTAAAGAGGCATTCCACATTTACTGAAAATGGAAATACAGTGTTTTGATGACTTTAGGGACTTCTTGCCTTCCTAGAATTGACCATTTGAACACGCTGAGGAAGAGATACAGTCCTGTTGGTGCTCTGAAATAAATCCCAGGGAAAGACATTAACTGGCAGGGTATGTAGTTGTGGATGTGGGCTAAATCAGATGGCTGTGATTATAGATATGGAAGAGAAATCCATGATATGAATTCTACATGTATCTGTGTGTGCAAAATAAATCTTGACAAATAACAGTGGAAGGATTAGTGTATGCTGTGAAGTCAGAGTTGAAAAATAGTCCTGTGAGCTGCCCCCTTTTTTAGTTAATGAAGACATAGGAATTTTTGTAACATATAGTAAATCAGGCCTCTGTAATGTGTTCATTATCCTCCCATTAAAGATTGTCCTGGACATAGAAATGGAATATAAGTTAGCTTTATAGGGGAAATATCGACTAGACGGGCTGCTAACACGGAGATGGATTTTATTATTTAGAAAGGCAGAATATTAGGATACATGAGCGTTTCTTTTTTTAACAGAGATGCTGTGCTGTCAGCAGTGAAATATTACTGCAGGAGAGTTTTCTTTTTATACACAGTGGTAAGAAGTATGGCTTCCTTTCTCGGCACTTCAGCCACAGATGCTATCGGCGAGACCATCTGTGGTGACAGATTTGTGTTATATCACTTCGAAACTCAGCGAAGCTGCTGAAGCCTCCTACTACAGGATATAAGTAGCTCCTGCTAAGGCTGGGGTGTATTATGGGGCTCTCTCTTCGGGGGGCAGAGCAGTGGGAGGATTGTGTGGATAGAGGCTCACAATAGCTTTCAATCACCTCTTCACCAAGTCTTGAAATGCTGGTGTGGATCTTCTGGGGCAACATCTACACAAAGCTCCTTCCTCTGGGTCCCACAGGGGTTAGGTCTGGACTCTTCTTGCTCTCTGTGAGGCACTGGCAAACCAGTCTGATCTGGGGATGTCAAGGGGGACACTAACTGACCTCAGAGGGAGTCTGTGTAAGTGGTAATCCCAGGCTGTCCTGTGTCTCCTTGGGGGATGACTGCAGGAAGGACCATGTCCCTCAGAACATCTCCTCAACATTGCACTGCCCTAAAGATGGTCACTCTTTGGTTCGTGGTGGGTTTCTTCTTGCACAGCTATAATTTTTTTTCTCCTCCTAATCTTTGAAATGGTTTTACTTGGTTGCTCTGGGGTTTCCTAGGCTGGGCTGGATGGGGGTTGGAGCACCCTGGTCTAGTGGAAGGTGTCCCTGACCGTGACAGGGGGCTGGAAACAGATGACCTTTTGGGTGGCTTTGAACCCAAACCCTTGTGTGATTCCCTGACTCCCAGGATGGCAAGCTCTGCTGAACACTGCTGTTAGAAAGTGAGCACAGTGACCTTGACTCATTTGGGCACTGCTGGGACTAAATCCATGGCACCACACAGGGACAGCTGCCCTCAGGGGCAGGTTTTCAGCCATGAGTAGGCAATAAAGGGATGTTGATGGCACAGAGCATCATACAGCCTCTCTGTGCAATGACACACAAACTGCTGCTTGGCAAAAGCATTGCAGAAACCCTGTTTGAGTCAAGAGTGGAAACCTCCGGTCTTCACATCTGTGACTGCTGAAAGTATTTGGAGATGTGTTAGATTGGAAAGATATTCATGTCTGCTAAGCATAAAAAAAAATGTGGGTTTAGACTGAGAAGCAATTTTTGCTGCTAATAACATTGCGACAGCCTTGCCCTATGTTCAGAATCTGTAGACCATGCTCAGATACCAAACAAGCACAGTTAACTCAAACCTATGGAACCTCTGCAAATATCTTGGACTGAGATTTGCATGTTCCTCAGCCCCTCATTCCTCATCTCAAATTCAATCAAGTAACAAAAGAGCTTAAAGAGTTGAGCACATTTAGAGGAGTTGACATTCCATGACCTCAAGCTCCCCACCTACAAAACAAAAGAGATCATCCATTTGGTCATGTCAAGAAATGGCCATGACTTCATTCAGTAATAGAAGCCATAGAACAACCAAAAATAAAACCATGGCATTTTACAAAATCTAAGTGATAACAAACACCTACTTGATAGTATAAATTTGTAAAATTGTCCTTCCGTTCTTTTAAAATAAAATCCTACTGGTAGCTTATACTTTAAAGGCAACAAAGAGACTTTCCAACAGATGATCTGAGGAAATTGTTTTTTATCTTTGTCTTTGGAAATTTAGACTTGCTGCATTTCATCCACGATAGTTTTGCAGAGGGAAATCATAGCAGCGTGCTTCTGGGTGCTGTTCCAGCATGCAGCACATCCACCTAAAGTTTTCCAGTTGGCAAGATAAATATTGAAAGAGTCATCAAATGAACACATTTTTCGTGAAGTCAAGTATTTCCTAAAGGATAAATTGTCAGTCAGTTAAGTCCTTAGCTGGAAGATGCAGCTGATCTATCTTCTGTGTGGTAGCTTGTCTCCTCTTTATTCTTTCCTTTACTCTTCCTCCTCCTTTTATTCTTCTGTGTTTGGACTCTTGTTTCACAGAGTCCTGCTCCCAGAGTAGCTGGATTGATTGCAGCAGTTACTGCATCTTTGGCATCTATGGCTGTCACACTGCCTCCGAGCAAATTCTCCACTCAAGTTCTCTTCTTCCTTGTTTTTAAAAACACGAACTGGCCATCCATTTAAAATCATCTATTTTAAAGCAAAATGGAACCAACAATAAAGACTGCTGCATTTAATTTATTTAATTTTTTTAACTTCCAAAAGCATTGAATGTGTTTTAGAAAGGAGAAGAAACTCTCACTGTATTTTACTTCAGTATCAGTGGTGGCCCTTTGACTGGGCTCTTTTCCATGAGGCATTTGTCAGCAGAGTGGTTGTTTGTATACACATGATAGGATCATGCTAAGCTGATGATCTGCAGTTTTAATAATTGTTTTTTCTTGTTTATTGTTTGTTTGGGTTTTTTTCAGTCTCCAATACAATAATTTGTATTGCAGTCCTCCAAAATTCTGCTGTAGCAGGTTGCTGGTGCCTGTGTTTTTTCCTCTGGCCATTGGCAGGGCACAGAGTTAGGGGGGATTGCAGGAGGTCTGTCTTTGAGCACTGAGCACTGGTCCATACCATACACACAAAGATATTTTCACCCCCAGTGACTCTTCTTACATCTAAGGAGATCAGTGCTGGAATCCAGCTGCTCTCTGGCTGTTGGCTGGATTATTTACAGCCCTGGCAACACAATGCTGGGAGGGTGTTACAAACAATTAGAGAGGCAGGGATGGGAGCCATGAGCTCTTGTGAACTGGAGAGCACCAGCCAGCCTGGGTGTGCTGCCTCTGGGCACCTTCTGGTTAAACCCCTGTGCAGAGCAGGCTGCTCAGAAGGCTCTCCAGGCAAGGTCTGAACGACACAGTCAGCTTGAGCTCCTAACAAGGTTTGTGGGTGAAATGGAATTTAAATGTAGGCAGGAGTTATTGCCATAGAAAAAATCCTGGGAAAAAAAAAAGGTGATCACTATGCCACAAGTATAAACTAAAGAAAACCAAAACCTGTGGCACAAATTCTGTTCTTTATTATGTTCTTGTCATGTCCTTGAAGCCTGGAAATCCACCCTGTGGATAACTGGGGTCAGAACCCAGTTCTGCAGCAGACATGTGATGACTCTTCTGTAAAGAATAATACTTTATTAACAATATGTTTAAGTTATGTCAGCTATCAGCCATTCATGAACTTTTATTGACAGCTAAATAGAACCTGAATGATTTGAGCTTTTGGCTGCCATTCAGGGGGCATTTGCTTTCAGGTCTGCCTTAACCTGCGAGTGTGTAATTTGTTTCATTTATGGTGCTGCATGGGAAATGAACCTGAGTCTGTAGTGCTCAAAGGCAAACTCAGTAATCATCTGCATGACTTGATTCCTTATTCCAGTAATATGAAAATTGTCAATTATGGATGAATTATGGGTGCTACTGATACCTGTAATTTGGTTCTGCAGTTTTGTAAACATATGCAGCTGCATTTAATTGTATTTTACTAGTCATGTAATTCATTAAGGTGCACCTGCAGTCACCCAAGATACAGATATTAATGAACTGAAATGCTGTCTTTCATTGCCTACTATTTATATTGACATTCCTTACAACTGTTTGTTTTTAGTCACATATCTGTGCATCTGAGATGCTGATATTAAAAAAAAAAAAAAAAAAAAAAAAAAGATTGCGAGATAAACAGAGAGCGTAGCTAGGTGCTACATTTTTAACTTCTGAAAGTACTTGCTAAATAATTAATTTAAACAATTGCTTTTCCATGCAAAGCCCAAGACTGGAGGAAAACTGTAGAATCGATTTTTGCAGCAGTTATTGTGGCAAAGATGAATCATTAGATAACTGATTCCAGGGATGTGAGCTGCTGAAGCCCTTACTCTGTATTTCCATGCTCCAGTGGTGATGGATGTTGTTCAGCTCTGCCCAAATACAGTACCTCTGCCTTTTAACTTCCAGTCCAATCTCTTGGAGATGTTATTTTCAGATTTGGGAACACATTTATGAAAGAGGCATTTTATTTTGCACAAATATGTGTTTAATATTCACAGCCTGTTCCTTCTCTGCTGCTGCGGCTGGATATTCCTTTCATTTGGATTAAAACAAAAACCAAGTAGATTTATTAGCCATGGGACCACTCCTTTGTTCAGTGGATTTTGGAGAATGTGCAAGGAGAGCACTGAGAATCCAGCTGTACCCCAAATTTGATTTTCCCTCCTCTCAGCATTTCTCATTTGGCCTCTTTTTACCAGGTAGAAAATGTTTTCATGGCAGAATCTTGTGCCTTCAGCAGGTCTGGGGCAAACTCCAGCTCCATAGGGAATTATCATAACTTTGCAGAGCATAAAGATGGAAGGGGAAGTGACGGAGAGCGCATCGGTTTGTCTGCATCCCTGGGCAGGATGCTCGGTGGCTGCTGTCTCTGTGGGAGCACAAGGGGAAGAGTGATGAGCCCATTAGCTGTGAGCTGCTTAGGGAAACACAAACCTTTCCATCAGGGCAGCAGACGTGCTCTGATCTCCTCTCAGTGTTGGTCTCAGCTCTCTCCATTAGCTGCCTCTTGTCTCTGACAAAGTACCACAGTCAGGGACCTTCTCCCCGTTGTTACTCTGTCCTTGAACAGAGTTTTGTTTCCCTTGCCCCCTCTACTTCTGCTCAAAGGGTTATTCCCATTTAATAACACTGCTACAGATATAAAAGAAGACACACCACTGAAGTTTGATAGCACAGTAGCTAACCAGAATAAGGTTATTGAGTACAGGAGAGATGTAGGCTAGTTTACCTGAGGTTACAAATGCTGTAGTTCCCACCCTGAATCAAAGGTATTGTATTTCTTGGGAAAAATCTCTTTTCCTTAAAGAACCTGTTGGTGGATTGAGGATCATTCCTGGAAACAACTTAACTTGTATATTCTCTTTTCAATGAACTGTTTTTGGTCTGGAAAGTTATCCAGTCTCTAACATATTAGAATATTCTTCCTGCCCGACAGAAAGCTGTTCCTCTGCCCTGTAATATAGGTCCTGGGACAAAAATAGAGAGAATCATTTCCATACATCTTGACATTTCAAGAATGTGTAAAGTTTCTGTTGCAGGTTGGGGGGGAAGGGTGTTAGTTCTGCATTTTAAAAGTTTCTGTGATCTGTGTGTGTATGATGACATTATGTCGGGAAATATTTTCTGGTCTTAGGAGATTTTGTGATAGATGCTTTTGTAGTTGCAATATTTGTCACAAAATGGACTAATCCCATCGTTAGATGAGGTACTTTGTGGCTTGGCATCATTTAACAGCACAGTGATGGTTATTGTAAGAGCAGGCTAAATATTCTTCAGCCTATCTAGGATATTAAGTTCTACCAAGCATCACACCTCCATTTCCGGAGGTGCTTTACAGACACAGTTTCCAGCAAGGAAAATGTCAAGTAAGAAGATGAATTGGAACCTGAATAGCAGGACTTGCATAAGATGACATGGCTCCTCAGATGGTAGAAGTAGATATCAGGACAGATGCCTTCAATTAGAAGGAATTAAAGATTTATGTTGTAAATAACTTGGGGAAAAAAAAAAACAAAAAAACAAAAACAAAAAACCACAGGAAAGAATAATCCGATTATGTCTGTTCTGACATCTGTGCAAATGTTGAAGTGTCCAAAGGCAGGAACATTTGCATGGGAACAATCAAAGTATTCGTGTGCTCTTCTTGTGCTGGTGTCTAAAAAGAGATGAAAAAAAATTTTCTTCTCTTTCTTTGTTACTCCCATTAAGTACATTGCAGACAGCTGAAGGAGCAAGTAAAGGGAAAAGAAAAATGAAGTGCCATTTTTGGGGAGAGGGCTGGGAGATGAGGAAAGGTGGAGAGAAGTCTCCTGTACATCAGATTGGGGATGGCCTTATTTACCCGGGAATTCTGTTCAGAAACCTGAGTTAAACGTGGCAACTTGGCTGTTTTGTGATTCTGTTCTACTGACTGTATTGAAATTAGATATTGAAGAATAATTGAAATGCAGGAAAACTTTAACAGTAGGCTACATTTTACAATCACTTTGTTCAAGCTGTGCTTTCCAGGGAAGTATAGAACAGATGAAGCATAGTTCCATTAAATTAATGTGTTGGTTGAGGCATTTCAAAGTCCTCCTTCTGTGTAATAACAGGATTTGTGAGGAAAATTAGGTGCCCAAGTCCCAGAAGTTGGTTCATTTGCCAGGCCTTGCACATTAGCCAGCTCCAGTTAGGGTTATTTTCTTTCTTAGAGTCAGGTACAATCTCCTCCAAAGTCTGGCTTTCACTGAACTTTGGAGTTCTTGGCACTACTGACATCTTCCCCAATTCACTGAGTGAGGAAACAAGATTTAGCCTTCATCTCTGCCTTCACTCTTCACTTGAGGTTTCCATTAAATGGAAGGCTCTTCCAAGCCACATAGGTACCTGGATTTGAGATAAAACATCTCAGTCATTAGACGGGTCCTTGTCTTGCTGCATTTCATGCAGTGTTGGGAATGGCTCAATTAGTTCCGAGTTTGCAAACACATTGATTTTCTGCTCCTTTTTCCTCTGCCAAGAAATGGATGCTGGTTATGACAGTACCTATCTTTATAAGAAAATTCCACACACAGAAACAGGCTGTAGAAATAAATGGCTTTATTACAAACTCACAGAGTTGTGTGGCTGCATTTGCTTTGATCATTGATTTGTACAGAGTGGAGTGTTAGAAGAGAGGAGAGGTGTATCCAACTCTCAGCTGACCAGTAAGTGCCATATCTAATTGATTCTTTTGTGCCAAGTGGAAATTGAGTTTTCTTGGCTTAGAAAAAGGTGTCTGTTTCTGGAGTTTGCTGCCATGAAAACACTCCCGTTTGTGCTCATCACTGCTGTTGCTATGTGGCATTGTCATTTACTTTTGCTGCTGATTTCTAAGCACACTAAATTAATGAACTTAAGGTTTAAACCTTAATGCTTGTTCATATAATTAGTTCTTGCTACATTGAACATTTATCCTTGTACCTCATGTTTTTCATGGCTGAACTCCACTCAAGCACTTCACTGATGAAGGCTTATCCAGACTGTGGAATTGCTCTATACACAATACAAGCCAGTCGCTGTTTGGTTTCCTGCAGTTCATTTTAAGGACAATTATCTAAATTTGGTTTATCTTGAATAAGGACAGAAATATGCTTATTTTTTGGCAAAAATAAAAGTCCGAGGGTACAAAAAAAGAAATTCTCTCTTTTTAAACAACATTGGCAGCTCCAGGAGGTTACAAGGCATGCCTTTTGCTAACTTTCAGCTTCCTAGTCTCCGCTGCTGATTTCTGATGGCTCTCAGAGCAGAGCTCACCGTGGAAATCACACAATGGCTGTGTGTTAAACACAGCTTTAATTTGAAAAGAAGAGTGCGATAGTTTACAGTTTAATTGCTTTGTGGCTTCATCTGTCTAGAGGAGGTAGGAAGAGGGGATATAAACCTGCCTCCATTCTGCAGCTTGCCTGAGCCTCCGCTCCCAGCGAGAGACCAGGAGCGGGTGGGCAGCTCCAGGGCTGGGTAACACCTTGGCTCAGCCCTCCCACACGCTGGGTCAAAATAGCTGAGCCAGCACCTGCCTCTTGGAAGGGAATAATTTAGTCCTGCTCCAGGCCAGCAGTAACTCAGTACCCTTTCCCTCCCACGGGGAGTAGGTGCTGGTGATTCAGAGATGTGTCTCTGAGTCAGGTGGCCTCCCGGGGCTCTCGTGGGACGCTCGCTCCTGGTTTAGAGTGTGGAGATGCAGAAGAGTGGATCCTCCCCAAAATATCGCTGGAAGGGGCTGATTGCATCCAGTCTGAGGAGAAGATGTGAGGAACTGCTTTGGGTTTTGGTTCATAGAATCATGGAATGGTCTAGGTTGGAAAGGACCTCAAAGCCCATATTGCTCTAACCCCTCGAGGGATGCTTTCCACTGTCCCAGGATGCTCCAAGCCCCATCCAACCTGGTCTTGGACACTTCCAGGGGTGGGGCAGCCACAGCTTCTCTGTGCACCCTGTGCCAGGGCCTCCCCACCCTCACAAATAGCCATTTCTTCCTAATATCTAACCTAAACCTACTCTCTGCCAATTTGAAGCCGTTACTCCTTGTCCTGTCACTCCAGGACCTTGTGAAGAGTCTCTCTCCATCTTTCTTGTAGGCCCTCTTCAGGTTCTGGAATGCCACTATTAGGTCACCCCAAAACCTCCTCTTCTACAGGCTAAACATCTCAATTATCTCAATTATCTCTACCTTTCATTCCTTCTAGACAATGTCCTATCCCTGAGGTTTTAAAGAATGGTTTAACATCCTGAAGCTGAGATTTAGATCCACTCTTTCCAACTGGTTGTTTTCTAAAGAATGTGCTGTAATGCACAGGAATGAGATCATAGTAAAGCCTCTGTGCCTGCAGAGATGTCCTGACTCCTCATGCCTACATTTCAAAAGGCAGCACTTCCAAAGATAAAGGAAGACTCTGAAATAGTTGAGGTAGTAGAAATTTTCTCACAAATGGCTTTCCAAAGAAAAATATATTTCCCCACAAATCTGCAAAATGCCCATCACTAAAAATGTCAGCTTAATGCAAATTAATGTGGGAAAGAATATTGGAAGTTTTCTCTGGTGTATCCCTGAAGGCACTCCTGAAGGACTGTAACATTGCTTTCTCTGCCTGTCTGCTGGAAGGAAGGCAACATGCAAGATTTTTTTCCCAAGGCAGCAATTTCAACCATGCTTAGATGGAGGGGTTTTTTATTGGTTGGGGTTTTATTTTCCCCCTAGAAACTCTTACTGGGAAGCAGATGGAATTATATTTCTTTATAGAGTGTTTTTGTTAAGTAACTTCTTTTCCTTTATACTTTCCCACAAGCTAAGCACCTTGGCCAAAAGAGAAAAGTTTTGTTCTGAAGGTGTTATGGGTGACTCTGCTGCCACCAGGCTTCCAAAGCTTTTTTCCTAGGTCAGGCACAAGCAGAGGTGTCGGAGTTCCAGTACTGCAGCAGGAGCTGCTGTGGGTGAAGAACTTGTTCCTCTGTGTGCTGCCTTCTGGTTGGGTTTTTTTCTTGACTCAGTCTTTTTCTGAGATTTTTGCAAAAGACTGTGACATCCTCTTGTTTCTGATCACTTCTGCTCCAAGACTAGCAAATATGCAGAATAAGATTGCGTGTTTAGAATCCACCTAAAACCCCAAGAAATGTCTTCTTTCCCATTTACTGGGCCTGGTTATTCACTGTCTGTTCCTAGACAGTCAATGCTGCCCCTCTCAAAGGAGCAGCGTTACTATTTCTTGTAAATATTACTTTTGAACACTTTATTAGCTAAAAGCAAGTGTGATCAAAACCCTTCCTTAGGCGGGAGCGAAAGCAAATGAAAGAACAGGAGAGATTCAGGATTTTGTTCCGTCTTAACAGTAAGTGACTCAGACTTGTATAAGGTAACTTTTCCGATTTTTTTGCACTCATGCCATGACATACTCATGTCTTGTTCTTCCTGTAAGGCGCCTGGGGTACTTGTGAAAAGGCTGTCATCAGTGCCAGGGAGAGACAAGTGCCGCATGAAAAGCGACAGTGGAACTTTTCCTGCTCCACCAGTGTCGTTGCCTTGATTTTTTTTTTGGAGCAGTCTGGAGAATAAAAGCTGTAGCTCAGCTATTATGGCCATTCAAACAAACCTGGCTATAAATATCTCTGCTGGCTCCAAGTAGAGTGTAGTTTTTCCCTGGGAGTGTTTGCTCAATCAGTGTCTCCTGACTGTCCCCAAGCATGGATGAGGCAAGGAAAGCTCTGCGGCTTTCCGTGGAAACGCTTTCCCCCAGACTTGGAAGGCTTGTGTCTCTTCCCAACACTCCTAAAAACTTTGGGTGAGAATCATGGTCACCCTCCTCTCCCAGTGTGTCAGAAGGAATGGTTTGCACATCTGGAATGGAGGAACTGCACTGTTGATTATTGCTGGTACAGGTGTGGGGTACCAGAGGTGATCCCTCGTGTGGTTGTTGCAGGACTGCTGGTTTCTCAAATGATTGTACAGGGGACCCATGCAGCCCCTTTCCAGGTTATTTGATGGATATTTACAAATTTCCTTACCCAAGAAAATTATTTTTATCCTCTTCTGTTACCCGTGAATGAATCCTGTAGTTCTAATCTTCAGATTCAGGTTGAACGTCAGACTAAAACTTCATGGTAATGTAATTGTTTCATATGAGATCATTCCACTTCATAAAAGGTGTGTTCTGATGGTCTGGAAATAATGTTATAGAACAGAAATATTTCAGAAACACTAATGCACTATGGATAGAATTGTGTTATCTAAAAAATACTTGGAGTGCCTTTCTACTCTGCACTGTGTCCAGAATCAAAATGAGGAAAGAAAAATTTTTAAGATAAATTGGTTTGTGAAAAATTTATGTGCACTATACTAGTGCAGGCAGGATGTAATCTGCTCTGTATTGAATCTGCTTGGAAAAAAAAAAAGCCACAATGATAATGAGATTTTTTAAAGGCACTTTTAAATTCATGCTGGCAAAAGACAAATAGTCATGACTTTTAATTTCTATAAACTTAACAGCTGGGGACAAAATAAAGCGTTATTAACTTAAGGGGTGTAAGGAAGTTGCTTTTGCTTCAAGGACGAAAGAAGTTATTCTATTCTCAGTGTTATTCATCTCAGCTGTCTGACTGATCTTTCTGCTGGTGCAGCCAGGCCAGTGAGTGGGTTTATTTATGCTACTTTTACTGGTAGCAGTGAGAGAACTGTAGGCATCTTTGGTGATGTCTGTATTCCTTGTCCTTGGTAATGGCTGTGGAAACACTGATTATGGAGGAGCTGTGCTTCAGGGGCAAGCTGCTCTGCTCCTAAATGGGAGATTTCTTGGATTCAGAATATTAACTGTATTACCAAATAGTGAGGAGCTTCTTAACCTTATTTTATTGTTTGGGAAAATATTTGTCTCTTCTACCATGACAGCCATTAATGATAAAGATATTTGTCCTTGTCAGACTGAGTACTTACACCAGTTTTAACTGTAGAAAGGACAATATACTGTTATCAGAGGATAAATAACATTTATTTTTATTAATCACTGTATATATTGTATTGCAACTAAGATTCAACCTGTTTGGTTCTGTCTTTTTTTTTTTTTTTTTTTTTTTCATTTTGAGTATGAATTTAGTGGCAATTCAAAGATCTCTGTAGTTTCTCTGTACTCTCATGTGCCTGCTCTTTCCTTTGCCTGTTCAATTCAATTGCACTTGTATCAGTGTTTTTGGTTTGTTTTTTTTTTTTTTTTTGCTGTGGGTATCTTTGGTTGCCACTTGCAGACTCCTCCTGTATTTTCCTGGACTTCACCATGGAAGAAGTAGAATATATTGTGTTAATATAAACCACAAGTTCATGTTTACATACTCAGGAGTTTCCCCTGAGTCCCCAGTCTTTACTAACTGATTTGTCAAGGAGGTGAGGGGCACAACCTCTGTGTTTAGGAAATCAATAGCAGTTGCCATTTCCATTAAGGAGTCTTGGCTGAAGTTGTTCTCTCTTACATATTACATTGCTGTCAGGATATGCTTTCACTTGCTCATGGCCTGAAGCTAAATTGGGGACAGAACAGAAAAGGTGGGGTTTTTTTCCCTCAAATAAGCATATCATGTCTGTGGGACTGGGAAGGACTGATGTGAAGATGGCTTGAGCAGAGAGGTAACACAGGAAAAATGGTGTGAGTAAATGTTAAAAGAGGGTACTTATACATGTTCAACCAAATATATAGTTTGACCGATTGTAAAAAAATGAGCAGAAGTGCCAAAAATTCAGAAAGATTGATCCCTCTGCAGGGAAGATGTCTTTGTGCACTATGAGAGTAGCAGACTAATACCTCTCAATAGTTCTAAAATGTTTCTGATGGCCTGAAAGAAGGACCAATCTTTGAAATAACTGTAGGTAGAGTAGTAGCAAGGAGCCATGTTAAAGAGAAAATATATTATTGCCATTGCCAAATTATAGCTTCTGGGAGGGCTTGCTTGGGCTGAAGCGCTTGATCTGTACCTGTTGCTGTTCTTTTCAATACTTCTGACCATCAAGATATGTTTTGTTATCACTGAAGCCCAGGAATTCACACATGCACCACTGTGATGGTGTCATTACAAAACCAACTTGTGTCCCTGTAAATTCTGGTGGGGAAGTGGACTCTGGCCATAGTAAAACCATAAATACTTCGAAGTCATCATGGAAAATTGCAAAACACATCTTTCATGGTTTTGGTTTGGCATTCACCATTTCCTCTAGGCAAGAGTGTCATTTAAAAGAGATTAAACACACATGACAAGGATAAACTCTCCTCCTCCCAGGGTGCTACTCAGAGTTCACCTGCTCAACACCAGTGTTAGTGCCCTCTCCTCTCACTGGAACATTGACTTGATTATACCCTCAGGTGGGACTAGAGAGATGCTCATGGTGGGTGCAGCATCAGCACCAAGGCTGCAGGAGTCTTGGCCATGGATTCTTCTCTACAGCATCCAACTCCCACCTAATAGTAGGAAAAGATTTGTCTCCCAAGGCAGTGCTAAGTTCACAGCACCTACAGTGGTGTGGAAGTGGGCTTGAAGAAAATTCATCAGCCCAGCTACTTTTTCATGATCTTTCTGCCTGGAAGAGCCACTGTGCCATTGCTTGGTCTCAGGCACTCTCTGGTGTAATCCAAATATTTTGCCTTTAAGCACTGGCCACCAGCAGAATGATGCCAGTGCTGAATGCTTTACTCAGAGATAGGAAAATCTGAATGAAGATCCTTTTCTATCGAAATTATTAAAGGGACATCTGATAGCACTGTTTCAGTTCAGGCTTATTAAATACTCTCCATTTTATCCTTCATTTTCAGGGATTTATAATTTTGCTATAAAAATTCATTCAACCTTGAAACTTGGCATCCATCGTTTCACTCCACAAGATATTTTTAAAGATACAAGAGCAGAAATATTCCTATTCTGGCAATGGCTTAAACGGATATTAACTTTCAATCCTGCTGCACAGCACACTGGGAAGTTGAAAAACCTGCTGAAAATTACTGCCAAAAAAAAAAAAAAAAAAAAAAAAAGCCGTTGCAGCAGTATAGCTTGAATTGTCAACTGAATTCTTGGTCTGTTGGATGTGCTCTGGTACATTTTTAAGGGTTGTTGTCCAGTTTCAGAGGGAGCTGCTGAGGTGCAGATCCCTCTGCACTGTCCTTTGTGCAGGAGCTGGAGCACATGCTCCTCCTTAGCAGGGCCATGTGCCACCAGGGAAGGGCTTTACAGACAGGGGTGATGCCCAAACAACAGCAGGTCCTGAAAACAGTGTGAACTGGGAATTTAGCAAGTGGGCTTCAGCTTTGAGGGGTGGGAAATCCTGTGTCACATGAATGCCTGGCAGCTTTGGCAATGGGCACAGTGCCACTGAGACTCTGTTCTCTGGAGAATTATTGGGAAAAACCTTTCTGTTTAGACTTGGAATGAATTCCTTAAGGTCGTGGTAGGTTCTCTATCATCAGAGCTCCTGCTGGACAGGCCAAGCAGGGCATGTCTCAGTAATGTCTCAGGTACACAGAGAGAGTTGGACTCTCTTACGTGTCCTCCAGGCCATTTTTCACACAGTTTTCAGGATAAAATTTGCTCTGTGCTTCATCTGTGCTACTTATGTCTCTCCTCATTCACCAGGCAGACGCTTTGCAGGTGCCTTAACTGGGCCCTTATTTCTTAGAGCAGAGAAAAAGTTTTTGGTCTCAGTGGAGGTCTCCATTTTCCTGTCCTTTTTTCCTAACATATCTGAGCCTGGTGTCTTCTTGATTTCATTGGCATTTAAACTGCTTGACATCTTTAGCCCTCAAGGATGCTCTGAGCTGTAAAGGCTCCTTGCTGAAACTGCTGTTCTGGAGTTAGAGGTGATGCACGATTGGTTGGCTGCTTCATGCACTAAAGAAATCAAGCAGCGTGTAGCTTCTCCCATTAAAAATTAACACTCTGCAGTAGGCAGTAAAGACCTTCAGTGTTTTGTTGTTAAGGAGCAAATAATGGAAAAACACCACCTTTTTGTCAAAGTAGGAGGGCTGCTTCAAATTAAGAGCTGTCTCCTGTTATGTAGCTATCTCCTCCTTGATACTGGTGACAGGAGAAGGATTTCTAGGAATGTGTGGTTTGCTAGGATGTTGCTCCACAGTTCATATCCATACTGCTTTTACCTTCTATAGCCAGAGTATGCAGAGTGTTAAGAGATGGATAAGTACCTGTTAGAGCTGAGAGTATTTGGATATCTTTTCATACACTTTGTGTTCATGTAAAGCTTCACACGGCTGCAGATGGCTAATTTGAAAAGAGGCCTCTGGGAATTCTGGCATAGAGTATATTTGTTAATGCAAATAACAATAATTCATGTGGGAAGGAGTGAGAGGATCATTTAAATGGAGCACTGATTCCAAAACTTCCCAGACATCTGTGAATATCCTGGATTAAGGGGCTAAGCTCGTGCTGGGGATTTTGGCATTTGCTTGGGGTTATGTGAAGGTGAACAGTGAGAAGTCCACGTTCCCAATCGAGTTTGCACACTCAGCCTGCCCAGGGGCTCTGCCTGGTGCGTGGGGCTCTGTTGCCCTGCTGTAGCTGCCTTCAGCTGCTCCTCACCTGCGAGCAGCCACGGCTCGGAGCCTGGGATGCGCTGAGCGGAGCAGACTGCTGGAAAGCAGGCACGTTTCCTCTGTCTGCCTCAAACAGCATAACGGTTCTGGCAAGGACCACGGCGAGAGAGATGAGAGGGGGCATTCTGTCCAGCCAACTGGCACTGCTCACGCCCACCTCCCCTCTGCCTCCCTCGTACATCGTCCCTCTTTCCGTGGCACCATCCAAATGCTAAATAGCAGAGCTGTTGTGTGCCTGTAACTATGCAGCGCTCTTTTGTTCCGCTCTCAGCAGTTATCAGACAAGAAAGAAAAGTAGTTATTAAGTAATCGAAGATTTAGGAGAGCTCTGAAGCGCTGTCATGCAAATAAGAGGAAAAAATACGATGTTAAAAGAGTGAAGCATTTGTCTTGAGAAGGTCTCCAGAGTAATAGAAAATGAAGTCTCTCTATTGAACAGTGCTGCAGCAGAGGGGTCCTTCAGCTCATCTGGCATGTGACAGGATATAAAAGCTGGTGCTCACAGTCTCTGTCTAATTGGGAGTAATTGCAGTAACCAAGAGGTGTAGTAAGACCAGTTAGAGTAAATGCTGTTAATGAGGAACACCTATTAATATTGATATGATGATTGCTGGGTATTGGTGCGCAGCTGCTAGTTTTCATTTTAATTTCACATAGAAATGATCTATTGTCAGCCACCCAGTTGTCCAGTTCAGTGCAAAGACAGTTAGTTAAGACACCTGAATTAAGGCTCCCCTGGTTGCTTTACCCATATTTCACTGTGCTTCTCTGTAAATTCTGTCCATAGCCTCCAACACATCCTTTACGGAAAGAAAAGAGCAATGTCACTTTGAGGCAGATCCACAGGGTTTAGACCAACTTTCCATTTCCTCAGTTAATTACCAACATAATCTCTAGATAATCTCTTCTCAAGTCTATGAAGATTGGCTGCCTTTGAATTCAGAGGACACTTGGTCTTTTTGGATCGTAGCCATAGATTAAACTTCTTCAAAGTGGAGATAGCCGTACTTTCCTGCTGTTGATTGAAACATGCCACTGAACACTTCTGAAGCTGGATAACCCCTCCAGAAGCACAAACAGTTGCTGGCACCCTGTGTCCTCCCAGCTCAGAGGTGCCAAATCCTATTATAACTCATTTCTGTGCAGACAGTCAATCATAGCTTTGTTGTTCAGCGTGTAAGAGATTTTTCTAGTGTTACTAGGAACATTTTATCAGTGAGAAATCACACAATGTGAAAGAGTTTTATGCACCAAATTGGCAAAATCATATCTGTAATTATAGTGATGTGTGTTGTTACTGCATCGACCTAAACAGGGGAATTTTCTGCCTATGCGTTCCAAACTATCCTTGTCTTGACTGAGTTCTTACATCTCCCATGAGAGGAGAGATCTCCCACCTGCAGGGGATGTGCTGTGCCTTGCAATCCTCGGCTATTTCAGCCCCAGGAACACTGGTTCTGCAGAGCACCTCCCTACAGGAACCTCATAAGGTTTCTCTGATCTCACCCCTGGGAGCTTTGCAGAGGATCAGAAAGCTTTGAGAGGAAAATCAAACAAGTGGTAAAACTTATTTAAATGAACAAATTTTCCTTATCCTGAATGCTTTCCATCTGTATCACCCCCATCACCTCTCCAAGTTTGTGCAAGTGTAGTTAATGCAAGGAGCCATTTTCCTCCCCTGTGCATGGCAGGAGTGCAGCATCCTCTGTGTCTCTTAGGAACCACATCAAACATTCAGCCTCGTGCCAGGCTGTGCCTCAGTAGCCTCTAAGACCATTCTAAGACCCTGTTCTTGTGGCTCTGCTCTTGTGATGGGCTCACTAAAAAATGCTGAGGACAGAGAGCATGAACCCATTTTGTGTTCCCTATCAAATGTTTAATGTATGTTTTCCTGTAGGGCATAAATTTAGATTAAATTTTTCTTTTTAATTGGTCTTACACTTCTAAACTATTTCACATTAAAAAAAAATAAAAAATGCGGGGTACCTGCACAGTTGTGTTGGTGGGGATTGTCTTTTTTTTTGGTTTTAAGATTGTGTCTCTAGCAGCAAGTCTGTCATTTAGTTTTCTGATGTTTGTTTACAAACTAAACTCTGCCTGTATCTGAACGTAACACAGTAAATGTCTGTTTGGTTTCAACACCAGATATGACCCATCGTTCAGATATCCATACAGTAATTTCCCATGAGCTTGGAGGAAATCATTCCATCTCCCAGTGGACAGCCAGCACCATTTTCTATTGTATTTGAATTTTCTTTGCTTGTGATATTGCATTTCTCGCCCTCCCCAGACACATATAGTCATTCCAATTTCTGGTAATAAGTTTTTGATCAGGTTTTCTTTGTACTCTTCAGCTTTTGGAAGCTCACCATTGGGGTAAATTTCCCTTTCATCTTCATGTAGTCTTCTCCTCCCCTTTTTCTCTGAAAACAACTGAAATTGGTAAGGAAGAATGTTGCAGTGCAAACACAATTTGCTTGTTTAGTTTGAAACTGTAAATCTTCTTTTATAAAAATCCTCCCTACAGTGAAGTAAAAAAACCAAACAAACAAAACCCCAACAGTTATTTTTATCTTTTGACATTAAAATCTGAAATTTCTACTTCTGAAGAATAAGACAACTCTCTCATACCAACTGTATGTTTTTTTTACAAATGTCAGGCTTAATATTGAATGAATGAATGCATGCAAATATAACTGCAGACCTAAATATGTGCCATAAAGGCATCTGAAATGATGGAATTAGGGTTGACACCCTCGGGTGGAGAGAATGGTGCAAGATTAATTTCTGCCCTACCTAGGCCTGATATTTTGAACACTATCTGCAAAATATACAACAGCTGAAGAGTTTGTTAATCAAATCCTGCTCTCTGCCAAAGTACTAAAGACGTTACTATGGCTCAAATGTTTATAATTCTGTGAGATGTGAAGAAGCAGGCAAAAAATAGCTTTCAGAGAGTGGCAGTGATTTTGGTTTAAGTAGGAAACTCAGACTTGACTTTCTACTATGAAATCAGTAGAAAATGGCCTTAACTACAACTTCAGAAACCACTGACCAAACAGCCAGAGATGTGTGTTATTGTTTGGTTCCACACCCACTGTGACAAGAGCCAGGGTGCTGGGGTAGTTATGGAGGGCATGCAGTGGTTGCACTGGGCAGGAATTTATTTCCATCACCCTCTGTGTTTTAATTCATCCCATTGCTCCTGTCACTGTGTCCAGCCAGGTGAAGGGAGGACAGGGAATCCTGGAATCCTAGGATGGTTTGTGTTGGACTTGAAGACCAGCCAGGCTGTTTCCTCTGCTGTGAGCAGGGACAGGTTGCTCAAAGCCCGACCTCAGACACTCCCAGGGAGGAGGAATGCTCCATAGCACACATCCTTCTGCCTCTTGGGTCTGTCTCAGGGTGGGCAGGGTGTGATTCCAGGGCTCTCTCCCTCACAGTCACTGGTACTCCTCTACCTCCTCCTGCAGCTCTGGCACTAAGGGGAGCATGTCCTCCACCGGGAGAACTGTGCCCACTGCTGCAGCAAGGGCAGGGCACAGCCTGCAGCTGGCCCTGGTGGGCAGTGTGCTCCCCTTGTGCCATCTGCCCTGGGGACAGCATTCCTCTCTCCAAGTGCTTCCCAAGGGCTTCTTTTGTTGGTGTGGGAGGATTTGGCTGCCACTGCTCCTGGTGCCACCCAGGTCTTGCCAGCATCTGTCACACGAGCTGTAGGCACCCACTGCCTCTCCCAGCTTTTCCCAGTTTGGGAAAGCCCCTGCACACCCCACCAGAGCACTCTGTTGGGAATTGTGACAGCATCAGGGCTGCTCTCCTCAGCAGCAGCACGCAAGTAAAAAAATGGATAGAAAAGCCATAAACATTTACCCTTGGTCTGTGTCCCCTCTTCCTGCCACTGCCATGGAGTGAGCTGCAGGCTGGGAGAATCCCTGCGAAACTGTGACAGTGACACTGCTCTGTATTTGCTCTCTTTTCCTGCCATGCTGGTTTTTTGCCAGGGTTATGAGCAGCATCCAAAATCCTGTGAGCTGGACCTATTGTGTTAAGGACTGTTCTTTCTGTGTCCAGAAAGAGAAAAGGCTGCAGCACGGGAAAGGCTTCTGGCTCAGCTCAGCAGATGAGCTCTGCTGGCACCAGTGTGGCCCCGTGAAATGCCACCAGATAAAACCCTGATCCAGAGTCAGGTGTAAAGCCAGATGTTTCAGGCAGGAATGTCAGCTGCCTTTTGTTTTCTGAAATGACGACTGTGAGCAGTCTCAAAGCTGCAGTCTCACAAGAGTGACATGAGTGGATTTAGTGAGATTTTGGAAAGCAGTGAGCATGTATGAAGATCTAAAAAAATTAGTAATTTCTTGTGCTGAGCTTGTTGTCTTCTTGTCATCTGTAGAACCTCCCTGTTCTTACCTGCTTTGTTACACACAACACAGTCTAAAATAGAAAGTAGGTTTTATCTCTACATCTGTGTGCATGTACACCATATACTTTTAAAAAACATAATTACCTACATTTGGGGTAAATAACTTCTTAAGGGCAAAAAACCCCTCCTGAATTTCCAGACCAAATAGGATCAGATTCTTTAAAATTATAAGGTGAGCCAGATTCCAGATGATGTAAACTGGTATAGGCTCAATGAAACCAAAAGAGCAGTTCAGATGAAACCAACTAACAATGCAGCCTGTTTAATAAAAGAGTTTCAGAGATAAACTGTTTATTCCTTTTACTGTAGAATATATATTGTGGCAGGATATTTTCAGGCGATAAAAGTAAGCAGCTCCCCAAATCGTTAAAAATATAGAAAAGACTTGGGCACTGCTAAAAGGTGTTATTTTTTAACCGAATGTGGGTTATTACTTGCATAATTGGCACAAAATAGAAAGCAGTTCACAAAAATGGTATTGTTTGCACTTCTGTAATTAAGATTGTATCAGTATTTCAAGGGCATAATAGCCAGCTAGAAAAATGCATGCAATTACAGCATTAGTTCCTCAGGAAGTAAATCTTCTGCCAGTTTTTGTGGGGAAAACACTGCTTTGGTTAGTGACCAGGTAGAGGAGTCCAAAGAAAATCACTCTGGGTTCCAGCATGGCATCAGGTGTTCTGGATTCCTCACATAATTAAAGCCTAATGTGGAAGAGGAGCCTTAACGGACTTAACAAGCAGAAATGCAAATATTAGACTGACTTAGTATGTTCCACTTCTGCAATTTATTAATTGCTGTAAATATGCAAAGGTATGCAATTAAAAGAGCAAATGAGTATTTCTAATTAGGATGGAATGGTAGCACATTTCATCCAAGTAGGACACAGTGTGCTACTTAGCTGTGTATATGTTTTTGCCAATTAGTCAACACGGAATTCTCGTCTGAACAATTGAGCCTCACGTAACTGGCAAACGAGCACTGGAGCACCAAAGTCCAAAAACAACATTTATATTACCCTGTAACACAACGGGGTACTTCTGGCCTTCTTTGCATCTGGGGAAAGGGATATAATTCATTGACAAAACCCGAGCCTGCCTGTGGGAATGTGGCTTTTTCTGGGCTGCCTGAGCTGGCGGCGCTGCCCCGCTCACAGTCACACCAGCAGTGCCTTTCCTGCCCCTTGCTTTTGTTCACTGGGACGTGGCATTCAGCAAGTGGCAAGTGTCCCCAGCACGTGTCTCTGGGCCATTGAGGGTTGGATCCTGGCTTTCCTGGCAGTCCCAGCAGCGTGTCACAGCCAGGATATCCTCAGTGGCTGAACACCACGCAGACATGTCACCAGCACTTTCCTAGAAAGCGTGGAGAAACAGCCCTGAGCTGGAATTACAATGGAAATATAACTCTAGGCTAAATTAATTTTGATCTGATCTCCTCCACAGAGCTGTGTTTTGGTGGATGAACATGTGGGAGAGGGGTAATTCCGCACAATGCTGTGTGTGGGATGTACCAGGGCTCTGTGGCCACCTGGACCGTGGTGAAGGACCTGCTGGCAGGCTGGGATAGCTGAGCACTCTGCTGGGGTACAGCCCTCAGACAGACACCAAATCAATCTCATGTAATGGGTGAGCAAATTGATTTTCTGTGCAGCCAGGAATGTCCCAGTGACTACTCCCCATTTTAGATGAGGTGCTATACAATAGCACCTCAGTAGTTGCTATACAATGCTCAGTCCCACAGGAAGATTTAAGATTTGTGTTGGCTGATTTAGCAAATTTAGTAATTTTAAGACTAGATCTCTTCCTTTTTTTCTCTCAGGTGAAAGGAATAGGATAGGAGGGGGAAGAAATTCTCTTTTTGGCTAATATCTACATTTCCTGTATGGAAAAGGGTGCTACCAGTACAAATTGGAGCCAGCAATGCATCAGTCATGACATCATTTTGTACTGATGTGGGGTTTGCAGGAAGGAGAGTTTAGCCTGCTTGTCATGAGGAGCTAGAAATCTGAAACAGCTTTGGAAAGCCCTTGAAGAGGCAATGGAGCACAAGAAGGATGAGGAGAGGAGTGGTGGAGTGCACAGCAAAGAGCCCCAGCCCAAGGGCTCACAGGAGCTGCTTGGAACAAAAAGGTGCCTCTGGTTCTGTAGTGCTCTGATGGGTTTGGGGCTGGTCTGCCCTTGTTTTTGAAAGTTTCCTTGAATTTAGAATCTGTGTTGTGGAAACACCGAGTTTAGGTGCTTCATTTGGGGAAAGGAAAAGCCGTTTTTCCTTTGTATTATAATTCAAATAAATGTAGACTTAGGCTGTACTTAAAGAACTGACTGACAGTTTTTGTGACAGATGAAATAGAACATTCTGGGGTTGCAGAATAAAATAATATAATTCAGACTGTAGCAGGCAGCCTCCTGCCCTGAGCCATGACCCCTCAACAGATATTCTTCCCATAACCTCCTGAAATATTCCCAGAGCCTCTTTCATGGTGAAAGGTATCTTGCTTAGTGAATCTCCTATGCTCAGAAGGCACAGGCCTGTAGCTATAAATAATTACTGACTACTCACACTGCCTTGCACAAAGTTCTGGTTTGAACTTCCATTCAGATACCTCTGTGCCTGTTCCTGCTTGCTGTACCTGGGAAAAGTTGTATTTTTTACATCCAGCCCATTTGCTCCGAGTTAAAGTCATTCTGTCATCTGGCAGAGATGCTCAGACAGGGGATTAAGTTCCAGGCTTTTTTGGTGATTTGGGATTTTTTTTCCATCTTCCTTCTTTTCCTGAGGATAGTTACTAAAACCTTGGTTTATTTTCTAAAGAAAGGAAGGAGTCACCTACCTCCAGGTCATCAGGGTGTGAGTGTTTAACTCCCTTGTGCTCCAGGGTGAAACACAGAGAACTGAGGTCTGCCTTACAACTGCCTTTGGCAGCTCTCCTCAGGAATTAGGGTGCCCCTTGCACCCAGGTGAGGCAGGGGTGAGGAACATCTACAGGTCTCTTTGCAAGGAAATCCTCCAAGTCCTGGCAGCTGCCCCAAAGGGGAATTCCCCTTTGCTGGAAGTCCAGCCTATGGGGGCCCAGCCACGAGGGATGCTCTCTGCACTGATTCACTGGAGGAAGTGTCCCTCCAGGTTTGGCCACTCACTGATGGCAAAAAAAACCCAACTTTTACACGTGTAAAAGCTTCACACAAGCCCATGGGGCTGCACCTGTTTCCCTTCCAAACAATTACACTTAGTAATAACAACAAATGCCTCTTGCATCGTGGCTGAGTGGGACGTGCAGAGCCGTGTGCTCACAGATTGTGCTCCAGTGGAATGAACCATCTTCATGTGTTCTTCCCCAGCTTTTACCAACCCTCAAGGAGTTTTGCATCAGGTCCTTTGATGCTGTTTTTCTGCCAAGAGTGCTTTACATCACTCAAGCTCACCAGATGCCGAGCTTCATATTTTGAGTGAGGGTAACTTTCCTGATGCATGGAAGGTGTTTACTCCTTTCGTTTGACCTTAGCTTTAGCTTGCTCATATTTGTCACTGGAGAGAAAGGTGATTAGGAAGATCTATGGCCCTCAGTACTGATTGCAGACAGCAGATATGCAGCACTGTTGGAGTGGGCAATTGCTGACAGAACTGTTTCAAATTCAGCACACTTTGGATCTCAGGCTCACATCTCCGTCAGCTCTATTTTAATATCTCCTAGCACAATTTCAATATTTACTTCCTGCAGAATAGAGAACATCTGGGATTTATGTGGCTGCTCACAGGAGTAAAGAAAAAAAAAAGAAGTGTTTCTGGGGCTTTGCCTATAAAAGCTTCAACTTTCTGAGCAAAGCTAAATGGTGTTTGGCAGTGCTGTAGTAGAAAATTAGAGAGAAAATGGTATAAAGACTCCTGTTAATACCAAAAGAACTTGCATTCTGCAGAATTTGGCATAGCAACAACCTGCATTCCCAGAACTCCCCCTATGTATTTGAAAATAATGAAGTGAGAACAAATTGGGCTTGTGGAGTACATTGTATGTGCCAACAGGCTTGTTTGTGTGTGTCTGAGATAAATGTGTGTGTGCCTGTGTGTATGGGGGGTAATTGTTATCTCTGAGTGCTGTGAGATCCCCTTCCTCCCCAAATCCACATCACCACTGCATGCTGTGAATAACAAAATCCTGGGCACTGCCATTTCTACCTCTAGACTCAGTTTCCTTGTAAAGAGGTTAATGCTAGCTAAGGCTGAAATGGTCGTCTCTTCCCACTACTTTTGAGGCATTTGGGAATATTTTTATATTCTTTTTGCTTTTAATTGCCATTGTCCCTGCTTCATCCTCTCCCTTGTTGCCACTTAGTCCTTGCTGAAGTGAGGAAATGGCTTTTACATGGTGTTCTGTAACTATTGAGATCTTTGATTATAAAAGGTGCCTGCTGTTTCTGCTGCCTTCTGTAACTGTAATTTGCCCAGGGAAGGAATGGGGAAGGCTGCATTGAGGGGGTGGCCAGAGCCTTAGGAAAGCCACCAGCATGAAAACACTGCTCTCCTTTGCCCTGGGGGAGGCCCTGTGTCTCTTCTGGCCCCTCAAAGGGAGCTATTTTTGTCAACAAAATAGGGCTTCCCCATGGTGTCAGGGCTTTGTTATCCCAGAGGAAGTTAGCTGAATTTCAGGACAGCACAGTATCTTCCATACCTTTGTTGCTGTGATAATTTATACTCTGCTGACAGCCTGCATCCGAGCTGACACTTTGCATTCAGTACAGTAAGAGCCTGGTGTGCTGCAGTAATTCCACAGCACTCCCACTCCTGCACTGCCATTCTTCTTTCCATGAATCCTGAGTCCTAACCTAGCTCAGGAGAAGTTCCTACACTGGGCTATGCCTGAGCCAGGTAATCTGTGCGAGGTAGAGTTGCTCAACTTCTTGCAAAAAGTCACAGCACACTTCTGCTAGCTCAGAGCTGCTGCTATTGTGAGTTTACAAATTCTCCTACCTATCCCAGCTCCTGTGTGCATACTTCTGGGTACCCCATGTCAGAAGTTTTCTCTGCTTATTTTCGTTTTTGAGCCTACAAATTTTTCAAAGTCAATGTTTTATATAACTACATAGTAATATTTGTATCCAGAATTCCTGTGTGTCTTACTGATACATGTCAAAGTCAGGGCACTGCAGGTAGGCAGTTAAGTCAAACTAACCCTTTAAATGTTGACAATATGGTGTATGCTCTGTGCATTTACTGCTAAACCATAAAGCAAGCCCCGGACTTCATGAAATATTTGGATTTACTTTGCATGTCTGGAAAGTCAGTCATGTATGAAAGTGCTGGGTGTACTGCACGTGCACAGAGCATCTGTGTTGTACATACACATTAGGAGTGATGCCTCCCAGGGGCATCTCTGTGTATGCAAGAAATGCACAGGCTGATGGTTGCAGAGCAGGAGGTTTGGTCTTCCAGGAAATCTTGCTGGGAGCAGATTCTTTGTGGTTCCATAGCAATGGGGATCCCCCACGCTGGCCCATTGTTTCAGAGAGGCCTTTGCTGAAGGAAAACCAGCCCCGTTTGAAAGTGGACTGGTCACTAGGAGGTGAAGTGTTCATTGTTGGGGGGAAAGGAAAAGCTCTGACATTTCTGTAATTGCTTTGCTGCTGTGTCTCATGCTGCAGCAGAGTCGTTCTGCATGTGTGGGTACCTCTAATAGAGAGCTATGGTGTCATTAATCTCAAAGGAACATCAAAACTCTGAACTGTTTCTGAGCACTGGTATAAATCAGTTAAGTGTTGTCCCTTCCACTCTGCTTTCCTAATAACTCTGATACATTCTTTCTCTTTTTTTTTTGACACATTTCTCCTTAAACATAGTGGTAAGATGTACCTCCCAACATGAATCACAGTTTGCACAGACTTCCATTCTTGGATTTTAACATCAATTTTACCTTAGGATAGTTACAGGTTGTCACTGTGCCTACTCAAGGTATATTATTTCCATATCATTTTTGTGTGAATGTGGTGGTATTTATTCATACACAAATAAAGCACATAGCCAGTGAATATTTTATTACTAATGTAGCATTTACAGCGCTTTATTGTTAACATAAAAAAATGGTACACATATAAAAAGCAAATGTTACAGCATAAATCACCCTAAATGTTCAGCCAGCATGACCATCTCATATAATGTTTCCATTTATCAATCAATATGTCAACATTCCTTGATGCTTCAGATGTAAATTATCACCTAAGGTGTCTTTAATCCTCAAAATGTCATCAGCTGAACCGAGCTCATTCAAGTTCACCTTTCAGCTTTTTCCCTGAGGTGCTCACTGTCCATCAAATAAGCAAAGGGGGCCAGAGGTTAATGAGTCTTAATTGGATTTATTATGGGACCATAGAGCACCTCAGGTGTGTCCTGGGACTGAGGAGCAATGTCCTGAAGGGGGGTGTGACGGAGCAGGAGCCAGGCTTTATCACACACTGTAACACTTCTTGACATGTTATGGTTCCCTGCATTGTCCCATGGAACCCACCGAGGTGCAAAGCTTGGTGCAAACCAAAACAGCCACATTTCAGTTTGGAGAGTACTTAAAATACATTTGTGAAGACTTCTGAATGACTGAATTATGCTGTGAGGCGAGCCCACTGCTTTACAGCTTCTATCATTGCTAAGATCTGGTGTTCTTTATTGCCCGTGATCCAGAAGAGAAATTGTATTCCCTCGCTGCAAGTAGGACAAGGCAAACCAAAAAAAAAAAAAACCCCTTCACTCACGAATTTTATGGCGATAATTTGCCACATATTAATTTTCACGTATCATTTGAGAGCAAACAAAGAATTAAAGTCGTTCATTCGGTAATAAAACTGTTTTACTCAGGGTTGTAATTAGGCTATATTATTTTCAGTTTCCCTTTGGAGGATTGGAGGCCATGAACAGAAAATGATTGTGCTGCTATTTCCTATGTCAAAAAGTCTGCTCATGCACTGGCTTTTAGCAAAAATGCCTGTAAGATCCTGGAGAAGTTAGAAGGGCATTGCATGGCCAAAATATACTGAATCCAAAATGCATTTTTTTGAATATTGCAACTACTGGTGTTTATATTTCTGTTTCCCAAAGTTTCACATTCTGCATCAGCTGCATTTTGCCAGTGTTTGGAGTTGTCATTTATAAATCATTTTGTCCTCTGATTTAAAACAGAAGCCAGGTACAGTGTCTGTTAGCTAGAAATCATATTCTATGAATAAAAGGTGTATGAAAGAGCTTTCAAGCAGCTCTTCACAGAGCTGTATAACTACTTGATAGGTCTGTTTGGGGTTTTGTTGGGTTTTTGGCTTTTGGGGGGGTTTAGGATAGGGGTTTTTTTGAGGTTTTTTTTAAATTTTAGTCATGCTAAAAGAAAGTATTTTTAATAACCAAAAAAAAAATTAAGTGTCAGTTTAGGTTACCAGTTTGAACAAAAATGATTGTTCATATTTCTAAGGATTTTAAGCTTCTTTCTGTATTTAACTTTTAATATTAATATTCTGTCTTTTTTAATAATGACTAAATCAGATTTTAGTATGAAAAAATATCAAAACCAAAAAGAAAGTCAGAATATTTCACTTTGAAAATATTAAATGAATACTTCAAACTTTGAAAAATAAACACCTTTTTAGCCCAAAAGTCTTCATGGACATCATCCCAGAAAGGCAATATTGTATGTGCAAACTACACACTTTTTAATTCTTCATTTCTCAGGTCATTAGTTTTTCATGATTTTTTCCTTTTCCCCTTCAAAGATTTTGTAGCTTTTTCAGGGGAAAACCCAACCATATTTGCCTCTAACACTATCTGCTTGGGCTAAATCTTGCTTAACAGTATGTGTTAACATTTGCAAAACCAATAAAAATTCAACCTAAAAGATGACAAACAGTAGGACCACTCTAAACCTCACTGCAGACGTAACTGCACTTTGGCTGAACAAATGTGCTGTTTCTTCCCGGGCATTGCAAATGGCAAATAATTTTAAATTGTTTCATAAATAAAGGATTTTCAGCCAGCAAAAGACCACCTTCATTTCCGAGCTGAAACTGGTAATTTTCTTGTGGACTTGCAGTTGTTAGGGAAGGAAAGAGAGTTATGTGCTGCTGTCTGCACCATCAGGTATCCTGCTTTGAATCCAATAACTGAGCTCAACAGCCTCAAAAGGGTATTAAACATCAATATCCTTTCCTCAGTGAGAGCTAATCAGTTCCATCTCTCTACATTTTGGGATAGCAAGAACTGTCTGGTTGCTGCAGGATTTATAATATTTATGGGTGCATTTTTATATTCTGTTTCCACCTGCCTTTGTTTCCCTCTCTCTCGTTGGCTTTATTTCCATGGGGTTGGGTGAGCTGATCATTGCCCTTTGTTTCCCTCTCTCTCATTTGCTTTATTTACATTGGGTGAGCTGATTGACGTCGCTCTGATTTTTACGAGCCTTCTGATGTTTGAATTTTTGTAATGTACTTTCCCATGGTTTGTAACATAAACAAAGATTGTTTATAAATTCCTTTCTGATAAAGGGACTTTTGATGGACTACTAGTTTGACCAGTGGGGTTGGAGAGGTGGCGATCTTATTCTCCAATTCCTGGTCATTGTCCAAAATCTGTATATATTGAGGTCAAGAAATAAACATTCTTTGTTGTGGTCTGACACTTGGTAGTGTTAGTGACATTCTTTTAGTGTGCTCTAGTGACAGATTGTAGCCCCTCAAAGGGGATCCAGGGCCCCACCTGGGGATGCCCTGCCACAGGAAAGGCTCCAGAGGTTCTGCTCAGTCACTGAGACTTGCATCTGGCTTTATTCCTTATTTTCACTTCATAAGGACAGCCCCCGGGGCGGAATGGGGATTCTTAGCCACAGCAGTGGCCAAGGAGTCTGCACCTCTCTGGGAGTGCTCATTCCTCTGGGCACCCCTGAGGGAGCTCCAGGAGAGCTGGAGAGGGACTGTTCACAGTGGCCTGGAGTGTAGGACAAGGGGAATGGCTTCAACCTGCCAGAGGGCAGGCTTGGAGGGGATACTGGGAGGAAACTCTTCCCAATTGAGGTGAGGTGCCCCTGGCACAGGGTGCCCAGAGCAGCTGTGGCTGTCCCTGCATCCCTGGAGTGTCCAAGGCCAGGCTGGATGGGGCTGGGAGCAGCCTGGGATGGAGGAAGGTGTCATCCATAGCAGGGGGTGGGAAAGGATGGGCATTGATGTCCCTTCCATTCCAAACCATCCTGTGATTCTGTGATTGATACCACAGCAGGACCCTGCTCCTGATTAGGCTGTCACAGCATTTTTATAATAACTTTTCTATTTTCCATTGCATCATCTGATAGCTTCATTCGGATAAATGATTACCTGAAGAAGATGAAAACAAAACCAAAAACCCCCAGGCATATGTGGTGTATGAAAGCAAATCTCATCTCCTATTAATTTTTAGGCTGTTAAAGGACACTTTCCTAGAGAATAACACATTCCTATTGTCCCTAAAATGTGAAATATAATACAAATAGCCAGTGGCAGCAAGGGATTTATTTGCTGTATGTTCAGGTGGGGTTCATCTGGTGGAGTTCTATCACATTCTGATGGATTTATGACAGTTCAATCAGAAGTACAACACTCATGTGCATGGGCTCGGCACCCGCAGGGACAGCACCGATTTCAGGGAATGCAATGAGCATTCCAGCAACAATCACAATTCAGGACAGCAGTGTCTTCTTGCTGGATATCACTGGCAACATCTAATTACGAAGAAAATGTCAATGCTTCCTCTTTATTACGAGCATTGTGGCTGCATTAAATCTAACTTTATTTGACAGGGCCTACTCAAAATTATTTCCTACAGAAATGTGCTATCAGACAGCAAGAGTATATCTTTGTCAAAACAGCAAGTAGTAGCTGCTGTTAAGCAGTTTTGCAAACATGGTACCTTCAGGCACATATACTGTATATCATTCTGCATTTCCTGATATGACAATTAGCCTTCAGTGTCAAGATAAAAAAGACTATGGATGCAAAAAATGGCTATTTCTTTTCTTTTGGTTGACTGTATCTGATTACAGCCAGATACTACTTCTCAGCATGATGAGTTTAAATATATTTTACTCTTTTCTTGAGGAAAAAAATGGAAATTGACAGCAGAGTACTTAACTGCTGAGATTCTTATGCTCACTATATGTATCTATGAAATGTAATTCAAGTGGCTGCAAACATTGACTAATCCAAGAATTCAAGCTTATTTGAGTTTTCTGTAGAGAAGCTGAGATTAGATCAAGTTGATGAGTTCTTTTGAGTTGCATATTACAATGTCATAAAAGACTAACTGAATATACCAAACATGAGCTGGGCTCCTGCTCTCAGCACCACCAAAGAATAGAATCAGGATTTGCATCTTCTCCTCACAGACAGCAAACCTCCTCTTTGATTATTGGAGGAGTTTTGGCAGATTGTCTCACTCAGAAGCAAAATAACATGAAAAAGCCTTATTATAGAGTCCGTCCTTGTATGTGGGTTTTATTATTGTAATTTTCTAAATGTGAGCTATTCTTCAGCTTTGCAGCCTGGAGGTGGCTTAAAAACCTGTCTGGGATGCTCAGTAACAAATTTGTCATAACAGTGTTCTGAAAAAGAAATCCTGGAATTATAAAAAAAACATGTAGTTAAAATTAGCCACTCCAGAGTCATCTCTGGAGCAGTCTGACCCTGAGGAGCTCTGCCAAGGGAGCTTGCCCTGGTGCCCAGTGAAACCCAGTGGGTTTGGTTGCTGAATGTGCCAGGGAAGGGCTGAGCCCTGGCTGGTTCTGCCCTCCTGCTCATGGCAGTGGAGAGAGCAGAAATCCTTGTGCAAAATGGGCAGTCTTGAGCACAGCCAAAATAATTATAGACCTTTTCCTTTGAATCTGCACCAAAAAAGTTACATTATTTTTTGCAGCTTATTACCTGAAAAGCAGACATAACAATGGAAGGAGCGTTCGTGATAAAGGGATGGAGCTAAATAAAGAGAACAATAAACATTGCTGGGATTAGGCTGTTGGGCAAAGAGCTGAATGCAGCTGAAAATCCAGAAAATCAGTTCAGGAAGATGAAGTTCATTGAGAGCAGGCATCAGAACCTGTGTTTCAACTACAACAAAAGCTGAAAATAAAATACAGAGATGGCCACAGCAGGTGTACTTTATACTTCCAGCTCTTATGAAACCTGCCAGAGAGCAGTATTGACATGTGGCAGCAGAGCATTTGAGTAGAAAAGGAGCATAAAGTTGCCTTGGCATTCACATCCAATTTAAGAGAAAAACACTGCTTGGATACCTAGAAAATACATATCCTCCAAATACTTCATATGGAGCTTGTGTGCTAATCAAGAGGACATTCAGGTAGGAAAGCAGTAAACAGCAGGCTTGAGCAAATGCTTTCCCAGCTCCTAAGCAGGAATTATTTTTAATCATAAGACATAAAGCATCCATTGGAGTAACCCCTGATCAGTGTCTCGCTGTCATGTGAGTTGTTTCATTGATTTCAGTGGAGCTATTTAAGGTAACTATGTGCTTAAGTGCTTGGCAGGGTGGAACCATAAAGAGACTACCCAGTTTTAGTAAAGATACTGACAAACACTGCCCTCTTTTCCACCCTATCTCCCATTTCATAGTTCTGTCCTTTAAGAAAACATTAATTCACTCACAATAAGAAAGGAGTCATAGACTCAAAATGCACCAAAACAGAGGAAGAGCCTTTTCCTTGCAGAGATTTCAGCAACATGCAATGACCTCCAAAAACTTTAATTAAAAGAGAAAATACATACAGAAGGGAACAGTACAAAGCTATAGCTGATAATTTAGTTCACCATCAAAAGTCAGCAAAGCACTGTGCTTCATGAAAAGCAACTGTCAGTCCTTGACCAACATCTACAAAACGTGCTGTGATGCACTGAAATATTAGGGGGAAAAAAGGAAACTTTTCCTGACTTCTTCAAACTGGGCAGAGGGTTCATATTCCTTTTAACTACCTGAGAGAATTAACTAATGAGGAAAAAAACCCACCATAAACCCAAAGTCCCCTGGGTTGTTAATTGCAGGTGTCTGCTTTGCAGCTCACCTGCTGCTTTGGCTGTTTTTTTTCCAGGACTGCCATCGTTAGCTGCTGCTGACCTCACCCTGTGAAACCACTGCACACACTGGCACAGAACTCGAGGTGCTGCAACCCCGTGTGCCATGCACCTGAGCTGTTTTTCCAGTGATTAATCCAGGGCAAGTGGTTCACAGAGAGCAGCCACCTTTCCTTTCACATTAGCCACAAGCCAACCGAATTCCCACCTCGGTTAGCAGGGGGAGGTGGCCAGGCACTGCCCAGGCTCCCCAGGGAATGGGCACAGCCCCAGGGCTGCCAGAGCTCCAGGGCTGTTTGGACAATGCTCCTGGGAACAGAGTGGGGTTTTTGAGGTGCCTGGGGTCAGGGTCACTGATTCTTGTGGGCAAATTCCAGCTCAGGAGGCTCAGAATGGACACAGGGCTAACTGACTTCTCTGACCCAGGGTTTCATTGTGTCCCTGCCCCTCCAGTGCTTCTTTCATTGGTTTCACCTCTATCCTCTTAAAAGCTTTGTGGACTTCTCATTTTGCCCCCAGAGAGATGGAAAAGCTCGAGCTGGGTGAGGGGACACCGTGGGAGTTTATCTTGACCAATTCTGATCAGATCTTGTTGGGTGCCAGTCACAAAAAGCCATGGCAGCAGTGAGTCTGTCTTGCCTTCATCTGTAAATGTCTATTTTTCACTTTGGGCAACATGTCACTCAAGAGAGGGGTAGGCCATGCAAATGTAGATCACTTTGTAGATTTTTCTCTGATTTTCAGGAAAAATCTATGGATTTTTAATCACAAAAGGTAGTCTGTATTTACACATTGTTTCCTGGGAACTTTTGTGATATTTTGTGATGATCAGGGCATAGGAGTTTGCCTGGGATGCATAAAGGCACACAAATTAAAAGAGGTAAGGGACCAACAACTTTGCTGCTCTGGTCCTGTGCAGAGACTCCTGAAGGAGGGCAGGGAGGTGTTTGCTTGAGTAGAAGAGGGTTGGCAGTGTTAAATTAGGGAATTAAACTGCAAGTAGCCAGGTTGGCCAAACTATCTGTCCTTAGTGCCTGAAGGCTCCCGTTGAATTCAAGGCATGTTTTCTTGCTGGCAGGTCTCCGTGGATATACCCTTTTCCAGGCATTAATGTAACTGATAGCATCACTTGAGTGGTGTCAGCTGGAGTGATATTTCTCTTTCCTTCACCTAATAGAGACTGAAAGGGCTCTGAAGTTCTGGATTTGGTTGTGTGAAAGTATGGGGTATTTAGGAAGGAAAAGGAAGAAAGGATGCAGGATTCCAACCCACGACAAAATCAACACAGTGTGATTTAAAGATCAGGGGTTGGAGCCTGCTCGTTGCAGACCTGTCTAGTCTAGGCTAAAGCAGGAACAAGGCTGAAGGAATACTGTAAAAAAGCCCCAAGGCTGAAGCTGGGACCTTTACCTGTACTATGACAATGTTTAACTACAGATATACAGCACTAAAATGTTCTAGTGAGAACTGGACTTGATAGTTTTTCCTCCAATGATGTTTAAAGTATGTAATTTTGAAAATAGAGATAACTTGATTGCAGACAAGTATATAGAGAGACTTATTGAGAATTAGAGCAGGTAACCACACAGACAAAACTTGCTGTACTCTGTTTTATTTACAATTCATGGTAAATTTGTTTTATTTAAACATCTCACTCCCATACAAAGTATGACTGGAATGCTTGGAGGAAACTGAACCTCCAATAAGGTCATTGAAGTATTTATTTCACCTTTTAATCTGCATGTTTTTCATCCATTAGAGGATGAAAATTTACAAATTTACAAATTTATTTCATTTACAAATTAAAAGTTCAGGAAATACTTTGATTTCTTCTGAATAAACCTCCAAACTCTGGCTTAATTTCAAGTTTTGGTTCTAGTCCAAAGCAGTTTAGTTGAAGCTTCACTAGTGTAAGGATTAAAAATAGATCTCACTGATTGCAACCTCACTTCTCTGGTAGTCACAGTAATCTCAGAGAAAGTCTTCTGGCTGTTAGTGTGACATCTGTAGTAGTACAACTGCATTTCTTGTTGAAGTGTGTTTCATCTAAACTGAATCATTTAGCAAATAAAAACCATTTAGTGAGATACAGTAGACGGATGCTGAAATTGGCCTATTAAAGATGCTTTAACAAATGGTGTAATGAAATTCTCTGCAGCTGAGACACCACACTTAATATGACTCAGAATAGATAAAGTAAATAGTGACTAAGAGTAACAGCACTTTACAGAACATAATTATCATTTAAGTGAGGTGCTTTGCAGATGTGAGGAATTTCTGCAATCCACTTTCTGCTGGCATTAAAGGTAGTTTTCTCTCGGTAGTGACTCAATGTGGAGCAATTTGTTTCATAACTGGAGAGTTTAAAACGTAGTTTGGAGGTTTGCTAAAATGTCTCAGACTCTTCATTTTGTGATGCTTTGAAACAGGCAGTGTATTTATGAAAGGTTTTCCCCTGAGCCTTTATTAGCCAACAACCACAAGTCCCCCACATCTTCCAGTACAAGCTCCTGTGAGTAGTAGATTTTCTTGTTGCCTGTGCAATATTTTCATATGCTGTGAGAAGTTTTACAGACAGAGACTTTAGTAAAATTCTGGCCAAATAATATACCATATGATTAAAGATTTCAAGTGCAGGGTGGAGCTACCTCTTTTTTTGATTAAATATAATAGGAAGATGAGTGTACTGTGTCTGACTGGGTTACAAATACGTCTGTGTTATAAAGATATACCTGTTCCCACTGTGATACAAACAGGAGCTCCTTGTAACCTCACCTTGCCAGTAGCTCTTTCAGAAATGTGGAGGCTGTTTGCAATTCTGTATGAATGAGGTTTTGCTTTCTGAGTAAAATTGGTTCTAATTTCGGTCTGATACACGTTCAGATCGGTGTCTCTGGAGTTATCCTCATGTATCAGTGACTCCTTCTGTTTGTGCAATACAGGCAACTAAAGGTTAAAAGAAAGGCTGTGTCTGTTTCATACAGTCAGGATCCAGAGCCTAGCCTAGTCCAAAGCCAAATTAAGGGAGAGATCATGCACTGTTCTTCACAGCCCTTGCAGTCATCATTTTCTCCTGGGCGGGGGGAATGCTCCCAGGCAGGGCTCTGGCAGGACAAACCTCCCCAGATGAGGTGGAAGAGGCTGGCACACATAACTGGGTCTGTCTTCTTAGGATGTGTTCTGAGATCCATGAGTCCTGAGCCAATTTTCAGTGGGTGAATTACTTGATTAATTGGTTTGCTGTGATACATGCTATCGATGAGCAGTTAAAAGGCCTTTCCACTTCATCACAAAGCATTTTATTTTGCTAGATATTCTTTTTTATTTAATACACAATCTATTCAGCAGCTGATTGCTGACTCTACAAGGTTTTTATAAGTGTTGCTGCATGTTCTAATAGTCACTATAGTTATTTTAAGGTTTAATGTTCACAGTGCTTCAGAAACAAATGGCTTTTCAGGGTCCATATTATTTTATCATACCAGTAATGAGCTATTACATGAATATGGAACAAGTTTTATGTGACATAGCAGAGAAACAGTATTAATTTTCCATACCATTACATTCTCATTTTGAATTAGCAAAGGTGTGACTGAGAACCATTTCTAAAACACATTGTGCCATATATGCCGTTTGAGGAATGTCTGACAAGGAGTTGCTGCAGTTAGAAGGAGGATAAATGGAACTTTTAGATGAAAATCCCACCTAAGATGCTGCACAGGAAAGGCTGACCGTACTGTTTAGATACTGCCCAGTGGCCCAAGGAAGTCCTGCAGTATCCCTGCAGGTTTGATTTAATTTCTCTCAGCTGGACCCCACAGTAAGGTCACTCAGAGGTCTGCCCTTACCCCCTGCTTTCCCCTGTAACAGATTTTGTTTTGTCTTGCTGCCTGCAGCACATCTTGCTTGTGGTTTTCCACCTGGAAAGGACCTCCATGGGTTGCACTGGAGTGTTCCAGGTAGAGATTAGATTTAGGGCCAGGCAAATTTTTTTCGAGGGACTAAGTTATTTACACGCAGGAGTTGGAGCCGTCCCAAAACTCCTCGCTGAGCGGATAAAATCCAATCTGCTGAATAAAGTATTTCAGGCTAGATCCAATTGTGGGCTTGGGCTATCAGCACATGGGGAAATCAGAAAGCACTTGGGGAGGTGGGCAGGGGCTGCCCCCTGTGCAGGCTCCCGGGGAGCATCCTGCAGCCCACAGTCCCGCAGCTCCCGTGCTGCTCTGCACCCAGACACCCACCACCCACCACAGCCTCCCCTCAATTCCAGCTGGCACTCCTGCACCTCCAGCTGTGTCCCAGCTTGGTGCTGGCAGTCTGATTTCCCTTCCACACCTCAGCACTTTGCACTTGTCTTCCCTGAATTCCATTTTCTCCATTTCAGTCTGTTTCTCCAATTTATCAAGATCACTTTCCTAAGTCTGTCCCTGAGAGATTTCCCAGCCTCTTGTCAGCTGCATGTTCAGCAGTGGGTTCTCTTTTCTAATTACTCACTGTGTAAAAAGCAGTACCACTGCCACTGATAAAGCACAGTAATCATTCTTTTGCAGCCTGCAGAATTTAACCAGCAATGCACTTCTGCCCTAGAAGGCTGTAAATGGGCTTTAAAAAATCTTCAGAAGGTATATAGTTATTTATTTAGATGTAACAGTTTTATCAATTCCTGTGGAATCCAATTGATTTCATCCCAGTGAAAACCCAGGTGAGTGAAGAATGCAGCCCCTTTGATAAATTAATAATTGAATGTAATGAATTCTTAATCATGGCTCTTGTTCTGCATTTGGTGACACAAGGTGCAGAGAACCCAATTAATTCCTTGCCACCCCCATTTCATTCAATGAACAGTTTCCACACTAAATTCAGGATTTTTATAATCTAGCAGAGGAGTAATATTGGATATGCTGTTTTTTACCTTTTAGTTTTTAGAGTGAACTATATATTTGCAGTGTCTGAGACTTCCTGAAGTTATTTCAGGGTTTTTTGTAACTTACATACTTTTTTACATACTTTTTTAAGCAAAAAACCCTCTTGTCTTCCACAAGTGTGGGTTTCACTACTTGTATTCTACCATTGTGTATAAAGATGTGCACTCATCCACCTCCAAATTATGGATTAAAATTATCATCAAAATTATAGATCAGATATTTATGTGACAAAAATTATCCATTAAAAAAAAAATCCTGAAAATCGGGTCAAGACTGGTGTGTGGGACTGTAAGTGGAAGTCATCCACAATGCAGAAAAAAAATTGGCTTAAACCAATTTAAACCAGGAGAAGCCTTGCCCATGTTACAGGAAAATCAGCCAAATGCACTCTGCTATTTCATCTCACTCCAACATCGCTGTTTGTTTTGCAGTTCCCATTTCCTGCAGCTGCACACATCCCTGGTGCTCATGATCCTAATTCACCTTCTTATTGCCCTCACGGGGAGATCTCGGTATTTTTTCTGGAAGGTGGGATTACAAACAGCACCTCCCAACTGATCTCCCCTTCTCTTACCCTGCCTCGGGTACCTGGTGCCCCACTGGCCAAGTGCCCAGCCAGAGCTGCTGCTCAGTCTCACCTCCCTGCCTTAGGACGTGGCATTTCTCCTAAGTGTCCTTGATCTCACCATAGGATTTTTAAGTAGAAACTCCTCCCTAAGATTCTGATTTTTTTCCTCCTGAATTATTTTAAAGCAAGATATTCTCTAAAAGGATTTATAACTTACCATTAGAAATCCTCTTCATTGCTTTTTAGCCCTTTAGGATTTTGTCAGGATTACTAACGGGATTTTTATCACCAGGGAAATATGGCTTCAGACATTATATCTTAAAAAAAATAAATCTGAAGCATAGACTGCCAATGAAGCAGCCACCACATTTATATTCTCTCCAGAACAGCTTGTCTTGTAAACCAGAGGATACTTTAGCAAGGTGTTTTAATTTTTTATGTGTCAGAATAAAGCAGATTTCTGGCTGAGGAAAACCATCTGTACAGATGACAACTTGGCCATCGTGCTTTCCCAGTTTGCAACGTGTGTCTGCCATCCAGTTTTAGCCATGCTTTCACCATGTTTTGCTGCAGCTGCATCCCTCATTTGGGTCCCATACTTAAACATATTCTTAAATCCAGTTCTGCTAAGCTGTTCACTCGGGATTGTAAGAACATGCCTAAATAAATCAAGTGTTTTCCTTCATCAAGGCCTCTCTTTTTGTGTATAGAGGATGAGCAAAGAAGGAATTAGGGACGTCAGACCTGTGCTAGACCCAAGAATCTCTGCAGGGCAAAAAGAAGTTCTGTCCTGCATTTACCTCTGGGCACAGGGATTACAAAGTATTGACAGGGTTAAAAACTCAGGTGGGCAGGAATACAAGAGGGAACTGTATCTCTGACTTTATTTAATGGCTTTGCTAAGTGGGTTTGCTTGTCCAAGGCTGTTATCATCCTCCTCCCTAGAGGGAGGTCGTCAGCAGGTTTTCACAGTCACAGCTTTCTGCACATCCATGACACCAATGGAGGCTGTTCACAAGCAGTATTTATGTAGAGACTGTCCCTGACCTGTCACGTCTCCACTTTCTACCTTGTGCATCAAAAGCTGGGGAATGGGAGTCAAACTGGGAAGGAAATGGACTGGAGAAAATTGCAGGAGAAAGTGTCAGCCTTAGATATTGGTATCAGCTATGAAAGAGCTGAAACCCAAGCAAAAACAGATTTTGCTTCCAAAAATGCTTCCCGATGATCAGATTCCCTTTGTTGTTTGTCAAACGAAGGAAGAAATACATTTCCTTTCTTCTCCCTCTAAAACTGTCCTCCTAGGGTGTGAAGAAGAGCCCTGTGTCTTCAGTGAGCTCTTTCTGCCCACATTCCGCCCAGAGAGATGAGAAAAGGAAGACTGGATTACTGTCAAAGTTCCAGATTGGAGCAGAAGCCCTTAAAATAGGAGGTAGAAGCTCAGAGTTTCTGACAGTGTTTTTCCAAGTCTTTGTTTTGCCCAGGAGGCAGATTCCCATGGCATGCCCCTGGGCTCCGGATTCACTGAGGCTCTGCATGTTCTTCTTGTAAACTGGTCAAAAACCATTTTATAAATAATTGTTTTGTTTAGGAAAATCCTGTGGGTTTTTTCTGCTCTTTGTTTGTTTTGTTGTGGTAGGGGTTTTTTCTGATCAATAAAGAACAGAGTTAATTAGTTAAGATACCTGATGCTGCAGGGGTTAGTGGGTCGCATAAATCTTTTAGAGCAAATAACTCTGGGGTTTTTCATTCCAAAAGGTTTATTTCAAATTGTGTGTCTGGGGAGCTACCACCAAGGCTATTTCAATTTTATATCAACTATAATTATTTAAATGACCTTTAATCTGTTACACCCTAGAAAGTCTGAAAGGCTTTCACAGGAATGAAGTCCTGTGAGTGCAACCTTTCTAGCCACTTAGAGGATTATCCTTGGGAAAAGCTCAGTGTTTTGGAAGGAGTAGACTTTCTAAAAACTTCTAGATCACTTAAGAACAAATTTGGATTAATTAACAAGTGCACAGTGCAGAGGTTCCTGGGAATGGCAGAAAGTCCAAGCAGTAATAAGCACAATCCATCCAGACCCAAGTGCCAGGGGCTCTGTCAAGCTGTGACCATATGATGTCCATGAGCTGCGTGCTCATTTTCTGTTCATAGCAGAAAATAAGTCGTCCTCCAGCTCTTCATTTTCCTGAGGAGTATGAGGAAGTTTTGCAAAAACAAAACAACAAAAAAAAAGGAAAACCTCGCAATAAAACACTGTTAATTTTTAAAGTGATGAGTACAATCCTCCCAGCTGGTGGCTCTCTGCTGTTTACAGCAGCGATCTCTCTGTTTATGTATCTATGGCAGGCCAGGAGTGATAAATGTCCGGGGGCCATGGGGCAGCTCCTCTCAGCAGGCAGCTCCATCACAGAGCCCCTGGAGCAGAATCCCCACTGCCCCTCCTCGCCCAGCCCGGGTCACCTCTGTCCCTGCACGAGCTGCGTGTTCTGCTTCTGCTCCACTAAATTATATAGCTCAGGAATCATGCAACAGGATTAAAACGCCTGTGATCTTTGAAAAGAAATCCATGTCAGGTAACTCTCATTTCCATCCTTGGCTTTGACCCTTCAGGCTTTAATCAGTTTTCATTTTTAAGCTCATCTTTGAACCCACGAAGGCTCTCTTGTCAAAGGCAAGATATCATGGCTAATCACTCCATTTCAAGAGCTGGGCTTTAAAATTAAAATACCTGATATTCAAGTTCATGGTAAGGACAGGAAAAGTCATTCTTAAAACAAAAGTTATCAGGACTTATTTCTACCTCTTCTGTGCCACCCTGAGCCCACGGCAAAGCCCTGCAGCCAGAGCCAGCCCTGGGCAGCCCTAAGGGACAGGCACATGGCACCTCCTTTCCTGAGACAAATTTCACAAAATCCAGCCTTGGCAGCTCACCTCCTGCACGGGTTTGTTTTAGCAGGGGAGCAAACAGTTTAATTGCTCAGATTCCAGGCCCTGACCTCAACTAACCTTAATTAATTAATTAGATATCGGCACAAGTCATCAAGCCTGTAGGTGAGGAGAGGCAAAAGCTGCTATTTTGGAGCATGATCTAGGACCTGCATATTTGCCTTTGCCAGAGGAAGGGAGTGGGAAAAATGCTTTGCATTGCTGTTCAGACAAGATCTGGTGCAGCTGAGGTGAGGGAGATGTGAGCAGAACCAGGCATTGGGGCTGGAGTAGGAAAAGCTTCATGGAGACCTCAGAGCCCCCTCCAGCGCCTAGAGGGGCTCCAGGAGAGCTGAGAGGGACTGGAATGAGGGCCTGGAGTGACAGGACAAGGGGCAATGGCTTCAAACTGTCAGAGGGCAGAGCCAGATGGGATACTGGGAAGAAACTCTTCCCTGTGAGGGAGGTAAAGCCCTGGCAGAGGGTGCCCAGAGAAGCTGTGACTGCCCCATCCCTGGAATGTCCAAGGCCAGTTTGGACACTGGGACTTGGAGCAACCTGGGGTAGTAGAAGATGTCCCTGCCCATGGCAGGGGGTGGAATGGGATGGGCTTTAAGGTCCCTTTGAACCCAAACTTTCCATGATTCCATGATAACTTTGTGCTCTCCTACAGCAGCTATCCTGCAGGAGTTCAGGTGGCTGCTGTCACCTTGGGGTGCTTGATGGCCATGCCTGGTTTGCCAAAGAGCTGAACTGACTTTTTGGAAACTAAAACCACATCAAGGCAGAAGGGCTGCAGCTGGAATGAGTGTCAGGTGCTGTCTCAGGCAGGGGTTGGTGCCAGCTTCTCCAACAGAGTGGGGGTCCTTTCAGGCAGAATTAACCCCAGGTAAAGGATTTTAATCCCCTCTAGGTAGTCTGGACATTGAGGAGGGAAAGGTCCATTCAGAAGAGGGGCTTAACTGGACAGAAACCCCTTTCTTGGTTCCAGCCTCTCCTGAGTTCCCCTCCTGGAGCAGCTGCCCCTGCTCATGGTGAGGTGGGGGCCCAGGGGGACCTGGAGCAGTTGCAGCAGTTCCTGTCATACAGCTTGGGTGGATGTAACTCAGCAGGACAGAAGCTTGTTTGTCTGCAGGCTCGGGTTTGGGATATAACAGCTTCCTTTGGGAAGGAAAACACAGCTTCCCTGAATAATTTATGGGTTTTCCTTAATTATTCAATATTAGGAGCCCATTCTCTGGTATTGAGATCCCAGATAAAATGCCAACGGTATGTTATGTCTCTAAATCTTATTTTCAGGAGTAGTTTAAGGCCAAATTTTCAAGGTTATAAAAGCAACTTAAGATAGAGATAGCAATTTTCAAGACTAGTAATTAAGCCAGGCATCCAATTCCCAGGGAGCTCAACCTCTGTAGGCATTTAAATGTGTCTTTTGGCACCTAATGACCTTGGCATCTTTCTCAAGAACAGAGAACAGAGGGAGTAGAGATGACTTCCTATGCCTGAATTGCAGTGGAAGTTTTTATTAAGTAGGAAATACAAAAATATCTTTCAGCATGTTTATTTTGTTAGCTGCTCTCTCATGACACAGAACAAAAGATGAGACTTGTAAAAAGCTGAAGCAACCACCAATCTTGTTGTTTTGAGGCTGCACAAATAAGTAATGCCATGTTTTTCTTCTGCTTCATTTAAAATTTTGTGACTGAGCCTATGGTACCAACTTTATGTGGCATCATTAGAATGCATACCCCAAAAATAACTTTACACTATTCATTTCTTAGAAGTCTGAAATGTGACTAACAAATGCTAAATCTTTTAGGCGTAGTCTTCCCAGCTGTACACCACTACTGCTTGCCTTGGCAGATCCCCAGCGTGGCTGGGAGTCTTCTCTCTGCTTTCTATCCTCAAAACGTTTTCTGGATCAGAGCTTTTGACAAGTAAAGGGTGTGGGAGTGTCACGTTCAACAGCTCTGAATCATTAGGAAGAGGCTGAACTGGAGTAAATCAGCATTCCTGCTCTGACCAAGCTACTCTTATATTTGCTTTTCTTAGCTGAGATCCCAATGCATTTAGTAAAGATTTAATTTAGATTAATGCTTTAAAGTGTTAATTGAGGAATTTTTTTTTTTTACATAAATCATCCATTTTTAATGAAATATTGCTTCAGTTTACAGATTTATCTATATATGGGCATTTTTTTTTATTTAATAATCGAATTCTTAATTGAAACTACAACAACTTAATGTGACATTTTAATAAATAATAGGGAGTGGTGGAAGAACAGGACAGGAATTCCCATAACCCTGGCATGAAGTTTATCTAGCTCCCACTGAGTGTGTGCTAACCATACCCCACTCCAACTTCTGCTGTTCTAAACTTCTGATCACTTACAAATGAAATTAAGAACACTAATTATTTAAGGAAATTATATGGTAAATAATTGTACTCGTTTAAACAGTAACCTGCTTGTGGATGATTCACAAAGAGGGAAAACAGGATGCTTTATTTAGGGCAAGTTATTCACTACTATGAAGTGATCTGAAGTGCTGATTCTTGCCATTTAGAGAGCAGTGTCAAAATTTATTAAATACTTCAAGAAAGAGTCACGAGAATATTGCATAGCACGGTTAGTGTTTGTTTGTAAGACTCTGTAATGTAATGACTGCTTAGCATGAAGGTTTGGCTCAAGAAAATCACCCAGCACTCCAGACTGGTGTTACATTTTCTTTACATGGATCTCAGATCTGAACAGCACTGCCTTGCTAACCTTATCTTGCATGTGGAAACCAGGGGAAAACGAATGAAATGTCAGAAATTATTTTTTACCAGTCTCTTGCTTCAGAAGATCATTTTAAAAACTTCAGCTTTTTACAACAGGTTTTTATGGTGCCCAGACAAACAGCAGCAATTCCTGCTGTTTGTGTTACTTGACAGCTGTCAATCAATCACTGTTGAAATTTGCTTCTTTGTTATGTGTGTTTTATGAAAAAAAAATAGGAGAGTATCACACAACCTGAGTGGATTTCATTAGCATAATGACAATAACACAGCATTTCTGGAGAGAAAAAGAGCATAAGGGAAGTTTGACTTGTCTTCCACCCCAGTGCTGGCATGGAATGGGAGTTTTCCAAACAAGGAATTCAATCTAATTTTCTGAATCTCTAGACTGATATTGGAAATAGGAGAGGGAAAAGAGAAGGGATTATTTCAAGCGAGGGGTTATTGCTATTGAGCCTGAGCAGGACACACAGGAGATGCCTGGCTTAGTTTGAGCACTTCACCTTCTCACTGTCTGACTTAGCCTTGATGAACAAGGCTGTGGCTTTTGGCTGTGTTCTATTTTGCTGAGGACACTTATCTTGACATATGTCATATATCTATCTATCTATCTATCTATCTATCTATCTATCTATCTATCTATCTATCTATCTATTTATCTATCTATCTATCTATCTATCGGTATAGATATAGTTATAGATATATATATATAGATATATAGATAGATAAGATACTTGAATGGCTCAGTTAATATTATCAGGATGCCCAGAAGCAGTACTACAGCATCTGTGGTATAGGTGGCTTTTGGCACCAGCTAAGTCAGCAGCACTTCTGAGTTGTTACTTTTCACCTGTAGCAAAAAATAGAGATGATCCCAGAGTCCTCTCCAGGTCAGTAACTAGGGATTCCTCACAAATTTCACCCTGCATGAACTGGTGTGTGATAAAGCTATTTTTTTAAAGCCTTAAATGTATTGGCCAACCTGTTTGTGACTTTCCATATTGTAGTCATACAAGAGGTATGCTGATTTTCCCCAGCTAAACACTGAAAACCTAGTCCCAGTGCTTTGAAATTATTACTTATTACAAGACTCCAAGGGAAAAGCTTGTGATAGGAGGCTCAGCTTTGAAAATACAGCCAAATTCTTTTTCTGTGGTAGCTAGGGAACAGGCTTGAAAACCAAGCTTATCCACATATGTGCATATAGGTGTGCACATTTGAAATGTGTGTGTGTGTATTCTGAAGCTTTATATATATATATGTAATCACAGATCAATATTTTTGTTTATATGTTATCCATTTAATTGTATATTAAAATCAGCCCATGCTAAATCATAATTCTTAAATGAGGAACCAAAGTTTTTCCTCCTTGCACAAGACATAACCTATAGAGTGTGCCAAGAAAAATACCACAGTTTGTGTGCCAAGGCACTGGAGTTTTGCTGGTTTAAAGAAGTTAAATATAACTCATTTTGTAAGATGTTGTTTAATGAAAATTCTTGCTTTCTTTCACACTGGTGCTGTTTATTTTTGTCAAACCCTGGCTGGTTTGTTAAATATCACTAAATGAAATGATATTTACAAGTCTGCAATGCTCCCACGGACCAGGTGCAAAGACTTTATGTATCTATCTAGCTACATTTTACATATATATATTCTTCATTATATATAATCAAAAGGAGAAATTAATGACAAATTCCCACCTACCCATCATGAGGCATTGAATGTCATCTCATCTTATCTTTATTCAGTTTATTGCTCAGGGAAATGGATCAGACAATACAGCCCAGAAAACTGAATATCCAGGAACTGTCTATGACGCTTTCCAGCAGATTAAGCTTTGCAAACCTTCTCATGGACTCAGCTCTTGATTTTACCAGAAACTTCTTCACAATTCCCAACCCAGCACAGCTGCTGAGGTTTGAGTCTCATCCTCTTTGCAGTCCCAGCCCTCAGGAGGAGCCTGTGTGTGTATCTCTACTGCAATAAATCTCCCTCTATTTTTAAATAATAGCTATAAATACCTTCCCCTGGCCCACAGCTCTTGATTCCTCACCTCTGCAGCCACATTTTCGGTGTTGATTTTGCAGCTGGAGGCTTCACCTGTGGACTGTGCCTTGGGAGACAAGTTGCCCCTCCAGACGTGGGGTACGAGGGGGGACCCTAGACACAAAGGAGAGCCTTAAGAGATCATTAAGAGAGATCTTTGAGGTCACAAAAGACCTCAAGGAGTGTGAAGTCCAGCCATCAGCTCGGCATCACCACTACTCACCATTAAACCATGGCCTCAAGTGCCACATCCACACGTTTTGTTAAGACTCCAAGGATGGTGACTCCTCCCTCCTCTTCCCTGTTCCAGTGCTTGGCAAGACATTGTTCAATGAGTCACAGCGCTCTGTCTGGCTCAGATCCTGTTAACTTCAGCCACTGAACCCTCGAAAACAATGATAAAAAAACTATAAGTCAAAAAGACTTTTACACAGTAATCAAATTTCCATCTCCCAAACAAGTAGTTTATTATAACTTTAAAGCCACAAAATGTTTCCTATATAAAAGTCTCCACAACACGTAAAAAAATACTCCTGTCCCTAAATAAGCTAAAAAAAAAAACATCTCTTCTAAAGTAGAAAACTAATTAAAGCTTCTGAGTGTTGTTTCTATGTGTTATCGATAAGAAAGAAAAGAATATAAGAAAAAGTGTTCTAAAAGTTTTATTCTCTTATTATTCTTTAATTAATAAATATTTTTCTTTATACCCTTTAAGCCTACTTTACTCTTCTCCAAATCCTATCTCACAACAAAAAAATAAACCCACCACATAAACCAGTACATTATCCAAAAACTCTCAAATTAACAGACCAAAAATCACGGCAGAAGCTCAGCACTGTGGGTGCTGTCAGCATCACTGCAAGCTCTGTGTCACAGATAGCTTTTCATTTATTTGGGTGTTTCCTTTAGGTACATTGGAAGAAAGCTGCATTTTCAGCCAATTCCCTTGGTTGCCCTGAATTATAGACAGGAAATAGTTTCCACATATTTTTTTCTCAAATTGCCAGGTAAAGCTGATGATGTCAGTTTAATTGATTACAGTATGGCATCAGTCAAACACTAGTCTCTAATTTTTTTCAGATGCCAAATAGAGTAAACAGAGCCACTTATGGCTGAGCATCTCAGCCTTTCCTTCTTTGGGTGTCGAATTTTTCTGCTAAATTCTAAGCTATTTTGGATGATCCAAAGAGCAACACATCACATTCACCACATCACTAACAAAGTCTTAATTCTGGCATCCACGTGCAGTTGCTGCATCAAACAGGCTAAATTTATGACAGCAAGTCTAATTCAAGCCACGCTTTTGAGTTCAGTCCACCTGAGCACAAAGACGATTTGATTGATAGGAAAAACGTGTGATCTATCTGTCTCTGGGGTGCCATCTTTTCCCATTGTCCCTTGGAGCTCTCAGTTCTGACACCACTGAAAACAAAGGGTCAGGTTACTGCTCAAAATGGAATGATTTTATGCCACTTACTAATGCAATTTCCTTGTAGGCAAGCCAAAAGAGGATGGAAGAGCTTGACATGCTTTTATGCCCCTTGAAATGTGGGATTGAAGACCATATTAGCACAAACATATTTGCTCCATCCCTTTCTTCAAATGTATAGCTAATGCGTTCTAAAATTAGTCTGAATCAGGTTTCCCCATAGAGTAGGAATGTGCTTGTTTGAAATTTTTTTACCTTGATTTCTGACATGCAGTATCTGAGCTGTATTTGAAATTTAGTTACGAATAGAGACAGCTTATTGATAGACAAATGATACCCCTGGTGCCTTATCTTCCTGTTATTTTGACATTATCCTTGTAATTGTGATTGTGAAACTTGAAAATTAGCAAGATGGAATTATCTGATACAAAGAGAATGCAGCAAATTTTGCAACACTAAGGTGGAAGAGAAATATATCCGCAACCATTTTCCTGTAATCATTTCAGGTGTGTGTTTGTGTTTCAGAAACTGCAATTCATTCTTCATAGCTCCTTTCATCCAGAAGAAATGGACTACAAGGTGTTTTATAGACTGTGGTAATTTAACTTACAGCAGTAATATAGGCACAACATGGCAAACAGACCTTCTAAACTGGCAGAGCAATTAATTCGTGCTGAACATTAAGCACCTCAGTAGCCCCAAGATGAAATCCACTCGGAGACTGCTGACAGGCCATTTTAATGATAATCACATGCTTACAACCTTTGCTGCGTGAAGGACTTCGTTTACCAACACTTGAACAGTAAACTGAAGAAAGAGAAAATAGGGAAGACAATAAAGAGTCGCTCCCAGGTAAAAAGTTTTGCCCTTCAAGGGTTACTGAAATGGCCACACTTACTGCTGCTTACTGATACTGTGCCAAGATGTTATTTCCATTTGGATATGTCACTGAAAAGAGCAAAACATTGCTCACTCTTCTCCTTATGGTTAGTGGTCAATCTTGTGGTGTCAGTGTGTTGAATTCTAATATTTTAGGCTCATTAAGAACAGTCCAAACTGTTTCCCACAAGAAAAAAAAAATTGAAATTATCACAAAGATGTGGAAAAAGTAAGAGCCAGCCTTCTTCTTCATGGAGTTGGGTTTGTCACCAAAGCCAATGGAGGAAATTCCTTAAAATTACCTTTGTGTTTCACATAGGTAGGTAGGAAAATGTGTCCTGTAGAAAGTGACATTAATTCTGGATGATGTTGCAACTGAGGGTTTGAGTTCAGGGCTTTGGTGAGCAAAGGAAAGGAAACACAGAGGATTGGGCCAGATTTGATCCTCTTAAAATCACACGATGGAAAGATTTCAGGCACTCGGTGAGATTTGTGCACAAGGAGTTGCTTCTTAGAGATTTCTGAATCCTTAAGAGGTTTCAGTGTTTAGGATCTGGTTTGTATCCTCTTGTCTGTCTAATGGGCATTTCGTGGATTTTTCCTGTATGAGCTTTGGATGACAGATTGTCTTCAATTTCAGTGAGACACATTCAGTCCTCTTGACAGTTCCTTGGGGTTTGTTTGGTTTTTTTATATAAACAGATACATTTTTAAAGCTATGTAGATTAACCAGTTGGGAAAAAACCCCAACATTTCTCTCATCATAATGAATATAAGTGCACTCTGAAAGAAGTATCACACAAAATGAAGGATGCAGAGATGTGTGCTGACTCTATGCTGACAGCAGTGAAAGTTTGGCAGAATACATTGAAACTTCTGTCATTAGAACTATTTTATTGCAGCTGGGAATAGCAAGAACTGTGAGAACTGATCATTAGAGACAATAAAAACAATGTTTGGTTTTTTTCTCCACATAGGTAAATCACATTTTGAGAGGTAATTGATAAGCTAATGCTACAGAGCCAGCTGTAAATAAACCATCCATCCCAAAAATGATATATACACTTTCTTCAGTCACAATTCTAAGCCTCCATCAAAGATCTAATTTCCTCCCTTTAGCAAGGGAAAATACAAGCCTTTATCAAACAGTAATCCTTTTAACAGAAATGCCAATTAAAGCTACCCTGTTCTTTATGCTAGATGGGTTCTTACCATCTGTCTCGCAACTCTGTACTGTAAATAAGAAGGAAAATAAAAGGATTCTCAGTTTATTATAGCTTTAACTGTAGAAAACAAAATTCAAGCGTTCCCCTGATGTCAACAAATATCTTTCTTGGCACCCATTGGAAACAGAATTGTACTCCTGTAGTTCTGCTTGAATTACTGAGTTTGGGCTTAGTGTTCAGGGTGCAGGGCTGAGAGCTGGGTCCTGGAACCTGCAATTCAGGGCTGGCAAGACTTTACTGTGGGCAAACAGACCTTTGAAACTCCTCAGGCAAATGACACAACAGCCACTAACAGGAGTGGCAGCAGCTAGAAAAATATTCAATGAAAATTGTGGAGGTGGGGGCTGCAAATTGTGGGTTGGAACTTTAAGTTCCCTTCCAACCAAACCATTCTGTGGTTCTATGAAATGTCCCTTTACATTGCTGATTAAAGACTTCTTGGAACAAATCAGTAATTTCTCATCAGCTACATTAACACTGTGACTATTTATTTGGAAATGGGATGTCTTTTTTAGACTACCAAAGCTAGGAGAAATCTGCATTTTGCTAAGAAATTGCATCAAAGCAATGTCCTGAATCATATTTCAAAGTAAAATCTCTGGCATGCTCTCCTTTCTCTCTCATGCCTACATACCTGCCTATCCTACAGCTCAAAAATCAGGAGGTGTGACAACGAAGTTCATCCACACTAATGCCAGTTTAAAAAAGAAATGAGAGTCACTACTTCTCAAAGCCACAGCCTATTTTCAGAAAAGTACCATGAAAATAATGAAAAGATGCTCAAGTCCTCTTTTCCATAATGTGTAAGCCTATTTTAAGCATTTCATGACCCCTTTCCTTTGATTTTTTAGCAAGTGATTCATAAGTTTATTTCCATGTCCTGTGGGAATGATATTCTCACAAGCTTTTTCTGTTCTGGCAAAGGCCTGATCAGTTGGCCAAGAGGAAATTGCGCAGAAAAGCTGCAAGACTCCAAATTTATATAAACTGATTAAAAATGGCATTAAATGTTATTAAAAATGGTGTGTAGAGATGTGTGTTTCCTCCTCTCTACATTGGCTCTGTTTCCCAGGGGTTCCCCTGCTTGTGGCAGTGGCACAGGGGGCTGGTCCAGGGTGGGAAGGGTTCCGTGTTTGGCTCTTGCTTAGGTTGTGACATTAATATTGGGTTTGATAGATGTCTCCTATGATGAATTCAGCATGTTATTCTGGCAAATTTTTGAACATTCTATGGATTTTCTAACATGGGGCAGGGAGTTCAGGGAGTGATTGTGTGACAGGTAGGAAATCAAATATTTGCTCATTTCAAGTAGTACGAAATTTACTCAAAATACATCCTTTAAACCCCTTTTTAGATCCAGAAACATAGAAAACATTTGTTGTATCAGGCATAACGACAAAAAAACCAAAGTTAGGGTTTTATCCCACCTGCATGTCATAAGGCAGACCCCAATGCATTTATTCAGGATTGAATTAATAATGTTCTTAACAGAATTACCTTTTGTTGGCCTGAGTTTTCCTTTTCTCACATCTTAGTGTCTGCTAGTCCCATGGCTCTGCAGATTATTATTTCTACTTCAGACACATATTCCCTCAAATTCTTGGTGGGTCATCACTTTCCCTGGGATTGGAGCAGCAAAACCTCAGCACCCTTGGTATTTGGGGAATGCACCAGGAGCCTTCCTGCCAAATGATTTCCCATCCTTTTAATAACTCCTTTAACTCTCCCATCTCCAGTTTGATGGCTTCTCTTTTACTGCAGAGTGAGCTTTCCTCTTAAAGTTAATGACACCCTTCGGTTTCTAAGTACGCAGTAAATTGGTCCCAAGGTGTCTTTTGACTTTGGCTTGTTGAAACATCCACCCCACTCCTTCCCTCATATTAAAGCATCCCTGCCCAGTTTGTGACAGTGGTGGGGTTTCTGTGTAATGCTTTTGGTTGTGTCATTAGTCATTAACAGTTTGCACATCTGCAGTGTTGAGTTGTCTCTGCTGCTGTGTGGAACACACACAGAACTCCAAACATGTACACCTAACTCAGACAAAACTCTTATTAAGGAAAAAGCTGTTATATGCATCATGGAAATTACTTTCTTATTGGAAAAAAAAATGCAAGAAATAGGAGGAAAAGAGTTAGAGGATAAGTTATTCAACATAAAATGTGATGTATTGAAGTAAATTAATCCTGTCTATCAGATCATGCTTTCTTTTCCACCACAGCAGCCCAAATCTCACAATAAGCCTGAGGAATATTATGTATTTTCCAGACAAAAGCAATCTGAAATATCAGATTCATAATCTGGTAGAATTGTGCTGCCTAGGAAACCTAATGGTATATAAGGAGCAGTGTTATGTGATCTGAGGTAGCAATGGATGACAGGATGTTCCTAAGCCAAAAGAATCCATGAATATGTGCAACTAAAGAAAAACAAACCTGTGCTATTGTGGTCTCAGGAGAATATAAAGAACTTCAGTTCCCTTTGCAGCAGTGTGTGGGAGTGCACTGGTCATCCATGTAAAATGTGAAACAAAGTATCTCCATGAAAAAAATAATGTAGAATATTTAGAATATTTAAACGTGTTAACGTGTTTTACTGTGGGAAATTTAAACCTATTCAGGAAAAAAAGAGAAAACACACACACACACACACACACACACACAAAAAAAAAAAAAAAAAAAAAAGCAGAGAGTGCCTTCCAAATACTCTAACTCCTGCCCCCAAGACACATAGGTTTAAATTTCACAAGAAGTTCATAACAAGGCTACGGGTGCCAATTCAGACAAATGAAAACAGAAATTGCAAATCCACTTGCAGAGTACCTGTTCTGATAAGCCATGCTACTGTCTTGAGCATATCACTTGGCACTCAGAAATAATAATAAAAATACAAATAATAAATAGTGATGAGTTGGAATAATGTACTATATAACAAGGAGACAAGGTAGGTGGCTTTCTTGCATAATGAATATGAACAATACCATAGTGAGAGTTTTGTCAGTCTTGCTCAGTACCACTTTCTGAACACTTTTCTCTGAATGGTCTACTTGGCCTGTCATTCATGTGGCTTTTGAACTAAAACAACCCTCCTCATGCAGGCACTCAGGGCTATTACTGGGGCCACTGCTTAAATAACTCTGCTGGAGTGGCTCCATCTGTGAACGGCATGAGCCCACGTAAAATTATTCACTGCACTTGTAAAGGGAAAAAGAGAAACACCCAGGAACACTGCAGATAACCTCAGGGCTTGGCAGTAGGTCTACAACAATTAAATAAAAGATTTTCTGAAGGTGACCCTGTGGCTGTTCATTCCTTACTCCTGTCAACAGTGGACCATGATGACAAGGCGGGCAGGAGGTTGTAATGAGACAGTTTGATTGATCAGTGGATGTCAAATTAATTCAGCTGGAAGCTTGCCAGAGCAAAACACAAAACTGCACAGTGGAATAAATAGAAGAGTGGATTTGATACTTTGGCTAGAACAATGCCCTGAAACCATCAAAGAGATGTCTCAGGCAAGAAAAGTTAAAAAATGAATTCTGTAATGAATTATTTGTCATTCAAAATAAATTCAGTTTTACAACAGAAGATAAAAACGAGAAGCAAATCTTAGCAGGTTTGCCAAAAGGAGAAGCAATATCTTAGAAAAATGTTAGTGGGACAGATGACGAATATTCATTTATCTTTAGGCAATCTGAAAATTCAGCCTTTTAGATTGAAATCAAAGGAACCGGTCTGGAGTATTCGGTAATTTAAAACATAAGGGAAAAGGGCCCTTTCTTCACCGTGTTTTATATGTACAGGCACGTATCATTTTACAGAGCTTCTTCAGAATCAATCTTGAGAAGATTGGTCTATTAAATATATTTATTTGGATTTGATTGTAATCATTTATGAAATGTTTATGATCTTGTGTATACACAGAGGGGAACCCTGGCTTGCTGAGCCCGTGGCAAAGCCTCCCTGTCTTCACAAGGTGCTGCTACATGTACAGTTGTGCCTCCTGCACTCAGATTTTTATCTGATAATTAAATATAGTGGCTATTTTCCAACTTAACTCATTTTACTCCTATTGGAACAAAACCAACATTCACCTCCTTGTCTCGTTCCAGGCCATTTCTGGAAAGGTCTCCAGAAAACTTGTGCCTCCAAAGAGCTCGTTGCTGCTGTAATGCAGCTCCCTTTCCAGTGTGGCTGCACATCAGAAAACCTTCTTGCTCATGGATGTTACCTTTATTTCAGTTCATGAGACTGGGAGGGAGGGAATGGTGGGGCTGTGCAGAGCTCAGGGCCAGGGGTGGGAACACCCTCAGCAGAGCCCTGTCAGTTTTAGCATCCCACCTTGCTTTTCCCCCGAGCTGTTCCCCAGGGATCTCCATGATTTTGTCAGGTGTTGTCTTTACAACCAATTTTCTTAAACCACAAGGCTGGCTCAGTAAATGTGAAGTCTGCACAGTAGTTATGGCAGCTCAGAGCTGTATCAGCTGCTGGCAGCCCATAATTACAGAGCTGCACACTGTTAAATGTTCTTTTCACAACATAAGTAGCATTGTCCTATTTAGACTGTAAAGATACTTAAAGCAGGTGCTTTTTGATGTGAACTTATCCTTGAGTGGGAACTTGCTGCAGTTTCCCACAGGTTTAGTGCTTATGCTGCGAGTGCAAGGCAACATAGAAAGATTTCTGACTGGGCTTCATTTCCAGCCCTTTCTGCATCTACTGCTCTGCTGCAGATAGAAGAATTTTCCTTCCAAGTGTTATGTTGATGTTGAAAGCACAGAGAGAGCTCAGATAACTAGGGTTAGTTCAATTGCTCAGTGTCTCCTGGGAATTTTCATGCCATCACACTAGTAAATTAATTTCCTTTGGCTATTCTGTGCTCCACTTGTGTTAATTTTCTATGAACATTTCTACAATATGGTTTTATCAATTAAAATATTCATAGAATGACTATTTCTAGACCAAGACATATTTGCAAGGTCGACTCTGGTACTTGCCCTTGTACTTATTCTGAAATCATGAAGTGCTCTTGCATTGTGTGTAAGAATCCTTGTTTTTAAAAATGCCCACTGAAAACAGTGGCAGATTAGTGAGAAATGTTGCTCCAGTGTTAGAAGAGTCTCAGGGCTCCAAATGTATCTGCTGAACACCAAAGGCTGATGGTAAAGCTCTTCGTGCAACAGCTCCAGAACCTTCAGTGGATGTAACATAAATCACCTCTTGTATCTGGAGGAATAAAATTCCTCAAGGTGAGTTTCCTGTGAGTGGCCAAACCTGGAATTTTGACATTGCAAAGGCTCAAAAACTGGGGGCTCATTCTGCACAGTGCAGGAGGAGCAAGAGGAGAGCAGTGGTGGCACAAGGTCCTGTGGATTTTCCCCCCAGGCAGCACTCACAAACCCACTGGTGTTATTCTGTCACAGCAACAGGACTGCTGTGAGCACATCTGGGCCTCGTGGCACAGACTGGAGGGTGGATAGCAGCAAGACATGGGAATTTAGCCACCAGATTCAGTGGAAAACAGATTGAGGTGGTGTCTTTTTATGCATTTATCTGCAGTGATTAATTTTTCAGGGAGTCAGGGCAGCCAGCTGCCACTGAGCTATCTGCTCTGGGCTCCAAGTGTTCGATAACTTCCCAGCTGGAGAAGCCTTTGTCCCCACCTCATCTCTTTTTTTGGTCTTTCCCATTATCACTTGATAAATATCTCATGACCTGATGCTCTGTTTTAACCAGACCTGCACCTCAGAGACCTCCCTGCAGCTTTCTGCCATCCCAAACCCAAGAATGTAATGCATCAATAAAAAAAAATAATGACTTGATGTGACATGAAGTGAGACCTGCAATACCCTTGGTATTGTGTGTTAGACACATTGCAAACCATCACAGGCTGCAGGGATTAATGGCTTGCTACAGTTCCACTGAAAAAACTTTACTTTTTTCATCTGAGTAGAAATTTGTCATATATTGTGGAATAATAAGTCAGCCTGATAGAAGACAGAGCCTCTTGATGTGATCTGGATAATTATACGATGCCTATTACATTATTTGCTCATTGTTTCTGCAGCTGTTAGTGTATCAAGAGACTTGTTTGGGCACTACCTGCCCGTGGTGAAAACTCCTGGGTTTTTGATAGTGGTCAGCACATCCTGTTAGGGCAGTGGGATAGCTCAGGGGTAAGAAACTACCATGCAATAATTGAGGCAGCCTGATCTTTGATGGGCTGGACCGCCTTCAAGAAATGCCAACTTTTTTCCACCATGAAGAGAAGCTCAGGAGTCATTTGGGTGCCTGAGTAAAGAGCTTAAACAATGCATCCTTGCAAAGGGCCAAAATTATCCCTAAAACTGCACAGCCTGTCTTTCCTCCAGGAGCAGACATTTGTACATTGATAAACCTCACCTGACTTAATTTTGGCACTGAAGCCATCTCTTGATTTCAGAGATGCAGATTCCCTACATGTGCAGGGAAAGGCACAATACCACAGTTTAATTTCCACAAATTTCCACAGAAAAGGGATTGCTGAGAGACTTGGATCTTTTAACTCTAAAGGCAAGAAACTTGCTGCTTTTCATAGTAGTAATTTTATTGCTCTGAGTTTGCAATTCTTGCAGTCTGTCATCAAATGCAATGGGAAGGATCTCAGGCTATCCACTGCCTAGGAATTCCACCTATTCTTTCTTGGAAAAAAATAAGTACATTTCTCTCCACAGTGATAGTGCTGTTTAACTCTCCACTTCATTTACAATAATGCCCTCCCCTAATATTTATTGTATGTGTTGAAAATTTTTACTTGATCTTCATTTCCAGATAATGTCTTTATGCCCATGTGATAATATTTTGATTTTCCAGCTGAGGTACATTTCTCAGTAATGCAGCACTTGAATGCATAGCCATAGCTCTGAACTTTGAAGAGGTATCATAGGACTGGAATGAACCTGCAAGTTGCTTTAAAAGCCTCTCTTATCTTAAAACACTTCATGCAAAAAATCAAGTGCGAAGCATCCCATTGATTAAAGATTATTAGCATGTTCAAATAACTTTCCAAAGAAGCCACATATCTAAAATTTAGTCACATTTCTGTAAGCCTGTGCTGGTGTTTCTGACATGATTTTTATTAATATTAAAGGAAGGGAATTTATTTTGATTTTTCCCAAGAGAAATAGCAGGTTTTAACGTGGTGAAAGGACAAGCATTTGCTGAGATTTCTGTTGCTGTGACTCATTTACTTATCCCACTCTTTCAGTAATTAGCTTGTATTATTTCTTTTTCTGCCACTTGGCATTCCCAAGGCATATGAGGGAAATCCTGGTGGCTTCTCTTTGCAGCAGCTGAGATGAGAAAGGTGCTGGGTCAGCCCTGAGCACAGACTTTGGCCTCGTCCCCCCCTGTGCCATCAGCAGGGTGGGTGCCTGTGCCCTCAGCCCCAGCTAATTCCAGTGTCAGCTCCCAGCAGATGGAGTGCTCCTGCCAGGGATGTGGCAGCTCAGAAGGGTCACCTCTGGGGAGGGAACATTGGAAAACATATGGGAGGAAATGTCACTTGGGAGGGTTTTGACACCTTGAGTTTCTAAATTGGACACGAGGGGAGATTACTGCAGGGAGGTTTTCCCCTTCTTCCGAAAAATCCTTTGCCACATTTTGCAGTACAAAGCAATTTTTAAGTGCAGGGAGGGTGAAGGGAGGGAAGCATTAAAGATAAGGATTATATTAAGAGAAGTGGCCAAGTTTGGAGCCACAGCAGCGTGACAAGATTGAGGTAGAAGAGCAGAGGCTGCTTTTTGATGTGGGATAATTTGACTTAAGACCGTGACTATCGCTCCCAGTTTTACATATTGTAATGAATGCAGGCATGCAGCAAGAACAGTTTGGGAGCATCTGATACATGAAAGCATGAATATGATATTAGATGCTTTTAATTGCTGGATTTTTGGTGTCCCAGGCTCTTTTTAAATAATTTCCATTGTTATTCTTTCTTAAGAAGCTATAAGGGAGCTCCTTCGCTCTACAGAGCGTGTTGGACATGGAAATGTAGAAAGCAATTGAATTGTTTCTAATTGTTTCTAAACTCTCTGCTAGTAAATGAGTTTTTTTGTAGAGGAGCAGCTTTTGTAAAGCTTCCCCCTAATTAAGCTACTTCAAGCACCCTTCTGAGCTCAGTGTATATTGGCCTAGGTTCAAGATCTGCTCAGTGCAGAGAAGGGGCACCAGGGAACCCATTACTGGTCTCAGCCACACAAACCCATCTGCTCCTGCCCTGACTTCAACTACAGCATCTGAGGGGTAGCTCCAAGTTACCCCCAGTTCCTCTGTGGCCTCATAGACTCCCAGCCAGCTGGGAACTGGGAAAATGGAGATTTCTGCCCTTTACACACATTATTCTCAGCCAGGACCATATCCCATCCAGATATGCTCTGTTAGTGATTGGGATGAGTGGGAAGAAATTGTGGCCCTTGAAATATAATCCTGCTTCACCAGCACATCTGCCTCCTCTCAGCAATATCTGCTAGTCCCCAACAGCCTAATTTATGTGAGTGGGTACTGCTCTCCCCAGACTTCACTACAGTTAAGTAGTTACAAATTGTATGAAAATTTAGTCACGATATCGCAGAAGTTTCCTTAGGATATCGTAAAGGAATCTTTTCATATGAAGCAGAGAGGAAAAATGTGGTACCTTCACTTAATTCAAATGGAGATCCTTGATGTGCTGATATTCTTGGAAGATTTCTGTCAAAAGCTTAAGTTCAGCTGTAAATATTTCTGTCAAAAAAGTATTTGAGCTGCAGCATTGGGGAGACAAATACTAACCTTGGGATTCAGTAAGATGCATTTTTTGGAACGAATGCTTATAAAAATTAGCCACAGGGCAGTACTAAATAAATTGATATCTGCAAATACCATACAGGATTAAAAAAAAAAAAAAAAAAGAAAAAAAAGATAATTTGTTCTTACTTAAGTGAAATAAAGGGTGGTACGATGCTCCTTTGCAGCTCATTTGCTGACATTTGAGACACTTAAACTCACCTGTGAAGGATTCTGGCCAAAAAAAGGGGTGCACTTAAGCAGCTCTGGAAGCAGGACTGGTGATTTTAAATTTTTAAATTATGAGAAGAAAATCTTCTTGCCAGAAGAGTCAAGGACAAACCTGGAGTTAAAGGGAATTGAATCAGAAATCTTTTGTAAATTATACTCCCAGGGTACTTAAGAAGAAAGTTTCACAAATGTAATGATAAAAAGTCCTTGAACTCGATGCCCACCATTTCTGAGGGAGCTGATGAGTACTTTTATTGTGACTGTGTTCATGTTTCTATGACTTGTGAGGAGCTTCACATCTTTGATCTAGTTTAACAAAAGGTAGCAGGAACACTGAGGAAGGTGCAGGAGGCCACTGGGGAGCTCTGTCAGCTGTGGTGGCTCTGCTGAGACTGTCCCTGCAGGGGCTACACAAAGAGCAGCTCTGGGAGCAGGGAAACTTCCAAACAAATATCTCTTTCTGATCTCCAGAAATCTGCTTTTGGATAGGGCTCCCAGGTCTCCTGATAGAATTCCCCAAGATATTCAAGAAGAAACATCCAGGTTTCTGATGGAGTTTATTCTGTCTTTAAATACTGACAGATTATCCTTGCCAGAGACACCTCACACCTGAGCATGGGGAAAAAACCACACACCAAAATGGTCCTTATATCTTTTTCCTCTTTTTCTTTATAATCTGAAATAAAATAAATGAAGGGTACTGACCATAAAATAAATAACGAGGAAAAGAAGCTTTCAGTGCCACAGTACCCAATTCTCTACCACCAATATTAATAGAATGATATTCAGCTCTAAAACAGAAGTGTTAATGAAAAAGAGGATCTTAATAAAAACAGCCATTTCATATTTAGGTTGTCTTTTGTTTTGTTGTTTTTTCTTCAAGTTGCAGAGTTATTGCTTTGAGAAAGCCATTAAAAAGCTCCTGTAACTGCACTCTCTGTTGGAGAAGGATGTCATGTCTAAAAATGTTGTCACCTTCAAAATACTGTGAAAGTCAGGGCCAAGTTATTTTAATCAGGCAGTGCTGGAAGTTGTGGGTAGAATCATAATAGAAAAAGCAACATTTACCTTTATAGGGCCGAAGCAGTAATCCTGGCTTCTCTGGGGAGTCACTCAGAATTATGTGGATGGTGAGATTAGTGTATTACTAAAGCATTTGACAGCAACAACAGCTACTGTGTTGGCTCTCTAATACATTAATAATACTTAACATTTCCTAGTTGTAAAGCCCCTTTTTTACAGGTTTCTTGTGCCCGTGCCTTCCTCACAGCAGCCAGCCCTAGCTGGCTTGAGACATGGAGGAATAGGAAAGTTTTCTCAGGAAAGTGATTGATTGAGGTGAGGTTTGGACTCCTGTGGGAAACAAAAGAGGCTGCCAGGTTCATGCTTTGGAAAATGCCACTGAAAAACAGCGTGATTTTTATAAAAAAAGAGACCTTCTTGTTTGGGAGGGATGTGACACTGTGCTGGAAGAACCTGATGGTGATTCTCAGGTGAAAGGTTAATAAGAGAGTCATTTTGTAGCCAACATAAAATTCAGCTTGCATTGATGGTTTATCCATTTGGAAAGCTTTCTTTTTCTTTTTCTTTTTTTTTTTTCTCCCTGCAGGAGAAATCACAATAGGTGAGAGCTGGAATAAAGGAGATTTCTTACCCATTCTCCTCCAACTGACCCAAGGCCTCACAATTTACACCCTGTGCTGCTTTCTCTCATTTGCTCTGTTTGCTGCCCCCACCAGCTCTGATGCCAATTGTTAAACTGCTTCCCATTGGGACTTGCCACAGGCTTTGCTTTAGAGTTGCATCTCACTCATGGAGGTTCTGTTCAGATTCCCTTCACTTATTTATTTGTGCATAAAAAGCTTCTTTTCAGCAAAAGCACAGACCTGAGCAGGAGGTTCTGTGACATGGGCAGCGTTTCCCCCAAGGGCAGGATTGCTGGCACAGCCCAGCTCACCCAGGTCTGGGGGTTGCAGGGCAGAGCTCTGCTCAGGCTGGGGTTTTTTGCAGGGCAGAGCTCTGCTCAGGCTGGGGTTTTTTGCAGGGCAGAGCTCTGCTCAGGCTGGGGTTTTTTGCAGGGCAGAGCTCTGCTCAGGCTGGGGGTTTTTGCAGGGCTCCTCTGACAGCATTCCCATTTGTCTGGCTCCTAAAGGAGCCCCAGAGAGCATCCTGTGCTCGCCCAGCCCTGGAATTGTCCCGGCCACCTCAGCCCCAGCCAAGGCTGCCAATCTCCCTCCTGTTACCAAGCACCTGAACAGCCCTCCATAGTCCTCTTAATGGACTTTTTGGGAGAACTGAAGTTTACCTATTCTGCCTGGCTGACTTGTTAACAAGGCTCAGCTGCCTTCTCTGGGCCTTGACAGGCTGGAGAAGGATTTTCAGGGCTTGGCTGAGTTCACAGACTTTGGAACAGCTGCCAGGAGTACCTGAGGGCTTCTGTCAGTGGCTTCATCTCTCCTCTGAGAGCCTTCCTGTGCATGTCCAAAATAAGCACTTTTCTCATTGAAAAAAAGATGACTGAATGCTCCTTCACGATCCTTTAAAAAACCTCTTCCCCTTTCCTTCACTTCTCACAAACCTATCCAAGAAGCAGTATCTGGCAAGGAAAATAATGAACCTGTATGTGGTATTTTACTGCTATTTTCTATTCTATGTCAGATATATTGAAAGGAATGGGATTTATAACACTGTTATGATTCTGATAGTTGGCCCTATCTATGGCTAATCTTATTTTTTCTCTGAGCTCCCCTGTCCTTTGTTGCACTCTGATTTGATTATTTTTTTTGTAATGTAGTGATATCAATCTCTAGGAGGCAATATTCTGTCACAATTAGAATTATTAGATGGCACTATTTATAAAATGAGGCCAAAGTGACTGGGTAGTTATTTCCTTTTTTTTTTTTTTTTTTTGTAGTTATATTATAGACTCATTAGAGGAGACTCATCCACTTGTGGCAGGCAGGCCAGAGCACACCTTATTAGTGTTTAGTAGGAGAAAATCCTGGCATGAGGCACCAAAGGTTAGTTACAGATGTATTACAGATGTATTACGTGATAGATCTAAAGCTCTCTCTTTTAACACTTGCTCTAAAGTAAAGCTGCTGAACCATGGCTCTGTATTGCAATACATTAAAATGCAATGGTAATTACCCTCATTATGAAAACTTCTCCTCATATCTCTTGAAATACTTGCTTAAAAATGTGTAAAGGGGGAGCACACCAAGCATGCAATCCTCAGAATGTGGGGGTGAAGGGTAGGAGTGCAAAAGTACATTTATAGACAGCAGAGGTGATGAAGAGATGTCCCTCCCTGACTGAATTCTACTGCAAAATGCCATCTCTCAGAAGAGGTCTAATTGAGCACTGGCCAGGCAGAAGTTTCGCTTGTCCTCCCTGGAATCAGCACTTGGAGAGTCCCAGCGGTTTGCCTTACCCAGGCCTGGTGCAGGACTGACCAATTAAAGGGCTTTTGTGCAGGTGTGTGCTTACCTGGTGCTCCCTCACACTCTCCCTTTTGGGAGTTTGGAGGTGACAAAGTGAAAGGTGGCTTAGCTGGAAGCAGGACTCATTAAAAGTCGGGTTTGTGTTTCCAACCTGGCCATGCACACAGGGGAAAAAGAGTTCTTGTGCCTAGTGTGTAACCCACAGGATTTGGTTTGAAGAGCTGTAGTAGCCCAGAGACAAGAGAGGGAAGCCTTAATTAGAAATAAAACAAGCAGGTTTTCAGCCACCCTGTACTGGGCGGGATCCAGAAGAAGCCTTGCAGTAAAAGAGCTCCTTGATCTATTGCGTTTCCACAGCTGCCACCTCCTAGGAAAGCTGTTCTATTGAGTAGGAGAACAAAAATAGGATATCTCTCCCCATCCTGAGCAGTGGCAGTGTGTTCTGCAATGTGCTTCTTAGCAGGGGACAGCAGTTTGATAAGGATCAACACCCGATCCTTACAATCAGGTGGAAAACTTTGCTGACATTTCTATGCCTTGCAGTTTGCTGCTCATTCGGAGCCTCCAGGAGCTGTATGAGCCCAAAACCAGTCAGCTGGGTAATCGTGGTAATTAAAAGAGATGTAAACTTTCAAAGTAGCTGACACTTAGTCATTACACCGAGCTGTCATGCTTGACTGAGCTAACGTTAATTCCGATATCCCATTATATCTTGCTGATATCAGTTTAAAAGATAGCTGCTGTGTTCCTTCAGCAACTTGCAGCTACAGTCATAAAAGTATTGATTGCACTGGGCTTTGACAGATGTGAGATGTATTTAAGAGAAATTGTGCCATAGATATTCTTCTACCTCAACTGCTCAATGCTGTATGGATTCCAGATACATCCTTCTGGATTTCACTGCTAGAGTCCTGTGGAATCTGCCTGAGATGTGCAAGATTGGAGAAACACCTTCTCCTGGGCTGTATTTTAGTTTTCTTAGCATAGATCTCTGATTTTTGTACCTGAACAACAAAGTTGCTGGGGAATGAGAGAAAAAGCGGGTTTTAGATGAAATGGAAAATGTCTCATAACTGGAGTGTCTGAAAGCTACATCCAGTGTGCACAGCAAAGAGTGGGAGAAAATTCCTTTCTCTTCTCTTCACATGTGTCAGTATAAAGCCTACACTGGCACAAATCAACATTGATTTTTCCATCTCTACTCTGAAATGGATTTTGTCTGCCTTTTGGTAAGATGTGGAAACTCCTAGTTGCTCAGGAGTGTAAATTAGCATGGAAAGTGAATCTTTGAGAAAATGAAGCGTGCTTTTAATGGCTCTGTTTCCTATAGAAATAGTAGTTGGAATTGTAGTTGGAATTGTATTTATTTCATTTAGTAAAACTTTGAAATGTGTTTTATTCTGGCAAAGGTGTGTATCAAGCACATCCGTGGAAATGAGCCAACTTCACCTCCAATCCTGATTTTGTCAAATTACATCAGGATGTAGTTTCCTGAGTCCCTGGAGTTGTGTTTTTGTCCCTCTGTCACCAGGCATGTCCCAGGCATGAGCTCGCATCCTACTGTTGTACTGGTTAAAGAAAAAATTAACTTGGCATCCAGCTAAAAGATATCAAAGATACCGAGAAGGAGAAAATTTGCCACTTGGCAAGGCATATTTTTACAGTCATTTTCCCAAGTGCATCTTCCACTTACTGGTTTAAAGGATATTTGTCCTCCAGATCCTAGTGCTTCATCATTTACAGAAAGGAGAAAAACAGGCTTATAAAACTCGGTGGTTTGAACAACGATACAGTCAACTCTAAAAAACACAGCCTTAAAGACGTGGGAATCTTTCATGCAGTGATCCCGGGCTGATGGCTGTAATTGTTTATCACTCTTTAGCGTGATCGATGCAGGCGTTAGCCACAGCGCTCCCTTTCAATGCCATTGATTGGAGCTGCTCCCACTGACAGTGCCTCGTGTACACCGCAGCTCTGCTACATCTTAACATGACTTCTCAATGGCTGGGGAGATTTAGACTCAAAGGATGCTATTCTTCACTGATTTACAGCCCTTGCAGTGCTCCTGAGGCTATGTGGAATGTAAATCAGCAGAGAAGCTGGCCTAGGTGATGAACTATTCCATTACAGAGGAACATTTCCATTTTGGTGTATGTACAGTATAATGCACTTGGATCCTCAGCTGTTACCTCTAAAACGAAGTAGGGGTGCAGCATTGGGAATAAAAAATAAAATACCCTATTTGTTCTCTGAACACACTCACTTAAGAGTCATTACTTGCCTTTTTCCTAGTGACTGAGTCAGCACAAAAGCACAAACCTTAGAAAAGCAGTTCTGGCAAATTCCCTGTGGTCTGACCCGAGTTCACTGTGTGTACCTTAGGTGGATACGCTGCACTTGCTCACTTGTAGGCTCTTGCCTTAACTTGGCAGGTTCTTGCCAGGGGGGAGCTGTGAACCCTCCTGCTTGGATTCCTGCCATCCTCCTGCAGGAAGGTCCTGAGACAGGCCAAGGACCAGTTTGCTCTGAGCAATTTCGACCTGCACATGGGCAACGTGCTCTCAGCAGAACTATCCACTGGCAGGAGCTTCCTGGCAGTGCTCAGCCCGGGACACTGCACCAGAGCAGGAGTCTGATGGCTGAGGATGACCAAAGCTGCTTTATCTGCTCTGATCTGGGGGCAGATTCAAGCTTTGCTCCCCTCAGGATCACAAAGCAGAGTTACATTCTGGAAACTTAAAATTTTATTCTGTGCTTTTTTATTTTCATTTTCTTTGACAGTGAGTATAAATATGATAGCAACTTCCATATCAAAAAGAAGCTGCCATTACAGTCTCACACGAGCCCTCCCCATTAATCAAGTTGAAGGAATGGATGTTAATGGCCCGGTTGTTTATTGACAACCATTGGGTTTCTCCTCAGCCAATTCATGATGCTTGTCTGGATTAGTGTTGGAGTCTACCAAATAATCTATTAACACTTCGGGCTATTGACAGACCTCCTTGAAACACTTTTAAATGTGTTTGTGGAAGTCAGCTTAGAAAAAACTGACTATCAGAGGGGAGAAAACAAGTGCTCCCATCTAGCCCTACCCAATATATTTTGGGTTTGTGCACTGGACAAATCAAAACAGTCACAATAATGTTGTGATGTCACCAGCTGCAAAATGGGTTTGTGCATGCAGGGGCTTGTTTTGTACAGCCTGCACTGGTAGGATGCCATTCTTGCCCATGTGCCAACAGAGTTTTCAACTGGCCCACAGGCTGTCACCCAAAATGTCACAGTACATCCCCTCCCTGAGTGCAGATGGAGATGTCAGAACTTGTAGCAGGGGAAAAATAGCTGAGATTTTGTTGCTTTTGTTGCCACCAATCTTAGAACAAATGCTGGGATGTACATTTGCCTGCACCATGGGTGCTAATGTAACCACGATTTCTGTTTGTGTGTCTTTTCATAACTGGTCCCTGCCAAAGTTACAGCCATGGTATGCAGCGGCCTAGAGCCTGAAAAAGCAGCAATCCTACATCAGATGAGTTTTGTTTCTATTTTTCTTTCCTTTGTTTTCTCACCTTCTCAATCACTAATCACAGGCACAGATGAAATCTGCCCATGGCTGTATCGCTAGGCTCCCACTGACTTGGAGTGAGATTATACAGTGGGACCTGAAACCAGAGGTTTTGTCTTGGATTTATTTTTTGTTCTGAAAAAAACTAGACAAGGGACTAGTCAGAGCTCAGAATTGGAAATTCAAGTCCCCAAAGAAATTATTTCTGTGCACCTACACCTTGAAAATAGGTTGTTTTCCTACTTCTTTGTGTTGATGTCTCAGACGCTAATTGCCTAATTAACAAGCTGACATGATCTCCACTGCTGAATAACTGAGCAAATTAAGGTAGTGCTACATGTGTGTTACTTGAAGGACATGCTTCAGCTGGGATTTCCTTGAGCATCACGTATCTGTGGAAACCTAATGAAACTGCTTTGTATTAACTGCTTGTGATGATGTTTCTGACCTTTTGTGCTTCCTCTCCATCCTTGGAAAAAGCACCTGCATTCTGGGCCAACTTGCTATGCATGTAAATCTCCATAAGTGGTGAAATGACTTTTTCTTGATTTGACAGAGAGTACTGAGTATTGTGCTTTTGTTCCCTACTATTGAATACGAGCTGGCTAACTATACATACTGTGAGAGCTATTGTATCACGCTGTTAAAACCTAAGGAGCTTTTTATTGGACTTTCATGCTAAATAACTTCAAAGGTGCCACCTGGTGTTTTTATATAAATTATAAATGTTTTAAAAATACTTCAAGAAAAATACTTTAATAGCACAGTTTCCCACTGCAGTGTCTCATGCTATATAAACTTTTAGTTATGGCTATTTAGCCCTTCCCCCACCAATGACAGTCTGCTACATGGGGTTTAATTACAACTATTTATTCAGTTTGAATTTATTATTCAGGTTTATTTAGATGTTTGGTGTTGGAGCATTCATTCTTGTTTTGTAGGTTTGGTGGGAAACACCCACAAATACGATTTTTGCTGCAGTCCCCCAGATAGCAATTGTGAAACATGGCATAAAGACCATCATAAAATAAAATTACTGGAGCTTCAGAGAGGAACACAGAGTTTTCCATGATTTGGTCTCACTTGGCTTTACTGGGAGCTGTGGAACTCTCATCTCTGGTATTCAGAACTGCAGGAATTTCAGGAGTGAAGCCTGCAGCAGCTCTGGAAGGTCAGTTCTGGGCAGTGTGTGCAGGGCAGCTCAGGGATGATGCTCTCCTGGGTGAGAGGCTCCATGGGGCCAATGCTGTGTTGCCCCCTTAAGCAGGGCTGAAGTGCTGCTATGGGGCAAAAGTTCCTTGCCTTTTAAACTTGATTTTTTTACCGAGGCAACCTTTCTTCCTCTGCTTTTCTGCTCTCCTCATTGATGTTGACTTCAGGTTCCCTTGTACCCCTTCTAATGAACGTATGAGCTTTGATACAAAAGTGTTCACATCTGCTGGGGTTGGGTCTACAGACTTAACTGCAGTTAGTAATGGATCACCAGCTTGGAGTTGGGATGCTGTACTCCATCATTCCCAACACGGCCCGTAGCCTCTGGGGGGAGCTTGGCTGCTGGGGGAGCCGGATTGTTTCTGTTTCTGTTTCTGTGCTTGGTGGTGAGGTCACTGGTGAACGGTGATAAAACTGGAAAACAGAGAAAAGCTTCCTCCCAAATATTTGCATAACACTAGCCAAGCTGGTCCTGTGAATTTCAACAATAAAGGAGACCTGCAAGGTAGCTGGGTGTTTGATTGTAAGCAAGGGTTTTTCCTCGAACAGGCAGTTATTTGCTGTGCAAAACTCTTGTGACCATCAGCTGTGCGTGGGCTTACAGTACACTGCAGATCAAAGTATTATTTGTGCTGGCCTTGAAACTGCTGCCTGGAGTGAGATAATATCTGCAAATGATGCATTGTAACTGTTGACACGGGGAAAACTGTTTTGCAATCCAGTACAGCAAAAATAAATTAAAAAAAGCAATTGGAGAACTTGCAAATGTAACAGTCCTGCAAATATTATTTCTCTTTGCCTTCCTATTTATTCATACATTTGTAAATGCCAAAATGTCTTTTATCTGCCCTTTCTCAAGGGCAGATCCCTAGAGCCATAGTAATTGAAAATTAAGAATTTACAGTATCGTAATTAAATTCTACCCTTTGAACTCATGTAGACTCTAGCTGCATATTAACAGCTTCCCACGCAGATCATGAGTGGCAAGAAGTATTTTGAACACCAACTGCTGCAAGATAACATAACAAGCTCTGACAGCTCTCTAATTACCAAACTACCCACTAGTTAAAAACTCTTTCATACTATAGCAATTCTTTTCCTTGCACATAAGTCAAAAGGTATAACTAATTTGTTCTTTAATTGATATCTATATTGCTGTTTAAATAAAGGGCACATTCTTCCCCAATATGCTTAAATATTAATTTGTCACCTATGAACTAAATTTGTGAAATAATTGGAATGACTAAGACTCTTTTTCATTGATTTTTATCAATTTCACCACGAAACATTTACATCTTATTTGATCATTAGTCATGTTTAGTGATTGACAAATCAAGTACAGTGATCCCGAGCAAAGCTGAACTTCAAATACTTCTGCACACATAAGATTCCCACCAGTCCAAGTCCCAGTGCTTGTGGCTGGGAACAAAATAATTAAAAATTAAGCCTTAAAAAAAGGTTGTCGAGTGGGCAGACCTGGCACCTGGACAACAGCAGAGGGAAGCAAGTCGTGCCTGCAGCACAACACCCCCTTCCTCATCTGTAAACCCGTCAGGGTTACTCTGCTTGTACTCATTAGCACACCGAGGAGGGGAGACGGCTCTGCTGGCCCAGCTAGCCCAGACCCCACCAGAACTGGCCCTTGCCCAGCACCCAGTGCCACCTATCTGCTCGTCCTGTTGCTGGCTATAATTTCGGGGAGAGAGGGGAAAAAAAAAAAAAAAGAAAAAAAAAAAAAAAAAAAGAAAAGAGGTTCTGGTGGTTTGCCAGTTTGGAAGGGTGAGTGGGAAGGTGCTATGGAAGCTGCTGTAACTGCATTTTCAGCGCGGACACAAAGAGCGAAATCTGGGTGGGTCTGAAGGTGGCAGAGGGTAAAGCAGGGATGTTCCAGCTCCTTTTTTCCGGAGGGACGGGGACCCCCGGCAGATGCTCCAGCCCCTCCGGAGCAGGCGGCTGCCGGGGATGCTCGCCCGCGGCTGTCGGCGGCAGCGCTACCCAGCAGCTGCTGTCCTCCTGCTCCTCGGCACTTCTGAGCCTGTCGCGATCGAACTCCTCCCTTAAATCGCAGCCAGAGGAGGTGGGAGAGCGCTGATGAGGCTGGCTTTGGGGCATCCCTCATGCTGTGTAAATACCCCGCGGAGAATGCGCTGTAGGCAAGGAGAGTAAACGCTGGTTTCGTTTCTGCTGTTCTGTTCAGTACCTGGCATGGATTTAACAGGAATGCTGCCTTCAGTGCATGTAAATACAGTGGGATATTTTCATGTTGATGACAAAGATTCTCTACATTGTTTAGGTCGCTAAAGATGCAGGCAAGTGCTTCTGAGAGCATCGCTCTGCGCCTCACTCCATCAAGGCTCGGGCAAGAGCAGAGGCTCAAATGAATCCACCTGGACTGGCTGTACCTTAGGTTGCCACTTCATCCTTCTCCTCTGCCTTTCATGATGCACAAAACACTCAATTTATTCCACAAACCTTCTCCCTTCAACAATACCACGTCCTTTGCACACATTCCTTTAATGATCACCACTGAATTCAAATTGCTTGCACTCAGTGAATGGCACAACAGATCTATGCTCTTACAGCACACAAGCAAATCCGAGGTCTCTGAAGCACAAAAGAGGGCTCAAAATGTTTTTCAAACAAATTTTTTTTCATGCTTCAGGTTTTTCAAAATGGTAGGGCAGAACATTATTGATCTAGATAACAACAGTCTCTCCATAGCAGAAAAATAACCAGTAACCCAGAGCAAGAATATGGTGACCTGAGTACAAGTTACTCAAGAGAATCATTAGATAAAACTTTAAATTGTTTAAGCAATCATTTTTTTCTTTATAAGGAATTTCTGGTCATGCTTTTAATTCTGGCCAAAGAAGAGTCAGCTCTGCTGAAAAGGTAATTGATAAAAATGCATGATGATACCAAAAAAAAAAAAAAAAAAAAAAAAAACCCAAAACAAACAAACAAAAAAAAAAAAACAGTGTGGCTCTTTTAACAAGCTGTCTTGCTAGTAAGAAATGCCTTTGTGTCCTTGCTTTTCACTGGAAAGAGAAAAAAAATATCAGTTCAATGTAACAGGAGGAGAATTGCTGTTAGTCTGAGAGATTTTGGTAAACACTCACTTGTGACAGGTCCCCCAGATCCATTTACGAGTGAGTCAAATTTTGGAATATAAACCTAACATAAATGATATTGTGGAGACAAAAAAGGGGATGGTCACTCCTGTGACAGACCTGTATGTGCATATTCTGGGATGATTATCCAAAGTGGAACTAAATACAGATCCACTCGTTACTGTTCTGTACATCATGTTGTCTATGATGTATGAAGGGACCAGTCTACTGGTGTGACTACAGAAAATCCAATGACAGCCACCTCCATGTCTCCCAAAAGAGGGAATATTTCTATATATTCTATATTTAGAATATAGGATATTATATATTCTATATATTCTATATTTAGAATATAGGATATTATATCTATAGTTCTTTATATAGCAGAAAGCTTATGTTCATGTGCTTTTCCCGCTGTCTCTGTGCTTGTTTTGGACCCATTCAAAGTCTCTTTCCTTCCCTGTGCCCCTGTGGATGGTGTGAAACTCCTCATGTGGAATGTGTGTCCTCAAAGCCTTTGTGGGGTGACAAGTTGGTCATGGCCCATCGAAGTGACTCTCATCAGAACAAAACTGTAGAAGCAGGTGGAGGGAGGGAAGTGAGCAGAAACCATGGGTTTAATGAAAAACCAATTGTCTCTGCTTCTCTGGGTACAATCACCTGGCTTTTCCTATCGACTGCTGAAATGTTCTGTAATTGTGTAAAAGGGACCTCTAGACAGAAATCTATTTTTTGTTCCTCCTCTCCTTTGTATTAAGTGAGCTCTTCTGTAATGTTACTTTTTATAGCCTATAATCATGGTAATTATGTTTTGTTGAATCTTTCACAGTAGTCTAACATTTAGTAACATTTATCTCACTGTGTTGGGACTGGAAATCTTCCCTGCCATCAGATGCTAATTCTGTTATATTGTTGTGGCAATACGGGAGCTAAGCCTAAGCGCAGTTGTTACTTGTTACTGTTGTTACCTTTGGCAAATTACTTTGGTTATTACCAGTAGCTGCATTTGAAGGTCAGTATTAAGCAAACCATGAAGAAGAGCAATAGAAACATTTAAGTATCCATGTAAAACACAGAGTTGTTGCATTGGTCAGCATCCAGCAATCAACAGGCCTTGCTTTCAGCATTGTGCTCACTGAAATGATTATTTCTTCTTGAAGATCCTCTCCTGTGCTTTTTCAACAGAATGTACACGTGTCCAAAGCTAACTCAACCAGGGACTTTCTCCTGAATGCTAATATTAGTATAGTCTTTCCAGCTTATTTCTATAAATTCTGAACTATATAGCATCCTTGTGTCATCAGATCAATAAGAGGAGGTATCTCAAAGGACAGAGATTTGGAGAATTAACACTGTGGTTTCTGTGACATACTCTGGAAAAGGGAAATGCACCTCCCTTTTCTCCCTGTCATCTGCTCACTTGCTCTCCCACTTGATGACTGGTATTGCTCTCTGTGCTGTGCACCATCACCATTAAACTCAATTGAGGCACTTCAGGACAACAGCAGAGCTTACACCAAATGTTTCTTTCTTGTTATGTTTCTCCAGCCCGGCCTGCTGTCATCATTCCAAGGCAATATCCTCAGCTGGCAAAAACTGGCTGGGTAGATTTGTGTCAGTCAGGATGCACCCTGTAATTAAGGCACTTTTATGAAATGTCCGTCAGGTTGTCAGGTGCTTGAGGTGGTTGTTGGGAAGCCACTGATCCTGGATTGTCGGTGGGGGAGATGCAATGCTCCCCAGACCTGCTGCCCATAGCCCAGTAAGTTCCAGCATGGATCTTGGTGGGTTTATGTTCCTCTCAGGCTGCAGTAAACTGGAATAAGACAGATCAAATGTCCAATATTAAGCTCAAAGCATTGCTGCTACTCCTTCGTGTGTTCCTGGTACACCTTTTCTCAGATGCTCATTAGCTGGGAAATGCAGTCACTGCAGTCTCTGCCCCCAGGTGAATCCTGTGGTAACCCTGTGCACTTAACAGGGAGAGATTGCTCCAGCAGGAGAGCAAGGCCAGCAGGCATGCTCCTGCCTTGAGTGGGATGACACAACAATGCTCCAAAGCATTATCGTCCCCATCTTTTGTGGGATTGTGTGATAGAACTGGAGGCCCTTTGAATTCGATTTTCTGTGTTTCCACGTGGCCACAGCAAGTGCCCAGTGCACCCAGGAGGGGTGGCTGGAGGACAGCTCCTCGTAGCCTTGCAGGGTAGGGCCAGCTGGGACTCAGAGCAGCACAAAACCCACAAGGGGCTGACCTGGCATGTTGTGTCGTGGTGAATTATATTTAAACTACTGTAAAGGTAAATGGGTGCCCTGAAGGCAGGGGCTGTGGGTGGCATATGCTGTGTCATGAGTGTTTTCAGGTAAGAAACACAGAGAAGGGAGTGTCTCATCACCTTTTGCAGCTCCTTCCAGGCATCGCTTGGCATCTCTTCACCAAGAGCTTGTTTCTCCTGGTGTTTACGAGCTTGTCATCCTCTGTGTCTGGAGACAGCACCACTTGTCCCCACAGATTTTAATTTTGACTCAATGAGAGGGAAAGTGAACTTCGTGTTTCCTGTAGCTACTGCAGGGAGCACAAGAATTCTGGCAGCAAGGTGACCTTTGGAGTAGAGATCTAAGAAGACACAGCAGAGTGAGCCCTGAGATGCAGTGTAACCACAACAGAGGATTTTATTTTATTGTTAGGACATTCTTCAGCTGCCGCTGTTGCCTCTGCTTTCAAGGGCCTGATGGTGTTCTGGGAGATACAACTTTCTCTCTCCTAGAACAGCTTCCTTGGCATGAAAAGTCCCAGTGCTCTGTTCACCAATAAAATCCCCAGCCTACAAATTTTTTATTTTATTTTTTTTAAAGAGCAATAATGAGTGCAGCATCTCCTTGCGGAGCTTTGTGCTGCAACGAACTTTTAATATAAGAGAAGTCATTATTGATTTCTGTGTTATTTGAGTTTCTTTGCCTTCCCACCACTCTGCTCCAGTGCTTCTGATAAGCAATTGGCCGTCAGGTCCTGGAGTAGGAACCAGCAAGACAAATCCCATACAGGATTTGATCATCAGTGTAAGGCTTGGGCAAAATTCAGGTTCCTGTGCCTGAAGTGCAGCTCTGAAAGCCCAGCCAGCCACCTGCTCTGGGAATGTCTAAGTGCTTTGATTTAACAGCATGCCTCAAGTGACGGGATAAAATGTGCCAGTACTTCTGGAGGCAGGGTCCTGAATCCAGGGCTTCTACCCTTCCAGAGGCAGTTATCAGATTTATTGTTCTCTCCCCTGCCCAGCAGCGCTGCTCTGCCTGTGATTTAGTGACCAGGGTGCCCTGCAGAAGTGGGTGATGAGAACATCTGGGTCTTTGCTTTGCTGGTTGAAGGTTTTAGCTACAAAACCTCTGTGCAATGAAAAGGAAAGCTCCAGCACCATCACTTTTAGCTTTTTTCACCATTGAAATCTAAACGTCTGATTGGAGCCCGTGTTCTGACACAAAGGCTGAGGGTTTGTGTGTTCAGAGAGGGCCCAGGGTGGGACCTTCCACAGAAAAGTGTTGGGAATAGGGCATTTGCAAGTGGGGATTAAGCCTTACATCTGACCCACATCTGCTGATGGGTAACTGGACAAAAGCAGGAATTTCAGGTACTTTGGACCCCAACCATGAGATATTTCAAACTCCTTTGGAGGCACTGTGTAAGCGTAGGAGCTGTAGCACCAAACTACTTTACTAGATCTGCTCAAAAATTTAGAATATTTTCTTGCATTTTCCCTGTCCAAGAAATTTTTCCTCCTTTCATGTTTTCAAGTGGCACTTCTAAAAATGAAAAGTATTAGCCTCCTCTGTATCATTGAAGGACAAATGGAAGTTGTAACATCAGCTGTAATTATTCACTTGTGTACCTTGAAATGCCATTTTTAGCCAGTTTTGCACATTTTGCAAATGTCTTCCGTGCCAAATCATCCATGGAACGTACAAATCATCTCAATTGTTAAATTCATTAACCTAACAAACTGTGGACTAAAAGCCACATTTAAAGCATGCATCCTAAATAGTATTCTCATTATGTGGAATCAGATTAGTCCCTAATCAAATTTGATTTGGAGCTTGGAGCAAAAGGTAATGGAGTATGACCCCTGATGTAAAACAGGGATAGGTGAAGTGAGTGTCTAGCACCACGATACCTCCATTTTGTGCTGTGCCAACTAATTCCATCCTTTCCAAGCTTTTCCTTAATTTTGTAAAAAAAAATTTGAACTTTATCTCCTTACCTCAGCTTCTCACACACACACGACATCTGCTAAGAAATTTGCAGAAATTTGTCCCAGCAGCTTGATGTTTTTGCACATTCATGTCACTGATGAAACTTTAATAGCATGGACCAATAATAATTATCAAGTCTATTATTGTTGTGCCAGCAGACTGAGCATTGATGGGACACCGTGGTTTGAGACACAGTGGAGACAGAACAGGAGAACACTTCTGCTTCAGAAAGTTTGCTGTATAAATAGAAAAGGCAGGACAGGGTTCTGCAAACAAGAAGGGGGAAAATGCTAAATAAAGACAAATGTTACAGTCAATTATTTCTCTCTCAGAAAACTGTAGAGAGATGAGGAGAGACACTTGTAATGGAGAGGAAGAACTGAAAAAGACCATTGCATATTATGCACTGGCATAGTGGATTTTTCCTAAGGATTTCCAAGCACATCTGAATGATGTTTATTAATGAAGATTTAGGAAACCATATTTTCCCCAGTTGCAGTATTAGGTCTTTTAGTTAACCCACTGCATAATGGGTAAATAATAGGACATAAATAATGTCCTATTTATTTCATGCAGGAATATTCAGTATGTTTTTGAAAAATCAAATCTGTCCTACTGCTTTGGTAAAGCACCTACATACAAAAGACAATCAGAAGTTAATATCAAGGTTTTCTATTGGGTTTTAAATTCTTCCCTTATGAAAATCTAGACTTTCTTAGAGAATCCTTTGAAATTATCCCATTTCATGCCCTGCCATAGGAAATCCTTTTGTTTGCCATTGGCTAATTAAAGCTGTAGTTGTTTATAGGATAAATGAATACCATATCCCAAAGTTGCTTTAGGTCTTTAGCCGTGTATTCAATAAGGAGGAATGGACTGCATCTACAAATACAAAAGAAAAAATACTTATTAAATAATAATAAAAAAAAAATCCTTCTGATGTTCAGAAGCCCCACAGTCAGCTCTTTGGAAAGCAAGAGAGAAATATTCGTGAAAGTGTGGTCAAGGACATGACATGAGGTTACCACAAAGCAATTTAGCAGATAAGGGGTGTGTGCCAGTGCTGAGGTCACTGCCAGCCTGCTCAGGAGCTGCTCCAGGCTGATTTGTGACCAAGTTTTAGACACCCGAGATTTGTGGCTGTCTGTTTGCAGCAGCCAGTGCTCTCTCTATCAAGGTCCTTGCAGATTTTCCTGCATCAGGGCCAAATATGGTGACTGACAGTGTAACACCTTCACTCTGGGATTCTAAAACCACCTCAGTGGGAAGGTGGGTGGGGTTTTATTTGTCACAGCCACCTCAAAGTTCCCATCAGTGATCTGGTGCAGACAGCAATCTTTGCTAATAAATGGGTAAAAATGAGTTGGTAGAACTTACAATGATTTTTTCATAACTTGCACCTAAAACTGAGATTACTTTTCCTTTGTTTCACTGCAGAATTAAAAGAGCTGTCCATTTGCTTTTCCTCTGTGCAGGCAGTTTCTTTTCTTCAATCTTTGCAAAAATTTTAGAAGATAAAAAAAGCTCCTCAGACCAGCCTCTTCAGAGACACCTAGGAAATGAATGGGATAGCTGGTTCTCTTATGAATCTCCTTTTTAAGCTAAGAAAGTTTTAGATTTTTAACTTTTGGGCCCTTTTAAGTAAATTTGTAAGGAGTAAGGAGTTTTGATTCTCACTTCAATAAGGTCTGTCTTCTGCTGGAAGAAAATATGATTATGTAATTTGAACTATATCGAAACCTTTCTGCTTGCTAAAATAAAAGACCCTTTTTCTGCCAGTTTAGCACCTGCCCACAAGCAGTCTCTGTGGGGACTTCTGGAGTTTTATTTGGAGTTTGGCTCCAATAAATTTCTTTAATTGAGAACCAGAACATGAGGATGGAAAAATGGCAGGGATAGAAGATAATATGAAACCTGAGCAAGCATAACTTAGTAGCTACTCTGCAGCTCCTAGTACAACTCCTGACCAAAATCCTGTTTGGACCTGGAATATCTGGTGCAGTTATCATTTCTACTAGAGAAAATTCTGTGGGTTTTTTATCCCTGTGTCTTTTGCCATTTAAATATGGTCGTTCCCTCTCCCAACTCCTCACCCAGCCCCCGAGAAGCTGCTGTTTCAACACACAAAAATTAGAGAGGATTAGTTATCTGTGCTGCAAAGGAGGATGCACAGCTCCAAATCCCAGCATCAGGGCCTGCAGGAGGGCAGAGCAGGAGCAATAATATGATTTCATAACAAACAGTTGGGCTTCAGCACAAGCACAAGGCATAAAAACTGTCCCTGCAGGCAGACACAGGGTAATTTGTCATAAATTAGAGAAACTACATACTTAAAGCATAATTTGCCTATTCTTTGGGCTCCTTCATGGGAAATATTTTGAAAAATAGAAGTGCAGTAAGGACAGTCTTCTCTTTCCATGTTCTCCATCTTTGAGGTGTTAAGAGGTTTTTTACTGCCTGCATTATCCAACTGAACTGATGCTAACTTTCAGTCTTGGCTACTGTTTTACTGGACAACTAATAAATTATCTGAAAAAGAGGAGCTAGCTGGGGAGAAAAGAATTTGGGTCAAATCTTATAAATAGCTCCTGATGAAAAATATAGGAACAAGAGAGAATTCAAAACCAGTTCATGGGAAATGCCAAAACGTTTCTTTTCAGGATTTTAATGAGCCAACTTCTGAATTTTTTGCTTCAAATCAGCATTTTTAGTTTATAAAAAAAATTCTACATACTAAAAAATGAAACAATGCTTTGTTCAGGAGTTAAATAAACTGAAAATATAATATTTTAATTTTTTTTTAGGTTAAATGAAACATTTTAGATTATGCTTATGCTAAATGCAGTCGTTTTCTTGTTGTTGAAATAGCATATATAGTTTGACCTAAACCAATTTTCTTCTCAAGCCTAGAATTGGCTGGGAAACTGCGAAAGCTATTTTTTCCTCTCTCTTACTCCCTGTTCCATCATTCTTGAATCCCTGCATTTCCTTGGCAGACTTTTTGAGTGTGGACAGGCTTTCCTGGAAGCAAATCTATTTACCTGTGATTAGAAACAGAATTTATCCTGCCAAAATATTTTTCCCATGTGTTCTTTTAGAGACAAACTTCTGCAGCAAAATACTTTGTAGAACACTTTCCTTGGACATGCACTCAATGAGCAATTATTCCATGTGTCCTTTTTTAAAGCTTTGATTATCATGGCAAGTGTAGGAGTTAAATTCCTGTGATATTCTGTGAGCAGTGGAAACATCCTTTGTGTTAGGACTACAGACTCAGGAGTTGATTTATGTGCATTTGCAAAGCACCAAAGGCTGGCACTGGTTAATCAGGATGGGTGCAGAGCCCCTGCAATCACATCCACATCTTTTCCAGCTAGGTTGGCTCCAGGTTGGAAAATGGACCTCTGAGAGCTGCACTGATGCTCTCAGGGATGGCCAAACCTATGACAATATAGTGCCACACTATGTCTCTTTCAGTAATGTCACAAAATCCTTCAGGGCTGTGAAGAGCATGGGGCTGGATGAGGAGAGGAGGCAGAATGGAATGGATTTGCTCAGGACACAGCTGTTCAAGAGGCTGCCACATCAATTGCTTTGTTTGCTCTGTGTAACTTGCACACTCTGAAAATGGAGGGGGAAAAACCCATGGACATCTAGAGGCACCTCTTGAGGAACTCTTATGGTGGCTGAGAGCAAGAGGTGGGAAGGAAGGCTGGATAACCAAAAAGCAGGCAGCTGCTGCTGGCCTGGTTACTCACAACATTTGCCTTTTAAATTTCCCTTTTAATTTAAAAAGCTGACCTGGGCCTGGTTGCCCTGGGAGAGGTGATGAGGGGAGGCTGGAGTCACCTGGGCTCCAGCCTCCAGCTCACTGCCAGCCCCACCAGGCTCAGCTCACACCCAGAGGGTCTGACAGAACCAGGAATCATCCCAAAACTCCGAGGGGTGTCAATGATCCTGCCTCTGCTGCTCTCCTCTGGGACAGCTGGACTCTAAAATGCAGCTGTAAAAATAGAGTGTGGTGAGTCTTACCTGGTGTCCTCACAGCACAGGAATCTTAATTCAGTCTTTGTGCCATCTTGCCATTTTTCTGTTTGGGAAGAGATAGCTCCATAGCTGAAATCAAATTTCTGACTGCTCTTTGCTGCTCTGCTGAGATTGTGAGTATAGGGACAAAAAGGGAGGAGAAAAAAATCTAGACTTTTGTGGTATTATGGGGGAAGGAAATAGACAATTTTCGTGAGTGGAAAGAAAAAGATTTTTGTGAATTTACTGTAAGTTAGAGTAAAACATTTCATAGATGTATGGATGTTATTATCTAGATCAAAAGTATTATATGGAAATACATTTAAGTTTCGTGCCCAAATTCGAGTTTAACTTCTGCTAAGTCAATAGAAAAGATTGCAGTGTGCTGAATGGAAGTGAGATGTAGGTCTATAAAAGTGCTTTTCTTTTCACTGGGGACATTGCTTTGCTATTTGTACTCTTTGTTTCTTAGGAACATCTCTCAGAGGTCCTCCCTCTTTCATTTCTCTCGTCAGAGACATATGATTAATGATCTCTTTTTAAGCTTTATTATTCAATTCAGCTCACTAATCCAGTACACATGTGCATAGTTCTGAAAACCTGAATTGTCACCACATTCATCCAGCCTGGTGTACGTAGACTTGCAACTATCCTGGAATCTGACAAATAAAATCATTTTAATGAACCACAGCAAACAGTTCATGTTGAAACAGCTGTAAGCACAGTATGCAAATCATGTTTACTGGTAGCTTATGCTCCAGAGAAATAATCTTTCTATGACTGCTTTATTATTTACAGGAGTTCCAAAATTTAATTTTAGTCAACATTGACAGATGCCATCCATGTTAATAGTTGGGCTGCTATATATGGAAAATGCTAAGCATGTGCAGAGATCTCATGTTTGTGAGTTGATAATGTGGTTGACAAATGGGTTTAACAATATCCACTCCTTTCTGAGCAGTCGGCTAAAATTCACCTGAGGTCTGTGGGAACAGTGAAGAGGAAGGTCAGAGGAATATGAATGAAGACAAAATAAAAGAATGACTCCAGAGAGCTGTGGGTATAATAAAAGCATGACAGAGGATGATTAATTATATTTTAGAGTCGGATAATTCCCAGAGAATATGCGTGCATGATAAAACTTTCTAACCTTTTGAGTTGTAATTAAATGAGAGATACACTAATCTGACCAAGTAGAGACTATTCTGTTCCTAAAACAACATTAATGCATATATTAAAAATGTGTTATTTTAAATAAGCAGTCCTACCTGCCATGAATAAAGTCAAAGGCTATAAATGCAGAAGACAGCAATGAGAGTAGAAGAGCTAAATTAGAAGAAAACTAAAGGAGATTTTGAGAGACAAATGCAAAGTGTAAGATGGTATAAGATGCAAGGAGCAGAATTAGTAGGAACAACTATGGCTGGAAGATTGGAGTGAAATCCTCCAAAAGTTTTCTCTACTTTTTATCCCATGTCCTTGTTTTGAAGATGCTCATTTTAGCCTTTGCACACTTGTTGTCAACAGGTTTCGTGGCTCAATCAGAAGCAGCATGAACTCAGCTTTTGAGTGGTTAGCTAGTTGATTTAGGGCAAAAACTCTAAAAAGACTTGAGAGTGTAAACTAGTCCATATGCATCCAGCAAAAGCAAGCATGGATTAGAGCATGGTTTATCTTCAGTTGCTTATTGCAGTTCAAGAAGTATCTGAAAATCTTGCTGGATCTTGACATTGGCAAAGCTGCTCTTTTAGGAGAAATCTTGGAGCTGGTGGGCAGGAGCTGCTCTGGAATACTTGAGGACAGACCCACAGATTGCAATTATTTTCCACTTAACTCTATTCCTTAGCAGCAATTACTGAGGTGCTGGAATCTGAGGTACAAACCCACAGTGCTTTAATTTTTAATTAACCCAGGAGGCAGAGCTTAAGGACAATGAGCCGTGTCCCCCTGTTCATTGAACTTCTCTCTGCTAAGAGTCAATATGTTCATTTATACTTAATTCTACAAGAGCTATTGCCACCCTCCTTTTCCTACCTCACTTTTTAAGAGCACACTCTTGAGTGCCATCACAGCACAAGTGAGACAACCAGGAATCAGACCCAGCCAGCAAGAGTTTGGGAAAGGCAGGTCCTGCTTGACTCACCTGATCTCCTGATTGCTGACACCATAAAAGAAAAAAAATTACAAACAAAATAACTCTGAAGGGGTGAAATTGAGAAGGAAGATATCCTTTTTAATAGATCTGGATGTGTCACAGAAACCTGGGCATAGAGCAAGCCTTTATATTCGTGGTCTGCTTAACAAGCCTATCGTTTGGCATTAAAATTGAAATCTGTGAAATGGTTAAGTGCATGTTTAATCATAATGGATTGTGGACCCACTCATGTATACCATTTTAACAGTTTTTCACCTTTCTGAAGTCCATTTCCCCTTAAGTTTTAAGGTAATAATAATGCAGTGAATTGTGCTGATTTCACCCTGATCTCACATTTTTAACTTTGTGTGCTTGATCAGCAAATTTTAAATCAAAGCATTTCCTGTGGCTTCTTAGATTAAAGCAAGAAAAATACAGCTCAGCTGTTTATATACAAACATGCAACAGTTATAATGAAAGAATTACCCACAATGCCAGTGTAACTATAGTAACCAGCATTCACAAAGTGAATTTAAGGGTGGTTAAAGCCAAATATATATTTGTTTCACACAGACAATATTATTCTTTTAATGGAACATAACAGCACAAAAAAGGACCTGCAGATGCAAACGTTAGCTGGGTGTGGAGTCCCCTACAAAATAAACTCTGCCTTTGCTAGCAGCGTGAGCACTCCCAGGCTGCTCCAAGCTGTCAGAAGACAGAGACATTCCAAGTGCTATTTTAGCACAAAGCCAGCTGCAAACTCCATTCCCTGAACCCTCATCCACGCAGTGTCCACTGGCAGAGATCCCTCTCTGCAGAGTCCCACTGCCTTCAGCTGCACAGTGAGGGTCAGACTCTCAGCCTGCAGCAACTCCTGCACCCTCACACTGCTATAAACGCCAAAAATGAGGCATTTGGCTGTGGCACAGCTGACTCTAAGGGATGGAAAAAGCGAATAGCAATAAACAAACAGAAGGCAGATAGAGAAAATAAAAATAACGAGTGGATGTACACTGTAATCAAAGACCCTTTCTAGTTTTTATACATTTTATGATGATGCTCTGTTAAGTGAGCTTGGTTGGGTTTTTTTCCCCAAGTCTACAGCTGATTGCAAGCAAAAATAACTACTGATCAATAGGAAGCTCCACTGGGAATGGAACATTGCCTGGAAATGATCTTAGCAGAACTATCTGGCTTTTTGCCGTGCAGGTTTATGCAACTACTCCTTCACAGTTGTTTTAATTCTTCTTGTATGCAGAGAAGTCACTGCTAGCCTGTACCCACCTTTGCAGCCTGGCAGTTTCAGGGAGTGTGAGGGTACTAAAGATGACTGGTTCCTCTACTTTGACTGCTCTTAGACACTGTGATTTTGGTTTTGTCCAGGTGTCCCACACTGAGACTGCAGAGCACTCGGGGCAGTAGCAGGGCATGGTGAGCAGAGGACAGGGAGAGTTGGGAATCCAGGCACTTTTTGAAGTGGGAGGATGATCCCAACAGGAACATCTCACCTTTCTTAAAGAGAGAGGTACAACCATCCTGCAAATCTTGCAGATCACTCCCAGCCCAAAAATCTGGTAAGTGGGGAAAGCTTGAGAGGCAGAGCCTGGGAATGGATGTTCTCTGTGCAACCTCCTTCTTTAGTCCCAGCAGCTCCTCTTCTCAGTGGCTCCCCACTGATCCTTCAGAGAAAGGCAGGATAAAATTCTCAGATATCCTCTAGGCAGTTGTTTGCTCTATCCAAAGAAAGCAAAATAAATATGACCAGGTTCGTCTGAGATGAGTTGTTCCAAGCCTGAAAATACAATACAATACTGGGCAAGGATTCTCAGGATTCAGAATAATTCTGAGTTGTGTTTGTTTCAGCCAAACTTAAAGCAATGCTGTGTTTTTCACAGGACCCAGCTGTTATAATATCGTTTAAATAGTGATAGCTATCATTGTTGATTGATGTGGAAGGAGAGCTAAGGGTTAACAGGTGGAAGGGCCCAGTTCATTAGTACATTTACATCAGATCAGAAAGAAAAAGGAGACAATAAAATTGAAAATGACATACAAATAAAGAATTGAAAGTAGCAAAGTGGGAACAGTCCAGGCAGGATGGAATACTCATAGTGACATCTTCACAACATAGGACAGAAGTTTAAAATCTTGTTCCTAAATCAATAAAGAATTAAAAAGTGATACACTTTACTCCAGTCAAATCACACTTTGATCTTCAATTTCAAATAAGGCAAAAGCAGGTTGCCATGACTACTGAGTGCTACTGGGTGTCTTGGTATCTGGATAATTGCTGAATATTTGTAGATAAACAGTTGACGTGCATCTTCCGCTTTCACTTGCAAACTTGGAAGCGTAACTAGTTGTTGATGTGAGTCCCCTGGTGTCTTTGTGAATAATTGGCTCAACACTGAGATACATTTATCTCTATCCAGACAGAAGGAGAGCCTTTCAAATACCCACATCAGGCCCGAATGTCACTGTGTGTTAACACACGGGGAAACTCAGTGTTACAGAGCTTCCCCGCTCAGATAAATCAGGGCTGCTGACATGCTTGACATGATTTTATGAAGCTTGGCTGTTTGATCTTTGCTTCCAAAACTCAGTAGGTTTTCACAGAGAAGTGGATCTTTCCACACAGCTGTGGAGTGCAGGCAGAGCTGTTGGCTTTTCTGGGCTTCTCAGGGACCTGTTGTGGGGCTGTTTTGTGCAGCTCCTCCCCACAGTGTCTCCCTTTCCTTGGCTGGGTGGGAGGTCAGATCCAACAGGAATTGCTCATGACTTTTATTTCTTTTATATTTGTACTGATGATTTCAGTTAAACTGTTCACATGCAAAATGAGGTGTGGAATTTCTTCTGTCCTCATATATTATGCATATATACTTTACTCTGTCTGCTGAATGCAGCACTTCCCACTGTCATAGAAATAATTGGTGTTTAATCCTGCATAAGCAGGCACTGCCCCCAGTGAGGCTAATTCAGAAACCCATATTTCAACAACATTATAAAATCCAAATTTTTATTAACTTGTAATCATCTATAAGCTACCTGTGTAGTTTGTACATAGGCAAAGTGATCAACTTCTCTTTTACTTTTTTTTTCTCTCTTTTTTTATTTATTTTTTTGCCTGTGTCATGCATTTGAGAATATCTGGTCCTAAAACTAGATGGAAAAAACTTGAAAGAAAAAGAAATTCTTAGTAATTTCCCTGCTTCTCATCCAATTCAGAAATATAATTAAATGTTAGGGAAGCAAAAAACCTGTTACTTCTCTCTCCCTTTTCTTTTTAACTACTTCTACAGTAGCACAGACATGGCAGTTAATAGCAGGAAAGTGGACTGGGAAAACAGATTTTGTATTGTTGGACTTGTCTGGACAGTTCTCTCTGTCATATAGCACCTGCAAAAGAATTAAGATGGCACAGAATAACAGGGCAAAGTTCTGTAAGGTACTGGGAGCTTTAAGCTGAAAGTCATGCAAATATATCCCTGAGAAATAAATGTAAATGAAAAGTAAACTCAGAAGGAATGTGGAAAATGCTGGAATATTCTGGGGAATTATTTTCCCTGCACTCCAGTAATATGTGTCCTGTTCTAGAAACTGTTACTCCTCAAACAGAACTTTTGAAGCTGTACCTGTGTTTTTCACCAACAGCGAAAGCCATAGAGTTCTTGGAAAGTAGCTTTTATTAGCAAAATGACAGAACTCCAAAGAGAGTTCTCTTAAAACTCCTGGCAGCATCTAATAGTACAGATCTGGATCAAATTTGACAGCAACTCTCTTGATTCACAGTTACCCAAATTCCAACGTAGACTAGTTCTGGAAAATAATTTAACCTTATACTGAAACCTAGTACCTACCTGTAGCTTACTTTCTGTTAAAAAGAATTAATTAAAAATTCCTAGCTTAAAGTCAGAAACTTTATTTTCTTCCCACTGACTGTACTAGGATGGGTCCAATTTATTTATTCGGTCCTTGAGGTCTGTAGATAAATGAAGTTTACCCATTGCTCTATTTGCATAATTCCAATCAACCAGTGGTTGAAAAGAAGTGCTGCATGAAACTCCTTGGCCTTCCTACCTAAGCTCGTTATGCCTCTAAAGAGCACTCAGCTACTCCTCTAATCACTTAGATTTTCTCTGTCAAACTGTATTAGTCTCTGTTCAGGTTCCACTAGATTTAAGGTTCTCTTTCTCAGAGTTTGCTTAATTGTATAAGTGGGATTTCTTTCCTCTAGCAGAGCCTTTGCAGAATGCTCCACACCTTCAGTCTCACATAAAACAGCCCAGTCCCCAAGCTATACACATTTTATTGCTTCTCCGACTGCCATTCTCTGCTTTTTCTATTTACAACCTTTTCCCTTTCATCATCATCCACACCTCTGATGTGAGGCAAACCGTTCTTTAGAAGAAGAGTAATTCACACAAATAACGTGCAGGTTCCTGCATTTTTTTTCAGGACCGTGGATTTCTCCTTGTTTCCCTGCAGACAGCACCTTGGAGAGCTCCATGGATAGCGCGCCTTCCATGAGCCTGCACCCTCTCCATGCAGCCCTGGAGGCCTTTGGAGGATTTTTGTTTCCCTTTTTAGACCTAGACTCAGCCCATTGTGCCTGAAGCTGAGCTGTGAAATCATCACCCTTTGGCACCACTGTGTTCCTACACCGACACTTCATACACCTAACTCTGGTGTGATTATGGAAAAAAAAAAAAAAAGGGTTTTCCCAACTGTGCCAAAAATGTCGCACTCTTTTCCAATTTTTCATAATAAGTGGTCTGTGCTATTTCATTTTAATGTTCACAATTTGTGGTATTTTTAAGTTTTTTCTTGTTTTATACATGGAGTGAGTTGGTGGTAGGATAATTACATTGGATTTTAGATATTATCTCCAGTGTAGATGAATAATGGGGAAAAAAAGGAAATAAACCAAGAAAGGGAATGCATGAAATTAATTCTTTGAAAGTCCAGAAACTCAGCATTTCAAAGATGTATCAAATTTCTCCCTTTTTATAGTTATTCCATTGTCTCAAAGATTTTTAAGGTCAGAAAGTGCCTCTAGAATTCCATTCTCTTGTGTAGCAAAGGTCACAGGATTTCATCCAGCTGTTTCAGTGCTGAGCCTTGTAAACGCTGTTGAATAAGCATATTTACTGAGTCAGAAGTCAATGAACTGCAGAAATGAACTGAGCCTGCCCCTCTCAACCTGTCAAATCCCTTCTGTCCTGTTCCATTTTACTCAAAATGCCAGTCTTTTTATGTAGAAAAGTATTTAAATCCAGAGATTATTTATGTCACTTCTTTGGAACTACAATCCAATGGTTTCTCTATAGAGAAGAAAATGCATATGACATAGTCCTCTGAATACAGATGTGCTCACACACATTTATCTCATGCTGCTTTCTGCACTTGCTGAAGTGTCCCTGAGAACAAATTGAGTTAGTTCTGCAAACATCTGTAATCCCTCCTTCATGATCATCTCTCCATCTATAATGAATTCAGTTTAGACAAGAGTTTCTGAAGACAGAAACTTCATAAAAGCTTTATAGATCAAATTTATAGGGTGGAGAAAATTCTAGCTTACTTTTTTTTTCTTTTTTATGAAAGTCTTACTTTGTATGTGTGGTCTGGGCTTATTTGTATAATTTTCTGGGAACAAACCTTTGGTAAACTCTCTAGGGTAGAGAGGACCACGTATGGAATGGGCTGCAGAGAGGACCAGACCATTCCATGAACTCACAGGCTGAGTTCAGCTAACGCTGGAAAAGCTGATGTCAAGGCTCAGCACTATTTAAAAAAAAAAAATTCTTCTCTTGTGTTAAGCATAAAATCTTGTTAAAAATGAGATTTTCCATGTCTTAATTGTAATACAGAAAGTATGTTTTATTCTTCCTATGCTCGAGATAGCAAGGTAATTTCAGAACCGAAACTGATTGTCTCAGACACTCATGACTCAAATATTTAATCTAACGGGTAAAATTCCCAGAGTACTTCTCTCATCATTCCCCAGTTCTATAGAGAATAAAAGCTTCAACTTTATATGATGTGATATTATTTCCATTATTGGTATAATGCTGGAGGCAAATATCCTTCAAGAAGCAAAATCCACTTCCCCAGCACGCAGTGAGTTGTGCACCACAAAGGCCCAATCCCTCCTTTGCACTGTGTGCTGGAGATGCTTTGTAATCTGCTGAGAATTTAATAACAATTACTTTACTTCTTGTAGTGAAGGCCTTTAAGATGTAATATAAAATATTCATCTGAAATCTGATGTCTCCAGATTTCAGGGGTGATTTAGGACTGAAGGATGAATTTTTCAGCTAACTGAAGATTTTAAGTAGTAGTGCCTCTATTTGTCTGCATCCATGTACTTCTGTACGTGGTTGTGCAAGGGCTTCCTTTGGCACCTCTTTAATTTACTGTTCTAATACATGCAAAGCCTGGGATAAGTATTATCTTACTCCTAAGTAATTCATACAGTTTTGGAGCCCTGCCTCAGGAAATGAAAATAAAAGAAAGCATTAGCCTATATGGTAAGCAAAGACAAGGAATTAATTTGTTCCAATAACCCCTCAAATTCTTTATGTCCTTAATAACACCTCCAAGATTTTCACACATTGCTCCCATCTGAAAGTGGAAAAAGCTGGTAAATAGGAATTTCTAAAGAGTTTGCTGTGAAATGTGACAAAATGTAAAATATTCTGGAATTGCAAACAGTGGGTAATATAATGCACTTTATCTGTAATCCAGAATAATAATCTCATAATACTAGACAAATTCTTCATGTCCCTTTTAGTTCTTATTGAGTAGAAATCCCATTGACTTTCTCAGAGTGGGGCTGCAGGATTTTATCCACCCTGTCTGATAGCATAACAGCATGAATATGGATCACTTTATTTATTGTAATACAAGGAAATATGCCTTGTAATTATGCATAATGAGGCCTGTAAGGCTGAGAGCTGTGTGTGTCTGTTCCTTAGCCACAGACATGCAGGCAGGAGATGGATGCAATTTCTCTACTATTGATCATGTCTAAAAACATCAAAGGACATGGTGGGGGAGATCGCTTCCTGCAGCTGCACAAAGCAGGGCTGCTTCTACAGAGGGAACTTGTGCCAATATGTGTTTTCCTGGGGAAAAGTGGGAGGACTAGTAAAAAAAACATGAGAATTCAGGGGCTCATGGGTGGTAATTGTACAACAGTACACACATGGAGCAGCAAGATCAAAGATTAGACTGAAATACTGAAGCAGACAAAGCCTTTGCATCACTGAAATGATTACTTTATCCAAAATATCTTTGAAAATCCTGATTTCCTGCATGTGAATGTCATAACCAATTTGTAGATGACACAGTTGGGCTTTGATCAGAGAGAAACAAGAGAACTGAAGACCAAGAATAAGCAATCATGACTCAGGACTGTGCAACAGACTGAGAAAATAAAAATCTGTGCCAAGAGTGCCAGTATTAATGTGTGCATAGTCTGAATTTTCCATGGCTTCCAAACCAGGAAAATAAGAAGAATTTAGTCTAGATATTTAAGAGTTGCACAAATATATTCATGTTATGGGCAGGAAAGGAGGATTCATTTCACAGTGGTTTGAAGGTTAGCGTACAAAAGTTTACACCTGAGCTCAAGAATCCCCCTGCAGTGAAAAGCCTTGCATGATCTAATGCACAGAACGCTGCTGCCAGGCTGCTCAAAATATTGATAAAGCCATGTAGCTAACATGTGACAACCAAAGAAGATGCCTAAGTGTTATGTATATTGACACAAAAAGACAAAGGCCTAAAAGACACCAATAAATAAGAGAAACACCAAATTGTGTTAGAAAAGGGAATTGTTTTTCAGGAGATGATGTGTTTAGTGTATGATAATGTCAGTTTTGAGAACCAAATTTTAAAACACTAAGGCCAGATCATGTAGACAGATCAAGCAACAGTAGCTGTGATGGTCCTAGTTATGTTTTTATTTCAGGAGTCTAATTTTAGTATTTTCAAACAGTAGAAAGCAGAAAAAAATAATGCAATAATTTACTTACTCTGATAAAGTTAATTACCAGAATAGATCAGTTCTACTATCTGGATGTATGTGAAATCAGGATTCCTTGGGTGAACTGGGGTTATCTCTAAAATGTGATATTTCATTGTAGAAAATGATCTGTATATGTATTTTTTTAACTTAACATGCAAATAGCTAGTAAATGTCAGAATATGCCAGATGACATTAAGAAACTTATTCAGGCAAAGACGGTTTAAAACACTTACTGAGTGCCTGTGGTGCTTTGAGGTGGAGAGGAGCAAACATCACTCACTTTCCTCTTGTGTTCTGGAAATAACAGCAGGTAAAGGCAGAGCAGTTGTGGGAATGTACCTCCAGCTATCTGCTAAGTGCACATATCTTTCAAGATAGTCAGAGACTCCTGAGGAAAATACAACTGAATTTTGAATTCTGAGCGAGCTGAACTTTCATGGGGATATATGTTTAAGAATGAGTATGTGCTTATACACATGCACAGAGATTTTGGAGATATTCACTCTGAGTATGTGCAAATACATCCTTAACTGACATTATAATCTCCATTTAAGTACAGCATATGCTCTGCTTCAAAGTCAATTCATAACATTTCTCTCATTCTCCTTTATTTGCCTTTTTCAAAGTATGTCGTAGGAGTGAAGTCACACTCAGTCTCTGATTTTATACATGAAAATAGATAATATAATTTAACATTAATTGATGACTTTTATGATCTATTACTTGGTCTTTTGAGCAAACATTATACTGCCTACTGTTGCATGAAAGTCATAATAATAATTGCTGATTGGTGACTGGAAATGGGTTTCCTCAGCTTTAGAATAGCTGGGATTTTTGTTACTATTTAGATAAGTTTTTAATCTTATTTATTTGTAGCTATTTTAGTTTGCATTTATAGCAGCTACTTGTTGCATTATCTGAATTTTGTAGAGACAAAGACTGTAGAAAAATCAGATTCAAGAGCAATTGTAGGACAGTGCAAAGATTGAGAACGAATTAGGAGAACAGCAAGAAAATCACAAATAAGAGGCATAGTCAGCAAATGGGATTGTCTCCCATGATGGGAAGAATGACATCCAAATGGTGTGTCCATCTTGGAAAAAAAAAATACCACAAAAAAACCCAACCACAAACAAAAGGGCTCATTCTGATTTTATGTGGTGAGCAGGCTCTACAGTGGCTGACACCCTGGAAATTATGCTGATGAATGAAAAACTGAATAATTGGTGATATTACAGGATAATGTGATGAAGATCCTGGGAGTGGGACTGTATTAGTTGTGCCAGTGTTGCCATTAGGAATCTGTACATTTTGGTGAAGAGGAAACCCCTGTTGCCCCCCTGGACATTTTCAGAAGGTACTCACAGGGAGATTTTGGGGATAGGGAAGCAGCTGAGCTCAAATGGAAAACACAAACAGCTCAAGAGGGTCCCAGCCTGGCAAGAAAAGGTCCTGCAGAGAGGTTTGAAGCTGGCAGGACACCTTCCAGGAGATGCAGGGCATCCTTTAATGAGGCAGAGCTCTTCACCTGGGCTGAAAATAAATGGGTGAGCCTGCAAGAGGCTCTGGGTATTTGTAGTTAAAATATAATGATGACTTTAACAAAGAGTATTTTGGGGTATGTTCTACATGAGCTTTAAAAGTCAATTTCTAGATCTGGCAAACAGTGAAAACAACTAAAAAAAAAAATCTAGTTTTTAAAACATTTTGCATTACTGCCCAACTCTTGTAGTAAAAAAAAAAAAAAAAAAAAAAAAAAAGGGGAAATCTGTCATCCAAGCTAAGTGCAGGAATCCAAGGATCAAATACTTTCTGAAATTCTGTTCCCTTTCCAAAATAAAACAAGCTGCCAAGTAACTTCCAGCCATTCTTACTGTAGCAATAACCTTTCTCAAATAAATTGATGCACTTCTGTTTATTAACTCACCCCAGGTAGAAAACTGTCTCCAGCCAGCCAAAGACCCTCTCCTTGAAGAAAATACACTGAATTTAAGCATAGAACAGGGAATTTCTTGGCACTATCTTGTCCACAATAGAGCACTAGGAAGAGGTGATATAATTGTTCATAGAGCAGTTACTGTTTGGTTAGTGTGGTATCCACACTGCTAGAAGTGCTTTTTCCAGGGAGTGATCACCACTTGTAGCCCTTGGAGATGTGATGGAGTTCTTTGTGTAGGGATGAGTACAATTTACAGTTCTACAATGTAAACCCTAGATGTTCACATAACACTGTTTCTAATGAAAATTAGATGTAAATATATAGGAATAAAAAAAAAAAAAAATAGGGGTCTAGGGAGAAATGTTTCTGGTGTTCATGATGTGTTCCTAAAAAAAACTTTTGGAATTATAGCTGTATAATTTTGTCCAAATATATAAAGTGATCATGTAGAATCAAGGAGCTTCAACATTTTATACCTGGTGCCTATGAATTTTCTTAGGAAAAGGCACAACACTGCTTTTATTAAAGTAGGTATATTGCCTGGATCCCTTCCACCGTGACTTGGTGTTTCTGTGTTCCTTTGAGCATTTAATTTCATCCTTTGTTTCTCTTCTTTGAACAATTTTGCTAGCAAATGTAAACAATAAACTCATCGAACCCAGGAGGTTAACACATACAGAGAGATATTTCTGTGCAACAAAATTAACTAATGAAACACCTGGATTTCTGGTGGATAAAATTCAGAGACTTTCTGATGATGTCCTAGTAATTGAATCGTTTACAGCCCAGAGCAGGGGGGAAACGAACCAGTCCACAGAATGAACTTTTAAATTGCACTTATCAGCTTTTGTTCAGAAGTTGGAATCCTTCACCATAGGCTAGAGATCAGCTGCACAGATAAAATAAAGGCAACTCAATTTCATGTAATCCACATCCCCTAAACAAAGCTGTTTTCAGTTTGAATAAGAAGCAGATGGAGTGAAATCCTGTCCGCATTTGCCAATTTCTTCTGTGGGACCAGGGGTTTGCCTTGAGATTTTCTGTGGCACACAGGGACCAAATCTCCTGTCAACTTTTGCACTCTGAGCTGTCCTTATGAGATTGGTTTCTTTCCAGCTATGTTAATTCCTGAGAAGCTTCTTAGAAAGGTACTTCAGTGGATTTTGTTACATGTACTCAGAACAGCTGTGGAAATTCAAAGTAAGCCAGAGATAGAAATGTCGAATTCAAATTCTTGATGCTCCAGTGTTTGTACTTCAGCTTTACCTTTTTCCTCAGTTCCGCTTCTCTATGTTGTTATCATCTCATTAGTTAATTATTGTTATTGATTCTACTGCATTATCGAAGAGAGAACTTTTCCCTTTTGCTTTTCCTGTGAATTATGTTTAGACATGCAATAGTTATTTTGATAATAGTGGGTATAAGGATGAAGAAATTCCTCCTCCTTTCATCTGTAACCCTTAGCCTGAGGTGGAGGAGCCGAAGCTGAGCTGAGCTGCGAGTCTTCATTGGTGTGGCTGTTCAGTTAAACTGATGTGGGGCAATTTAAGGAAAAATCACAGTGGACAGGAGATTGTTTGTGAAAAGAATCCAAGCATAAGGTCATTAAACTGTTGCCATATTTGAGAAAGGGAATCAACATCTCTTAGGCACTGTCTGAAGTTAGTTTTGAAACACAAGGGTGTTAGTGTTTTGCCTTTTCTCCGATTGCTCTTTGATGATTGGCATCAAGGATCAGGCAGTGTGGTAGAAAGACCTTGGCACATCCTTAAGTCACTTCCAACACCTTGCAGGCATGGCTGGCATTCACAAAAATTGCTTTCCATGAATAAAAATGTAACACTTGCACACAAACCACCTGATATCCAGAGTCTGCCCTCCACCACCTCAGCTGTGATACACAGCCTTCCAACAGCAGCCTCAATTCACAGCTCTGTCTGAAATATTGTCACTCTGGCAATTAAGTTTGCAAAGCTCATGGCAGTAGTAGTAAAACACAAAAAAAGGCTGCAGTACACAGAGTTTAATGTTACTGAACAAAACAGTTAAGAGTAGCCTAGTGAAATTATAGATATGTGGGCAAGTTTGTGCATGCATTTAATGAACTGAGCTAAAAATATATGAAACATATTTTAATGATTGGGAAAAAAATACAGAAAAATGTACTGCTTATCTGTAATGAATGATTTTCTGTAATAAGCCCTGTGCCTATAACATGGGAAACTCTTTGTATCTGCATACAGAACAAAGTCTGGCATGCTCAGCACAGAGAGTTGCAGGCATGGATGGATGCTGATGTGCACAATTGCCCACCCTGTGCATCCAGAATTTTTACAGGCTGATGTGCACAGCACTGCTATAAAGTGCATGTAGTTCGTGGCCCCTGCTGTAATCTAAAATTCTCTCTCACTGCATGCAAACCAGTATTAAAATTAAAACTCCTTGTATTTAGGGAGTCAAGACAAAGTAAACTTAAATACTGCTCGTGTAGCAGCGTGTGTATACATGCGGGGATGTGTGTGCAAATAATGGAATTGCCATCAGTAATGCCTTTAGTGTGCTAACACTTTTTCAAAGCACTTCCAAAGGTGTGCAAATGTTCCATACAGTTATATCTTATTGTTAATGCTAATTGATTAGTACAAAGATAATATTTACTCTAAATTAGATCTACTAAAAGTTTGGGCAATGATCTGGCACCTTTGGAGAAGTATGAAATAAAAAATTTTTATGAATCACATTTGAAGACTTAGACTGATACAGTCTTGGGTGACAGAGAACATACCAAAGACCCACAGGGATTAAGAAAACTGTATGAAAAATAGGTGAAAGGGGTGTGTAAGGGCAGAAGATCTGAAAAAAACTTGATCAAAGCGGGAAGAACAAAACAAATGTTTATATAGAAAGAAAATCACAAAGGATAATTTTAGCCTTGGGGCACTACTCTGCCTTTGTACTCAATGAGGGAGATGTCATTTTAAGGGCCGTTTGCAGGATCGTGTCTGGGCTACAGGCGGCCCTTTGGATGTCCCTGAGAACAGGGATCTAATTAAGTCCCAGCCGCTGGATTCAAAGATCCAATCCTTTCTCCCGAGCAGAACATCTGGTTCACAGCGTTGTGACTCGAACCCGCGAGGTGTTTCCCAGGGCTGCGCTCCGGCAATGAATAATGGATCGCTGACGGGTCTCGCAACGACGAGCGAGGGGAGGTGATGCTGTCAGGATGTAAACGGGAGAGAGACAAGAGCCCCTGGGGAACGTGCGCTGAATTGTTCCTGGGGATGAGCAGACACCGCAGAACAGCATGAAAGGAGCTCAGGCACACGAGGACAGGAGCAAAATGGAGAAGGATTTGAAAGCAGGGCTGGAGTAGTCCCAGGGGTGAGCCACCTCCTGCCCCTGCAGCGGAAAATCACCTATCTGGTGAAACTGCCGAGGGTGGTTTATTACAAAAACATTGGTTATTGGGGACAAAAAACCAGTGTCAGGGTGAAATAGGTGTGCCCAAACTGGTGACTGCTGAAATCCTAGCACACCAGGATAAAAATGAGGAATACTGTATTGAATACTGAACTCCCGAATGTCATTATGAGCATTTAAGATGTGTCTACTGACAGATTCACATTGCCCCTTTTATGGTCTATTTTAAAACACCAGTGAAATCTAAAATAGGAGCCACACGATATGTTTGAGAGATGAGGAAACGGTTTTCTGTGAGCAAAAATTGACATGTAGATGACCATATACAATAGAGAAAAACTCCTGAAGAAGCACAAAATGGAATGTGGAATAACTATTATATATGCAGTCCTTTTGATGAATGAATGCAGATACTCGAGAAATTTGTAAAATTGATGCAGGGAACCAGGTTTAAAATATTTATTAATACAGTGTATAATGTATGTGAAAAGTATGGCACACCAATAGCAATAGGAACATATAATAATATGTGTATTTTTCTGGATTGTTTGAACATTATGAATTTCTCTAGGACTAAAAAATCTCCCAAAGGAATAGGAGTTCCTATTCCCCAGAAAATAAGTGTGTAGGCAGCCTATATTGCAGTTGTCCCATTTATGGGCTCCTTTAATGTTCCTTTGAAGCCCTTTGTGTTTCATCTGTCACAGGGAGTGCGGAAGAGATGATGGACAATTGTTCTGATCTAGTTTGGCAGCACTTGTGTTCCAGGTTTGTACATGTTTAAGGGCCATTTAGCACTGAATCTGGGACGCTCAGAAATCTGAGCACGTGGGAGATTCACCCTTAGCTTGAGCCCAAGAACAAAGAAGTTTTGGAGGAGGCGTGGCTGGCAGCAGAAATCAAAGAACTGGGGAATGTGCATGACAGCTTTGACATTTCCTGCCTTGTTCTGTCCTGTAGCAGTGACTCTGGACAAGGCTCTGCAAGGCAGGCTGTCAGATGGTGAGGAAATAAATAAAAGTTTAGGGTGTGCTTGTGATGGCATTCCATAGCACGGGTTGGAGAAGGAACATCAAAGCTGATGTGATTTGAATATAAAGAGAATACGGGAGATGGAGATTTGCCCTGGATAGGAGCAGGAAAAAATGGAAATGCAAGACCTGCAAAGGGATATGAAAGTCCCAATATATGATTTATGTTAGGAATATGTGTCCTAAATAGCTTGGTGATACTTTACAGTGGGTTACTATTTTCAGATGACTAGAAGAATGACCTCTGGGATGTTGGGACTATCTCTGGGAATTTAAAAAGCACCATACTGGGTCAGGTCAGGAATCCAATCTTGTTTCCAGGAGTAGTTGCAGCACATGCTAAGGCAGAGCACAGGAGTGATAAACCAACAAGGAGAATTTCCCTCTAGACCTTTCCAGTTTTCAGCAGTTTGTGATGCAGGGATTGTGTTTAATAACCCCTAAAGGAATTTGCTTTACTAACTGCTTTGTGAGCTCATGGAAAACTTTCAGCTCATGGGCCTTGTGTGAGATTTTTCCATTATTTTTTTTGAACCTTCAACTTCACGTTCTGTCTTAACTCCCGGATTTAACACTGGAAGACACAGTGAAAATGTGTATTTTCCTGACATCTCTCAGTACCCTCATTACTCATTGCTCCAACTACCTCTCTTGTTCATCACTCCCAATAACATTCTTCTTCAGAAAGTCACTCTTATGTTGGTTAGAAACATTTATACTTTGTTCTTAACTGACATTAGTGCACTACCATATAAAAAATTATTTTTTATTGTTGAGTATCAAAGAGTTGAAGTTGACTTTTTTTGTCCTCTTCTATTCACTTCATATTGCTATTTTACTGAGTTATGTTAACAGATATTTATTGGCTTCATTATTGGGTTTAGGTTTTGGGGTTTTTTTTAGATTGACAGCCAAAACTATAGGGAGGAGTAGGGTGGTAAGCTTAAACCTAAATTTAATCTAAATGTTCACTTTGAATCTAAATTTCTCTAAGAAGTTTCAGTGCAGATTTTCGCTTGCCCCTTTTTTGCTTTGTTCTGGTGCCCAAGTGCTTACTCTCCCTGTCCTGAGGATCGGAGGCAAAGCCATAACCCCCTGAGCAGTTGACTGGAAAGCCATATGTTAGAAACTGGCCAGAGGGAGCAGAGCCACCATCAGTCCATCCTGCTGATGACCAGCTGATGAAATTCACAGCACGATAAAAAGAATTTCTTACTGATACAAAGAATTCCTCACTGAGTGAGGGGCAGTGAGTGAGCAACAACAGCTGAGAGCTTGTTTGTCTTGGGCATTGATCAGTGCATATTTTCAATCTTCTGAAATACCATCCCGTTGGAAGCAGTCAGGAATTTATTTAGGATGCAAAACCTCCAGTGTAAACAGGTGGAATCCTGGAAGAAAACTAACAGAGGCAACAGCTTTGTGCCATTTCTTTTGTTTGTATAATTAATGTTCAACATTAAGTGTTCACTGGGCTGACACATCCATGGTACCAGCAAAGTAAATTCATTCAAATGCAAACAGTTTCCCTTGTATTGTTTTTGGAGCTATATGGTACATTTGTTCTGCTCCCTGGTAATACTTTAAAAGCTAATTAGTTTGAAAAGTAAACGAATATGCAAATATACATCAGGAAGTTCCAGTTTGTTGTCTGTGATGTTTTGGGTTGAAAAAACCCAAGAAGAGAGCACCATGACTTCACTGAATTACCGACGGTGCTGTTGTTTCTATTTCCTGTTGATACATCCTTTATCCAGACTACTTTTAAAGTAATTGAAACCAGTGCCTCAATTTGTGCAAATTTTCAGCTGAAAACAAGTCAACAAAACAGGGATAGTGGGGAGGAGCCCACAAGTGCCCAGGTGGGATATTTATGCACAAAGATAACAGACCCCACAGACAGCTTACCTACAGCAGCCAGGGATGTGCTGTAGTGAAAACAGGAATGAACAAAGCAGGAGAGGAGAATGGGAAACCTGTGGCAGCTCTGTCCTGTTGTGCCTCTTCCCAGCCCAGCTTGTGCTGTGCACTGAGCTGAGAAGCCTCAGGGTCAAGGATTCCCTCCCTGATTCTGTCTCTGCTGCAGTTCCTGACCGGGAGCTCCAATGGCACAACCCAACCTCCTTCCTGCATCCTAATCCTAGCTGTGAATGGGCAGGTACAGGAATTTGCCCCTCAGAAGTTGTTAGTTACCCTAAATATCCAGCTATGCCATCAAAACATCTGCACTCAAGTGCTCTCACCAATTTTGCCTGAGTGCAGGAGACCAGGAGCTCAGCTTTGCTCCCTGCAGGAGGAGCAAATCTTCATCAGGATTTGGGAAGCAGAGTTGTTCCTGGGTGCCACGCTGCTGGCATTCCATGAGGCTGTTCCCTGGGCATCACCAGTGAGCAGGAGGACAAAGCTAAGGCCTTCCAGATCTAGCCAGAAACCTAGATTTTTTCAATGATAAAACTATACACTTGACACTTGAATACAGGCTCAACAATGTCCAGTAATTTATCGAAGGCAGTAATTAGTGTTGATGATGATAATGATGATGATGATAATTCATTACCTTGATAGAAGGGAGCTCCTGGTTCACGTTTCTAAGGTAACAGTCAGATTATAAAATCCTTAGTCACAATTTATGGCAGAGGACCTCAGTATTCTCCTACATGACAATTATTTAGGACCTAGTGCTATCTCACTGAATTAGAAAGTTTCTCACAAGACTGTCTCCTGATCTCAGAAAGTCCTGCCATTAGATTTTTGTTTCAGAATCATTAATTCACTCTTCTGTCTCTCAGTAGGACATTGTGCTTGCACATCCATCTCTTAGAATGGTCTTTCAGTCTAAAATTGTGGTTCCAGCATGGCTGAATACTGTTTATTGATGTGGAAAAAAAATCTGATCCTGAAAGCATTAACATATATATTCAGGTATTGAAGAGGTGATTTGTCCCACAGAGAGTATTATGATTTTTAAATAAGAAGAGGGCTGAGATGCATGAGACTGTGAGGTGATTGCAATATCAAAGAAGGAAAAAAAATGAACTTTCCAATTATTTTAGTAACCCTACTCACTCAATAGTGTTTAAATTATTGTCATTTATTTAGATGAAATTCGTGAAAGCAAAGGTATTTTTCTAGGTACATTAATTTATCAGAAAAAGAATTTCTGTGAAGTTTCCTGAAGGTTTCCTTTTGTGGTGATTGTAACAAAACCCACGTCCTAAAGCTATTATTGTAGCAACAAGGATTTTCTGGCTGCATTACTTGTTCACAGATGGTTAGCCTTTGACATGGCAATGAGATTGTTCACTTCTGCAGGATGTTAGCACAGATCAATAAGAAAACTGTCTTACAGAGGGAGCACCTGTTTGTCAGCCAAGGCTGCCTTAAAGGTATTGCTGATATTACATTTTTGTTTGCTCAGTGGAAAGTCAGTAGTTTTTCTGGCTGCAGGGTTAAATTCCTTCTTTGCTGGAGTGCAGTTTGATAGGAGAAGGCTCCCACTGGAACAAGAGGGAAACCCACATTTGCAGTGCTGGATAACTTGGTAGGCTGGGCTTGAAAATCTGCTCCTTTCGCTCCGTTTAGGGCCATGACTATTGTGGGTGCTAGTTTAGTTTTCTGCCAAGCAAAAATGCATCTTTCAAGTTTTGAAAGAAATATCTGGGGATGGCTTTATCCAGCTTGTGGCTCACAGGAAGCAGGGCCACTGCCAATTTACCAGTGACAGTAAAATATGTGTTACAACACATGTCACTGAAGCACAAGGCTCACAATAAAAAGGATCAGAAAAATCTGAAGGCACAGGAAATAATGTGAGTGTATCTAGGAAAAAAAAAAAAAAAGTAAACTAATATACCTGGGGAAAAGAAGTATTCAAGCATTAATGCTGGAAAATTGCCAGCTACTACAGTGGGGATGGAGAAAATAGAAAAGTGATGGCATTTTCTCCAAGAGCAGGAGGTAATAGTGTCTTTCCTTGTTGAGAACACTGCTGGGAAGCAGAGAGCACCATTTCAATTAGATATGGCATTCCTCTTCCATCTCTGACTGTTGGCTGGATTTTCTATTACAGAGCATCTGTCTCTCTTTCTACACCCTGTTTTTGATTCCTTGTCCAGGTCCACAGTGCTGACATGCCCAAGCAGTAATAAATACCAAGTATCTGGTAGTTTATACCCTGGTGATCAAATATTCTTGAAACTTTATTAACTCGTGTTGGTTGTCTATGTTTTAGTTAATAGTACTGAAGAGCTGAATAGGGATAAATGCTGGATTGGGAAAATAGGGTAGATTTTCCCTCTTAAAATTATGGAGATAATAATACTCATCCAATGCACAGCACAGAATTTCTATCACTTTTAATAATAATGTAATTGTTATGTAGTGGAATTTTAAAAACCTCAGTGATGTCAATGATGCTGAGAAGCACCGTGGGCATCAGTAAGGGGATGGAACAGGCTCATGAAGAAAGGTGAAGACAAGCAGCAAATGCACAGCTTGTCTAAGTGGTGGTAATGATGATGGGAGCTGTGATGACCATCTGAAACACATCTGACATCTGTAAATGTGGAACAGGAAAGAGTTGTGGTCAGTTGGCCATAGCATCACAATCAGTGTTAATGAGGAAAACTGAGCAAAGGAAAACAGAACATTTTTTTTCTGTTCAGCCCAATGGTAGATCCCATTAAACACTAGAACAGCATCTTCAAAGAATCCCCTGTTGCACCAGCAGAAATCCAATTGCTTAAATAATGTGACAATAAATTGAGCAAGATGCTCTTGAGTGTGTGGAGGGAAACATTTTGATACTGGGAAAGAATAGGGCAAGATGACCTCTTCTGCTTCTAATTACTAGCACACCATTAAGGAGAGTTGGCAGAGCTATCCTTTTTCTAGTTTACAGGCTTTTCTCATTTCTAATGACAGCCCAGTTTACGGCCAGGATCATCCAAAGCTTTTAAGACTGGAAATGCAGGCAGCTGGACTGAGGGGTCAGAGCACGGGGGTCATTTCTCTGGTGGGGCTCACCTGGAGCTGGATCCTCGTGAACCCTGGGCAGTGGCATTTAAACCTGAGCTCTCTGAAGCAAAACCTTGGGGTTTGAGTGAAATGGGTTTTTCCACCTAGCTCAAAAGTGGACTAAGCTGGACATGAATCAGGACAAGTCTAAGAGCTGAGGGAAGAAGGACCCTTTGGAGCCAGTGCTGGAATTAGCACAGAATCTAAGAGGGGCTGCTTCTCCTCAGGAAGCTGAAGACATGCACAGGACACGTGCAAGATATTTTTTTTTTGCATAATTTCCCTGGAACAGGTCACTTGGAATATTTTGGAACAAAATTTGAATTTAGTTTTTTCTTAATGTAAAACAGTTTCTTTGTGACCATAAGAGACATAGGTCAAATAATTTCTTACTTCTTTCTTTGTCTGGACTTCAGTTTCCAAGATGCTTTCCCCTTTTTGGTGATGATGTGAGTGTAGTGTAGTTTATTGGCTGCATTGCTCTATAGGAAACTGGGAATCATTTGCTAAAAGTAGTTATGTGAATTATAACACAAGCTGAGACAGGGATTTTATCTTGAATTGAAATTTGTTGACATTGGCCAGTGAAATGTCAATGTTTCTGATCAAAAAGATGTTAGTTTTTAAAGAAATCTGTTTAAAAAGCAACTTTTAATTGAAAAATCGGATTCCAAATTCTCGTAGATAGTGTTTGGATGAATACTGATCATCACCAAGGGTAAAGAGGGGAGAGAAAAATAAATGTGTTGTCTGCCCAGCCTTTTAGGTTCTGCTAACTGCAGAACTCCCTGCATATATCTACTGTTTAACTAATAAAAAATACATTAATATGAATTTCAATCCAATGTTGTAATGTGTCACATGTTTCTTTCAAAGCAGGAAATTATTTGCTCACTAGACCGCCTGTATTTCCACTCGAGTATGCAGCCCTTTTTATTCACATTATAAAGGAACAGAGCAAACTGGATTGCACATGCATTCAAAGGAGCAGTACCAATCTGAACAGCAGCCAGGTGATCAATTATTAGGAGGCAGTACTGCATTGTGTTGTTCATCAGGAGCTTCCAGAGAGAAGAGAAAGAAATTGTCAGAGAGAGAAACAGTCAATGCAGCTGAAAAAAAGGTAAAGAGGGAGAGAGTGGGGAACCAGAATAAATCAGGGTTACAATTGTATGCAGAGAGCTGGAGTGGAAAGACAGAGCAAATCAAGGTGGCAGGAAATAAAATATTGCTCATCAACAGAAATAGGGAGGACAGAGACATCAAAACATGGAGATTCATGCAAAGCAGCTCAGGCTAGTGACTATAGAAAAATGTAGGAGAAGAGAGGTTTGGGAAGTGATTAAAATAATATGGAAAAAGAGAAAATCAGCCTGACTTGCTTTGTTTGAGATGAACATCACCAGAACAAAACCAAATGAAGAAAATAAGAGGTGCCAAAAGTTATCATGAAATGAAATAAAATATTGCCACTGTCCCCTCTCTTAAAATTTCAGTGAGGAGGAGGCAACCACTCTCCCACTGAGGCTTCCCACAGAAATGGCTGCACTGATGAGTTAAACTTTGAGAACGATATGGTCTGAATCCAATATTATCCTCTGCTTCCTCCTCTTCCTCAGCCATAGTTTGGTCCTGACCAGAAATAAAACAGCTCAATCATACTTAAGTCTGGAGGGAATAGATCATTTTGAGGCAGAATTTTTTAATTTGCTAATTCATAACCACAGTAGAGTAGACTGAAAGTTAAAATAGATTATTTAGAGAGAGAATTCCTTGACTTGTTAATTCATAACTGAAGTATAGTAGTCTGAAAGTTAAAATATTGCTGCTCACATACCCAGTCCCTAACATTTACTGAAGTGTGTGACTGTGCTTGAAGCTAAACAAGGTTCAGAAATGAGTGTACTATAAATTCCTTAGGCTGGAGACTACCAGGTTCTTCTGCTATGGATAATGAATGCAGTGTAAAATGCTTTCCATGCAAAAACAACTGATTGCTTCTGAGCCTTTGGTCTCCTCCTCTGCCCTTCTGCACCATTGTGCAGCCAGTTCCTGGTAGAGGAATCATTTTCTGCTCAAATGCAGGACCAGCTGCTGGCAGCCACGGTATGAATAATTCTAGAAATATATGGGGTGGGATAATGGGCACACTTGTCCACTGAAAAATGCCTGGGAAGTGATTGCTTGGCATTGCTCAGCTGCTGCAGAGGACAGGATTTACTGCTGCTGCTCATCTCACACGGCGCCCTACAGTCACTGCTGCTTGCACGTGCTGTAACTTTTGCTGTCTGTTTTCCTTCTCATGGATTTTGTAGGACGTGGTCAACCCCATGGATGAAAATGTTATTGTCACTATGGCAAGTCAACTCATCCCATTCAAAACACCTTCACTTTGACCTCACCCTGACACCTCAGTTTTATACATTGGCCAAATTTGTTTGGAACGATTCCTTCCTGTTATTTTATTTATTGCCATTCATTGGAAGATTAATGCAGTCTCTGCACTGGTTATAATTCTTTCTATCAGTCTGTCTGTAGTATCTCTGCAATCCCAGCTCTTCATCACTGTGCATTCTTTATGGATCACTTTATTTTCACCACCCCTTATCTAACTACTTCATAAAAGCACCTCACACATTTATAAAGCATGACAAGAGCATTACCATAAACTATGCTGCTTGTCTCAGTAAACACATCACAGGCTCTCCATAGGCTAATCACCTTAGTGGATAAAATTATCTGGGGATGAATTTATCTGCAACCATCATATCAAAAGATGAACTGTATAGAGCAACGCTATTTTGCTTTTCCACAAGAATTTAAGATCCTTGAATCATTTTGTGATGACTCAAAGCCTGGATTTGAAAGTTGGTTTTTGCAGAGCTGGTTTGTAATCAGTGGATTATTTTATAAATATTTTTAAAAGTCCTACAAGCGTGACATTTTCATGTACCATATGAAAAATGCAAAGGGTGCATCATGAGCATAATAAGAAATTTTGAGTCTCTTTTAGGTTGAAGGGAAAATTACTTCAGTTTCCTAGTTTGTTGTAGTTTGGAGACGAAGGTATTCAATAAATGTATCAGGCAGTTCTAGAGATCTGGTGCTTGGGGAAAGCCTGTTGGGCAGAAGTGAGACTCTGGCAGATTTGGCTGTATTTGCATAGTTGACATAGAATAATTTCTAAATCCTTTCTTAGTAACCACTCATCATTCACATTTCTATATTCATTTCCCATCAGCAGCTGTGACTGAATCCCTTATTTCTTATCAACTTAATTATTCCATCCAAAAAGAGAATAGTCCTGTCTTCCTTTCTTTGTGTGTTTTTTCCTGAAACTTAACACTGATTCTTTGGATGCCTTTTGCTGGCAGCATTTAGAACAACATTTTGAGGTTTCAAGAACAATATTCTGTGGCTCATTCAAATTTTATTGTGAGGTAATTTTCAGGCCTAATTCCACTTTGAATTTTCACTGTTCTCTGGCAAGGAACTAGAGATGTCAATATTGGAAATGTACATTTCTGTTCAGCAGCAGAAATGTACATTTCTCTACAGCTTTGATACCTAGAAAATTTGTTCTGGGCAAGAATTGTGCAGCTGCAAAGCAATGATCAGAATAGCACAGCAGGACTTTTTAATCTCTAGTTTATACTGCTGCTTGCAGTTTAAGTTATAGGAGGAGCACTGCTTCAATGCAGGCATATTACATCTATTTTGTCCAAACTCCTTTTTTTTTTAATCCTCTCTGACATATCAAATATTAAATTTTCCAAACCACCCAAGTGACTAAGAGCATGATTTTTTTTAAAGGTACTTACAAGATTTTATGCTCAGCCTTGCTGGCATACATCATTTAGACCAAGACATCCTATTTACAAGTGATATAGACCTCTAGGAGTGTCATATCTCACTGAAAGTCAATGAAATTTAGAGTCATAATGCTTATTACTTTTTGATATGGAACTTCAGTTATTTCTCAAAAGTAACATTCTTCTCTTTCTGAATTAAGTCCTGCCTCTTCACACACATCTCTTAATGGCATTCCAGAGCTGTAAATCCCACCAAGACTTCTAATTTCTAACCTCCATTTCTCAAAGTTGCTGTAAGTTGGTCTCTCTTTGAAGTAAAAAAAAAAAAAAAAATCTCATTAAAAGACTGACGATCCCCACTAAGAGTACATTGGATTCTTGCCTGCCTCGTGAGTTACATGTCTGGGTTTTGTAGTTCATCAATACAAGAGTGCTGACAGTCCTCATTACAATTCCCTTGCCTTGGCAAGGAAGCAATCAGTGCTGTGGGGACTGGGAATGGCCCTGGCAGGGACAGCTCCACACACAGGAGTGGCATTTTCTCACAGATTCCATCATTTTGGGGGCATATTGTACACAGGCATGCAAAATCCTAATTAAAACGGATTAATAAGAATGGGGAGCAGATTCCCCATCAGCATTCCTCTCCAGCCACCCCTGCCCTGTCACCCCCTTGCCTTCCTCAGCCTCGCTGGTTATTCCTCTGCCTTTGCAGCTGCAGTGTGCCAGAGGCAGGAGCTGCTTGAAGGCTGCCTTGTTGTTCTGGAGACCATTTTCCCTTTGATTCATCTGAAAGAGATTTTTTTTTAACATATATATATTATATATATATATATATATTTTTTAATATGCATAAGAATAAGGTCCTAGGCAAATTTCTCAGGAGATCAATTTGCAAGGCTCTTTAGTAGAAAAACCTATTCTCTGGTGTGTATATTGGTTTGATATGGAAATCCAGAAGCCGGCCCAAGATCCAAGCACAGCTCACATGCTGGTGTGCTCTGGATTTTCCTTGTAAATTCAGGAGTAGGATCCATACCATTTCGCCTTTACAGAAAATACGTATTTTTAATTTCTGTGAATAAACCAGTTTGTGAGGATCAGAGTCTATTCTATTCTGGGTGTAAGTATAAGATTCTGTAAATCTCTCAGATAAAAAGCCTCCTGTGGCTGATGGCAGAGAGCATTAGTAGAAAATTGTAGAAGACTACAAATCCTTGTGCTAATTAGAGCTTTGCGTATCCCTGCTTCCTCTATTATACTGAATGAGAAATAAAATACAAACAGAAAAAAAATACTATTAAATTGAAATAATAACATTCTGTGCAACAAAATATTTTAAAGATATTATTTTGGTCTAGAAGTTATTTTGTTATTCATTTTTGCAGAAAAGTTTGATTTCATAAAAATGGCCTTTTCAGTGAAGATTAATCATAGAAACTTAGGAGTTCCTAAGAAAAATAACCAGAGCTGCCTGTGAGAATGAACATTACCCCTCTTAGCCCAGGAACTCTCACTCCAGAATCTATCAGAACTGTGGCTGGGTGTGAAATGAATTTTCACAGGTAACTGACCTGCTTTGTCCTGCAGCTCTTCTCCAGACTCTGACACAGCAAGACAATCTCATTATTTGCCTTTGTCCAGCCCAGGTGTGGTGCCACGACGCAGGAGCTGGGGTCTCAGCCCACAGGAGTGTGGCACCATCCTGGGGGCTCTGTCCTGGGGGCTCTCGGAGCTGGGACCCCCAGGAGTGCTCTTGTAAGTGACCTGGACACCAGGAAAGCCTCAGTAAAGTTTAACACGAGGTGCATTTCCAAGAGAAAACAAATTTCACTACCCATGGTCCTCTTGTTCTGGTCTTTTGTAGAGAAGCAGTTTCTTTAAGGGGGTACTCTGTGCCTTCAGAACTCTTTCCCAGCATCAGCATTTGAGAAAATAATATCCCAACCCAGAGCTTAATGACCCACAGTGGGAGTCACTTAGGTTGCTGCTGTTGCATAGAGTCTTCCCAAAATGAAAATAATAATCTATATCTTGCATAATGACCAACAAAATACTGAATATTAATGAAAATATAAATAGAGGTTGAGGAAACAGACCACTGCAGTCTATTCTGATTCACTGGACTACGAAAAAATCCACTATATATCAGGGGACTTGCAGAGCATGTGTGGAGTATTCTGAATTCCCATGGTTATGGTAATTCCACATATAAAGAATAGCTCATCAATTTATTTGAATCAGTTATCATAATGGAAACTAATTAAGTAAGGAGTAATGCTGATGGGTTATACTTAGGTCAATTTTTTGATGGTGCCTTTGTGTTACATCAGGTCTATGAGCCAAGTTCAGCTGTTTTGTGACCCCATTAATGGCAGTTAACCTTGACCTTGTGAAAATGAGTGAAAACCCAAAGCCTCCATTAATGGCAGTTAATCTTGACCTTGTGAAAATGAGTGAAAACCCAAAGCCTCCTCCAATTGCTCTGAAAATGCATCCTGTAAGCTTGATCCTTTTCCTCCTGGAGCAGATACACAATGTCAGTGGATTATATGTAAAAGAAAAATTGGAGTGTAATTGCACTGTGGCTATGAGGAGTCTTTTATTTGTTCGCTTGTGAAGTAGCTCATGGTGTAGCATGGGACTTTGTTTTTCCATCTGTTACATATTCCTGTCAGAAACAAAAATGTTGCTTTGTAAGTTCCATAGTAGTAGCTTATTATTTCTTAAAGTAAAGTATAGCATTTTCCCCTGTGCACAGTGTAGTCTGTAGTTCTGGCACATTAGCTGGCATAAACATTTTGATTAAAGCTTATGAATGTATTAATTACACCTGGGAAGTTTCCAAAGCTTATTCAAACTGAAAACTCTTTAAACTTCAGCCCCCAAACCTGAATTCTTTATAGTAAATGTAAAAAAAAAAAAAAAAATGGCTGTCACAGGGTTGTTTTTCCTTTCTCTTGGATGCTTATATAAAGACATGGGGTGGCGAGGGTGCAAATTTTTTTATCCATTAGTTTCTGGGAGCACTTTTTCAGCAAGTCTACAAGTGTCTGAAGAATTTTTGCTGTCACATTGTTAAACATTTGCTTGGAGTCTATAGAATTTAAATTCTCTTTTAAATTTTCTCTCTTCTCCTAGGTCTAGCAGCAGCATCATATACTTAAGCATTTTCAGAATAACATATGAGTCTGTGACCTTAGCAGGGTGATAGCACTGGCACTTAGATTGGCTACTTGAAGCTGTTATAAATAAATAGAGCTACCACAAACCAGCTACAGTCCTCATGAACTGTCTGGAAATGTTGGTAAAATTGGTCCACATGATGTCTTTTGCTTGTATTCCCGTGGTGAGTCACCTGTGGTGTAACAGAGGCAGAATTTGGCCAGCAAAGCCCACGATGCTGTTTGGGCACGGCTGTTTTTTTGCAAGCAGCACGAACAGGTTCTTACAACAACCTTCATCTGGATTAGGCTGTGAGGTGCATTTGCAATGAGCTAGAAGCAAATGTAACAGAGGATCTGAATTCTAAAATCACTGGGCTTATGACCCCGAAAAGAAAGGCACATCTCCTCTGTCAGGCCCCTGTGCCAGTGCCAAAGAGCCCCGGAAGCCTCACCAAAGCTCTGCTCTGCTCATGCATTCATGCACATGTGCATTCATTATGATTGACCTGCCCTAGGAAGGTCCATTAAGTGGAACTCATTTCAAGCACAGATGGTCCTGAATAGCTTAATGTCTGTCTGGTGGCCAGAATAAGTGAATTCTTGATGGCCTTAGACTTCTGATCACATACATGCAGCCAAGGAGGAAATGAAAACATGTTTATCATTTTGATAAACAACCTCTCTCATTGCTGCAGGACGCTCCATGTAACTCAGCAGAGTCAAATACTATTAAATTGTCATCACTGTCAAAGAGAGAACGTATAAGTTTTGCTACCTGAGTCATAGTTAATGACTTCCATAGTGTATAACACAAATCAGTTGTGCTGTTTGCCTTTTTTTTATGTTTGTTTACTGATAAGTTCAGGCTCAGCTGGAATGCAGATGCAAGTTATAATTTTGAAGTGCAAAATATGCTTTTATTATTACCTCCTAGCTAGAGGTATAAAAAACAGAGATGACTAGAAGAGGGCTCTTTGGCTTCTGCCAGGTATGCACTCAGACCTTATAGGTGATTAGATATTTTAAATCACAGCCTCTCACAGCAGACTCATACTCATGACAAAATATTTCACTCTGTGGTGTATAAACTCAAGGTGGCTTTATAACAGAGACAAAAATGAGCATTATTTCAGGAGTTTAGGGTCCTCCAACTAGAACTAAACCATTCACAGGGGTAACAGAGTTGTCCCTGTTTCACAGCAGGAATGATTTATTATTTCTACAGTTTCCTATTTTAAGTCTGTGCAGAACAAGGATTTCTGGAAGGCTGGAGTAGGTCAGCAGAGTTGTGATGGCCCAGACAGCTGCCATCTTCACCAGACCAGGATCCTCCCTGGCAGGCAGTTCTGTCCCTCCTGCTTTGGTCACATTTCCTTCATGAAAAATTGAGGACCTGCAGTGCACTGAGTGCTCAGAAAGGATCAGCTATTCTCACTATCAAATCCTGATAATGTTCGGTGTGAAGAAGACGTAAGTCATGACAGGACATTTTCATTCATCTCTGAACCTTCTTGAAGGAAGATCAATGCTCTTCCTGATCTGCAAGTTCCAGTTTCATTTCTAATCTTCTGAATTTCTTGGGCAGAACGAAATTATTAAAAAAAAAAAAAAAATGCCAGGTGGATAAAACAGCCACTTCATGAAATGCAACTGTCAGCATAACATTCAGGAGATGCTTACTTTGAGGATTTTAGGCCCCTTTCCTCTCCTTTTAAATTCAATAGCAAATCCCCTATTGACTTGAATGAGTTGGCTGAGGCTATTGTTGTGGAATCAAAGCCAGAAGCTGCTGTAGCTCAATAGACCATTAACTTCCAAAAACATAGACATTTGTGGGGTTTATGACAAGGATTCAAACTTTCCCTGCACTCACAGCCTATCAGGTCAATAATTCACTTTTTTTTTTTAAGGACTCCGAGCCTGGTAATATCTCGCCAGGTCTTCCCATAATCCAGATGAAACATTGAAAAAAAATTATCCAGGAAAGTCATCAAATATTGATTTAGAGCATTTCTTGGTGCTCTCCAGCCTCCTCCCCCAAAAGAAGAAAGTTGGAAATAAATTTTTAAAAAATCACAGAATGCAAAGGTATTTCACATATCCATCTGAACATATTGAGTGGTTTTCAGTGGAAGCTGAAGATGGATTCTTGTTTCTCTCCCCACTCAATTAATTTCCTCATTTATGCAGCTGAAGTAAATATAAATAGAACTGCCCACTCAATATATTTGTGATATAGAAAAATATACAAATTTTGTTTCTGTGAATGAGGTAGTAAGGAGCACACTTTTCCCATGAGGTTTTTTCCCTATTCATACTGTGTCCATTTATATCTGTCTCTATATCCATTTTGTATATGGCTTTGTAAAAGTCTCCTATGAACATGCATGGTTGGTAAAATTCATACCAGCAAAACACATTGCATGCAATGCAGCTTAATAGGCATCCATGGGCTAAACAGGCTTTAATGTAAATATCTGATTCCCACTTAGCAGATTTTTCTGGAAAACAGGCTGTATAACATGCAGAATTTTCTCCTTGTGAGGCAGACTTTTTTTCTTCTCTGTCAGCCCTGGAAGGGGTCTTTCCATTATTATAATTATTAATATTTGCATACTTTTATAGCCTATGTAGATAAAACTTCCAATTAATGTATTTAACTGTCTAGCAGTTTTTCATTGCTTTTATAGTTTCATTATGTTTTGCCTCTCCTAAACAATTAAACACTTTGAGCTAAATTCTTTACTGCTCCAGCAACTTGAGCTTCCTCATAACAATTAAAGGTGTTATAAAGCTCTTCCACCACAACCCATTAGTTTGAATAGATAACCAAATAAGCAAGACTAGGACATGTGGTTCCTAGTACTCATACAGCAAATTTATAGAGAAAATTAAGCATTTAGGTTATTCACAGATATTTACCACCCAGTCTATGTAGTCTAAAATTAGAAATGCTTATTACTATGTACATTATCTTTATTGTTGAAGTTGCAATCAATAAAATCACAAATCTCTCTTCTCCTAGGGCATGACCATAAGACGGATTAAACCAATGAGAATCTGTTCATTGCTTTCAATATGATTTGGATAGGGGAACAGGGAGTTTGTGTGAAGGATTGCTTCATAGAAAATGCAAGCAGTTGGGGCTGAGTTGATTATCACAATTCCTCTTACTCCTCAGAGACACTTCAAGGATCGTTTGTCAGAGGATGGCTCTCTGAACTGTTGGGATCTCTCTTTTTTGACACCCATTGGTGTTCTAAAACCTTGTGTCAGCAGGCCAAATGCAATAACTAAGAGGTGCAGCAGCATGTCTCTCCAGATGGCCCCAACATTTACTACAGAGTTGATCTCATGCTTGCAAACTCCACCATATTATCGACACCAGGCAAGGCAGAATCCTCCCTGCCCACCTGCCCAGTGCTTCACTAAAAATGCCACATTTGTAGAAACCCCAGGTGCCAGGACTCACTCGTGGTGGGGAGATGCCACCGGGCTCCCAGACCTCTGTCAAAACCCCTTGCTCACAGCCAGATGTGGATCAGCATCTCCACACTTCTTATTCTCCTCCCTGGCCACACAGCACAGTGTCAAAAGTTCTCGATATACTTCCAAAAAGAGTGAAAGCCCAAGATATGAGTAATGTGGTTTATGCTGGAGTAAAAGCACTGTGCACTTAGCAATTCTTAATGGCATGAGGAAATAATGCTCTTCTAGAAAATCTTGCACATCCTGCCCTTTAGTGGGCAGCACACGAGGTTTTGTACTAAGTTGAAACAAACCCTGCCAAATTCATGCTGCAATTTCAGAAAGTAGCCAAGTATCTGAGGGGAACAGCCTGACACCATTAAACCCTCAGTGATTATGAGCTAAATGCAATCTGAACTGAGGAATGGAGAAATCACCTGGGCAGGGCTTTAGCCCACTGTGGGGTTTGTCTCCTTGCACTGCAGAGCTGAGGTGAATGGCACACCTGACCCTTCATTTCTGTGCTCAGCACCTGTCTCAAACACCAAGCACGCCCAAGCCCAAAACTACCCTGTATCTGTCAATCCCTCCTCTCTGCTCTCCTCTAGTAAAACTACTGCAAAATATTCATAAAGAACAATTAGGGAGAAGACCAATTAAACCTGGTGATCTCACACACAATGGGAATGTTTCCTGCCTTAAAACTGACAATTTAGTGAGTGGGGGAGCAAAAGAAAGTGCTGGCCACTCTGTAATCTGGAGATACTCACTGTCATTCCCTAAGGGCTGAGTACTAGCACAGAATCAAGTATTTGGAGAAAAATGTTATTTTTAGATTCCCTTAGTCTCTGTCCTTCTATGAGAAAATATTTGTGGAAGAGGCCTCCCTTACTACAAGGAAAAAAACAGCCAACAGTGGTTGCACACTTTCTGTAGTATTTTACCTACATTTCTTCAGGCCCAGACATTGACAACGTTATTTAGAGGCCAAAAATTATGTGGATGTCATAGAAACTTCTACTATAAGAAAGGCAAGGGAACTTATCTACATTTTCTATTAAAAATGTAGTATAGCAGTACCTGGCTTATTCGGGAGCACACAAAAAGAAAGAAATAAAACTGTAATCCCACCTGTACAGAAGGCACAGACAGGAGCACGCCTGGGTGCTTTGATTAGCCACTGCTGCTCTTCCTAATCAGAGTGTCAATATTCTCTTTTTTCTTTTTCTTTCTTTTTCTTTTTTTTCTTTTTTTTTTTTTTTTCTTTCTGCCAGAAGGAGGAACGTGTGAAGTTATAGCAGCACACAGATGCTGTAATAAGAATCGAATTGAGGAAAGATCACAAACAGTAAAATGCTCCTGTCTACCTGGGAAAGTGGCTGGGACTACAAGAAACAGACCTTCCTGTGTTGATGGCAAGTAGCTCCTCCTGTGTATATGTTTCTGTTTGTGTACCATCCACTAGAAAGCTGTAAGTCCATAGATTGTGCATAGGAATTTGGTTGGTTTTTTTATTTAACAAAATAGAAAAATTTACAAGCATAAGTATATATTTAGAACACTTTCTTGCTACTCTAGTGCATAGTTCTGTGCACGTGGGTCATGTTAAGATTTACCTGAAGACTGTGAGAATATTGCCCTGTATGGATGTTTGATGAGTATAAGAGATTCATTATTGATAAATACCTGGGCAAAATTATCCCTTTAGTCAGTCAGTTCATGGGGCCCTGTCAGTGCCACATTAGTTTTTATTCATATTTCAAAGGACAACAGCCATTCATTTTGATTTAATTAGTCGTATGGAAAGTCAGTGGCAAGATAACATAAATAAATGAATTTTGTATTCTAGTACTGACACAAACAATACTAAACTGGAAAAAATCTTTGCCTTTTGAAATTACTGCTGCTGTATCTTGTCATGGGGATTTTGGTTTTGTTTGTTTGTTTTTTGTTTTGTTGTTTGTTTTTTTTTTTTTTTCCTGAAGGAAAAGCACCATGTTATTTGTGTCTGGGTTTCATAGGAGGTTTAGCTCCACAGGATATTTTTCTCTCTGAGTCTCCCCTGCCAGCGCTGTAAGGTGAAACCACGCAGCAGTCGGGGAGAGAGCCACGGCTGGGAAGTGCTTAGCAAAATATAAATCACCTAAGAAGATGGGGAGTAAGTGGTACTAATCCCATTAGTTACCACTCCCAAGCAAGCTGCTCGGTGCTGCAGAATCCCTCAGTGCAGCAGCTTTGTGGAAAGGAGTCTTGTAAAAATCCCTCTCTGTAGCTTCTGGTGAACGCTGTGTGCTGCTGTTTGTACCAACCCACAGGTGCTGGAGAGAGCCACGGGCTGCTTTTGTGCAGCTCTGCAGGCTCTGTGCCAGGCTCTTCTCACTCTTTCCATCCCATGAAAATCCCATGGGTTGGAATCCTATGGGTGGTGGTGTCTCTGCCAGTTTTGGAAAAACCCAAGGTTTCGTCTTTGGGTCTGTGTTTGGCACTCAGATTCACCCAAGTGAGACTGGGGAGTTCTACAAGCAAATATTGGGGAAAATGTTCTCTCTGGGTACCTTTCCACACTCCCAGGCTGCCGAGGCATTGGAATGGAGATGGGAGTGGTCCAGTGTAGCTCAGACAGGAATGCTGGCAGGTGTTGTGGAACAGAGAACTGTGCACACAAAGATCATTCTTACAGATTTGACACCAAAAAGGTGAGAGATTAGGGGCTGTTTTAGAGGAATGAGAACCTCGTGTTTTCTCAGCAGGTATTTCTGACATGTGGATATCTGGTTTATGTATTAAAGATACAAAATGAAATGTTTTATTATTTAAAAAACACATTCAAATTTTTAAATCATGAAGCTGTGTTTCATAGCTCGTTACACTGGGAATGCAATTCAGCTTCTGAACTCATGATTAAAACCATGCTATGAATGCACCTGTGAATGATTACGCTTTAGTCCACATCCTGTCATTCTGTTATTGCTTAATTACCCTGATAAAAAGCTTTTCTTTTTTTGCTAAGCACTCTCATAAAACGGTAGGTGAAAACTACAGCTGGTTGTAACCAAAGATCAGCTGTACAAGCCTTGAAGAATTTCATGTTCTTCATCAGGTCGTGAAATACAGAGGCAGCAGACAGAGCAGAGAGACACCATTAATTCAGCTCTTATAACTCTTTTCAGAGAAGGGAAGCTCAAAGAATACTGTGTTAAGAAAAAAGATGGGTGCAGGTGTGGACTGGAGCCTAATTGCTCTGTCAGGATTACAATAAAGAGAAATGTTATTGTCTGGAATTTTGAAAGGAGTTAAGATAAAACAATGGCTAATATGAAAGTGTAAGGCAAGTCCCATTGAAGTCGCTGGTAAGACTCACTGTGACTTCAAAGCCAGCAAACGTGAACTACAAAGGAATGTCTTCCTCTTTCAAGTTTAGTTGTTTTAGCCAGCCCATAGCTGCTTTTGTAGATGGCTGGAGAACAGTTCAAAAGCCCAATATGCTGCTGGTAAAAATTAATCCAAGGGACATTTGCTTTGGCCTTTGTTTTATCCCAGACTTTGCTTTGTGGCTTTTGACATACTGACCTGGTTTAAGTCAAAACTTTTTCCAATTTGGTGGTTCTGCTCTTGTTAGACAAACTCCCAAAACTTCCCATGGGAGTCCCATTGATGTCAGTGCTTTAACTCACACAAAGATTTGGGATTTGCTGTTTATTTTGTACATGAGAACATTTCGAAAGGTCACCTGCAACCTTCTACCTTCTTTATCTACCATATTGAAAGGATTAAGACCACTTAATCTCACACTAGATTTTATTTACAGTGTATAAATGTATATAATGTATATAAATGTATATAATTTCAAGCCATAATGTGTCACTAAGAAATCTTGCTTGGGTCTTAATTAAATACCCAGAGGCATTCAGGTGCAGCAATACATTCTGCACATACAGCAAACAGAGACATCACCCCTGGGAGGTGACAAGGACTGGGAGTCCCTTGTGGGCAGTTTGGCTGTTGGCTGATTGTCACCTCGAGCCATCTCCATCCCATGGCTATGTAATACTGTGTATAAAACAGGCTGAACCCCAGCACTGCCCTGCCAAACTGTGAATTAATGGTGTTGGGATCAAGCTTTTGGTGTTTCCCTGCTAAATTTCATCAGAAAGCTCTTCATCAAGGCTGCTGCTTTGACAGTTTGAGTCCATGTTGCAGAGGAGAGATTCATTGCCTTCCACTCCTACCACTATTGCTCTGGGACACAACTGGGCTGTGTGGAGAGCTGGCTTTGCTTTCTCTTTCACACAATACAATCATAGGCAGGAGTCATCTTAACATTTTTAATAAGTATCAGGGGTGAGGAGTGGTCCTTTTGTCCCTTCAGTTGTGAGATCTGATCATGGGCAGCACACCAGCCCAGTGCACAGGGCTTGGTGTGCAGTCCTTCTCCTGCATGGGCTGACATTCAGGCTGAGGTTATTTGTACTGTGAAGGGCATGAGGTTGATGTGTATTCCCAAGTATCACTTCCTGCCAAGTCCAGAAAACTTTTTCTTTGGGGTCTCATCTTAATAAAGTATAGTGAGGCCAGGCTGTGGCAGCCTCAGAAGTCATAAATGATTCCTTGTGGCTCGTTCAGTAGACACTGTCCTAAAAGCTGCCTCCATCATCAGTGCAGTAGCAACAGTGGGAGCCAAACAAAAGCCAAACCTTGCCATGAAACACAGACACCAGTTTCGGTTTCTTTGCCTGTTCTGTTGCACATCTACTTTCATGATTCCCTTCACTACTTCAAGGTCTTTTTTGTTTGAAGGATGGTTTGAAATGCTCCCCTCCCTCTCTACAATTTATCTTGCCTGCCACTTGGCCACAGCATATACCATAGGCATCAGGCTGCTCAGCTCTTGGCCATGGATATTATTGTTTTCTTCTTTTGCCCAAATACCTCTCCAGAGCAAGTCCTTTTTTCTGGGGAAAACAATGTCCAGCATTTCCAGTGGGCTCATGAAGGCCCTGAGGTGCCTCAGCAGAAATCTCTGTCCCTGGTGCTATTTCTCCTGTGGGATGAGGTTTTATTCCTTTGTCATATCATAACTATTAAAAAAAAAAAAAAAAAAAAAAAAAAAAAAAAAAGAGACCTATAATTTTAATATCGTCCCTTTTATCCTGGGAATATCGTGCTTTATACCATATCCTTTAAAGTGGTATTGAACCTTCCTATACAGTCAGTAGGTGGTTATGTCTGTGTGCTCTTCAAGGCTTGGGAATAATATATAATTTGTTCATCTATATTGGAGTTTACTATGTTACAGTCAATGCTCTCAGACACACATTTTTTTAATGTTTCTTTTTTCTGTTCCCTTCCCTTCAATCTTCTTCCAGGCTATTTTAAACTCTTTCACAGGCAACCTCATATTTCTTGCATAATTATCTGTGAAATTTGTTGGACCACAGAGTATGGAATAACAGAAAAGCACCTGCACTGGCTTTTGAAATCGGCCACAAAGGGACTTTCTTGCAGTTTGTGCATATTGCCAGTGCTTTTAGGAAATGAGGTGGGTTTAACACTGGTGAAAACCAATGAGGAAAAAGGAAGGTACTACTAAAAATCTTAGCAGTATCTCTCCCTCTAAATTGTACCTATAAGAAAGACCTCTGCAGACACATGAGGTGATCTCATTCTATGTTTTCTGCAACACAGGATTTTTTAAGAAGCATTAACTCTCAGGCAGCAGGATTAGTGGTTTAGCCTCCATGGTTTGCTCTTGTCCTGTTTTGTACCAGTCATACATCAGAGGAAAGAGAAATCATACAGAAAAATAAAATAAAGCCAGTATTTTCATTTTCCACAGATTGATTTTGGATCACCTCAAGTTTCAGATCATTCCACAATGTATGAAGTATTAGCACACAGGTACATACTTCAGATTTCTGTTGGCTTGAGGATTACAACCCACCATGTGGTCCTGTGAATTTACATCCCACTTCATCAGGGCAGCACTACCAAACCAAACAGGAGCTGTACTGACCACTGAGAGCACCCTGACTTTCAGTGCCTCCCAGGGCCAGCACCTCACACCTCTCCAGTCATGCCACTGGTGATTGCTGCTGCTCAGCCTTATTTTTCCATGTGCAATAGTTGGAGCAGAGAGAGGACAACACTCACAGCACACATTCCATTTGCTGGTGTTTGTCCTGCTTCCTCTCACCCAGGACCCACCAACACAAAGGTCTGGTCTCACTCCTTAGGCAGGCAGTAAGTGCAGCCACCCTGCTGACATCAGTTCATTTATTTTTATTTTTAAATTATGAATAAGATATTGATTGTGGAGCAAGCATCCATGATTCAGGAGTGTTCCTGCAGGACAGAGGGGCAGCTCAGCCCCTCGTGCTGGTCCTCAGCCTCAGCATCCTCCTACAGCACCCCAGCCCCAGCTTGCCCCAGCTGAGAGGTGGGCATGGGATGCACAGACATTTCCTGGCTCTCCCTGGAGTGAAAGCAGGATTCAAGCTTTGTAGAGTCAAATGAAAGACTCCTATTGACTTTGGGTCAGCTCCTTAGTAAATGCTTTGTTAGAGATAATCCTATATCTATCAGCACTTACATCAAGTGAAAACAGTTCACAGTCACAAAGCAAATAGTTTTCTATTTATCTAATGTGTACTTTAGGTGGTATCACCAGAAAGCCTTTTTTTTTCCCACTCTGTGAAAATACTTTCAATCAATTCTTATTTCTTGAAGAAAGGGGGAAAAATGCTTTTTGAAATCCAAGGAGTCAGCTTCTCATCCCTCTAGCTGTGCTTCGGCCTAGATAAGAAGAGATCTCAGGGTCCCATATTATTAATTCACTGTCTATATGAATAACGAGCAGCCTTGGTGAATTATTTCACACTCCTGGGAAAATCTATAGCCCTGTCCTTCTGCAGCACCACTGGAACCAAGCTGTAAGCTCATATTTATTTTTATTTGGTGAATTGAGATGACTTCATTTGTAAGGAGAAAAAAAATGTCTCTCTTCCCCACTGACATCCATTTAGAAAGCTCAGAAAAAGTCACAGAATATTACATGTGGTATTTAAAAAAAAAAAAGAAGAGGGAGGGAGGGAGAGAAGTCTAACTTTACTGAAATATTTTAGGCTTTTGTTTTGTCCAGATCATGTCTTCTTGAAATGCCCTTGCAGCCACCCTGAAATCGCAGCAGACCCTGAGAGGTGCTGACTTCAGAGGGAGCAAAAGCAAAGCTGGCAGCGGCCATGCAGAGTGATTAATTCATTTACCCAGGCACAGAAGCTCTAATTACCAGTTTGCCTTCCCATTGCAGGGCAGAGGCTGAAGGGAGCAGAGGGGAGGCGTGTGCCTGACCCTGCCCATGCTGGGTGAGGTTTCATGTCAGAGCACAGCCTCATGTGCTGAACCCAGCCCATTAGAGAGCAGCGTGGGGGGAGCAGAGGGGCTGTGCTTCTCCCTGAGCAAGTGGGTGTGCAAAAAAATCTCTGTGTGGGCATATGGATCTATATGTATACATATATATATATGTGTGTGTGTGTGTGTATTTCTGTGCACACACTGCAGAGCCACCCTGCCACAGGTGATGCCCTACAGCACCCAGAGCTGCTCAGACACACAGGGATGACTTTCTGTGATTAAGGCACACACAGGCAGGACAGCCAAGGAGCAAAGCTGCAGCTCAGCTGAGCCAGTCTGCAGAGAGGGCTGCCCAGGCAGGTGCTCCCCCATGTCCCAGCGAGGGCTGCACCATTCCTGCTCCTGCAGACTGCACCAGGCCCTGGGCAGGGGGCAGTGGCTGCTCCTGCCTTTCTGCTGGGACCATGGTGCAGCTAATGAGAGCACCTGACTGGGGGGTTGTGTGAGTACCTTTTCATTGCAGCTATAATTGGTCTCCCCACCTATGTTTTATATTTCTTTCTTTTTCCAGTAATACTGAGGTTTCCTGCACAGCAAAGCAACCACCCTTTTTTAATATCAAGCTCTTTGAACAGCTGATTAATCCACCGCTGATGAAATGCAGAGAGCTCACTAAAATCCCAATTTCAGCAGGAAAAACATTTTCTACATAAATGCCCTAAAAAACAGCCCTAAGTCATGGCCCTATCTCCATCTGAGTGAGGGGTGGTCGCCTTTCCAGGCTCCAGCTGGCAAATTTCAGTGCAGACACAGAGGGAGCAGAGCCCTCACAGCCAACCTAGGTGCACAAACAGCATCCCTATGGTGAAATTAGGGAATGGCATGGCTCTGGAGCAGTGTGAAGACACACAGGAACATATAATTACTTCACCTCCATACAGAGGAAAGTAACCTTTCGCTCAAATACTTGCAATAAACCTGCTAGAGGCTAAATGGAAAAACAGTAGGAGATTTCTCCTCTGATAGGTAGCATTAAGTGTTAATCACAGCACTGGAAAGAGCCTGGGAAGAGGGTTTGGAGGCAGGGAGGACAGCCAGCCACACCAGTGTGCCAGGCACCAGAGGGAAAGACAAGCACGAGCTGGAAGGGAAAAGAGAGCCTAGAGAAAATTCCCTTGCAGGGTGAAGCCACGGGCAGGATCATGGGTCCAGGGTAAGGACTGGTCAGGCTGCCTGGAGAGCACAAAGAAAGCCAGGAGAAGGGATTCACTGCCCTGCAGACACAGAAGGGCTTTGGAGAGCCCAGAACAGGAGACTCAGCCCCCTGTAACCCATGTGCAGATGCACAGATGGCAGATCTAGGGGCAAAACCAGCTTCAGTAATGCTGAGGAAGGCTTCTCACAACAACCTTCCACCCAGCCATGCTGAGGGAGAGATGTCCAAACATCAGGAAGGCATAGTCTGGTGTGTATCTCCCCTGCAAGGCAGCAGGAGAGAGAGATTTGCTACCATTTACTGGGTCTGTGTGGAGAGGTGGTCCAGCTGATGGAGGTGTGTGTGTGTTAGGAGCAAGAGGGTTAAACCTGTACACCCTGCCCTGAAACAAGCCCTGGGTTCATCTTTTCCTTGTGTGGCAAAGCACACGTGCACAGCCCAAGTGCAGCTCTCAGAAAGCAGTTTGCCACCCAGATTTTCAGCTGGTGTGGACTGGCTCTCAAAGCCCTGAGAAAGTTGCTAGTTTGTGCCAAATGAGGGCATGGTCTGTAGAATTTAGGAAAATGAACAGGATGGTGACTGGTTATTAATCCTTGCTCGCAGCCCTCAGGGAATGTGTGGGACAAGTGTCCAGCTAATCCATGGCCAAGGGGAGCTCAGGGAAACATTAGGGTTGGGCGAGCATCTGTGCTGCATCCTCTCACACCAAATCCTGGCAGGAATCCTGATGATAGTTTATCTCTGCCAGGGAAGACCTTATTATTAAGTGGCTAATTCTGTGTAAGCTCACACCACACATCTTTTCTACATCAGATACTGTGGTTTTAGTGCACTGTGAAATGCTGCATGCCTACAGGTGTCTCTAATACACTGTAGAAGATATGTGATTGGAGTATGGCAGAGCAGGAAGTCTATTTTTTCTGTTCTTTCAAAGCTACCCTCCATCTATAAACATGGAGCCATTTCACAAGGCTCTTTGAATGCGGTTTGTAGTATTAGGATTTGGGCACAAAATAAGTGGATGATTAAGTAAGAATGAAAAATGCTCCACCACAGTGAGCTCTCTTTAAATTAATAAACAAGCACCTGAAGCTATTACACACTGAAATTTTAAAGAGGCAGTGACCAAATCTTTGAAGGAGGCAAACATATCATTTATCCTTTTACTGATGAAGAGAGTTCAACTAGGAGTCAGTAATTTAGCGCTGAGAGTGTCTGTGGTGTTGAACTATGTGATTTAATCTGGCAACTGCAACTGGAAGCAGTCAAGACAACAAGTGTTTAATTGATTTCAGAGGATCAATTAGCCATACAATTGATCACAGACACATTTAGGGTTTCTTCCTCTCAGAATACAACCAGGTCACTGTAGGACCCTCAGCAGTTTGTCACTCTGTCATGTGCTTTGGGAGATTTTTATGCATTCATATTGCAGAATTGTCTTAAGTTTAGGAATCAAGGAAGGACATTGCAAGGAAAGGATTTCTATCAAATCTTAGACTTTTTGCTGAGGAAGTGTGTTACTCAGCATGTAAATAGCCCTCAGAGTTTGGAACAGGTGTCCATACGTAGGTGTCAAAAAGCAGTTTACTAATCCTGTATATCAAAGAAAGCATTATTCCTCTTGGGAGCTGTTTTCATAGACCATTCAGTTTGTTACAATAACTGCTCAAGGTTAAGCAAGATGGAGGATGGCAAATTTCAATATTATTTTAAAAGTGCTGCCTCTCCCTTTTGAAACCATCATGCAAAAGACAGTGGTAGGGAAAGGAGCCGTGCTTCACAATTTAAGCATTCTGCCCTATGTCATTAGTACATAAAAACTATTCTGCAGGCAGATGGATTGCTTTTAATATGTGGGCTTGTGTAATTGTTTCCTTTTGATTACAATTCCTAGGCAGCAACCATACAGCAGAGTTTTCAAAATGCATGTGCATGGTCAGTACATTTTTTTTATCTTCCAAATGTGCCCAGAACTAGGAACAGCAAGGTGAAACATCAGCACAAACCATCACTCAGGAATGAAATGGAGAAGCAAATGACACTGTCTTAACTGAGGACAAAGGCAAATCTCCCATTAACTCAAATGAGAGTAGAAAACATCTCTCTCCATTGGTTTTCTTATTACAAAATGCCCTCTCCTTTTTCTCCAGACCCCTCCATGAAATACCATCAAATGCAGTGTGTGTAATATAGTTAAGCAAATAACAAATGAACTCTATTTCCTTTAGAAGTTTCCTTTCCTCCTCTTGGAAACTGCCAACTGGATGAACACTTTTTAAAACAAGAGTGCCTCTTCTATATAAACCCCCAAGTTCATGAATGCAGTGAAGAGCTGTATTACATTGGGTATCCAAGGACACAGGGTAAGGACACTCCTTGCTCTGAGCAGGATGGGGCAGGACAGAGATCGCTGCTTTACACCACAGAGCACAGGAGCAGAGCAGCAGAGGAGAAAAATCTGTGTATTTTTGGACAGGTTGTGTTTCCCCTGGGGTTCAGCTCAGCAGCAGAGGCCCAGCCTCATCATTGCACTGGTGCTGTTTATTTCCCTCGTTGCTCTGATGGATTTGGTGGATCTGAATCAGGCAGGGAATGGGGTGAGGTGTTTGTGGCATGGCTGGAGCAGTGAAGTGCTTCCCTCTAGCACTGGGACTGCTCCTTTCCTGGGGTGGGTGTGCAGTTCCAGCCACTCTGCCTCAAAAAATGAATGAACACGTGGGGCCAGGTGTGGAGAGGGGTTCTGGCTGCTCAGAAGAGCAGGCAGCATCTGTTGAGAGAGAAGAGTTATAGGGCAGCAGAGCAAAGGTTGGAGGAGCAGGAATCTGTTGTCAGACCAGGGATGGAGAAAAGCTAAGAAAACAGTGGGGGGTTTAATTGATATAAACTCCCCATCATTAAATGTAGCTTGGAAATTAGAAGGGTACTACTAGCTCTAAGAGGAGGTTGGCAACAGCTTCCCACCAGGAATGACAGATTGTTTTGAAGACTTCCAGTGTCTTTTGTTTCCCCCACAAAATGCAAAGTAATTGGTATTATTTGATCAAATAACACTGCAGCATACTGGTGAGCAATGGGTGGATCGCAGACATAAAAGCCAAGACAAAATATTGTACAGCAGACTCATAAAATTCTTTTTAATGTTAGAGACCAAAAAAAAAAAAAAAAAAAACAAAACCCTCTTGAAATCTTTAGTTACAGTTCGACTTTATTTGATACAATCATTTTTTATTGTTTGGTTGACCAACAATGGTATCTTTTTTTTTAATTCATTTATTTGCAATAACCTGTTGATAAATCATCTTTAGCAGTGGAACCAATTAATTCTCCATTGTAAATATTGACTTAGATATTTTTAATCTATTCTGTTTGTCAGAAACTTCCTGGACCTCCCTGGATGAGCAATAATGAGGCAGCATTGCAGAATCCTTTTCTACTACTCCTCTGAAACAGCACTTGTAAATTCTGTGTGATCGTTGCAGAAAAAGACCCCAAAGCATTTGCAAACACAAATTAAGTAAATTATAGTTTTGCTACCTGGTTTGCACTCTACCAATGACCCCTGGTGCCCACAAGTGGGGATTCCAGCAAAATGCATCCATTTGAGTTTGCAGGTTTCCCAGCTGAGGTGCTCATTAACACATGGCCAGATGGAAACTCTGATCAGAAATGCTCTGTGATTACAATAGACCCGGTCTAAATGTGGTTTGTGTACCCAGGCTGGGTGAATAGAATGAATGGGAGAGGTTTAGAAATTCTTAAAATTCAGACCTAATTGCAAATCACCCAGGTCTGTGTTTTACTGTTTCATGGCACCTTTTGAAAGCTGATACAACTTCCTAAGAGGGAATAAATTGACAAACCAGGTTAGAAGTTTAAGCCCTGAAAGTAACAACCCTTATTCACAGGTCTTCAGTGAAACCTCCTGCAAGTGTGTTCTGAATCCTATCAGTGTATTTCTCAAATCATCAGGCACACTCATTTGTAGCTAGCTTTGGGTTAGACCCTTTCCGTCTGAACCACTTTCATTTTAAACTCATTATTTATGGTAAGCATAGCCACACTCTTCATGCATTTTGCATATTCAATTTTCAAGCCAAAATATAGGAGCTGCATTAGCTTCAGTGCTCCCAGCAGGTAATCAGGCTCCTGCAATATCCAACCTTATGTCACCACCAGTAATAGGCTGAAATAGTCCTACCCTCATAAGGACTGTGCCTGCCCAGCTCCTATTAAAATTAATGGGCACTGGGCATCCATTCCCTCTAGGCAGCTTTGGAAATATCAGCCAAAATGTAGTTGTAAGTATTAACCTTTAGGAGGTTAGTGTTGGCAGCTCCCCACTGCTCCGCGCTGGCTCCAAAACCAGCGGCGCTGCTGGGTGTGAGCCCAGCCCTGCTCCCCGTGGCTGCTCTGGCTCCCCCAGCCTGCTCTGGGCTACCCCAGGCTGCTCTGGCTCCCCCAGCCTGCTCTGGGCTACCCCAGGCTGCTCTGGCTCCCCCGGGCTGCTCTGGGCTACCCCAGGCTGCTCTGGCTCCCCCGGGCTGCTCTGGGCTCCCCTGGGATGCTCTGGATCCCCCTGGCTGCTCTGGGCTCCCCCTGGCTGCTCTGGGCTACCCCAGGCTGCTCTGGACTCCCCCAGGCTGCTCTGGGCTCCCCTGGGATGCTCTGGATCCCCCTGGCTGCTCTGGACTCCCCCAGGCTGCTCTGGGCTCCCCTGGGATGCTCTGGCTCCCCCTGGCTGCTCTGGGCTCCCCTGGGCTGCTTTGGCTCCCTTGGGCTGTTCTGGCTCCCCTGGGCTGTTCCAGACCCCTGGGCTGCTCTGGATCCCCAGGATGTTTTGGATCCCCGGGATGCTCTGGACCCCTGGGCTGCTCTGGATCCCCAGGATGTTTTGGATCCCCGGGATGCTCTGGACCCCTGGCTGCTCTGGATCCCAGGATGTTCTGGCTCCCCTGGGCTGCTCTGGCTCCCCTGGGCTGCTCTGGATCCCCTGGGCTGTTCTGGATCCCCGGGATGCTCTGGATCCCCAGGATGTTCTGGACCCCCAGGATGTTCTGGCTCCCGTGGGCTGTTCTGGACTGCCCAGACTGTTCCAGACCCCCGGGCTGCTCTGCCTGAGCAGAGGAATTGCCAGGCTGCCCTTCCCCTCCTCCCCAGAGCATCCTGCACTGAGCGTGCCTTCCTCCCGGCCATCACAGAGAAAGGCAGCCCAGTCCCATAAAGGTCAGTAGAGGCGGTGTGAAAATGCTGCTCTGATTCAATGCTGAAGTCTGGGGCAGAAATGCCAAAAATGTTGCAGGCTAACTGTTAAAATAAGCATATTTGGTATAGAAAAAAAAAATTGTCTGCGAATACTTTTATATATTAAACCTTGTAAGGAACTTTGCCCTGCTGATTTAACATTCTTTAATTAGCGGGGTTTTTTCCTTTCCTGTCTGTATTTGCAAAGAAAAACAGTCTGGCATTTTAAAAGAAAAATAGGATTAGAATAATTTATTACTGGATTACTATTAAACTAATAGAAACAGCCACATAAATTCATTTCTATAAACAACCTCCAGGTCTCAGGTCTAATCCATACAGGTGGTGACCTGTGAGGAAGCAGTGTTCCACGAATAAATTTGCTGGTTTTAGACTGGAGGGTTTCAACCCAGCTAATAAACTCTCAGTGGTGCATGACTGAAATGTTACTGCAGTATCTGGAGAGCAAACTGTCCCCTGTTTCACTTTTTTTTTTTCACCAAATAGTTCTAAAATAACCAAAGTGTAATCACCATACTCAACTAGCAGATTGTTCATGGGCACAAAATACCGTCCTAAATCAAATAAATTGCTAACTGAGAAGCATTTGCTAGGCTCTGCTTTGCATAGTATGAGATAAGAAGCAAATATAAAGCACTGGTCTCTATTACTAAATGCTGCTAAAAATGCAAAGTGATAAATGTGCTCTTTCCATTTCAATATAGCATCATTAGTAGAGAAACCCTGTAAGGATCACCTGCATCTTAATGACCTGCATCTTCACCACCACTGCGAGTGCAGCTCTGTGCATTTGCTGGGAACCTATGCCCTTTTAGGAAGTATTAATGTTATTTTGCCAAATTCTGTCACATTTTTGTTCTGGTTCTTATTTTTTTACTTTCCCTTCCTAAATATGAATGTCTAGTAGTGAGAGACCCAGAGGAAACGTGTAGTCAGGGTCCTCAGCAATGCTGGCAGACCAGGAGCAGCAGAAGGGCCAGCCAGAGCCCCTCCTGGCTCTGCTGAGTCCACAGGTTTTGGGCAGAATTATGGGCAAGGCTTACTGCAGTATCCCTGTGCTCAGGGTATGGATCGTGCACTTGTTCTGCCAGCTTTTCCTGAAATATTAGGTCTTGCTCCATGTAGCTTTCTGTAGAATACAAATCACCCAGGTAGGTGTAGGGTCCTGCTTGTGCAACATATTTTGGTTATGTCTACCCTTGTATTTGCTCACTTCATGGCATGCTACAATATGTCAAAGGATGTAGATGCTGCTGCTTCCTATATAATTTTTCAGCTAAAAATGACAGGTGCCTGGAATTATTACTGTATTATTTGGGTTTGGGGTTTTTCACTAGGAAAACAACACCAAAGACATTGAGAGGTTCTTCCCAGGAGTTTTGCAGAGACCAAGGGGCTATATTTGCTCTGAAATCTAACAAAAAAAATACAATCTACTATTTTATGCTGCAAAACAAGGCAGGCATTCAGCAAGGGCAGGAGCACAGCTCCATGTAGTGAGAAGAAAAATTGGGCTGTGGGCAAGACAGGAGTGAAGAGAAGCCACACTTCAGAGTGTCAGCAGACTTGCTGTGTAGGTAATGCTGGATGCAGCAAATAACCTCAAATATTTGGATTTTTTGTCTTGTTTTTGAAACCTGAAAGAATGCATAATAAACAGATTAAAGATGTGCAATGTTCGTATCAGTGTACCTGTGAAGGATGAGATAAGAACAGAGCATGGGGTGCAGTTCAGCAGGGTCGTGGTTGACAGTCAGTCTGGGGAAACCCTAGGGTAAAAGGAGATATTCTTACAGCCTGCTTTTCATTCCCATCCAAAAATACCCTTCCTTCCAACTTCTCTTTGGTGTCAAAATAAATGAAAATGTTTCACAGTGATTAATGGTGTGCTGGCTACACAGTGAATGCCAGTAGGGATGCAGCTGATCAGCAAAGAGGATATTTTCAGAAAACCTAATCATATTTTGTTTTGACTTTATGCTGACACATTTAATTTTGCCAAAAAAAAAAGTGATGCAATTCATCCAGTTGTACAGGCAAGAGTGTGAGCACTCAGGCTCCCGGGGGAGAGTCAGTCCCACGGTGATTCTCTGGTAGGAGATGCCTCTCCAGAGAAAAGTTCCATCACTGGGCACATGCCGGGCTGCTGGCCACCCTGGATTGTCCTCCCCAAGGGTTCTGCCTGCAGGACAGGAGTGCAGGAGCACCTCTGTGCTCTCCAAGACCACCCTAGGCTGTGTGGCACTGAGGGACCCAGCACGTGCCACCTCTGAGAACAGCAGGAGGTGAGAAATGTCACCGTGTCCTTGTTCCCCTTAGGAAACTGTTCGGTTATTTAAAAAGTGCTTACAAGGTTTTGGAGGAAGGACCAAAAAACCCTGCAACCTAATGCAAATTAACTCTGTGCTTGTAGGTTTTGATGGAGCTGGTTATACATAAAGTCTGTGCTCTGTGTATTCACCTGGAGACCTAAACTATAATGTCGAAAAGAAAACAACAACAGCACAATATTGTTGCTTTCACTACCATTGATCTTTAATTTCCCACTTCAATTTTGCTTTCTAGATTAAGGGAGTGGGTTTTTTTTTTTTACTGCTGTGTATGTGAGATGTTTAAAACTTACTTGAGATTTCAATTTCCAGAGGGTTCTGTTGGCTGAGGTTGTAGCTTATCTAATATTTTGATGAAGTCCAAGCTCTGTGCTGTAAAACTCAATTTAGTTTTAAGCTGTTGTTTTCACTACTACAGTGAATAATCCAATTTTTAATTATTTTTTTATGTTTTTGGGGAGGGGGTTGAGTATTATTTGCTGAAAATTTAGTTGTTTGTCATTACTGTAATTTTAGTGGAAGGGACATTGGAGAAACCAAGCCTCACTGGAACAGATTGTTATCCAGTGTAATGTATTGATCAGGTCAGGCAGTAAATTAAAAGGAGCAGAACACCATTAAATTTTGAACTTAATTGCCTTCTACTCTTAATTTCTATTGGATATAATCAATACGTGCCAGAGGAAAGTTAAAAGAGTTATTTAGCAAGCTGCTATTTCCTGCACCATAATGGAAAACTAATGTTTCATCTTCTAGTTGATGCAAATAATTTGTAGTTCGAGTGTGGCCACTTAAACATTTTATCAAAGACTCACTTTTAGTTCTGTCATGATTAATCTTCATCCTCCAGGAAAGAAACATGCTTTAGTGACACAATCTTAGGTTTTTGGCTTAGCTTTCTAGCTTAGCTGCCCCTTTGGTCTTTGTTCCCCTGGGGATCTCTCCAGACTATCCCATCTCCAGCCATGTACACCCTGAGTGTTTCCAGGGGAGGCTTCTCAGGCCAGTACCTCTCAATATAAATTCTTTTTCCAAGGAAATGCTGTGCTGCAGCCAGTGAAAATGAAGACCATAGCCATGGTCTTGGCTTTTCTTCTTGGTCCTTTTCCCAGACTGTTTGGGCAAGTTGCTTATTTCTCTTATTTTCCTGCCTGAGAAACCCCAATATAAACAATTGCCTTAGCCAAAGGCTGGTGTCAAGCTGAAGTGTTGCCCTTCCTGCTGGACTCCCTGTGCTGATGATACATTTTGTTCTCCTCTCCAGCCTCAGTCCCTTACTCCCTCTGTCTCACATTTCCCTCTGTAATATTTTAGATACCTTTTTTAACTTGCTGTTGAGTTTCAGTATTGCTTATCCTGCTGTAATCTAAACCCAGTCCCTTATAAATCAATATCTCAATGCTATTATTATTTTTACACCTCTTTGAGCACTCTTTGCATTACCTGGTCTTTTGCTAATAAAATGCTGCAAAGGGAACACCGTATTTCAGGTGGCCCCATGCCAAAGCTGTGTGCCCAGTGTCACTGCCCTGTGGAATTACAGGGAAATTAAACAGCCACTGAATTGAGGATAGACATCTGATGCAAATTAGGGAATTACTGCAAATTTTGGTGGTCCTTGGAAACTCTATTACTGAAGCAGCACGCAGAATAAAACAGGCCAAGGTAATCACGCCTCAATATTTTACAGCGGTGTCAGTTCTGTGCCAGTGGTGCTACTCCATATTTATAACTTTATATTGGCATGAGGCAATTCACATTCAAGCTAATGGGAGTTTTCCAGGAGTGTTGATCCAGGTTCCTGATGAGAAATGAGTATAGGCCCTTTTGCTCATCTTCACAGCAGAAATAGCAGTTAGAGTTGAGAAGAGTCTACTTGAGGTTTTATGAAGTGGAGCATAATGATGTATCAAATGAACAGACCTTCATAGAAGCCTCATTTTCTAAGAGAGTTGACCTATACTTGATCTGAAAACCAAGCATCTCCAGGGAGTGGCAAGTTACCTACCTCAAAATAGAGTGACAGTGAGTGATTCTTGCTCTGAAATCTTGATCTACATTTGTCCACAACTCTTACCCTTATAAAATGCATATAACAGGTATTTTACTGGAGTACATTTGTTTTTATTCAAGTCCTATATATTAAAAAAAACATTGCTCGCTGTCTGTGCAAATTCAAAACTTGCCAAATCATCAAAAGAGCTGAGTGTGAATTTACCTCTTTGACAATTATTCCTTGTCACATTATTCTGGTTAACAGGGAATTCATCACAGTGGAGAAGGCAAAAAATAAAGCCTTGACAGTTACAAGAAATTACCTGTGCTTACAATAATATATTTTCCAAGGGAAGGCTGGAGGGCAGAGTTTGACAGTGCTGAAGCTGTGCCACCTGCAGCAATGTCCTGTGACCATCACTGGCCTGGACTTGACCTTTGCAGAGGGAAGACTTGTTTGTCTGTGCTACAAACCAGCAGGAATCGTGGAAGGGCCCCAGAGAGGCTGAAATTCTCCTGTTTTGGCTGTTCCACCTGGTGTCCATCAGTGAGACAGAAGAGGTGGTGGTGTGCTCATTGTGTATTTTCGGGAGCGTGTCAGCTACAATGGCATTCCCTCTTCCCATGAAGAGCTTCTCCTCTTGTTTCACTCTTCTGCCAAGGAAAAGATAAAAGGAGATTTTTCTGTGTCTCACTGAGGAGAATCCTCTTTTCATCCAAATGAATCATGCTGTCTTTGAGGCGCCAGATTAATCTGTCTGTGCTATCCCTTGTGCATTGCTTCCAGACTAACACATTATCTGTGTTTCTTCTCCCATGATCTACTGGTACAGATGAAAGGTAGCACACATGGTAGGCTGGAAAGACTGCTGCCCAAGACCATGGAAATCTCTACAGGAACAACTCTCCCCTGCTGGAGAAGAGAGGTGCATAATAAGACAACATTTATATTAAGGTTGATTACAAGGATGGTTTGGTGCAGTTGAAACTCCTTCTCTGACTTGCTGTCATCATAAAAACTTTGTGAACCATAGATTATTGTATTTTAGGTACCCACAGCAGGACAGGCAGACAAGGTAGGAAGTCTCAGAGACACACATGAATTAGGATTAAATGGAGCAAACTAATTCTCAATCAGATCTACTCACCACTAAAACAAAGAAGATGGAAAAAGACAGGATCAAAATTTGCGAGTTAGCAGATTGCATTTCTGGTTAGGAAGAAGAACTGGATTATGAAATGCTAGTGGATTTAACATTCAGTTCTTCCTGTATTTGTCATGCACATTTGTAAAGCATATTTGCAGCCATCACCTTCTAGTTCAATCAGGGCAGTGAGTTTCTGTTTTTCGAGGAGTGCTGGTGGTTTTATAGCTTAGCTTTGGCAGAAGTCTGCCTGTGGTAATATACAGTTCACATCATGGGCACTGCAATTGTTGCTGCTCTCTCTATTCTCTGCTGTGTTTGTAAAAGGATCAGGATTGGAGCTGTGAGGTTTTCTTCTGATCCTTAAATCCAGAAGTGTATTTGCACCATTTTTATCCTCAGAAAGTTAACCACTGCTCAGAACTTGCTTTCCTGAGAAAGACATTTTGGAAAGGAGGCTTTTTTTTGTGCATGCTCTGTGCAGTATTAAGAAATTATACCAGACAGTAGCTCTAGTTATGATCCAAAACCTTCATACAACAACAACACCTCAAAACCCAAAACAAAGAAAAAAACCAAAAACTTTCCAAAAGATACATCTCTTCAGAGGTTTTGCAAGGTAGTTCTGGGAGTTTCAGGCAAAGATATATTCTTTGCATAACTGTTCAAACAGAGTTTTGAATTGACACTATGCCTAAACTCTTTCCAACTCTGTCTTGTCATTCAGTCTAAAGAGAGTTTTGGTGGCAGTTTGGAGTTTCTCAAAACATTGATACTGGCAGGTGCAAGACCTTTGGACTCTGCTGAAGGGGAGCTGAAGGGAAGCTTCATGGCTTCAAGTCTCATGGCCAGCAGAACTAAATACAGCTGCAGGAAAACTGTATAACAGGCTGACAATGGAAAGGACTTTATATGGCATCACTGGGAATATGGGTGAAACCTTGCCATGTATTTGCACATATTTTCTGAGTTTCAGCAAAACAAGGAGATTTCCATATCTTTGTCCTGAATGACAAGCAGGTGCATTTTATAAAGATATGTCCTGCACTGCCATAAATAACAATTTCTCTTTTTGCCTTTGCAAGCCATCATCAGGAGGTGATGGCATCCTCATTCCTACCCTCCATCTACCCACAGAGCCATGAGAGCACGCATGTAAAAATGCATAAAATGTCAGCCTTGCAATTTAAATGTCAACACTTCAATCGTATTCCAGTACATTTAGGCCCTCCTTTGCATACAGTGTGGCCAACTTCTTACTATTCTAGTTTTCTTCAAAAGGACAGAGGAGGCATCCATGGCCCTTTCTGGTAGTTCCATTTGTTACTGTCCCCCTGCAGAACAAACATGTAATGCAGTGTGCTGTGCTGAGAGACCAGTCCCAGGCAACCCCCTGGGGATATTAAATACACAGTTCTGTTGTCTTTGTGCTGATCTGACTCCCTTTTGCTTCACCAGAGTTTAGCAGGCTCTTGCTGAAATGCAGCTGGGATTTGACTTCATTGGGATATCTCCCAGCATCTCTGCATGGAGGGAAGATGCTGCAAAGGTGTGTCCCTGTTGCCCATCTCTTTCAGCACCCAGGAAAAAAGAAAACAGAGAATTAGATATGTAGATATAGATATATATTGGTATGTAATCCATTTCACAGTTTTTTCCTTTTCACTTCTGCATTTCCCTGGCCAAGGCTGCTGCTCCCTGCAAGGCAGAGCTGGAAGGACTCCCATGAGCTCCTGACACAGAATTGAAGCCTTGAATGCTCCCTGGCCACAAATTGAGGCCCTGAATGCACAGCAACTGAATATTCATTTTGTCCATTCTTTAGAAAAATAGTTACAATTTAAAGTACCAGAATAGCTCCATTCATGAGCCACGATGAGAGCAAAGCCTCTGCCACCGGCGCCGTATCTGCCTTCCTTAATAAGAAGCCAACAAAGCTGATATATTACCATGTATAAAAATAATGAAAAAGAGATATCCAGGGAGAGAAATTATGTTTTTGTCATGAAGTGATGTGGGTTGATTATAAGCATAGGTGCTATTTCTCTCTGTTGTTCACTTGTCTGTGCAGAGCAGGACAATCGGGACGCGGAGCGCTCCTGCTGCAGGGCTGGGCGATTTCAGGGTTTCAACATTTGCAGCAGCAGACACTTAGGGTAAAACTTTCCCCTGATTTGAGCTGAACTATTCATCACACACGTAGCTGTCATTAATCTTACATGCAGAGCCAGGCTTCTCATATTTCAAAACCTTTGGAGAGGCAGCTTTTTAATCTATATTTGGTTCTTCTTTTTTCCTCCTCTGAGATTGGTTTCTCTTTGCATATAATGCTGCAGTAGTTTCAATTTAAACAGAACCCTGAAATAAAATACTCGAATTTAAAACCCTAGCAGAGAGAAAGGAAACAATTACCTTGAAATTCTTTTTTATTTTCTTTTCGGAGGTAAAAAATAAATGACAGCACTGCTGACTGCCAAAATTGACATGTATTTTAACTTCTGTTTCAAGCAATGCATTTTCTTAATCACAAGAGGGCACATACTGCAGGATGGAGCCATAAATTCAATTAATCTCAGCAGTAATTCACAAAGCAATTCATTATAATATAATGCAGCACCTTGAAGGATCTAAATGACAGTAGATGAAGATGCTTAATGGCCAGAGGCAGATGCAGAAGCTGCCCAGCGGCTCCTGCTGGCAAGTTCTAACTTCTTCTGCCTCCTCTCTGACCCACCATTCCAGAAAAAAGGTACGTCTGCTCGTGTGAGCCAGGAGAATGAAGGAAAAGGACAAGGAAACAAAAATGTCAGGAAAAAATGGGAGAAAACCCAGAATTGTTGTAAGGGCAACACGTGGCAGGGGGGTGAGGTCTAAGCTTATTCTCAAAAATACATGGACTATGGCAGCTGCAGGTGATGAAGTATCCCTATCAAAACTTTCTGGTGACCAAGAGCAGAATTTTTAAGTGGTTTGCATATCTCTCTGGGTTCTTGAGATAATAATATAGCTGCCTTTTCCTTATTTTGTAGGTCTTTAATACAGCTCATACTCTAAACCCTTCTGTCTGCTAATATTCAAACAGGAGGTTCTTGGAATCCCAAGCTCTTTGCCATTTTGCAGAGCAGAATCTGGACACAAAGCATTATAAATTCAGCACCGTGTGTCACTATGGGAACTGTTCCTGCTGCCAGACAGTGTTGGGAATGAACTGGGAGCTGGCAGTTTAGGCACGTGTGTGTCTCTGGGTGTGTGTGTCTGCCAGGCAGGGGCACGCATAAACATTCAAATGCAGATATGTAAATTTTGCCAGAAAGTGTTTGCACCTCTTTGCTTCCCCATTTCTTCTTATTTTGCTTCATTTAGCATTGATTATCTCAGTAAGTCTGGCAACTAGTCAATTACTGAATTCCTTTCAAAGGCAGGGAACAGGGAGATTACAAAATTCATCAAGCTAGCATAAATCACCATATCTTCCCCACCTGAGGATCTGACCCTCTAACAGTAGTTTCTTTCTTCTTTATAAAGGTAATTATTCTATTAAAATTAATAGTAAAATGAATACTGCTGTGACTGAATTACATGGGATAAGCGTGAAATACTGTGATCAGTTCTGCTATAATTAGTAATTATAGTGTGCCCGGTGAAATTTGCATACTCTGCTCTGCTTCCCTGCTATCTGCCTTGGTTTAGTTGCCAGTGCTCTCTCCAGGGCTGGAGCTGGAGATTGCTGGTGCTCTATGCAAAGAGGAGCTGTTTGCAGAACATAGCACCCCTGAGCTTTAAGATAGCAGAAGAAGTTACGAGATAAGCTTGGGTTTGTTTGGTGTTTGAAATAGCTGCGGTTGCCTTTCCAAATGTGATGGTGTGGGGGGTTTAGTGCTTACACAGATGGGGTAAGGGGAAAAAGAGAGGGGGGAAAGTTTGCCTCCTTTCCTCCTGCTATTTCTGTGTGAAAAGTTTGTGTTCATAAGACTTTGAGTTGATGCTGCCTGAAGCAGTTGGTATCTCAAAGGGATGGCAGCTGGAATAAGGGAGAGCCAGGATAGGAGGGGCTTGTGGACCTGCTTCAGGAAGAGCTGTGTCCAGCTACGTGCACTCAGGGGCTTCTCGCAAAGTCTGAAGGTGACCTTGAAGAGGATAGATGATACCAGGATGAAAGGCAGCCTTTCTCACACACCTTGGGCCAGCAACAGCAATTATTCATCAGCTAAAGCATGGAATGTAATAATGGGGGTGTTTTTGGTGTTTTGTTTTTTGGGTTTTTTTTTGGTGGTGTTGTAAGGTAGAAGGGCAGAAGTCAAGCACCAGGTCCAGGCTGGTTTCTCAGGGAGAGAAGGCAGGGGAATTTTTCCTTACAGCCCTGCCATGCCAGGATACCTCAGGGACTGTTCACCTCAGAATTAGCTGAACACCCACATCCCAATGGAACAGGATCTAGGGAGAAAACAGATGGAGAGAGAGTTTCTCCCCTTCAACACTCAGGGACTGGAATCCACCATCCTACAAGAGCTGTGTGCTCAACTCAGCTCCAGAGGTGGAGAGAGGAAATCAGTGATGCCCAGGCAGGCTGTGAAAGCTCTAACTAGCTGCATTCCTGTGAAGTAATGGCTTTTGTTAATAGGATTTTATTGTTATTATCCATATTAGGATCATCACAGGCTGGTTTAGATAGCTTATGCTTGATTAAATAATGGCCTGCTCTAGTGATAAACTCAAACATGTTCCAATGGATAAAAAACTTGTTTCTCTTTCCTGAAAATAGTGTATAGCAACAATTTCTCAAAAAACAAAAATTCTCAGAAAAAGGGGTTTAGAAAGGAGACATGCTGACATACTTAACATAATATATTTTGTTTCTTTAGATAAACTTTGATCTTGACAATCCCCAAGTTAATAGAAAATTGTTCTTTTTCCCTCCCTGAAATAGCCTGTGTAGTGCACAGCTTATCCAGATCAATAGAAGCATTTTTTCACCCCAGGAGCACAACCTTAGACAACTTGTAAAAAGGTCATATAAACTTTTGATGCAAGCCATTATTTTTAATTCATGTGGTCTACCCATGTTTCCTAGCACCTGAACTGTCCTTTCTGCAAATTACATTCCTTTTGTGAATATAAACAGTTTATTAAAACTCCCGTATTAATTATTTAAATGAGTTTATAAATATTTGAGGAAGCCCATGCAAAAGGCCCTCATAATAAATTATTATATTCTACCTTCACTGAAAGCTGAATTAAAGAGCTCTGACAATTGCCTTTTGTGAGAAAGCCTTTTCAGCTGCCTGTCATCACAAAGTCTGGGACAGGAGAAATTTGTCTGAGTAGCAGCAAAACCCATAAAAATCAGCACCTAAAGGTCAAAATGAGATAACACCATTTGTATCTTAGAGTGTTTGTACTAAATGTGACACAATCGAGTATGGGACCGTTCCTTTAGCTGGGCTCAGTGTCTTGTGGGGGAGCCATCATGTCCAGCCTCAGCTTTGGGGTCAGGTGTGGAGACTGAATTAGTGACAAAAGGCAAAGGACTGGTGCTGAGGAGTGGCTGAAGCAAGTGGAAGGAGGAATCACTCACACAGATCGATTGATCAAATGAGAAGTCAGGTCCTGTAAGTGATGCTGGAAAGAATATCAACCCTGAGAGTCTATGGCAGATCAGCCTGAGCAGTGCAAGGGGATTTCTTATATGAAATGAAATGGAAAAAATAAAATTATATAAAAAATGGCAGCAGCAGAATAACAAGAACTTCTCTGGATTAAGTTTTCTGGAAATTCTTTTCTGAATGGAAGTCTCCTATTGAATCTCTATTGGAGTTTTGCAGTATTGGTGGGTAAGAGTCATTTGGTGGACACTCCCATCTTTTGGTGCCATTCTCTGTGCACTTGATCATATCTGGCTGCCAAGGACATGGCACATTACAAAGGGCAGGTGCCAGTCAGGTCAGAAGTGCCTCTGCAGAATTTGGGTAATGGATAATTAAGTTAATTAAATAGGAAGAGAGGTCTGATGATGAATCCCTCCACCCTGTGCTTCTTTCTTTATTGTCCTGTGTTCAAGGAGCCTCATGAGGTGGACTCATGGATCCCATGAGAGTTTGGAAACGTCAGTTTGTGGTCCTGCAGGGTGGGCCAGGAGATGCTCCTGCTGTAAAGCCTCAGAGTGTGACCTGAGGTGATGGTTGATAAAACCAGAGCACTTGCAGAGATGGACTCAGCTCTCTGAGCAATCAGTTCAGATCAACTGCACACAGCCAGTCTCTAGAGCTTTCCCAGCACTTTCCCACCAACCTGCTTCTCTTGTTCATCTACCTTCTCTTCTACTGGTGATCACTATTACAGCAGAAAATCAGAAATATGAACTCTAAGGACTGCAACATAATGCCCAGAATTAGGGGCCTTACTAGGCAATTACCTTTTCCTATTTGATCAGGTATTTTTAAAGAAAAATTTTTAAAAAGAAAACCCAGCTATTTCAACCTTGTTCTGTTTTAAAGTGCTTTAAAATGATGGAGGAAATGAGTATTGTAAAAATATAAAATCATAAAATTTCATCTAAAGCTTTCTGTTTGGTTTTCTGGTAACTATAGCAATTCCCAGTGTCTTTGTTTAGTTATTTGTCTTTGGAGGGCTCCTGCTTGCATACATTTTGCAACTGGCAGAGCTGAACACGTTCTGCAAAACATTTCCACTAATTCATGTTCATAATTGTAAAGAGCTTGGGCTGGGCACGCTCAGGCTCCACGTACATTCATTTTGAATGAGCAGTAATGAGATCAAGTAGAACAAGGATAGATGTTTGTGAAAAACAAACTCCCTTTTGTAGTGATGAGAACACAGCTTACAGCTGCATGGCTGAGAATCACCTGAGCAGAGTGGGCACAGGATTCCTGGAGTACCTGGACTCTGAGGCTCACAGCTCCTCCCACCTTCTTATTTTTTCAAGAGAACATCTTTACCATGGAAATAATTATCTTTGTATAAATTCAGGATTATTCACTCTAAGGACAACGGGGTAAGGTCATTGTATAAATTATTAGTAGCAAACAGTTACCTAGAAGAAGTGAAATCCAGGGTCTATTCCAAGGTTAAAAAAACCCAACAAAATAATAAAAAAAAATCACTGTGAACAGTAGTGAATTTTGATATTTTAAAATAATATAGCTCAGAGTTAAATTGAACTAAGGCAAAAAGGCATAAGCTGTGCCAATAGCAGCGTGGCCATGAAATTTCAAGTGCCCATTAAAAGACTTCTCAGCTCTGTAAAAGGTCTCAGAGTAAATAAGCATTATGAACACTGAAGGAAAACATAATTTCAAAGGAAAGCTAGTCAGTTAAGGTCAGTTTAATATCCACACATGAATTTCACTGTTTGTAAGTCTTGCTGATAAGCTTTTATAATTGAGTTACTTCTCTTATTCCATGCATACTGAAGCAGTAATTAAGCTCTGATATGAAATACAAAATATCGTGTGCTCAATTCATCAATTTTTGTTCAGTCTCGCAGTTCTTGTTCCAATTGCACTGGCATTGTTGCACTGAAATATCTCCCAATCTATCATGTCAAGATTATGCATGATGTAATTTGTAATAGCAGCTAGGGATTTGTTTACAAAAAACAAATGTTCCTTTAATCTTTGAAACAAAATTAGACTTGTCTTACATCACAGAACAAAGATAGCTGAGTGAATACAACACTTTTAATAAATCAGTAATTACCTTGTGTAGTGTCAGTTGGCTCATTTAACTTGGCCTTTGTAAACAACTTCCTCCACACAGATTTTAAAGTGTGCTCTTCTGGACTGTGGAGATATGAGTGCTCTAAAGGTGTGTTATTTACACCACAGCAATTCCCAGTTCATGGAAGAGAATTTGGACCTTATTGTCTTTTCCCAGCAGAGATAATTGCAAGTTAACTAAACTACCTCCTCAAGAAATTTGCAGGCTCTGCCTTTCACTACCACTGTGCATAAAGCAGCAAACACCACGTGCAAGTTCAGAGTGCCATCATTAGAACAATGAAACTTCCCTTCATTTTCCTTTCACAGGGAATCATCCCTGCAATGAGGGCACAGGGCACCTGACCCCGTGCAGGGTGGGGTTGGGTTGGTGGAGGTCAGAATAAACAAATCTCTGTAGCTGGTCTGAAATTAGCTGATGGGTACAGACACCAGCAAAGGGCTGCTCCCTCCCTTCCCTGGGATTTTACTCCAGGAATCTTCCAGGTCTGATTATCCTCTTCTCATCCTTTTTAAGGGGAGAACAGCAGAAGGCTTCATGTACTTCACACCTCTTAGCAGTCTCTTTTCCCAAAAATTCCTTGATATCCAGATCTTAGGAGAAACACAGAATCATAGAATCCCAGGATGGTTTGGGTTGGAAGGGGCCTTAAACCCATCCTGTCCCACCCCTGCCATGGGCAGGGACACCTTCCACTGTTCCAGATGGCTCCAAGTCCCAGTGTCCAACCTGGCCTTGGGCACTTCCAGGGATCCAGGGGCTCCCCACCCTCACAGGGAAGAATTTCTTCCCAATATCCCATCTAAACCTGCTCGTTCACCTTTTCACTGCTCAAGTTCTTTCACGTTTTCAGTTCTTTTGGCACTTTTCCTGCCCTCCCTTGCTTTCTCCAGCAGCAGGCACCCATCTGATAGCCCCCACTATTGCAGAGACACTTGGAAATCTCAGCCACATATTTCAAGATTTTCTGAGTTTGGAGTTCCAGCTACAGGTCTTTAAAACACGGAGAACTTAGTATTTTTCACACAGGAAGAGAGGGACAATATAATAGCTTGCACTCCAAAAAGAATGCCAAAGCAAAAAGCATTTTTCGCTGGAAAAGAATATGTTTAAAAAATAATAAAAAAAAAAGGTGGTTTTCATTGTCTAATAACACATAATCACATTATATCCTATTAATTTCTGTAGATTTGATCTACAAATGTTCTATGTATATTTATTTACTGGAATCTTCTCTGTTAACAAGAGTTTCTCCAGTAATGAGAGAAACACTACACAATTTACACCCAAGTGGTACACCAGAATTTAATTTCATAACTGATAACCCTCCAATATATTTGCATGCTTTGTTATGCCTTATAAATGCATTACAGTTATATAATTTATTCATTTCCAGTGCTCTTTCACAGAGTGCTTTGCTGCTGGGTTGTGATTCTGGCACCTCATTCAGTCAAAGTTTCACAATAGACTTTCCCCCTTCCAAGCCCATTTCACAGCTTTTCCCTTCCCCATCCCCAAACCCAAAACCTGCGGCACAGGAACTCAGGTTTGAGCAAATGGCAGCTTTTACAGACACCACATTTGGTCTGAAGTCTGCAAAAACCAAAGGGTTTTTTTCCCCTGTTTCTCCAGTAACTGTTGGATCACACGCTAAACACAGATTGTTGGGTTTTATATATATATATATATATATATATATATATGTGATTTATGGTCCCAACAGCCCCTAGAGGAATAGCACTGCAAGGCCACCCACAAACCTTTGTGTATCCCCCTAATCTTCATCTCACAGCCTGGCACTTTTCCCTCTGCATTTCAAGTCATTCATTTACTTTATTAATGAATTATTATTCCTGAAAAACTACCGTTGCATGGAGTTACAATTCTTTGATGGCACACCAGTCCCCAGCTCTAGTCTGAAACATGTCTGTGAATATTTATAAGTAGTTTCCTGTTGTCTTTCCAAATACATATAAATATGTTGCATTTCATTGGCACTTCATTAAATATATAAGAATAAGATTAAGCTCTCACTGGGTTATCTAAAGCCATTCAAAGAGGGTGGAAATAACATTGCATCATTGCACAAATATTTTTGCAGCCTGCTCTCAGCCTTTTTCTGCAGGGAAGGGTGGATTCAGTTCCAAACTTCAGTGATGAATAGCAGCAATGGGTCTCCCTTACTACAAAAGAACCCCAGACAGGCTGGGAGGGAGTCCACAGTCACCTGTATTCACATCAGCTCCCTGAATTTTGGATTTTGTGTTCTCATCAGCCTCATTAATGCCAGCAGGTTGCTCTCAAATGCCCCACTCTCTTTGCAGAGAGGTTATGTCAACCACCAATAAACTCACACACGTGAAACTGTAAATGAAATTGGCAGATTGATGCTTGCCTTATATATGTTGCTGTGCAAGAATTCAGGAAATTCCAAGAAAAAATGTAAGACTGTGTTCTAGCACTCTGGAAGGTCATAGAGTACACTAAGCACTTTTGGGGAGACAAGTTTATCATACATGATTTATTTTATCATTTCATGTCCTTTCTCTCTGCCACTGATATCTGCAAAAATCTGTTTTGCTCTGCCTTTCCTTTGCAGAAATCAAGTTTCCTGATAGATAATGTGCTGAAGGTTCTGTTAGAATATCAACTATGATCCATGACTTTCAGAGAAAAAGTGTCAAGCTTTAGTCATCTCTGAGTTCAGTGGAATGTGGAATAATTACAGAGTAAAAAAGCTACCACACTTTCTGAGTACAGGATTATCAAATGAGAACAGTGTTGGGAGCCAGATGCCAGCACAACTGGCCTGGGACCCGCTGGCATCTCCTGAAGGAATGCCACAAGAGACCTTCCAGCCTGACAGCTTCTTGCTGGCTTCATTTTTGTATTTCCTAAAATCCCAGACTTTGAAAAGATCTCACAAGTTGAACTACGAGGGGCTAAGAAACATTTTGCTTTCTTTCCCTTGTCATTGCTGTTGAGATCTTCCCGACTCAGAAAATGGTTATGCAAATTCTACTGTTCTCCTTAACCTCTGGGTGCTTTCTCTGTGTGCCCAGCCGACAAATCAGAGTGAGAAATCAGCTCTGGGCAGCTGGGCACACTCTGCAGGTGCTCAGAGGACCTGGCTGCTGCCAGTGGGCTCAGGGAAGGGAAGGTGCACATTCACTCACCGTGAAGGTGCTGCCCATGAGGAATCCTGGTCCTACCTCGGCTGTGAAAGCCCCTCAGCCACTTGTGTGAGCCACAGCTGTTTCCAGAGGTGCAAAGAAGGGATATGGAAAAATGACAAAGCTGCAGATGTTGATGCTCCCAATCTGAACAGCACTGAGGGCTAGAAATTCCTTGGCAAAATCTAAGCTTTTTTGTGTGCAATCTGCTCTTTAATGGACCATCTCCATGCAGCTCAAAGGCAGGAATGGGCTCAAGGAACTTCTGGCAGCACCTCACATAATTTTAGTATTATAATTTATTTTCATAGTACCCGAGAAATCCATTCTTCAATTAGAGGAAAAAATGTCAGTCCCAAACTCCTGCAGCTCAGTGTTGAAGTTCAGCAGGGCAGAAGGGACAGAGGGCAACAGACAAGGAAACACATCAAGAATAACTCATCCTCTAAGTAAACAAAATTTAAAAAAGGCAAACCGGTACAGCAAGGAGATGATTTACCTGTAGTAATTGAGAAAGTGAGAAGCAGGGCTGGAGCAAATGAAGCCCTGGGAGTTTCTGCTTCTCAGACCATTATCCAGCACCAGCCTATTGGTCACGTTGTTACAAGGGAAGCACACAATGTGTTTGTGTCATTTTTCCTAATTTACCTAACAGTATATTGGCTGATAGGAATGGCAATGTAAGTGGTTTTTCACTAGTGAGTCTTCCCATGCTGTGGAATTAGCATCCTTTTTTGCTGGTTTATGCAGATCTTAAAAGGAAATTGTTCCTAGATTCTTTGCATCTAATCTGCCCTTTCATATTTAATGGTGCAGCCCACAGTGTTCTTCAGACATGTAATACACTCTTAAAAATACCTTACTCTAACTGCTGAGTATTTTGCAATGGAGAATCAGGAATTCTGAATAGAAAAAAAAATTTAAATCTTCAATTCCTTCGATTCTGCCAATGAATTAATAAAACAGTTTTAAAATCCTGGAGAATATTGCAAAGATCAGAATATTAAAAAAAAAAAAAAAAAAAGTCTAGTATGCTGATGTCTTTTTAATGTTTACTACAATTAAAAAATATTAAATTAACTCAGCAAGACTGAATTTGAGGCAATTAGAGATATGAGACACCACTTGCCAGACTGATTGCACTGTGCTGATATTTTAAACAGGAGAAATGTCCATTTTCCCAGAGCTCTGAGAGGTCTGTTATCAACGTCTGTGAAACATTGCACTGCAGGAGCACTAGATTGATACTTCTAAAATTGAGTAAGATTGAATTAAAGCAGAGAGTTTTATAGTTTGGACTCCCTGTAGGAAACATCCTGCATTTCTCCCAGATAGCAATATTCAACCTGAAATCTTTTGTTTTGGATTTGTATTCTTTAACTTATCAGATTCATTCTCTACAGCTCCCAGAGTGGCTGCTATCTCAGTCTGTTTATGAAATACATAACCCTTCAGATGACACTTTCTTTCAGTCCAGTTTTCTCATCCTCACAGAAAGTGTGTTCCCACCCCTGTAATTCATTCTGCTGCCCATGACATCCCAATAAACTAAGAGAAACTGCATGTCTCATTCAACTCTCTGAGATTTTGTTGTATAAGGAATAGGTGAGCACAGGGTTACAGTTTTTCCCAATCTAGTTTATATCCTTTTTTTTTTTTTTCCCTAAAAAGAAGACAAACTACTTGAAAGATTTTATCCACCTCTGGGCTGTTGCTATTGCCAAAATCTCCATCAGTGCAAGAATCTCTCACAGGGAGTTTGAACCTTCCTTTAATCTAATCCATTTAGAAAATGACTCACAATATATTGAATAAAGTGGAGAAAATGATATCTTTTCATTAAGCTGACAAAGTCTTTTTCACTTCTGACATCTCTGAAATGTGTTCTCTATTTAAATTTTATTTATATCAATCTTCGCTGGTGGGAACGAGATTAAAACGGAATGCTCTGTACTTACAGGGAAAACTTTCCCATCCTGCTATGAGTGTCACACTGGTTTTGAAAATGAGCTTCTTATTCCTTGCAGTAACATGATACCTGTGATCAGGAGGAGCCACAGTCTAATATCTCCATTTCTTTGTATTCTATTTCTATATAAACAGAATGTGTGCACTTTATCACAGGCAAAAACAGAGCTGCTGTGGCTTTCTAATGGCAACTGCAGAAGTAATTTTGGAACATTTTAATACATAGCATGTTCCCTCTAAACTGCTGAAAAATGCATGATGATACTTTGCTCTGTTTTCATATTTCAGGGTATTCTATAAACATGAATTAAAGTTATGTGTTACTCTGTGAGGATGGTCTTGGTGTTACATCGTTAAATATAATGTCTTTATTCTTATTGCCATATAGACTCTGTCGTATTGTTAAAGCAATTTCCTAAGTACAAATGCAAAAAAGTTAAGGAGAATTTTATCTGCAAAACAAAAAAAAAACCAAAAAATTTGCATTTTCTCTACATATAGGAGAAGCAAAAATGACAGAAACAATTGCCTGTGAGTGTCTGGGCTGTGTGTGCACATTTTCTCTGTCCATGTCCTGTTAATCACCTGTAAAACAGCTTTGAGGAACTGAGTAGCTTCAGTTTAATGCAAGAACTTGAAGAATGAGAAATGTGAAACGATAAATTCAGGAGTTTCGACATTCAGCTTTAATCAAATGGCTCATGTCTTTTTTTCCAAACTTTTTTTGACTCGAGAGGAAGATTACTGAACAATTAGTGTTGATTTGATCTTTTAGGTGTAGATATATGAAGGTGTTCAATGTATTTCTACTGCCCCTTAAGAGAATACTTTTGATACTGAAATTCAAGAGGAAAAGTTTCTCCCCCCAGCTGCCTTCATGCATCAGAACTTTGTGCTCCAGATGATGGAGAAGAGCAAATCAAAGCATGGTGCAACCCTTGTGCAACCTCCAAAGGGTTATGAACTCTGAAGGCTGAATCCAAGCTAACCTGGCAGTTCTCTGCAGCCACCTAAGGCTTTGGGCATTATGTTTGGGAACAAATGTATTTTAATCACACCATGATCACAAATCAATAAAAATATATATGTGTATACCAAAAGCTATACACCACTACGTGAGTCAGTTGCTGTTAAGGTTCAGCACTGACTTTGCATTTGATTATTTTTCAAGGTCAGGATCTGAATGCTTGGGCTGCATTTAACAGCAGTAATAAGTAGTGAGATAATTTTAATTGCTGTGAACAGCATTGCTTCTCCATGCTGCCTCTCAGTCTGTATTCACCTCTTATCTCTGTTTTACACTGTAAACTGCCCAGGCCAGAGTGCTCAGGTTTGTGGGTTTTGGTGCCTCACACCATAGTATGGATCCTCCTCTGTGGGTGTTTAATGCTGCAGCACTGCTCCTAGTCAATAATTATGATCACCACTTTTGGCTCCACGTCACAGGATTCTTCTCACACGTCCTGAGGATGCTCTGCTCTGATGATTGCTGTGAAGGCCAGCATTTAGCAGGATATGGTTTTTCAGTTTGCCCACTGCACAATCTATTATTAGAGCACAGATTCAGCCCTCATGCCTTTTCATGCAAAGAAAGATCTTTTTTCTCTGCTGTTAGCAGCATTAATGATACCCTTCTGAAACAGGTGTGTGAATAGCATCATTAAACTGCTGTGCCAGCACAGTGTAAGGGGCTTTTTTTGTGGCTTGTATATATGGAGAAATTATATATTATATGATAAAAAAAATCAGATACAAGCCATGGGAAGAAGCAGGAAAGACAACACTGAGATCTATATGATATTTGTAGGGCCCCTGAAACTGAAGCAGTCTATTCAATTTTATATTCAAGAATTTAATTATGACTTCTATAATGTCCTTAAATCAATGCATGCACAACAAGGCATTTTCCAGAGCTGAATGGCAGTCAGCTGGTGTGTATATATATTAATATATATGTATAAAATAGGCAGCTGCTTCAAAGGTATCTTGTGGGCTTGAAGCAGCCATGAGGGATGATATGAATGGGTTAAGCATCTCTCTGAGTGACTGTGCAGAAAGCTTTGACAGGCTTCCTGATTGCAACCATGAAATTAATTCTTGCCAGAAAAAGCAAACCACAGAAAGAGCCACTCATGAGCCAGCTCGTCACAGTTGCAAGGTTAGCTAAAGTTTATCAAAATCCCCAGACAAAAAATGTCATTAAGATACAGTTAAGGATATAGTCAGATACCAATTCCCAGGTAAGAAACTTCATTAAGGTACATTCAAGGTTGTAAACATATGTGCCAATTAAATTCAAACAACTGGGTCCAAACACTGCCATTATTTACAATGTTAAATATTTGGAAATTAAAAGTTACTTTTAGAGATAATATGGTTTCTATAAAACTCATGATCCTGTTTCAACAAACAGCTTCTGCTGCTGTTCAGGGTTACCTTCCCCTCTAGTTGTGGTGCTCCCTGTGATGGCATCTTGGGAAAGCTAAAAGACTCTGTGGGTTCAAATAATTCTAGACAGATTTGTGGTTAAAAACCCAGATGTAGGTCCTGAAAGCAAAGCAGACATAGTTTTATGTGGAGTACACAAACAGAAGTCCTGAAGACATGGAGAATATTCTGAGGAAAATCTCTTCAGACCTGCCTTGTTCTCATCCACCTCCATGAGGATCAGGCTGGTGCTGAGGCAGAGGGGCTGTTGGGCTGCATGGTGCCTTGGTGTGCAGCAGAACTGCTGCCATCACAGCATTCCCTGCAGCCACGGCACGGGAGCACACAGGATCTCCTCTGTGAGGAGGCTGTGGCAAGCAGGGCACTGTCTTGGGCAATGTGGGATGCCAAACAAGTAATTAAATATGAAATCCTAACAACTAAACTCCAGTCGAAGGGATGCTCTGCCTTTTAACTGCAGTGTTAGACCCTTGAGACATTATTTAATTAGATTTGGTCATTGTAACACAGTTGTGAATGTTGTCTTTTCTCTTCAGCTTCTATAGTGATTGGGAAGTGGTGGTGTGAGATGGAGCCCTGCCTAGAAGGAGAGGAATGTAAGACGTTGCCTGATAATTCTGGATGGATGTGTGCAACTGGCAATAAAATCAAGACCACCAGAGTAAGTCTCCTTTCTGTCTGCACCCAGGAGGTCTTAATAGGAAAGGGAATCACTAATGACTGCTCACCCATGTCTTGTCCATCATCGTGCCTGCTGTAAAAGTCTGAAACATCACTGTCATGATGACCCAGTGCTTCTGGCCATAATTTGGTGAAAATTCAGGTGGACCAGGCTGCTCAGCTGGGTTGCCAGGGTTGGTAACCAGCAGGCTGGAGCTGCTGAATTGCCAGGTCACTTTCCTACAGACATTGTCACCTCAAAATACCCCTAATGCACATCACTGAGTCCCTTTCTGGTGGCTAAAAAGGAAGAATATTGGCTCAGAGGGATCTGCTGGATCCAATATCCATTCCTTGGCTGTTCCAGGCCACATCTGGATTAGCAGCTGCACAAGTGCTTTGTAGCAGAGGACCCAACTCTCTGTTTGCAATGCAGGTCTCACTTGAGAGCAGCTCCAACCCCAGGATCTCATTAGTGACAAGCTCTTGAGATGCTGCAGGTTCAGGTAACCCAGGCCAACAGGTGACAGCAGCTTTCACCACAGTGCCAGGGAAAGGCAGAGAGGGCTGCAAAGAGAGGGTGTGAATGAGCTGCCTAAATTCCCAATATGAGATCACCTTGGGAATAAAAGTGTTTCTCAGAAATACACTCTAGCTTTTCTTCTGCATTGTATGGCTTTTTCACAACCATTGTCTTAAAACTGTCACCTATACCCGTGTCAAATAATTTTAATTAACTAATTTTCATAGCACAATTGATTTTTTTCCCAAGAAAATTACATGGTTGTCAACTCAAAATGCTTTTATAAATATATAGATTTTCATTTTCTGTGAATTGGAAAATGGCTTTTGAAACCTGCTAAATGAAAAAGAGCAAATTTCCAAGAATTTCTTTCCTGTTTGATAAGAAATTCTACATACTCATGCCCAGCTGCCAATTCACAAGAACGTGCAGCATAGTGTTGTCATTTCCTGACTTCTTCCTTTCTCTCCAGTCCTAACCTCAGTCATTTTTCATGTCTTCTAGGCCTTCTATTGAAGGAGGACATTTTACCCTAATTGATCCCCAAGCCACCTGAATCCTTTTCTTTCCCTCCATAGGACCTACCCCAGGATGAATTATTGGATTGCAACCCTCCTTTCTGGAGCAGAGCCTTCTGCCACACCAACACATTAAATTATCAGGAGACCCACTGGCTTAGGAGGTTTTCTTTGCAGGAAGCAGCAAGTGGCCCCCAAAAACAAGATCCATATGATCTTTTTGTCACCTCCCAGAGAAAAGGAGGCAGGATGGGGGGAACTGGGGTTCCTTGATTCAGTTTCTTTCTGTGGTGCTGTTCCTGCAGATCTCTCTGTGCCCACAGCTGATCTCTTCCCACTGCAGCACCACTGGAAGGTTGTTTCCTAATGAATGTGCCTTGCAGTGAAAGTAAAAAAATCCCAGACCACAAACTCTCTGCAAGTCCTTTCCATTGAGGAAAGTGGAGAGTTAAAATGGAAGAAAATTATGTAGAAGAACTAAGAAGCAGCATGAAGCATCTTACGCAATAATTCAGCCCTTCTGCAGTCTGTCTACAAGTTATATAATTGAGGAATTGCATTTTCTCTCTTCAGTGAAGCTGTCCTTCTCAACTCCCCCAGTCCTCATCATATAAACTAGTTTTAGGCGATAGAAGTGATTGCTAGAAATTTAGCAGCTTCATTAATATGCAGATGTATGGTCCAATCTATTCAGTATGCATTATTGTATTTCATTTGAATTAAATACTTGCAGAGTGAGAGCTCATATTTGAAAAAATATTTCTTCATTTACCCATAGGAGTTATTTTAATTAGCATGTGAGGGGAGTACCTTATGGTGCTGCTTCCAGTAGAATTTTGCTTTGTTGCTTTAAAATATCATTACAGAACCCAATTGACAAAGGCAACATGACATGATGTGCTCAGCAACTGTCTCTTGCATTTGCTAAGGAAAAATTCTACTTCTCAGTCCCTGAAACTTTGCTCGAATCCGTACCACTGCGTCAAGTCTAGCAACATAAATATAAAATAATGGAAGCAATCAGATCCTGAAACAGGCTTTTTTTTTTTTTTTTCCCTTTGTTTTGCTATTCCAGACAGCAACAGAGAACAAGATTACAATGCAATCTGCCCTGACCACAACCCAGGTTCCAAGACTGGGCCATGTGTGTCTAATTTCAGTAGTTAAGGAAGTTAAGAAAGCAGAAGAAACAAGACAAATCAGTCAACATCCCAGTTCTCTCTGTGGTGATTAGACAGAAAGCTGCAGCAAGTCTCCACAGGCTGTAAACTGTAAACTGTTTTAATGAAGGCTTTTCCTTACACTAAATACATTTACGTTAGGCAGCTGCTGTCCTGACAAGGAAAACATTCACATTCGTGACTCTTGGGATTAAGATACTCGTTAGTACATTCTTCCAGGCCCACAGTAAACCACATATAAGCATGCATATGTGTGTGTATATATATATATATATATTATATATATATATATATATATATACACACATATGAATACATGGATATACACAATATATATAATTTTTTAGGGAAGTGCATAACTTCGTGGTTGGGCCAAAGATCTCAGATGTGATTAATACTGATTAGTGTCAGGAGGTGGACAATAGACTAAGTGAAATCTTTACCAGCGCATTCTTCATTCCTTCCTTTTCATGCATTTATTTCTCTGTTTATACCTTTAGCATAGCTCACTAATTAAGTTTTTAAAGCCAAAGTTATAAAGCTCACAGCTTCCTTAAATTGATTTGTTTTCTATTGATGACCAGGCAGGTGCCAAACACTGGAGGGAAATCATTTTGTCATTCAATTTTTGGAGCAGATTCAATGATTTTTTTAATCCCTCATCACTTTTTTTTTTTTTTTTTTTCATTTATTTATTTAAGCACTTTCAATTCTTTCCTTAAAAATGTGAGGCCCTTGGGGTTCTACCAGGACCTGCTGGAAGTCACATCACCACTTTCAGTCCAGCAACTGGCACCAGTGAAATAGAAGAGCATCAGCTCAGGCTGGATGCTGCTGATATTCTGGAGCATGGAAATTAATGTGTCTATCAGCTGGGAATGGGCAGAGGAGCTCAGCTCAAAGCCCCTCTCCAGTTTCTCAGCCTGTGCCTTATGTTACAGCTTGGTTTGATCAGGTTTAACCAGTTTGAACAAGTTTTGACCCATCTGAATTGGTTCTGAGCCAGCTTTAGCTGGAAGGGCTCCTACAAGGAAGATGGAGAGAGACTTTACAAGGGCATTAGGGGACAGCACAAGGGAGAATGGCTTCAGTCTGACAGGGTTAGACTGGGTACTAGGAAGGAATTCTTCCCTGTGAGGGTGGGGAGGCTCTGGCACAGGGTGCCCAGAGAAACCGTGGCTGCCCCTGGATCCCTGGAAGTGTCCAGGCCAGGCTGGAGGGGATTGGAGCACCCTGGGACAGTGAAAGGTGTCCCTGCCAAACCAAGACATTCTGTGATTCTGTAATGTCCAGCACCACCAGCCCAGGTGCTTAATGCACATCCAATATCTCCCAAAGCAGAGGCAGGATCTTGCTCAGGATCTGTCTCTTGAATATCTTTACACCCCTGCAGCACTAAAAGACACACACCCCTCTAGTATTGCATTTAAACACAGCAACATCAATCAGCTATATCCCACAGAGCCTGGCTCTTTCTTTTCCAAAAGACTATATTTAAAAAATAACATATTATGCATAACTGACTCATTCCCATTTTCTCACTGCAGATCCACCCAAGGACTTAACAGAGCACCCATATCTGCACGGAGACAGTGAAAGCCCTGCTGATTTATGAGGACAAAGTATTGAAAGTTTAAAACCATCTCAGCATTTACAAGCCAAATGGATTTCTTATTTGCACTTTGACTGTTTACCAGAAAACAACAGTGGCTTTACTGTGTGAAAGAAAGCATTCGGTGGAAATAATGGCCCTGATTTTTTGACAGCTGAAAATAAAAAAATGAAGTGGTTCCTTTGGTCAAGTTTCTGAGATTGCAAAGTACAAGCAACAGTATAAGTTTGGATCTACAATTTACTTTATACCAGTTAAAGTATATATATATATAGAAATATATATATATTAATATATGATATTTTGAAATAAAAGCCTCACTCTTCAAGAAATTGAATAGTACCACACTTTGCTGCAGCTGCTGTATTATTTTTTTTTTTCTTTTTTGCAATGGTCTGGAAGTTCCCTACCTGTTTGAGAGAGAAATGTGGCAGTGAAGAGGCAAAGCAAACCTGCTGTGGTACAAGGACGCCTAAGAGCTCCACGAATCCTACTGATGCAGCATCCAGAGCTTCCTGTTCCCTTCGGCAGAGTTTTGAGGGCATTTGTTGTTCCACTTTGTGTTCTGGAGGCTTTTCCCCTTGTGCAATACTAGCATGCTGGCTTTGCTTCATTAACCATACTTGATTGATATATTACAATGATAATTCTATCCTCCTCCAAGAAAATATTTTTAGAGCTGTTAGAGATTCCATGAAGAAGAGATGGACAACTACTGAGTGAAGTACAGTATGTATTAAAAGTTTATTTGGCAGAGTTTGGTAGACTGTGAGCTCCCTTCTTATTAAAGATGTACTGTACGTACAATGTCTTCAGACTTTGTATAGCTCGTAGAGACTCCAGTAAAAAACCAGTAACCACCTCCAAAGCTTTGCATTGTTGGCTCACTAATTCTTTGAAACAACAACAAAGCTATTTCTTTCCAGACCAAGCACGTGAGGGGAATTTTTCTTATGGTTTGGTTTTTCAGGAGCCCATTTGTAATTGGTGAGCAGGCACCTCAGCTTAAGCATGCCTCTGTGGACACCTGGCTGTCTGCTCTTATCCCACAGTACACTTGGAACTACCTAAATTTAAATTTCCCTCATTGCAGGCCAGGCTAATTCTCGTTGAGAGCATTCAACACCAGCTAATAGCAAACAGATAAGCAATTCCACGGCATAGCAAACGCCCAACAGTTTGTGGCAAGCACAAACTGGTGGCTGATCCCTGCTTCAGAATAGTTTCCTTCAGTTTATTTTCAGTCTGTTTCTTGCCATGGTGAATTCAGCTGAGCTGAGATGCTCCTCAGCAAGGACGTGTCCACAGAGACCTTGACCCCGTCACTGCGAGCAGTCTGAATTCCCATTTCTGCCTGAGCTGTTCACGAGGCAGTCTGGCCCTGGCTTTGCTGAAGAAAGATCAAATCTGAGGGCTGAAATGTGTGAGCCTAGTTCACATTCCCAGGCACTTTTGTGAGCGGTCCAATTAATTTCAGGGGGTTTATTGGTGTGGAAAAGTGTCTTGCTGTCACGCATAAGTCTGCACAATCTACCCTTCAGTCCGCCTAATGCTACCAAATCAAAGAGGAATAGGGAATTGTAAAACTAGTTCTGTCCAGTCCAGCTTCATTCCTTTAATATTTCCAATTTCCTTTCAGCCTGCTTACCTGTCTCTCACAGGATGCCTTTGGCCATGCTGATCACTTTTAATCCAATGCAGAGGAAGGGCTGCACTTCACATCCTAGATTTGGTTGAAATTCTCCCACTAAGTTTCTTTCTCCTTCAGGGTAACCACTTCAGTCCTGATGCTTCAAGAGGCAGAAATTGTCACTGTAATTACAGTGTAGATTAAAGCAGCTACATGACGTGTCACGCCATATTCCATGCTGGCTTTCCATGCTGGTCTTTTTCCAGTGCTCACAGTGGAAAAGGATAAGCTGTTTCCAAGTACTTCTATTATTTCCCTTCAAAAATGTGAGTGAAGAGTATCCAGGGAAGAAACAGATACCCAGAATGTGGTAGAATCACTATCCCTGGAATGTTCAAGAAAAGGCCTCAGTGTGGCACTTGGGGACATGGTTTAGTGGTGAAGATGGCAGTGTGAAGTTTACAGATGGACCTGATGATTTTAGAGGTTGTTTTCAGCATTTAGAATTCTGGTTCTGTGCACAGAAAGGAGCATGAGCCTCGCCATCACTTATGAGTGATGATGCTTGCACATGGAGATCCCCCTTCCCTGGTGGCTCAGCTGGACAGGCCAGGTGTTTTTTGGGGACAGCCACCTGCCCAAACCACAGAAGATACCTGGACCCTATATTTCAGATGTAGCCTGCCATGGCCATGTGTCCCCAGTACCATCACCTCAGTTCAGGGGGAGCACTGCCTGCCTGGTTACCCCCAAATGGATTGTAAGATCAGCTCCAGGCTCTGCTGCCCATAGGAAAGAGAAACTCCTCCAAAATAAACCCCTAACATTCTGAATTCTACTCAAACAGCATTTTGTAAACCCCAAGACCCCCTCAAGCACCCCTTGGTGTACTAGGAGACAGACCAGCAGGTAAGTCCATCCAAAGCCAAGACATCTTTTCAGCCTTTTACCAGCTGAGGCACCCAAAGCTAAATGGCCTCCCACAGACACAGTGGGGAGCTGTGGAAAATCCAGCAGAAACTGAGCTTTGGTTTCCTTATTCCCATTCTGATGATATTCTGTTAGAGGAAACCCACCAACAAACTGATGTGGGGCCTCCTGCACCCTTTGCCAAGGCCCAAGGCATCCCTTGGGATTAAACTGGGAGGATTTTACCCCACAGCAGAGCAGCTGCCATGGCTCATTCTGTGGGCAGATAACACTGCTTGTGCTGCACCCATGAAATATGTCTGTTGAGATTGGGAAATATTAGACTTGCTAAAATATCAGAAGGAAATGTTGTCATTACCACAGGAAAGTTTCTTTGAGATGTTTATGAATTTTTCTTTGCCAGTAGGCAGCCTCAAATACCACCCCACCAAATTCAGTAAACATCTGCGTCTCTTTGAAGTTGCTGCAAAAAATCTGCTCGTGAAGTGCGGCACCGAGAAATTGCTGTTTTAATTAAAATGTTTTAGAGGGGAATTAAGGCCTTTGCAAAAATAATGACTAATAGAACGTGAAGTCCAATTAAGAGTTGGATGCAACTAACCTTCATTGTTTCAGGGAACCAAATTGAAAACAATAATAAAAAGGAATTCAACAAGCCTAGAGCCAGAAATGTTCTCATTTCAGGGAGATTCACAGTAGCACAGTGTGTAGCAGGAAGATGTCAGAGCTACTCATCCTGGCCAATGGAAATCAGATGTGTTTCAGTGGTGGAGTGAATGGTCCATATATCCTCATGGGAAGGTGACAGTCGTGCCATTCTCTGCATAATGTTAAAAGGCATTTATGTTAACAGAGGAGAAAATTAAAGTTCCTGCTTTTTGGCAGAAGTCTAGACAGAGACACTTCAGGAAATGAAAAAAAAAAAAAAAAAAAAAAAGAAAATTTGTAAATGCATCAAAGATAAATTTAGATTTATGTCAGTGTTTCTTCAGATGTGTGAAATCAAGTTCTGTAAATCTAAAATGTATAAGTTGGAAAAAAATGCCAAAAAAAAAAAAAAAAAGTGGCTACCATCTGCCTATTAATTCAGAAAATTCAGATTATGTGCTTCTGTCCAAAAATCTCTGCTAATAAAAAGCTCAGTGTGGTATGAGTTGATATTGTTTTGAAAATATTATATGCTATATAAAAAACCCCAAAAACCTTGAAGGAAGTCCAATCCTGTGGCCAGCATCAGGAACAGCATGATGTGCACCTGTACTTGGCACTACACGGTGAAAGGACCATGAAAAACTGCTGGAGCTGAAGCAGTTTATGATGAGTGATGCTCTTCTCAGACCTATTGATTATGAGCAGAGTTTGCAGGTACTGTCAGTGGGGTACTGCTTGGATGTTTCCCTATTAGAAAATGATTAGTTACATTGCTAATTCCTCATTTGCCACTTACCTGATTCACTGGCTGGTCCAAATATAATTACAGATCATAGAGAAGTTGTGGAGGAGATAAACATACTTTGGCTTGGAAAGCACATCCATTTCATCTGAAGGTGGCAGGCTTTGTTTCTTCTTCAAGGGCAGGATGAATATTGTGGCCCAAAATGAGCTTCTCTTTTATCAATACCTCAGTCACATCCCAGTAAGCAGGGTTTAGAGCTTGCCTGACAAAGAAGTGGGTCATGCTTCTTTGCTTGGTATTCTATTTTTTTGTCAAAGAAAAATAGAAACACATTCCACAAATAATCTTTCAGGTAGACAGAAGGATATGTGTGTACAGGGCAGTTGGTTTCAGGCTGTCAACACTTTTTCTAGTTCACTGGTTTGAATTCAGATCATAGGCCTGACACATATTTATGGTTTCTTCTCTCACAGGCTCACACAGTCAAAGCACTTAACTTCACAAATATTTGTACTTTATAAAACCATGCTGCTCTGAGGAAAGAAACTGAATCCTCTGCTTTCCAGGCAGGAAAGTGAAACTCGTAAGACCTGAGACCTGCCCAAGGTGATGCTAAAAACCTGCAGCAGACCTGTCAGTGGAACTGAGGGCTCCTGGATTTCAGGTCATCGCTGAGGATGGTTCATCTGTGATTCACATCAGTGAAATTTCGCTGAGAGCAGATCCTGGCTTTGAGCTTGAGTCTCAGGGAGCAGAATTAGGGGGCCTGCAGTCAAGTGTGGACAATCATGTGCAAGCACCAATTGACCACAGCTTGTGCATCTCCCTTCAACTGTGATTTTCAAACCACTGATGCTTGGAAGATCACCACCAGCTCTACTCCAACATCCTTTGCTCCCACAGGGACACAGTCCTGCCTTAGTTTGATTTCATGGCTCCATAGCAGAAGCTGGTCTGAGCATTTCAGATGAGAGCAGAGATAGAAAATGGCCATGTTTAACCCAGACAGGCTGAAAAGAATGACCAACAGTCCTTCTTTTGGAGTTCATGATTTTTTAGAGACATCTGAAAGAATGATTTTCTTTTAAAAGCTGAGGAGAGAAAGCCCACATTGCCTTCCACCAGAAAAATGGTGAACTAGCCAATGAGGAGCACAAAAAATTTGGTCTCACCTAAAACTGTGAGCACCACTGCCCACATGGGAGAGGATAGGTACCATGCAGAGCAACTAAGTCATGGAAAAAAATAATTTTGACAAATATCCCTGTGTAGAAGCACTTGGCAGATCTTTGCTAAACCTTTTAATGTTGTTTGATGTGTACCTCTAATTCCTGTGTGCAGCTCAGAAATGTGCAGAGGTCTTTCCCATATAACAGACCTGGATATGGCATCTTTTCATCCAACATTCATGGCTGGATTATTTTTGTCTTCCCACCATGAAGCAATATGATCAAATTCATTTCACCAGAAAAAAATACACGTTTGAGCACTAGGTTACTAACCTGTTTCCTATTATTTCTCATCTGTTTTATTTCTCAGATTACTGTCCTTGATTCAGTTAGAAGTGAGGGCTACATGCCCGCCTAGAGATGAATCACATTATCCATAACCTAAAATATTGCTCAGGGGAATATGTAATTTCTCCCTCCCACCTTCCATTCCTCTTCATTTCCTGTTGCATTTCACTTTCATTTCATCTCATCCCCTCTCTTTCACACCACTCAGTTACATTCATCCATCTCTATTAGCCTTTTATCACTACCACTGCCCCACAGACTAAAGAGACCCCTTTCAGGGAGCTGTCCCCCCCAGTAGCAATGATTTATGTGATCTTCTCTCTTTTCCTTTTTCCTGTGTACTCTGGGAGGCAAGGTGCCAGTCTGTGCCAGCAGCTCCCTGCATTTCACTGCTCAGACCAGCAATCCCCAGCTCAGGGCCACAGGGTCCCTCTCAGGTGTGCCCTGGCTACAAAGCAGGTGTTGCTCTACTTGATTTGCAGCAGAGGAGGCAAGTGTCAGCTCCTCACCTCCCCTGAACCTGTTTGCTGCTTTTCCAAACGTCTCCTCTGCCCTGATCAGAGAGAGAACTTGGCACACTGGCTGTTGGGGGGTTTGCCATCAGTTCAAGCCTCTGCAGGAGGAAAACATATCATTATTGATTTGATCAGACTCTTTTTTGGACTTGAAATGAACAGGCCAAGCCACTGTGAAATGCACAGTGTGGGATCCAAGCACAGACATGGAATCATTTAGATTGGAAAAGACCTCTAAGATCATCAGGTCCAGTCATTAACCCAGCACTAAACCATGTCTCTGAGCACCACATCTACATGGTTTGGAACACTTCCAGGGATAGTGACTCCACCACTTCTCTGGGAAGCCTGTTCCAATGCTTTTTCTGAGCTTTTTTCCCCCTGGTGATCTTTCAATTACATTTTCTCTCTGAGTTTGCTATCTAGACTAGCAGAGCCTTCATGATGTCCCATGTAGAATGGTCCAGAGTTTTTACAGATCTGACCCCAAGTCCCTGAAGCTGTCCTGGTGTCTCACAAGCACTGTTATAGAGCAGAGAAACAGTGAGGAAATGTTACAGGCTAAAGACAATGGGCTCTGTGTCCTTCCCTGCTTGAAAAGAATACCCACTGAATTTTTGAAATTAAACAGCCTTTCAAGCATTCTGCAACATGAAAAACTTCAGTACTGAATTAATGCTGAAGATCAGCTAAAAATGTCTTAAAATAAAAACTGCACTTGGCTCTTGAGTTCAGGCCCTTAGGCAAATCTTCCACCAGCTTTACTTCTCAAATAGGAACTGATAGGTCACATTGAGACCCACTTAAATCTTGGTAATGAACGCAAGCAGGGAAGGAGACCTGTCACAAAGACGTCACTGCCTTGCAGTGCTACCTCCAGGCACTCCACAGCTTCTCTTTAATTCTGCCACAGGCAAGTTTATCATTTAGCACTGGATCCACAGTAAGCAGATCTGTATTCCATCAGCTTTCCCTGCTCTTAGTCTAGTCTGGATTTGACTGATGAGTGTGTGTGATAACAGCACTTACGTCTTCACAACACAGCACAAGAGTCCAAATAAAGCTTTCCTGCTGAGGAAGGCACTTCCACCTCAGCTGAATTACCTGCTCTCTGAGCAGAGTTTGGTGGCATATATGCTCAAAGCTTCTCAAGAGGAACAACCAGGCTACAGTGCTTTTTCTCAGCAGCTTGGCCATATCTCCCCAATCTCTCTGGCCACCTGACCCTCAAAATCACATCAGCTAAGTAGCAGCAGTCAGTGCAACAAAGCCTCACAGTCTGGATGTGCACCTGTGCAGCTTCCATGAGTGCTTCACTCATTTGGCTTCATTTTCTTTTGACTTTGACTCCCAAAAACTTAATCTCAAAAGAGTGCAGTGACTGGATGGAAAACAAAGCAAAACAAATCATAGCAGCTGTTGGTTTGTCCTAGAACTGCTTTCTCCTCATCTGGAATAGGAGAGAGAGAAGACTCATAAACTCAAGGACAGGGAAATTCTGGCACCCAAAGTTTTAAGACTTACAAGCCTGAAGTGGTATTTTCTGCTCATCTGTGTTGAGATGTGATTATTATAAGAATATCATACTCTCAGTTAGCTTTTATACTCCCTCAGCATCTGATTTCTAAATGTTATTATAGCCTAATCTCCCTTTCAGCTCATCTCTGCTCTGTCTTTGTCCAAGGCAGAAAAAATATATACTCTGCTTACACAAAAACCTATTCTTTTACTTGGCACACAAAACAAGACAGGGGGATAAGAGCCTGTTGGTTTTATTCAGCAAAACTCATCTCATTATTTGCTTCACTGTTGGATTATAAACAGTATTCCAATCTACTCCCATAGCTGAAACACCTATTTAATATCAATTTTTCTTTTTACTATCATTAGACCACTTTGATTTGTTTACCACTCTAGCTCATGTAACTTGTGTCTATTTCTCTGATTTGAGCAGAATTGAATGCAGTTTTCAAAACAGTGGGCCCAATCCTACCATTTTCCCCTACAGATGTTGTATCCATCTAATCTGCAACTTCCACCTTACAGTGCTCTTTTCAGCAGTGCCCTGTTACACTCAACACCAACCTTGGGCAACAAAAACAGGAACAGCCAACTCTGAAATGATAGCCCAGGCATTCATATATTAGAAATTAAATTAAAATGCATGTTAGATTGTTTCATATGTTTGGTAGCTTTTACCCTTTAGGCACTGACCTCAAGGAGAGCATGGGAAAAATTTCACCAGTGCCCAGCAAGGCAAGGAGAACAACTGGGACAGGATCAGATCTAAACAGGAGAGAGTTACCCACACACATTGCACCTGCTGCCTAGGAAGATTTTCTGGGCTGAAGTTTCTGAATTCACCCCAAAAGACTGGATAGTAAGGGTCAATAGCTGCTTTCTGCAGGTACCTCAGTTTCCCTCATCACTGGACTTGACCCACGGTATTTGCTGGTTCATAATGTTGCTTTGCAGCCCCATTGCTGACTTAAAAATATTTTTTCCCCCAATTTAATTTCCTGAATTAATTTAATTTTGACTTTTGTGACTTCTCATTGCACATGATCTGTGAGATCCTGGAGTTGAAGATGCCCCTCAAAAAGCTCTAAGTGTCACAATGGATTTCTCAACAATATCATCTCCACTGTGCATCTAGCAGCAATCTACAAAAAATGCTTACAGTGGGACCACAAAACATCCTTTTTTCCACAATGGAAAAAAAGCTGCAAAGGGAAATAAGAGTGAAAAGATTTCTTACAGTCAGTGCTGTTGAAGACCTGGTGGCAAAATTAGCCTAAAGCTGCTAGAACCGTTTAGCCCCAAAATTAAAACTGGTTTAACCCAGAGTTGTCATTTATTCCTAGTCCTCATGATCTACCTTTAATATCTTCTTGGAGACTCCAGCAGCTCCACCTTTAAGCACCTTCTGCTTTACCATTTGAAGCCTTGACAACTGAAAATGAGCCCCAAAAACCAAGCTCACAGAAATGAGTGTGTGCCTGCTTAGTGTTGTTGTCTCCCTTTCACCTGCTGCCCTTCACACCCAACAGAATTTTACCAGAGTAGCCATGAGAAATCTGTCCTTCCCAAATTGCTGTCAGACATGAAAGTCACCTTGTGCCTGAATAATTGAGGCACTCATCCCTGCCAAGAGCCAGGCATTGCTGTAGTCCTCCTCAACCCCCAGCAGCCCTGTTTAACTGATCTCATTAGTGCCTTGCAATCAAAGGCAGTGGTTTGGGCAGAAAAATGGGACTTCACAACTAGTAAAATTCTTGAACAGGATTATTATAATTTTTTTCAAATCAAACCCAAAGTTTGCATAATGAGGATTTCTGGGAAGATAGGGTCTATTACCCAGGAAAAGCAGCTGTTCACCATTAACTGACTCCATCCTGCTCAGGCACTTCTTCACAGACACCTGGAATCAGGATTTCTGAGCACATACAAGCCTAGCATTAAGCTAAATGAAAATTGAGGAACTGACCTGAGAGCACAGATTACCAACCTTAACTTTCAATTCATCAGAACCTTGCCATGATTTAAACACAGGCTGCTCTGCTGAAATACAGAGTTTCTACTTGCAGCTCTTGAATTTTTTCACTGCTTTACGATGCAGAGGTTAAATGTCACCTGTTGAAAACACCCTGCACCCCTCTGAGCTAGCTTTCCCCAGCAGAAACACCCTCAGACACAGGGGAGCCCTTCTGACACGACCCAGAGAGAATCACAGAATCATTAGGGTTGGAAAAGTCATCAAGTCCAACCCTTAATCCAACTCTGCCAGATCCACCACTAAACCATGCCCTGAGTGGCACATCCACACGTTTTTTGAGCACTTCCAGGGCTGGTGGTTCCACCACTTCCCTGGCAGGCTGTTCCAATGTTTGCCCAGTGTGGGTGATACCAGCAATTCAGTTTCAAGTTTATGCAGTAGAGAGGCAAACCAGACTCCTAGCAGGAGCAAATTGGAATTAAAACCCTGCCTGGACAGCAGAAGATCCACATCTCACTCAAGACTTATGTATAAAGTGAGTTTATACAATGACTGTGCTGATCATTTCCTTAGGTTTTAGAGAAATGAACAACTTTAACTTTACAGACTTCATGGTTGCTTGATCTCACTACAGTAAACAGCTCCATATTTTTCCTTTTCATGTTTTATCCTGAAGCAACAGAGCATTACATTAATTGACTTGTCTTATTAATTCAATAAGCTGCTTCCAAGATGAAATGCTTAGCTATGCTTGCTTGTTTTTGGCACTTTTTGGTTGTTGGAAGAAAAGCTTTAAGGCTAGAATTGCTCTGATGTTTTCCACAGTTCACTGAATAATTTTATGCACTACTGAAGATTTGCCACATTTGGAATTACTGCAAACTGCTACTTTTTCATCATATTATAATTTAATTCACACTTTTAGTATGATAAGAAAACATTTAACAGTTTGCCTATTTGAGAAGTATATTTGTTCTGCCATAAAGTTGTGGTTAAGAATTCATTATGGGTCACTCATTTCTAGGATTTGTAATTTGGGCTTAAGATACATTTAGAAGATTAAAGATGACATAGAAGCCACCCCATTCAAATGAATTATATGCAAGAAATTCAGGGAGAAAAAATTGACCTTGCTGTAAATATAGGGCAAAATAATTTATTGCGAGCTTGAGTGAGATTGAGAACTTTTTACTATTTCAGCAAAATATTGGAAGAGAGGTGAAACTATTTTAAGCTTTAAAGAACAAAACCCCGACATTCCTTAAGGGGAAAATATTCATGTAACTATGTGGATTCTTAGATTTCAGCTTCTTTAGGAAACATGAACTCTTGGTTTCCCTTTCAGCTGGTGAAAATGCTGATTGTTATTTGATTTTTTTTTTTTTGTCTGTGCTGAGTGAAAATGAAATTTCTTTTTTCACTGAGTTTTTTTCTTTTTCAAGAAGCCTGGCCAGGGGCTGGCAATGCACTTACCCTTCCATCCATTGCCCAAGGTCGTGCCTGCTCAGGGATGGCACACACCTGGCAGTGACACAAGGGTCATTCCACCTGTCAGAATCACCCTCAGCAGCCATCACTGGTGTCCTTTAACCTCTCTGTGTCCTTTGGAGGGTCCTGTTGCCCTAGACAGAAATATCTCTTTCCATTTTATTTCTTGGATTTGGAGTGGAACCTCTCAGTGAAGTCTCTGAGATGAGGTCTCTGCAGGTAGCTGAATATTCTGCCTCTGCCTGTGGGATCTCCACCCTCCCTGGTGGGAAAATGGACGGAGGGAGAGAGCCCCTTACAAAGCTCCTGGAGGAAGTGCTACAAAAGGAGTCAATCCCTGGAAAAAAACACTTTAGCTGTTCCTGTTCCTGGGGGTAGAAAGGCATGGCTGGAAAAAATGTCCTTAACACTCCTTCTCACCCCAGAGCCAGCTACAATCCCTGCTGCAGCAAACCCAGTCTGGTAATCACGAGGTTTTGAGTCAAAGACTTTGCTTGCAGTGAGGTCCTGGTTTTAAATGAAGGTTATCGACCAAGCTTCTGGCCTTAAGGAAAGAAATCAAGACATAATTTATGCTCAGAGTGACCTGTAGGTGTTTGCACAACAATTAATACCCACGGTTATGGTAACACAGCTGGACACAAGGCAATTGATCCTTTCCTTGAAACTTTTTACCCTTACAGCCACTACCTCTAACTCCTCATTATGTGTCCCCATACTCGTTGCATTTCAAAGTTATCACACTAAGCAAAGTTCAATGCACTGTTTAAATGAGGAAGGAACATCTGGTGAGCTGAGACTACTGGGACTCCACGGACAGATAAAGTTGTAGCACTTTTCCTCTGTATATGGAAATGCATTGTAAATTAAATCTGCAGATCGTCTGAAAAGGCCCAGGTCAGAAAGGAGGTGGAGAAGCACCATCATTTGTGCCAAGGTCAAATTCCATGCAGCTTAGCTTAAAGCCAGTGTATTTTCTTGCATTCAGCCTTTGTACTGTCACTCTTTATTTTGTACCCTAACAGTTTTCTAAAGGTGCTTGGGACATCCTACTTTGGCCATCACAAAATAAGTGCCAAATATATATAAAACTGACAAATCTTGTGACTATGAAAATATTTCTCTCCCAAACTTTTTTTTTCATTTGCTTTAAAGAAATGTGGGGAAAAACTGATACCTCACCCCAGAGCTGTCTGAGACTGAAGCACTGCCTGCTGATTTACCTTGGTTCAAAAAAAAAGAAATAAAGCAAAACAAAAAGTTGTGCAGTAGACCATCTGCCATGAAACATAAATGTCTTGTAATAGCAATAAGCCAAGAGCCATGAACCACTTAGCCTGGGGGAGAAGATGTTTCAGCAGGGTGAGCAGCAAGGAAACCCTCACAGAGGTGTCTGGTGCTCCCGTTCAGCTCCAGCTGCAGTGGTGTTGGAGGCTGCAGGATTCCCACCCAGCCCAAGAGCTCCTGCTGTGCCACCTCTTCACCTTTGCATTCATGCAGAGAGGCTGAGCCCTTGGGAAGAGAGGAGATGCTTTTGTTAGTGCTGCTCTGTGTTCAGAGATCCCCCACACCCCGCTGTGCCAGGAGAGGATGTGACTGAACCTGGGGCTTTTCACCACCCCAGTGCCAGGACATGCCTGAACAGAAGTGCTGGGGGGCCTGAGATCCCTGCAGGAGGCAAGGAGAGGGCACTACAGGCTGGTGGGATTGTGGTTTTGTTGGTCAGAGATTCTCCTGGAAGTGATGCCACAGATGTGGAAGTTTCTACTGTTCCTGCTTTTTTCCCTTGCAGGACCTTCATGCACATTTTGGCTTTTGTTTTTGCATCACAAAGGGATAAAAGACAACTGGGAGAGTGCAGCCTCCATCTCTGAAAGAAATTTTACCCCTCTTTTCTTCTAAAAGCATCAAAACACCCTTTATTCCATGTCCACCTGCCAGGACTTACTCTGGCACAGCTTCTAACCACAGCCCAGAATGTGAAACCTGACATTAATATGAACCAGTAAGACATTTGCAACTGTTTACTCTGGAACAGAGCTAATAACAAAAGACAAGCAGTTTTCAACAAAAGGTAGGGTTAGCTCATGTCACAGCAGCTAAGGAGTATCATTTGAAAACCCCAAAGGGAGTATTTAAGAAAATGTCTTCCAGTAAAATCCCACCTCAGGAAGAAGCAGCAGGAACACAACACCTTTGCCTTGTTGGTGTAATAACGGTAGTGAGAGTATGGCAAGGTTGAGTGCTAATTGTTCATTGGGTGATCAGTGATATTCCCAGGTGGCTGCAAAGGCAGAGCTTGAAAGGGGAAGAACAGTTGTTTGGATTTCTCCTTTCAAGAAATCATTTAAATGGAGGCATGAATGAAAGGAGTGTCAGGACTGAATCTGCAGATGGCTCCGATGTCAGGGAACATTTATCTGAAAGCCAATAAAAGTGTGACTGTCTCCTGTTCTCCCAGGCTGTACAGCATCACCTTGATGAGTGTTTCCAGCTCAGACAGGTCGATGCAGGAGGGCACAGCTGCTGTTCAGCGTGGGCACGCTGGCTCTGCTGCTCCCCCAGCCCGTGCAGATCCCACAGGGAATGGCACCCAAGGCTTTGGCTGCATCCCCCTTCTGACTGCCCCAGCCTCTTCCTCCCACTCTCCCCATGAGCCTCATCAGTTTGGCTGATCCTTTTCTGGACCTCTCCATCCGTTCCCAGAGCTCCCACACTGGGATGTGCCAGCACCTCACTGTCTTCTGTGCAAATTCATTCCCTTTGAAATTCAGCCTCATTCACAAGGTACCCACAGCCTGATTTTGGAGGACGTGAACAGCCCCACACAGCTGCATCTCCCACTCTCATATTTGATAACCCACTCCCAGGTGCCCCTCAAACTCTTCCCTCAAAACCACAAGCTCCCAGCCCCACCCTTCCATTTCTTGCTGTATCTAGGGGTGTATTATTTCTAAATTAGTGGCCCAAAATCCATCTGAAGATTTGGCTTTGATTTCCCTCAGAAAAGCACTTCAACATCTGGTCTTTACCTACCCAGCATGCAGGTCTGTGATGTGGATCAACAAATCTTCCACTGCTTTGAGCTCAGTGTGGCCAAGAGGAGAGCAAAGATGCCCCACATCTGGACCAAACACATCTGCTGCCTCAGGAAGGTCTGACACTTGGTATCAGCTGAAGGATGGTGGAGAATCACTCTTGGAGTTCTCCTGTAAGAGATTATCTGACATAACTGATAATAATCTATGCCCAAGGGCAAAGTGACTAGTATTAACCTAGCTGCCCTCTCAATGCCATGAAAAATAATTCCATCCTTTGTATACTCCTAGAAGAAGGAAAAAAAGCCAGAAACAAAGCACTTAAAACCCTGCATTTGTCAGACTGATCCTGTTTAATTAAACAGGAAATTGCAGGGCAACTAAATCAATCTTTACAAAGAAAAGCTGTTTCTCTGTTTACAGAAGAGAAACTTGTGGTGATTCATCTTAAAGAATGTAATTGCCTAATGATTAATAGTGACCAGAGATAGGAGGAAATGAGAAACAGGAGTGACTTCTCTTGGTGTGTGAAGCATGGCAGAGCTATATGCCCCTGCCACAGGGAGCATTAAACAAGAAAAATTTCCTGGTTTATACCAGGAACCTGCTATTCTTCTTCTAGTTTTGTGTTTTTTTTTTTTTTTTTTTTTTTTTTTTTTTTTTTTTTTTTTTTTTTTTTTTTTTTTTTTTGATACAGAAGTTATCACCACCGGAGAAATCTAGATATGCTAATGGATATTAGAAGATTTGTGTCCAGGTATATATTTGTTTTTTTCTTTTCTGCTCATCTTTTCAATCATCATCTGATTCAAAATCAGATTTTCATCTTCCTTCACATCCTTTTCCTGCAACCTGCCATGGAAACCAGTTCACAACTACATTGTAACTCAGTGAGCACCACAATGAAGTGTCCCAAATACTCCTGCAGTCCCATCCTTGGGGGTTTCATCCTGGTTCTGGGTCCTGCCCTGGCTGCAGGACACCCGAGGTTGAGGCAGGAACTGAACCCAGATTAGCTGCATCTTCCTGCAGGGCCCCAAATGCTAAATACCACTTTCCAGTCCAAAGGGTGTCTGCTCACAGCTTTCCAAGAGATAAATTAAATTTTCTGGTCGCTAATGATGGCTTAGAAATGTGGATTTCTCACACAGAATAACAGATGTTGTGGCTGCAGAGTCCTGGCAGGACAGTGAGACATCCCCCTCCTCCACAACTGAATACAACAATGGATCAAATACCCTTGAATTTAAATAGGAAGCAGGTGATGCCAGTACCTCTGCAGGGAAGGCAAAAGGAATCCCCAGATTTGTCAGAGGAGCAGCACACCCTGGGCTGCTGAGTGTGGAGCAGGGCACCCCAAACAGCACAGGGGAAGGGGTCTGCTCAGCCACCATTCTGAGTGAAAGCACACAGCCACTCGTGGGCCTCAAGAGTTTGACAAGTCACAATTAAATTCTAGAGCCCTCGATGATGTCTTTAACCACATCCTCTGCAGCCCCACACAGAAGGGCCATCCATGCCACCCCCTTCACCTCACCAAGCAGATTTAACAAATGGACACAATTTCTGTTCACTTGGAACTGGTGAAGGTGAGGGTAAGACTAACATTTTATGGAGCCATAGCTTTTTGACTGCTTGTGAGGAAAGGCAGAGTTCTCACAAACCAGTTAAAAAGCTCTCAGTAGTGAAACCTCATGGTTTAAGAAAATGAGGATTGTGTACACTTGGCTTGCACTGAAATGAAGGTTTGAAACCTGTAACACCTCTGAAAGAGGTGTCTTCACCTTGGCCAGAGTGTAAGAGAACCAATTTCACAAGTGTTTCACTATTTTTCTGTTCTAGCTGAATCCAGGCTGAACATTCTGCTTGTTTTCTCAGCTCAGTCAAGATTCATCTGCACCTCCAGTGGGACTATTCTGACCCTGATAGTTCATGCTCTCTCCCAACAAAAGTGTTTTGCCAGTATTTCAGTGCCTTACGCTAAAGCACCACGTTATTCTCTCAGCTACACAATTTTTCCCCATTTCCTTTAAATGACTCAAGGAAAATCTGCTCTCAGTATCTTGCAGGATGGAATCTGTCAGGCTTTAACCCATAACCTTTATCTGGTTAACTGGCCTAAAATTCTCTTGCCTGTAAGGCAGACTCACATTTTAGAGCATCTATCTCCATAATTTAGAGAAAGTCATAAAATATTGTGCAAGCATATCCACTCTCTTTTCCTACAGATCATTTACTGATTATCTACAGGCAGCATCCCAGCTACCTGTTTGAAAAGTGCTTTCATTCCTAGGCCTCCATATGAAATAACCCATCTAGACTAATATCCACAGATGGCAGTATAAATTCCCTATTAAGTCCTAACCAGTGTAATTACTCAATCCTAAATACTCTCATTTCTTCCTCTGTAGGGCCCAAAAATATCTAGCACATGAGGATCTCACAGCCACCCTCACTGATCCCCTGCCACCACTTAATTGAATTATAACACCATAAATAATCTGGAGGCTATCTCAAAGGCACCCCATACAATTTTCAGGGATGTTGCCTGGTGGGTGACCTATTTGGAGAGGTGCAGACAGATTTCTCAGGATTTTCTTCAAGCTGATTATCTCCATATTCCCTGATGGGCCTTTGTTGCAAAAGAATTACCAAAAAAAAAAAAAAAAAAAAAAAAAAAAGTGCTATTTAATTTATTAACAGCTAGTCCCAAACCAAATTCCCACGGTGGAGAAACACTGAGCAGATAAACCTAAACTTCTGGAACTGAGAATGTCAGGACAGCAAAGTGTTTCAAGATGGGGATCTGAATTTTGCAGCTAAAGACCATCTTCAGGCAAAGCGTGGATTATGCAGGGATACAAATGCATGAGGCACTTAGTGCCAAGTACCTCCTGGCATTCACAGACATAATCTCCACAAAAAGAAGATTTCCACCACAAAGAGATGTTTCAGTATACAGCCAGAAACAAGGTTGCTTATTTGAATTAAGCGTTCCAAGGGCATTTAGGCTAATCTACTGGCAGCAGTAGGTCTGCACTTCAGGTAGATGGAGTGCTTGTGCTGCATTGTAGCCCAGCATCCTCTCAGCACAAGGCATTCAGAAAACTCCTCTTCTCTTTGCCTGCCCAGCTGCTCTAGGGACGCTGCCACACTTGTCAGACAATAGCTGTGGTATGGGAGCAGCTCACATCCCAACCACACACCCACGAGTGCTGTTGTATTAAACAGAGCCCTGCAGAGCAGGTCTGCACAACACACACCTCCTTTTGTTACCAGCCCTGCCAGGCTGCTCGTGACCCCAGGCTGAGGGCTGTGGCTGTCACCCTGAGGGATGGGGAGCCATCCAAAGGCACCTGGACGAGCTCAAGGAGTGGCCAATGTGGACCTCACAAGGTTCAACAAGGGCAAGGTCCTGTGCCTGTGTCACTACAGGCTGGGGGATGAGGGGTTGGGAACAGCCCTGCAATCTTTTGTCTCTCTTCCAACATGGCCAACTGGAACCAAGATAAGACACCCTGTAAGCTGAGTGCATTCACAGTAATTCAGTGTAACACATCTGCTGATCTTTTACATGTCTGCTATGGCTGCAGAGCAGGTTAGAGCCCTTCCAGGCACGGTGCTGCCTCTCAGGGACACTGTCCAGCATCAGCAGTGCTTTGTCTGCTTAACCACACACACCGATGGGGCAGCTCTGCCATGGACCTCCTGTGCTCTCCAGATGCTTCCTCTAGCATTGCTCCTCTTTTCCTCATAGGTATCCAGCAGGAGGGGCTGTTCCTTGGGTTGCAGTGACCTGGTGGCTCTGGTTGCCACACACGGAGATGAGGGGTTTGGTTTCCTCTCTTCTTTCTCCCTGTCCCTGAGTCTGCCCCTGTGAGTGCCCCACACGTGGAAGCAGGGATGTGTACCTGTGCTGCCAGGGCATCACTGAGCTGTTGAGACTCGGTGTTTTTCCCAGCCCCTCTGCTGCTCTCTGTGTGTTTTTGTGTATGCAGAAGCCACTGAAGCCTGATGTATTAATATACAATCCCTACCCTGGGAAGCAGCAAGGTCTCCCCTCCTGCTGCTCATAGGGCACCTTTACATCTTCCCTGCTTCCCGAGGAGGGGTTGGGGAAAAAAGCCAAGGCTCAGGAAGGAGTATGCTCCTTTTGCCTTCCCATCGAGCATGTGTGAGGTCTCACAAGGGGTGTGAGCCAAGCCTTATCCTCATCCCGAAGAAGAGTCAGCAGCAAGCCTCAAGTGAGCACAGGGACCACGCCAAAGCCCAGAGCTGTCAGTGTGGCTGTCCACAGCAACTTCCCAGGAGCTCTCTATGAGTATTTAGAAAACAAGGGCAAACAAACCCAAAACAAACCCCTGAGCCCGAATTTCTGATTAAATTATACTAAAGTACACATAATCCAAACTGCTGCATGCCAAGGAACCTGGAAGGTGGGCAGGCTCTGTGAAGCCCCAGATGCAAGAGTGTCCCCTGCTCTGGGGCAGGAGATGGGAAGAGGAGCTCCTGCAGGAACAGCTGTTTGGGGCCAGAGAAAGCATCCAAACAGAGAACACTCAGGAGACAGAGCCTGGAGCAGCAGCACCCAGCGCTCATCCAGCATCTAATGAGCTCCATTTCCCCGGTTTGAGTGACTTTCTGCTAAATTCCTCAGAGGTTTTGCTCTGCCCAGAGGTAAATGCCATTCCAAAGCAGGGTTTGCAGCAGACCAAAACCTTCTTTTCAATGTTTCCAAAGGAACCCCTAGGCTGCAGCTGAGACTCGGTATAGAGCTGACCTGCACAGAGAGGAGAAGACATTTTCCAGTGCAAATTCCACGTATTCCGTTATCATCCACCCAGTACTGAGCCACGTGATGGAAGGGAGGCACAGGGGGATGCACAGTGCTCTGGGTACCTGTCTGGCTTTACCTCTTTGGGGCAGGGAAATACCAGCTCTGCCTCTGTGTTCTGCATCACTGAATTCCCACAGCAATGGGGACAGACACCTCTGTCTCATAAAGGAGAATTAAAAGAGGTTACCAATTTATAAATATGCTCATCCTATTTAAGAAAGTAAGTAACTTACTTTCCTCCACTGAGTGATTGATGTGTTGGGAAGTTACACAGCCTAATGAAGAGCACTATGAGCTGTTGGCACTATTACATCTGCTGTGACCTTAAAAAGGAATAGCTCCAGTTGTCTCTGGAGTACAGCTTTGTATGTTCTTGGATTTCTAATACTAACAGGAGCACAAAATCCGGCACTGATTAATATCATAGCAGCTTTTGCTTCTACACCAAGGAAAGAGTGAGAATGGATTGTATTGCAGGCATTTTGACAGAAAAAATATTTGCTTTCACAGAAGGAGATATAATGTGTCAGTCCTCTAGTCGGAGAGCAGACAGGCAGGCTTCCACTCCAGCACCATTCCAGCAAAGTCTGGTTTGACTCCACCGTACATTTCACAGAGCATAAGCCCAGACCCTGGGCAAACACCTCCAAGAGCCCCTTTGCAGATCCTCCTGGAGCAAATTGAATGGGTCAGACAGGGCAGAGTGGGCAGGATTGCAAGTTTTAAAAAGGTCTGGGCTAGCAGCCTGGCCCAGAAGAGCTTTCCAGCACGGGCAGCTCCTGAGCCATGCACGGGGCTGCTCTGGAGGGCTTGGTGGGGCTGGGCAGAGCAGGGGCTGCACAGGGTGCCCTCAGTGGGGTTGTCCCTCCCCCTGATCCCATCCCCATGGTGTCCCACAGGGAAAGAAAGGGGATTGCTAAGAGTTTCCCACACTGACAGCCCCCAGAGCATCCCTAGCCCAGTTTCCTGACACATTTCTTGTTCCATAACCAGCAAAAGTTGTTGGGTCTGTGACTCAAGTCACCAGAGATTTCTCTGTGCAGCCATGCCTACATGAACATGGGTTACTCTTACATCAGGTTACTTAACCTCCCTGGGTTGCTGTGAAAGCAAATTGGATTCAACAAAACCCGTTTCAGAGACAGCAGCAAATTCCAATTGCATTTCCATTTCTGTAGAGAGGCTGAGAGTGGTTATTGTGCATCTGATGTCAGTATTCAGCTATAGGTGACTAATTAGACCAGAAATGAAACAAAGTCAATACATTTCCAACTTCACTGGCTTCCAGTTGGGGCTTTACTAAACAAAAAAGAAGAAAAATGAAGATGAGGCTTGTCTACTTGAGATTGAACTAGAAGATTTAAATGCACATTTTCAGACTTTATACCATTCTTTCATATTTAATCTTTCTTTTTCCAATGTTGTTATAAGCTTTCAAGTGATCACAATGCCCGAGTCTTAAGATACTCATTTGTTTGCAAAGTATATGGAAGATTTCAGGAAAGAGAAAGTTAGGTTTCACCTGCTTTCTCCTAGAGAAGAAGAATACAATGTTATAATTAAATGTATTTATAGAGGATTGTCTGGCAAAGCATATTTCTGCTGTTGTTGACAACATGATGGTACTTTTCCCTCTTTTGTTACATTACTTAGAAAATTACTTATTTCCCTTATCCATTGTTTTTAACAAAATGTTTTTGTTTCTACCAATATGAAATGTCAGACTGAGACACGCAGCTATTTGCTTTGGAGTAAGCACAATATTACCCACAGCTCCATTCAAAGCACCAAAGAACATAATAGTGTTAACTATAATTAGATTATTTTCCAGAGAGTTAGAAAGATTCATTGTAGAGCACGGGTTTTCATAAGGAAACAGAAAGACTTACTTTATCAAATAACTCTGCACAAAATAATTTTGGAGCATTAACTCCCTTTTGTGCCTTGGCTTTAATTATTGTCTCTTTGGCTCGGTAATGCGTGGATTCCAATTATCACATTTTAGCAACATAATAGATGACTCAACAGACAAATGTGTTTTCAGACTGCAGAATTATCTTATCCCACTGCTACTCCAAACCTCCTGTGCCCACAGCACAAATTACAATTACTCTCGAGGACCACCCCCTACCCTCTGCACAGCCCATAGCACCAGATGCAGAATTCCTCCACAGAAATACTAACACCTCTCAGGGGTCAGCATCTCACTCCTTCCCTGGACAAGGATGGCACAACACTCTTGCTGAAACAGTTCTGTCTCAGCACGGTGCTGCAGGCTTAAAAACATCTGGTGAGACATTACAAAGGTCCATCTTCCCACCAAATACAAAACAGGCAGGCCATCACAAGAAATCATATCACCGATTTCATCAGTTATTCGTGAGCAAGCAGGTGATCATGGCTTAAATTCTTTTATTCCAGGAAGTGTCTGTAATTGTTTGTTGTGTTTTCCTACACCTGAGGTCTGTGTCCTAATGGATGTTTCGTGGACAACTCATCTGGCATCTGGATCAGAGACTGAAGCCTCTATTGACCTGTTTGGTAGGAAGTCAGTGCTGATCATCATTGTATCTGACAAGGTTTAAGAAAACTCAGATAAACAGAAGCTGATAAACTACTTGCTGTTACACACCTGGCACTTTTGGACTTACAGGATTTATAGTGGCTGTTTCATCTCCAGTTTTCTTGGAAATTAGAAGAAACTCAGGAAATCTTGAAACATAAGATATAACACAACTTCAGTACTAAATTGAAGGACTCTGCACTCTTCAATGGCCATTTTTCTGTGTAAGTAAATCTTTTTTTTTTTTTTTTTTTTTTTTTTTTGTGAATTATAATTATTTCCAGTAATAAGACCTTTTAATTTTCAAAAATCCCTAAGGTATGGTGTTACCTATGGGAAAACCTGTCACTGTGGTTCTGCACAGCTGGTCTGAAAAGCAAGATGTAAACACTGGTGTGCTTTATCTCACATCCAGCTGAAAATTATAGCTGAATCATATTCCTCAGTATTATTTGGGGCTCCAAATAAATATATTTTCAGTTTTTCTCTACCCCCAAGTGTTTTAACTCTCCATGAACACTGAAAGTATCAACATCACACCTTAATGGCTTTCAGGAAGAGAGTTTTAAGTGAGAAAACACTAACTATTGAGCCCTGGAATTGTGCATCCAGCTGGGTGGCTCCTGAGGGTAACCACAGTCAAAAAAAGGAGAGGATATTTCAAAATCTTTAAGTCAGACCAGAAGATAAAACTATTTCTAAACCAGGAACTAATTTGAGAAACACATCAACGCTCTTGATCTCCAGCACAGATGAGTGTAATCTTGCAAGAAGTTGCATCTGCCCATGTGGGTCAGTGCATCCCTTTTGGGCTGTCAAGTGCTGCACCCACAACTACCAAAACATGTTTCAGTTCTTTCTCTTCAAGGGCTGAGGAAACTGGTGACAAACATGGTTAGCCCCTGTGCTGGAAAAGGTGTTCAATGGTCTCTACTGAGATATTTCATAGCCCTCCCTAGCATTGCTCACAGCAGAGGAACCTGCCCTGAGCCCTGGGACCGGCGCTGAGTGCCGCCTCATTGAATTATATGGGCAACTTTACCTGTACCCCAGGCTGTTCCTGGAGGTCTGCCATTCACAATGGACAAGGCCCAAATCAGCTTGCCTTGCAGGATTTCTGCCCAAGTTTCTGTGGCTGCAGATACTTGAACAAATCTGCATCAGAGAGAGCTGAGAGCAGCAGGAACCGTGATGATGCTACCGGTGGCAGTGAGCTAAATTTCATGTGTCAGCACTGGGACTTCACAGTAGCACTGGCATGGAAATTGGATTAGTAGCTCCAAATAAACAGAGCTTAAGCCATTATAAAGTCAGTGGGAGGTTCTGATTGACCTCACTGGGCTTTGGATCAACTACCAGGAAGTATATGACCAAACCAGACAGTGTTACTGCAAAGCACCATTCCTAGAAGACTTCCTGGCCCATGACAGAAGCGTTTCCAGTGAACAGCTTTCTTATGGAGAGCCTGGGCTACTGGGAGGATTGTCTGGCTTTCTTTTGAAGGTAGCTTCTTGAGCTGCTGGATCTTAAAAGCAAGTGCCAGACAGTTTGATCTAGTCCAATCTTCTTTTTACTGTGACCTAGTCAACCCTAGGTGTTATTAACTACATTTTCTCACAGTTGTTTTTCCCATCTTGAAGTCTTTGGACAGGACCTCAAGAAAGTGGAGAGCTAGAGGGTTTTTGTGAGCACTAAGCAAATTCCTCTCTGCTTCTTCCACCCTTGCTGTCAAAGCAGATGCCACTTGAGATGAACAAATGGATACTGCCACCTAAACTTTTGGACAGCTACTTCTTTTGAGAAAAAGAAATAAATACAGTGAATATATCAACTCAAATCTTGACTTTCATTTTCCAAACCTGTTAATTAACTGTGGGGAAAAATATGTTTTATGGGCACCAGATACAGTTTCTCACACTGTACAGAAAAGAAAGACATGGTTCAAAGCCTGCCATTAAATGTTTCTCATGATTGCTTGTTGTTAGAAGGGAGCTGCAGCTATGCTAATACAGTGTGCTCTCTACAAAAAACCCTGTAATTGGGACAAGGCAGCCACAAAGCTTCCCGCAGCTGGCAGGAATTGTGACTGTTCTCTTCAGCTTTAATCATGGCTTTTAAAGCAGATCAGTAACAGCAACAATTAGCCTTTTAGATTGGTCTCAGAAATTACCATTTTTAAAATATGGTGACTCTGCAGGCACAAACCCAAAAGCTCTGAGCTCTGCATAAAACAAGCAGCCGCGCACTCTGACTTGTTTTGCCACTTGTTTGGTTGCTCCTTTGTTTCAGCTGAATTGTGATTCTAAAAGGCAGACAGGAACTCGTACAGATTCTCCAGAGGAAATGACTTTATCCACCTCCTTTTCCTCAATAAACCCACCCTTCGAGACAGCTCCTGCTCTGAAGGAGTGTCTGGCACTCCGGCTGTGAACGAACGAAGGGAGGCATGGCCACGGGCCGACTGATGCCTGGAAAGGTTGCTGGGTCTTACTCAGCGGAAAAACTTTGTATCTTACTTAGTAGGAAAGGATTGAAACAAAGCCGTTCGGAACGGAGACACGAGAGATCAAAGAGGTGAAATAAACAGGAAAATTTTCATTCCGGCAAAGTTCCCCGAAGATCCCGTGGGGAGGATATGGAAAGCAGTGTAGGAATAAGAACAAGCACCTCGTTAGTGTAGGGTGCTGGTGAGAGTCTTTCAGTGCACCTCCACGAACAGCAGCAGGCAGCCTGACAAGGCAGCAAGAGCTTGTTTTGCTCATATCTGTCTCTGCTAAGCCGCTCAGCAATTTCTGTCTGCACAGCAAGGTTGCCCTGTGACCCTCACATCCTTTGTGAACCCTCTGCGTTAGCCACACGAGTCCTGGCACACAAAACTGGGCATCCCTATCTAAGATCTCTCTCCCTACCCTGCGTGGGATTACAAACGCCTCATTCCTTCTTGGAGGGTTTGCCAGCACAGCAACACAAAGGAGCCTTTTCAAGTACAGATCTGGCCTTTGTGCCTCAGGGCTTAATTCTCTGATGCTACGGCTGCTTTGTACCACTCCGGCTTACAGTCTTTAAAGTACAAGTGTAAGTGCACTTGGCTGTATCTGTGTCAGGTGGTAACGGGATGTTTCTTGCCTACCTCAAAGAGTGACCGAGCGGTGTTATCAACCAACACTTCCAGCGGGCTTTGATTTCCCGCAAAAAAGCACTTTAACATCCACACTCCTGGCTCGGTCTTACTGAAGCCTGCTGCAAAACCCACACGTGATTTCCACAGCAGAGCATCCCTGGCTGGCTGGTGTGCCAGCTACTGGCCGGCTTCTTTATTCCCAAAACTTCATTACCTGCCTCACAAGCTGCACATGCCTCAGGCAGCAGAAGGTTTGGAAATGAAACATGGCTGTTGGATCTCTGTGGCAGACATGAGCAGTCCACAGCCTGCTCTGTGTTGTCCTACTTCTATGAAAACAACAGAAAGATGATGTTCTCTGAACCAAGCAATGCAATTATAAAATGGCCAAAGGATAAAATCTATATATATAAGAAGTACCGACAAAACCCACAGCCCATGCAGCATATCTATAAAGAATTCTGATATTACCTTGCTCTGTCACAAATTTGGAAAATTTATAAAATCTTCATTTTTCAACGCCATAATTTGTCTTTTTCTACACTCACTATAAACCTAGGAAGAAAAGACTTGAAGCCTCAATTACAGGAGACTTTCAGAGAAGCAAAGGAAAATCAGCTTTATGGAGCAATCCTGCATGATGAATAACATGCGGAGCTTAGGCTGAGCCTTTCATCTCCGTGGGCTGAGCGGACATGTGGACAGCAGTGCCAAGTACCCACTTTGTACTTCAAGCCTGTCGTTCACCACATCCGCTCAATCAAATGGCATTGAAAGGTGGAAATGCTGATTTCGTCCATGATGGCTGATAATGGGTTTAACACCTCCCTGCGAAAGTGCAGTAGGAATTGGCAGGAATGTAAACCTTATATTTCCTGAGGTCACACTTTGCTTAAAAAGTGGGACTTTTTGCTGCTGTAAATAGAGTGAATGCTGAGCCAGAGCCATCATTAAGGTTTGCATGTTCTACACTGCCCATTACTACACTTGTCTACATCAAAATCTGCACATAGCAGACACAGCAGGAGTCTGATAAACCAAATGCTTCTGGTTTAACATTGGGCTTTCAATTATTCCCACTTTATGAAGTTAATAATTGAGGCAATGTGCATTAACAGTAAACCAAAACGTACCTTCACCAAGGACAAATGCTACTGGAATAACTGCAAATGATTCCAATTATAAATAGCAAAGCAAAAGACAATGTGTTTATTCCAAAAGCCAAAATGGGCTGCATTCCCACCCCATAACTCTAAGGGGCCAGAAAGCATTTTATTTTTATGTATTTGTAATAACTGACACTAGGATGGAGCACAAGCAAATGACTTCGTGCTCGTGTTAGCCTTGCCCAGCTGACCCACCTCCTCCCTTCTCACCAAGTCCCAAATACCTCATCTGAGGCACACATCCTCTTCACTGCTTTGTCTTCACTCTCTACATCTTTCTTCTCTTCCTGTGGAACCTCCTAGAAATGCCAGCACCAAGCACTGATGGGAGCATTTTAACAGCAAATTCAGGAGCACTTGCCTGTAACAAGAGCAGAGCCTTATTCAGAGCTGTATGGCCCTCGTGGATGTGCAGTGGCTGAAAATGTATCAAGTGGGTGCTGTTGCCTTGATGTTCTCTTTTCACACCATTCAGCAAAATGTGCTTATTTAGATTCAGAATTCCTGTCCTTGGGAAAATGTAAAGCTTTTTTCTATCCTTCCCATCCCAAAAAATGGAAGGGGAAACATCTTACAAAGTTGAATTTTTGAGATTTTGAACCTGTTTTCAGGGATGAAATAATGTAGGTTGGTGAAACAACTGTTTTGTGTCTCGTTTAGGCAGGTTCTGTTTCTCTGGGTTGCACAGAGGACATGTGGCTGTCAGAGCACAGAGGCTGTGTGTTTGCTGGGAAATTGTGTCCCTTAGAACATCAAGAGCTCATGTTTTCTTTATCATGTTTCAGGTTTTATACATAGTCCTTGTCTAAATTTCACGGAGTTCTCTTCTCAGAAAAAGCTTTTTTTTTTTTTTTTCCAGAAATAACTGATTAAAAATTTAACATCCTGTGAAAAATTCAAGAAAAACTGTTCCTTATAATTAAAATTTTAATTGATATCTGCTTGAATTTGTTATCTGATTCATTATTGAAATTCTATTCTTACTAAACTTTTTCATTAAAAAAAAAAAAAAAAGCAGGGTTTCATTAAAAGAAATGTGACAGCTCTGAATGTCTTCAACAATAATTATTTTGCATAATGAATTGTGTGGCATTCAAGCCAACCTCATTGTCTGCTCTTGTATCTGATAATGCCATGTGGTAGACAGCCTCTCACATCTATAGAAATGTAATATTAGGCACCACTACTTTTAAAATTGCTGTTTTATCATATAATGCAACAGAGTTTCACGAGGTTTCAGGATGAGGCTTATGGAATTGCCCAGGGGGATATTATGCATGGTACCAACAAATCAACCAACCTGTCCATGGCTTTAATTTCTTGCAGAGAGCAATACTTGGTGATAATGCCAACTCTGAAGAAAAATCTAGCAAAATTTTCTTCACCTGAATGTGGAAGCCACTTTATTAACGGCGAGTATTAAACTTGCTGCTTGAATGAAGGAAAATGTTTCATAAAAATAGCTTGGAAAAAAGACAATTGCCTATTTCTTCCTAAGATGGTCTATAACTTCTAGACAGTGTCCTGCTAATTGCAAAAAACCTGATGCATTTAAGTCATAAATCAGCATTTCTCAAGGCAGCCAAAATAGCCTTTAAAATTCATTGGGGTAAGGCTGCTTTATTGCAGTGCTGAATCCAGTTTCTCAACAGCAGCTCCCTATCCAATCCAAACATCTCTGCCAAGAGCTGGTAAGGCAAATAGGAAAGCTGAGGCAGAAAAGAGGGAAATGATGGAAGAAAGCTTTGCTGCAAATTATGTACAAAATTATTTTAAATTATCTCATTTCAAGTGTCTTTTGCCTCCACCACGTCTGACAGTAACTCTTTCGGGAGGGGTGGGCTGTGCTGGTCAGCCCTGACTCACTCCTTAGCCAGGCAATCTCCCAAGGGCAGCTTTCCCCACCGAGAGATGGGGAGGCACCTTTAGGATTTCACACATTTTGCTTGAAACTGTAAGCAGGACTTGACCACAGAGTGATATCGAAAAACAGCTCTCTTTCTGGGGACCTTCCTCCCTATTGTGTTTTGCCTGATTCTCTATCCCATCTCTGATTTGATTTATATTCCTTTTTCTTTCCTTAGTCAGCCCCCCCCTACTGCACATCGTCTCACTGCTTCATCTTCCTGATCAGGAGGAAAAAGTGATTATCCCGTGACTCCTGCTTAATCCTCACGCCCCATCACTACAAAGGTTTTTAGGATGATGATTTCCAGCATTCCTGAAATTGAGTAAAAATTAACACTTAGAAACCCTGGGATCTGTGTGCTGTTGATCTGACCCCAGGCAAAACACGGCTCTGGCTGGGACTGTTTTACATCTAATCACAGCAGAGGAGCAGCTCCCACCCAGCCTTATTTGTAGTTTTTTATCTCACTGTCCAGCTAAGTCAATCAATTGCTGCAAACTGTGTTGTGCTGCAGGGTAGAGAATAATAAAGAAATATTCAGCCAAGCTGTACAAATGTTCCTCCTACTGGTGTGTGTGCTGGAGCAGCAGCCCAGCCCCTGCTTGCCAGGAAATGCCACTGATCTTTGACGAGATTCTTACAGCTCTTCCACTTTCAGGGGGAAAAACATAACAAGAGCCATCACTCACCTCAGGAAGCATCCACGGAATAATTACTCCCTCCAAAACGATTATATCTGCAAAATGCTCCTTTTCCTCAGAGGGAAAATCCTCGTGGAGACTGTTCCCAATTAAGGTTAATATATGCCTCTGTTTCTTCAGGAAAAGGGTAGTTCTGGTCCCCACTGGAACCACTCGGAGACTTTAATGGTCTTTGAACCAAGCCCAGTGACAATGTGTCTTCATTAGTGATAGGAGTGCTCCCCTGCTTCAGGTTTGCCTGAGGTTTGGATGCTTATCCATCACTCTGTGGCATGCTGGGGACAAGAAATTGGACATAAACTTACGGGAAGAACTGAGATTTCCTACAATTTGTCTGCCCCTCATGCCCGATTCAAGGGCTGCATGGAGGATGGCATTTTCAGTAACATTTGCTCTGGTGACACTGTTGGGACCAGACCCTGCCTCCAGCTTCAGCATGACTGGGAAATCACAAAATCATGGAGTGGTTTTGGTTGGAAGAGACCTCAAAACTCATCTTGGTCCGGGTCTCTGCCATGGGCAGGGACACCTTCCTGTAGACCAGGTTGTCCCAAAACGGGGCTGGCCAGCTCAGCACTGGTTCTGGACATGCTCCAGTGTCCCCAGCTGCCAACTGGTGTCCTCTGGGCCCTCACTGGAGCAGCAGATTCTCCTGAGTCATATGCACACTGAACTAGTCCTTAGTTTTGGGGGCTGGAAGCTGCCAAGGGAGGGGAAGGAAATTAATAATTATGCAGCAATCTTTCTTGATTTACACCTCTCCAAAACAGCTTTGGAGTGATTTCTGTGTCAATTGCAATACAACTACTACAGCTAAGGTTCCTGGGAGGAGCAGGGATATTTTTTAATGGAATTATTGTTTAATTTCAGTGCCATACTAAGCACACAAACTTCCAGACTGCTACCCTGGAGCTCTCTACAGAGTCACTCCTACCAAATGCCTGGAAAATTTGAAGACAAATTCCCTCAGACTTCCATGGGCTCTTTTATCACCTCGTCCACGCTTTCAACACCCTGCTTACGTTTTCCTGTATATCCCATTACTTTTTACAGCAAACAGGGTGCAGTTGTTTATATTGATCACCATTCTTCTTTCTCTCACACACAGACTTCTCTCCCTTTCATCATGCAGTTGTCAATCTTTACTGTTACCCTGGTTTAGGTATTGTATAAGCTTTTCTTTCTATTTTCTATTATTCAGTAAATGACTCCTCTAGATTGAATCGGTGCTACAAAATCTCTGCAATGTGCTGGTACCTGAAGTTCCCCCTAATTCTTCCAGTGCTGGGGTTTCCAAAGCTTTGCTCTCTTGCCATGGCTGTCTGTGCAGCATTTCACACAGTTCCCTTACAGGATTGCTTTTCTCAGCTCCTCCAGCAGTGAAGGGTTTCCTTCCAAACTATCCGTGGTTCTTCTTGGCATCCATGTGCCTGTAACACATTACAATGAATGGGGGAAAATAAGTCAGTTGTGAGCTGCAGACAGATGAAGAGGCTGTGCCAGCCTTTAAATCACCAGAGCATCTTAATGTTTGTTAAAAACAATAATAAGCACCCTCTCATCAAATGTAGTACTCAAAAAACGATTGGATTTTAATCAAATGAGAACAAAGGCAGTACAGAGTGGCTCCCATTTATCATGAGGCATCTTAATTCTGGCTCCAAATATTGCTGAAAGTGAGATGAATGGGAACTACTGACATCACTTGCACAGTCAGCTCTTGGCTCCTGATCACTCTTAAAGCAGCTCAGACTCTAATGCCCACCCATCACTGGGTTTTAAGGGAAAGCCTGTGCCTTGGAGTAATAGAGACTTTAACTGTATAATAAATATGTAAATTGAGCCCCCATCTTCCTCCAGTCTTAAAAACTGTTTTGACATGTGCCTCTGTCCAATATTCCATAATACCCACCTGGCAGGGGAGCCACCATGATCAGCCAGGTGCTGCCAGGACAAGGCTTATCCCCTGCTCTCCACTTGTGCTGGGTTTTACACTGGGTCACTGTGCAGCTGGACTAGATGAACATCCTAGGACCCTTCCAAGTGAACTGCTTCCATCCCATTCCATTCCATCCCATTCCATTCCATCCCATTCCATTCCATTCTGATAAATGAGGAGCTGCAACCATTTCCACACAAAACACTGCAGCTGACCCTGAACACCCAACCCAGATGTGTCACACACTACAAGAACACTCTCACCTCCAGATCCACCTCTGCTGGCAGCTCTGGGCTCTCTGGGTGTGCAGCCTGCTCTGAAATACTCTTGGGAGGGATGTTTGCAGTTTGGGATCAAGGTGAAATAAAAGTTAAAGAACAATCAGGCAAAAATAACATTGAAGCTGCTTGGACCACACTGTGTGTGAGCACCAGAGAGATCCCACTGAGCATTCCACCCAGCTCTGCCAGGATGGGATCCCACTCAGCTCTACCAGCTGTCTGAGAAGTCATTTCCAAAGCCACTGTGTTTCTCTGTGCTCCAATGAAAGCAACACTTATGGACTATAGACCAGTAGTTGGATTTTACGATATCTATGCTGCTTATCAGACTTCTGAACTCTGTAAAAAATATGAGAAACACATGTGAGAGTTGCTTGTGAATATACAATGAAATTGTTCCTTTCTGGGCAGCAGAGCTGCTTATCAAATAAATGAATAAAACAAAGTATTCCTTCTTAACATGGAACTTACATCTCTAATAAATACCAGCCTCATGTTCTCATGAGAGTCTTATTATACAACTTCCTTCACTGATTCATGTATTAATACCATTTTGTATTAAGCTGGTACATAATTGATGATATTGAAATGTTTTCATATAACAACTCCTTCACTGCATAATATAACCCACTTATCATATTTTCAGCTCAAAATTCAGAAAGTTCACGCATGCATTATACACTAAAATGAACACATTAACTGCATAAAAGTACAGTATATCATTTGCAAATTGCATGCAAACCAAAGTAAATATACAGTACTAAATGCTGACTGTGATACAGCTCATGTTGAAAGGCATAAATCAGCTAATAGAAAAAAAAATTTTAGGCTCAGTGGAATGGAAAACTCCCCTGCAGGAAACAAGACCCAACCTAGTGATTTGGGTACAACCTGTGTCCTGTATGGCTGTGATTAACACATATGGTACCCATGCAGAGACAGGACTTCCCCCCAGAAAAACAGTCCTGTCTTTCAGTGCCACACATGAGAAGCAGGTGAAATCCCTGAAGATATCTGACTTTTAGTGTCAGGACATGATTGGTTTGCTTGGTATTCTTTGGCCTGCATTTGCTCTGCAGGATTCAGCAATACTTCAATATCTAAGCAAAATTACCAAAGGCTCAGGAGGTTGCTCTGTTTATAAAAGCTATTTAAAACTAAGCCCAGGAAGACAGAGAAGGAAACCTTCTTCCTGCCAAACAGCACACCAGGGCAGTGACAGCACAGACCAACAGTCCCTGTATTTACTTACAAGGGTTTCATCCTGTGGAGCTCATTTTACAGATGCTCAGGCAAAACCATTTATATTGGAGAGCTCTCTGGAATAAGTTCACCAATAAAAAGGATGATGGTTTGCAGGAGGAACACGTGCCCGCTGCAGCCACGTGTAAGCAGAGGCAGAGTTCATTTCTGTGCTGCTGCTGTGTGCCAGGAGTCCCAGCCTAGCAAAGGGACCCTGTGAGAAGTCACTAACAGGGGTGGACTTGTGCCAGCACAGGATTGGCTCCAGGCTTTCAGACACTGTTCAATTCCCTCTTATCTCCGCAGGGGGAATGGCTTTAAACTGGAAGAGAACAGGTTTAGATGGGATAATGGGAAGAAATTCTACACAGTGAGGGTGGGGAGGCCCTGGCACAGGGTGCCCAGAGAAGCTGTGGATGACCCTGGATCCCTGTCAGTGTCCAAGGCCAGGCTGGATGGGGCTGGGAGCAACCTGGGACAGTGGAAGGTGTCCTTGTGCTCATGGCAGGGGGTGGAACAGAATGGGTCCCTTCCAACCTAAACCTCTCTATATTTTATGTTGCACCATTAAAAATATAACAGGTCTGAATCTCCTGGCTCTTCCCCCTCCACCACAACACTGACTCACGAGTTCTCTGCTGCTAGAAAAGGTGCTCAGGACTCTGGGTTCCCTTCCAGCTCCCTTAGGCAGGTGACAAGCCACACTACCTGACCTTTTAGCTCCCTCCCCTCAAAATGACCTCTCACTTCCCAACCCTGTGCCTCCTCTGGGCAGTAAAACAAGCCTTGCTCCAGCGACAGCGTGATCCATTATTAATCCAGCATCACTATGTCTGGGACTTGGAGTCCAAGGCAGAAATAAAAAGACAGCAGCACAGGCAGACTGGGAGTGCAATCAGAACAGCGTTTGTAATTTAATAGAGCTACCTGGAGTAATGCTGTAATCTCAAACAGCCTTCATAAGTTGTTCAGAGAGAGATTCCCTAAATCCTCAAATCAGCTACAAATATATAGTTACATTACTACCATAGATTTAAATGCTTTTGAAGTCTTTGGGAGATTCTTATGGATTTTTTTATAGGCTTATGTGGTACTTACATATATACACACACACACAGAGAGAAATACATACATACATATATGTTTATATATATATATAAATCTCCCTAGGGGTTTAATCTGGATTGAGAGTCCCTGAGCAACTCATAGCTGAGACCCTAAGGAAAGGCACAGTCAGAAAACTCTGTCTGTAGGGTTTTATTATAATGTCTTTTGACCATAGTTTTTATTCCATTAACCACCATCTTTCTTTCCTTTTGTCAAGGCAAGACTTGTCTCTATTCTGTAATGTAGACATCACCATCTCAGAGTGTGTTCCCAAGGAGGTCAATTTAAACACTGACAAGAAAATCACCCATTCCATTTGGACAGAGGAAAAAATTATATTTTTCCAGCTGGAAAGGAAAAAAAAATCCTGCTGTGTAATCTTAATCAGGTTTGCTAGACAAGTCAGGGAAAGATTGGGTTTTTTTCAAACAACCAAAAGAGGCTTCGCCAACATGAGGATCAAAATAATGGGGAAAGGTAACAGAGTTTTATTTGCTCATATCATTGCACTAATTTTCCCCAGCCCCTGTGTTCCCTTGGTGCAGCAGCTGGATGCTTACATGACCTGCACAGATTCACCCAGTGCCACCAAAGCTGAGCTGGGTCACCCATTCATTTTCCATCCCTGCTTTTATCTTGCCCATCTTGCCCCTTTCCAGCCCCATTCCTGTGGTCCCCCATGGCACAATTCCCTCCTGGCCACCCTGTCCTGAGCACAGTTCCTCCTCCTGCCTTTCCTCAGCTCCTGCTGCAGGGGCTGGGGGCTGGCACTGGCTCAGAGCAGATCCAGCATCACCCACAGCTCAGGGCAGCCCCGGTCCTGACAGCCAAAACAGCACTGGCACAATCACAGGAGACTCCAAAACACAGGGCTGGAGGACAGCTTCTGCTGGAGGGCCCCACAGACAAAAGGAGGGAGGTGAGAGACAGGGTAAAAATAAACCCAGGTGTCCTTTGGAGGGCACAGATCGGATCAGAAGCCTCTGACATTTTAACTGACATCTGTGAAAGCATTTCCAAACCAGAGAACAACTTGCTGCGGAAGGGGGAAATGTTCCAATGAGGAAAAATCCTTTTTTTAATTCAGTAAAAAGGATAGGATTATTAAACATTTTTGTTTCATACTGATTTGGGGATTAAAAGTAAATTAAAAGCCTGGTTTGCAGTCTAAGGGCTGTTTCTCACCTCAGTGGTACTGCCAGTTGGGAAGCAAATCTTTTCATACAAGTCCAGGATGGGTTTAGCACTCCAAGTCCTGCTGCTTGTTCTCAACAGTGGCCAAAAATCCTATGGAAAGCCACAGCACCAGCATGGACCAGGTCTGCCATCACTGCAGGAGCTCAAAAAGCACTGCCTGGGAGTCACACAAGGCTTAACCCCAGAACTAGGCACAACTGCCATACAAACATAGGGAAAGGGTAATACAAAAATTAGCTGAAAACCCAAGTGCATTTCTTTAACCAGATAATTTAAGATTTTGTTCTGTATTTCTTTGTTTCAAAGCAGAAGAAAAAAAAAAATAAAAAAAGGCAAACAACAGAAAATGCAAATGTAGACCAAGAACAAAAGGCTGCAAGATGTGTGTCTCGTGGATAAGTAAAGCATAAGCAAGGAGTAAGAGACCTTGAGCTTCTAAGAGACCTCAAGCTTCTTTAAAAGTCTTTCTATTGCTAATTAAAACATCATGCAGAAGTTCCCATGGAAAGAATCATGGAAATTGAGCCTTGTGGCACAATTCTGATAGAGGGGCAGGATACCACTGTGTCCCCCTCTGACTAAACCCTCTCCCACACTTCTTTCCACCATGCTTTCTCAGTCAGCTTCCCACACACCTCACCACACTGTCCACCCTTTCAGTGAAGAAATGTTTCCTAATATCCAGCCTTAATCTCCTCTGCCACAACTTGAGGCTATTTCTTCTCATCCTATGACCTGTTCCTGGGAGAAGAAACTGCTCCCCACGCTGCTACAATCTTCTTTTGGGGAGTGAGAAGGTTCCTTCCTGAGTCTGCTTTTCTCCAGGGTTAACACCCCCAGCTCACTCAACTGCTTCTCATGAGACTTTTCAAGGCAGTTTGTCCCAGGGATGTGTCATGTGCTGGATTCTGCAGGTCAGAAGCTTGGGGCACCTTTGCAATCCTCTCTCTCTGCTCCCAAACCCCTGACCCAGTGCAGCCCCCCTGGCACAGATCCTCTCCCAGCCTTCTCCCCCCACAGCCCTGCTCACCACCAGTTTCAATGCACAAATCCCAACCTCTGCACTTGCTGGAATAATCTTGTGTCATGTTCACAGAGATCAGACAGGATTTATTTCTAGATGGAACTCGGCTGATAATATAAAGCAAGTTATTAATCCACTCAGACCAGCCATCTAACACCCAAAGCCTGTAACTCTTGCTGGCTGGAAGGAGATATTTGACTAAATCAGGAGGGTCTTTTAGCTCTGTCTTCCCATTTGAGTTAGAAGCTGCTTTAAAATGTGCAGCCAGGGTTTGTGTCCCTGCATCCACCACCTGACTGTTGGCTCTTCATTACTGGTGGCTGAACCTGTGAACTGTCTTTTCAGTAAGAACAGGAACAAAAGTCAGGACTCAAGTTCCTTCTGCTACACTTTCATTTAGTACCAAGATCCCAGAACTAGAAATAAGGCCAGTCCTGATTAATCATGTAATCTTTTTTACTTATTCATTAAACCTCTCTTCCCTTTGGGCTCTGGGCTCCATTTCCCTGCCTCTCCCTGGTTGTGGCTCTCAGTCTCCCTCTCCAAGTGATATCCCTCACTGCCCCATCTTTCAGCCTCCCCCACAGGGACAGCCCTGCCACAGTCCCCAGGGGAAAGCCCATGCCCACAGGCTGGGCAGGATGCCTGGCAATGTCCTGCAGTATTTGCTGCTCCTCTGGTCATGAAAAAGCTGCACCTTAAGAGTTTGGAGGGGTACGGATGCTTTGATGTTTGGTGTAGCTTCTAGCACTTGTGTTTTTGTACCTCTGTGCTGAAAAACTCTGATTTCTCCATAGTAGTGATTTAGATCTGTCGAAACTCTGTGTTTAGCTGCTGGTTTAACCAGCAGGGACTGGATTTTTTCTCCTTTTCTGTCAGAGGGTTTGATGAGAGAACTGGTATCAAGAGGATCAGCCAGAGAGTGATGATAATGCTTTTAGCATCTGAGCCAAAGCCCACTGCCTTTAGTGAAAGCCTTTTCAGTGACTTCAGTGGGGTTTGATCAGCCCTGTGCCTCACACAGGACTGGGCAGGCTTTGCTTTGAACACAGCTCCAGCATCAGGCACCAAAGTTTCCAAAGGCCACCATGTGTCCCAGTCACAGAAGTTTGAGAAGAGGCAGGGCAGCAAGGGAGAAAAGAATTATTCTTTTTGCCTGTGCTTTCAGTTCTTTAAACACCTTTCTCATGCCTCTCCCAATATATTTCTTTTTCAAGTATTCCCCAACATCTCCTAAGGCATCCAAAAAAGAAAAAAGGTATCGACTCATTTTTAACACATAGATGTAAACCCCAAAAGATTTTGTATAAATAAACAAATAAATATGAGGGGAGTGAAGAAAGTAAACACAAAAAAGATGATTAAATGTTTTGAGAGGTTGACAGGAAGGCATCAGTTTAACTCCTCTCACACAGCCTGAAATCTGCTAAATGCACAGAACGCAATTCTCCCTGTCTCTATTTATTGCATTATGCATAAACTCTGCTGTCCGGGGAGATGAGCAGATCCTGACACGCTGTGACAAGCTGCCAGAGTTCCTGCAAACAGGAGGCTCCTGAGCAGCCTCCCTAAGTGGGGAGAGCCCACACGTGCTCCTAATGAAGCGAGCGTGGAGCTGCAAGAGGGGGATGGAAAAGCCTGGCAACGGGAAGAGCGGCTGTGCACCTCCACCCCTCCCAACAGCCATTGCTGCTGCTGTAAATCAGGAATTAAATGAGCAGTTGTGAGCTGTGCCTGTGCCCGTCCGAGGATTTAAACTCATTAAGATGCTGTTTGACCCCAGGTATTTTTGGGGGGCGAGACCACAGTCTCATTTCCTTCTTAGGTTTTCTGCCTCGTTACACACTAAAAACTGAAAGCTAATTAGCGGCTTGCATAAAATGCAGGAGGGATGAGGGAAGGTGTGACAGAGACAGGTGGCTGTCACCAGGGAATGTCTCTTCCCATAAATGCTGGTGCCCATTCACAGGCTCCAGAAAAACCTTGTCCCTAAGAAAATAAATGCCAGCTGCAAAGCACGTGGTGTGTGCTCTGCTCCTCTTCAGCAGCTTCCCCTTTGCACCCCCAGTTAATTACAGCTTTGAGGAATAGCAACCTATAATCATGGACATGCAAACTCATTTCTCTTTAAATGAAACCTGGCTAACGGTTGAGCTTTACTGGAGCGATTTTCAAACAAACAAGCTCTGAAACTTAAAAGGAATCTTAAACTCCATTAAATAATACAGTTCCTTCACAGGGATTTCTCCTGGGAAGGGATGTCTTCGATTCAAGTGCCATGTTATGACAAGCATGACAGACTTGATAGCGATCTGTTCCAACTCATGACATTGCTTAAATTAGGTTAGATAGAATCTGTACAGGCTTTCGAAGGAAAGCTCCTCTGGGTGAAAGCACTATTATTTTTGTTAATGGCAGTGAATTATGATTATCTCCTCCTAGGAGTCATAAACTATGTTGCTACACAGTACTACATCATGTAATGTATGTAATACATGATTCCTTAGTAGGGGTGGAAACTGTTACATTTGCATACATTAGAGCCAGAGTTGTAATCAGAATGTGTTTTCCTGCTTCCTTCATTGAATATTTATGGCTTTCTTTCCCACTTCCCCCTCTGCTGCACATGTCTCTCCTTGACCTGGTGTCTTGCTCTGTCTCATTCAGGCTGTGCAAGGGCTGGCTCTCGTGGCGTGCTCCTGTTGCTCAGCAGAGCCCGGGTGCCTGGCTGGCTCTCAGACTGCTCTCGGAGCCTCCCTCGCTGCCATGCACACACAGCCACAGCCTCAGCCGTGTGGGAAGGCAGATGGAGGCAGAAAGCAGCTCCACTGCATCGCTGGGAGCTCAGGAGCACATCAGGCCAGGCAGCTGCTGCAGGCACCAAGGACGCTTGCAGGTAAACAAGGGGATTTTAAGGTTGCAGCAACACCTGAGCTAGCTTGAAAACACCACAGCCAGCAGATGAGAGGGTGGGAAGGCACAGGGTGATGCCTCCAGTGCTGTGCCTCTCTGTTCAGTACATTCCATACAGTTATTTCCAAGGGCTCAGATCTCTAAAGGGGCTCTTGGTCTCCTAAATCACTGAGGCTTTACTCAGAAATCCTGTTAGGCAGCCCACCAAAAAACCCATGCTTGTATTCTTCCTCAGCTTTGATAGTTCACATCTTGAATTTTAAAAGAGTCATTCAAGTGCAAACACAGATGATAGACTTAAAGGATTTGTTCTGAGCTCACATGAACATACCTGTTTTCCCATCAAGACAAAGCAAAACAGGAGACTGACCCCCATTTGTAATTTGCAGAGGAGCTGGAGGCCATCTGAGCAACCTGGACAAAGGGAAGCAGCAAGTGCACTGGTCTTGATGTCACATGTGAGCACAGAAACAAAGTAGCAATGCTGGAAGACTATGAGAGACCTCAAGCAGAAGAAATTCACATTTCTTTTGAATGCTCTAAAACAACAGGTATATAAAGTTCTAAGAAAAATGCTTGGATCTCGAGTACACAAACCCACACTTGGTCCATTTTGCTAAATACAGCATCTGCAACCCGGGTAACAGCACATCTCCAGTGTCCCCTGCAGATGGAGTTTGTGCAAGTGCCTGGGGTTAGGGACAGAACGAGAGCTGGGTGTGATCCCCGCTGGCCCCTGGGGCCCTGCAGAGCTCTCCAAGGCTGACAGAGGCAGGACGTGCTCCCAAGCACATTGGTGCTGACCAGGACACAGGAGCCCTTCCTGATGTCCAAGGCTCAGCCAGGTTAACAGGAGCTTTCACATCCATGTGTCAAAAGCCCCCAGGAATAACCGGCTGCGCATTCAGCACTGAATCATTGCCCGTGCAGGGAGGTCAGAGAGAAACCACGAGCGTTCCTCACTGACTCAAACCAATTTAGGCTCAGGTTGCCAGAGTGACAGGTTGTTATTTCTTAGCTGAGAGATCATTCAAGGCAAACTTGAGCCCTGCGGGCAGCCCGTGGGCACCCGGGAGGGGCAGGGGCTGGTGAGTGAGGGAGTGCCGCAGGTCAGAGGGCACTGCCACCAAAAGGACACAAAAAGAGCTCTGTGTGTGCTGCCACTGAGAAATATCCTCTGCCTCGGGGCGGGTTTATGGCTGGGCTGCCAGGGAAGAGCTGCCTTTAAATGAAAAGGAGCAGAGAGGGTGGTTAGAGAGTGGGATTGCTGTGCGCAGGCGAGGAGGTGGCAGCACATGGGACTCCAAGGGTTTTAATACAAAACCAAAGATGTACTTAAAAGGTGACTAGGTGCCTAAAAATGCAGAGAAGCATACGGGACCAGATCCCTTCAGAGGATCAGATCTTCAGAGGAAGAAAATTTTTCCTGGGATGGGATTAAAGGAAGTTCCAAGTCTTCCCAGTCAAGGGAAATGCAGTGACAGGAGCATGGCACCTCTGTGCTTCTTAAAATTGCAGAAATAGCTCTGCAGAACTGGTCTTTGTGCTGAAGAACTGTTGGAAAATTAAAAAGGGAAAACAAGTTTTAAATAGAATGTTGCAATTCCTGTGCCATTGGGACAGGAACAAAGCAAAGAACATCAGGTGGTTTTCTTCCTACGTTTGAATTTGTGACAAGTTCATGATAAAAAAAAATATTAAAAGGATCTTGAAATAACTTTGGCCTCTCTCTTCCCACATGAGACACTAGTCACAATTATCTAATAATTATGTTACAGCCATTTGCCATCCTGGGAAGGACAGACACTGTCACTCTGCTGCTGCACTCATCCTGGAAAATCATTCATGTAAGGCAAACAAGGAAGAAACATGGTTTAAAATGCTATCCAAACTCACAGTCCCTAAAGTGGAAGGAATCACACACCACTGAAGAGACACCAGTCCTGAGTTCCTACCCAGTTCAGGGCAGATGCCTCTGCAATCCAAATGTATGGGAAAATTTGCTATTGTATTGGATCACAGTTTTTCAACTGTGAACCAGCAGACTGCAGTGCTGTTAATCTAAGATCTTTATGAAAACAACATTATTTTCAAAGAGAACTCTATATTTATGGCTGATAAGTGTCATTTGATAATTTTTGTGAAATTAAATTTAAGTTCACACTGCATGCTCTCCAAAGTACTCTATAAAATTACACTTAAAGCAAAAATTATATAAATCATGGACAAACTGATACAGTCCTTCCCCCTGTACTGCATGGGTATTATTTAACCATGATATATGCAAACAAAATGCAAATTAAACAGCAGTGGGTGTGGTATGTATGCAAATTTCAAACCCTCCCCAGTCCCAATTTCCCCTTCATGAACTGCCCACAGCTATAACTCAGAATTTATAAGCCTCTCAGTTTCTAATGCAATCTTTGTCATGGGAATGAGGCAAAAAGAATGGAAAATGATACAAAGTCAACCTGCTGCCTTAGGCCCTGTTTCTATCCAGGGATTTGGCCACGCAAGGAAGTGTTAGCCTGAAGATGGCCAAGCAAGGTGAGGCACAGGAAGGCGTGGGGCTCATTAAAAACCCTGTGTCCAGTGGGCACCTGGAGCTTTCTGCCTTCCCCAGCAAAGAGCTGGGAATTTGAGGGCTGGAATTCACACAAGGAAAGCACCATGGACAAAATCCTGCCCTGCTGCTCCTTGCAGCAGCTCATGGGGACACCTGACCAAGGGGAGTCCTGCAGCTGCTGAGCCCCTCACACCCACAGCCCTCTCATTTCCATCAGACATATTTCACTTTCCCACAGCACAAATTGCTTTCATCAGCATCTCCCCGCGGTTTCAACACAATCTGTCTCCTTGTTTTCCAGCAATAATGTGAAATGACAAATTCCATGAAGAACTCTATCACACCTCTACCTAGAGGGGATATTTTTTGTGTTGCTAAGGCCTAAGTGCCTGGATTTAATTTTTATAAAAACAGAGCCCAGGCATTTGGATAGAAAAGACTCCCTGTTTCAAACCAAATTAATATTTTGGAGAGTCTTCACTCCTAAGGTGAGAACTGGCAGTAGAAATGACCTGTGCTTGGGGCACATGGGCCAGTATTTTTCTGGAGGAAACATGAAAGTAATCCTTATGGCTGACCTACCTGCCACTGACACAGGGCATCATCACCCTCCCCCAGCACTGAAGGAGAAATGCCAACAGCTCGAGTTGAGCCCCATCCTTCAAACCCAACCTCCCCCACACTGGTCCCAGAGGGAAATTTTCCATATGCTAGACTGAAAAAGCATTACAGGTGTTCTCCTCCATCTCTCCTAATACTTGAAGGCCTCCTTGCCTTGGAGTCCCTTTAAAATTTTCTTTTCAAGCATTTATTTGAGCCTTTTCTCAAAGGCTGTGGGGACTTTCACCCTGTGACAGCCTCAGTGTTTTTCTCGAGAGCTTTCCAGTGGCTTTGTTTCCCCTCAGGGCCCTCACCAGGGAACCAAGGCATCACATTTAGTTTCAAGAGACTAGATAACAGAGGATCTGTCTGCTAAACCTGGCAGACTCAGCCTTAACAGAGTTTTCCTTCACAGTTTCAAAAGCAATAGGATAAAGCAGCCCCAGAATCTCTCCTTCACCTTCCTTCTTTCGAACTCACACACTACAAAAGGAAGTTGGTTGTTTTTTCACTCCTTTATTGGACTCACTGCATTTGTCATCCAGACCTTCCCCTGAGGACAAACCTAAAGACACAACTAAAGGACAGAAATGAAGGGTTTCCTTATCCCACTTACTGGGGACTTGGAGAGGGAACAGAGCAAAACACACAAGACAGGTCTGTAAATCTCTCTAGTTCAGTTCCAGGACTCTCAGCTGTGTCTCGCCATTCACAGAGTGAATTTGCTGAATGTTACTACATTTCCTGCTTTTATTAGACCTTCACAAGCCACACAGCCTTCACAGTTACAGCCTTGTAGAAAGGAAACTTAGTATATAGAGCAGAGACAGGCCTTGAAGAACAGAGGATTAAATAATTAATTTTGGTTCTGAGAAAGCACCTCAAAGAAGCACAAACGAGAGCCTACTTTTTAGTTCAAACTCAGGGAAGGCAAACTTTATGTTCCTGGAGACTGGGAAAGTTGCCTTTTCCCCTGTGAACACCTTTTGGAGATAGCACAGTTTCTCTGAGTCCAGAGTAGTCTGAAAATTTCTGCATGAAAAAAAAGGTATTTGAAGAGGAAATCAAGGAAAAAGGCAGCTTTGAGCACAACGTGCTTGAAGCCCCATGCACTGCAAATAGAACACCCTAATTTGTGACTGCAAACCTGGGAGTAACACGATGATCAAAGGCAGTGTCTGATAGTGCAGTACTTGTGACTTGTTCCTGTCTGTTCTGTTCCCACCTAATTATCCCTTCCTGAAGTGAATGGAAAATAGTTTAGTCTGTTTTTACAAAGTTCATTCCATCAAATTAGTCAGTGAGGTACATGGTGCAGTTACTGCTGGTATGCCAGTATTACCGAGGAATAGCTGAGGACAGAAAAACCATCTCTCAGTGTCTTGTTTTTTTGTTTTTTTTTTTTTTTATTCGACAAATTTAACCAGCTCCTGCAAGGGGAGGTAGGAAAAAAGTGTGCAGGAAAAGGCTCAGCAGACACCACCTTCCTCTGGCATGCAGGTGCCAGGGTGGTGGGGCACATATAACACTTGACTCCTTTGTCCCTACTGACAGAAACAAACCAAAAAAGCACCTTCTTCTCTTCCCAGCCCTCTCTCTGCCCACAGGAGAACAGGTTTCCCATTACTGGTGGCTGAAGCCCACCAAGGTTGCTGTCATAGGGGATGCTGTCCTCAGCCCTTCCAAAATTTCATAAGGAATGCTCACTCACAGCAGGGATTACAAGGCTCTGGTGAAAATCACAGAGCTTCTCAAGGATGAGAGAGCAAGCAGTGTTTGGATTAGCAGGGTTATCCACCATTCAGGAGTGCCTTAGCCTGTCTTATCCTTGGAAGGAACAGCTCCCACCCAAGGCATGGTGTGGTTGGAGCATGAGCAGCTCCCTGCTTTGGGAGCTCTCATTAGCAGTCAGCACTTACTTTATCAGCTGCTGTTAGGCTGCACCTGTGCTTTGGTCTCCTGGGTCTGTCAAAGTAATAATCCACTTGACATCTCCTCAGTCTGCTGTACATTTTATTGGTTTATGGCTTATTCCTCTATAACTTCGCTGTGTACAGGCACCTCGGGTGGGCTGACCTTGAGAGGCAAAAGCTACTGTTGGATAACTACACCCATAAATCCAGCTCAGCCTCCCATCCTGCTGATCCCTCCCCATGCTGAGCCTAACCCAGCTCTGACTGAGACTCCTGGGAAACCTCTGGCACTAGACGTATTCTTCTTTATCCTCTCTTCATGCTTCTCTGACCAAGTAAGCTGTAGTGTTACTAAGCTTTCCATCTAAAAACAATCCTTCCTTGTTTGGAAATAAATTTAAAGCCGTGAATTAGATAATTATGGAAGACAGATCCACAAGGGGACAGGAAAGGTTACCAGCCTGTTCCCCCAATCCCAACAGAGATCCATATCTTCTTGAACTATTCATGAAAAGTCTTCTTTAAGCTCTTTTGAGAGTTTCCAGGGGTGAACCCTGCTGCATTTGTATTTAGACACATTTTTTTAGTTATTCACATAGTTTAGTCCTTGCACAGGTTTTTAAATCAATTCTAGGTCCATGAAGTGAATCAAATCAAAGATCATTATTTTTGTGAGGGTGTCAAGGGGTGGTGTTTGCTTTAAACTGGTGCATAAAATACACAAGACACTGTCAAAACAAGCTGGGAGTCTGTCTGCACTTTTCAGTCTGAAAAGATTCCAAGTATACAGTGCAAAACACATGAAGTTGGAAAGTAATCTATGGGGAGAAATAATGAATAAAACAATTTGATGCATTTCCAATCCAACAAAACAAGAAAACATTCTGAGCAGCAGTTCTAAGGGATAAAAATCATCCAGCTTTTCATTATATGTGTTAATTTATGCTTTACATATTTTAAAAAAACATTGAATTTTTCACTTGGAAACCTGCTATTGCATCTCACTCTGAGTGACACTTGGGCAATACACAGAGAAGCTTGGTAGAGCTAAGCAGTGAGTATGGTGCATTTGCAGTTACTACCAGCACTTGCTAATTTAGCAAGGGGTGGGGCTTTGCTGAATAGTTGGTGTTCCTAACTACAGATGGCCATCTCCTTCCACCCACAGCTTTGGCCTTGGTGACATCCGTGGGAGGAAGGCTTTGGAGCATTGGACTCTGTCACCTTACAAAAACATCGAATACTTTCACGTCTACTTTAGTTTGTTAAACCAGTTGCTCCCAGTTGAGGAAGAAATGCAAATCTTGCACAGAGTCCAGTAAAGCTTAGAGAAGCCAATTTCACCAGGGCTCAGGAAATAGAATCCACCAGGATGAAGCTGCTGTGATATCAGTGCCCTAAACCTTCTCAAATTGCATAAATATTTCTTCCAGCTTCACCATTTGTTGAATCAGTTCTGAAGACAGTTGCTCATTCTGCAACAGCATTAAACAGAACAGAAAGGGGGAAAGCCTGACTCTGGGCAGGATTTCAATTTGGCTGCTGTATTTAGTCCTGACTGCCTCACTGAGATGTGGCTCGATGCTATAGACTCTTGAGGAGACACCTCTCTCACCTTTGCTCCTTCTCATCAAAAAGTCTAGGATACATTCCACACTCCAGGATATATTTTAGTACATACCAGACGAATGAAGAGGAGGGGTTAACTGTTCCTCAGTTTCAGATGCAGAAAGCATTCCTGTATTGAATAATCAGAATTAAAAATAAATACAAGAAGAAAACCCATACAGCAAGAAAATGAGATGATCAGCAGCATGTTCTTCTCCAAAAAGAAAGGCTTCTGTCTCTCTCAACGAAATTATAGATCAGCTGCCCACCACCACATGGAAACTTTATAGGAGGACTTTCAGCTATCTGGATTTTCTTATGAGGTGAACATATTTTGCATCATATTTTCAATACAAAATCTGAAATCTTGTATTCTGGAAGCACTAGGAATCTCAGACTCTGTTGGAATTATTACCAACTAATGAGAGCAGAGATCAGAGGTTAAACTATACACCAGCAGGGCTGAGAACAACTGGAACTGCTTTGACTTTCAAAGAAGCCTCAACTTGTCCTAAGTGAGCAAACCAGTCAGAAAAAAATCACTATGTATTTTCTTCTACTGTTTAGATGCCCTCACTCTGCCTATTCCCTTTATCCCTGCCAAGAAGGTCACTCCATGAATCTGTAAGACAGAAAAAGAAAAAGTCTTCGAGAAGTGTCAGCTTATTAATCAAGTACATATGGCTCTCCCTTGAAAAGAAACTTTCACCTACAACCAAAATGATGTCTGTATTTCTGTGCTCTAGCAAAGTTCATTTTTTTTCCAAAAAAAGCCAGTATCCAAAAGAAATATTCGAAGAATTAAGTCTTCAAAGTCCTTCTTTCAATGATAAATAATTTCTTCAACCTTTTCGAAAGCTGATCCTTGCCCTTGAAGATTCTGACGTGTTCTCCTCCTGACACCTTCCTGTTCCCTGCCAGCTGTCTCACTTTGGCCAGCATCCTGCACAGAGCAGGGATGCAGTCCCTGAAACAGCACAGAGAGCTCTGCTGACACCCAGTTCTTGTTGTCACCACCTTCTTTCCCATCCTAGATTAGTCTGCAGCCTTCGATACAAAAATTGGAGGAACCTTTAATAACAATAACACCAGCAGTGGACAGTTCAACCCCAACACAGCTGCTGTCACTGGTGTCCAGCAAACCTAAGGGTGGAGGCAGGCACTGTCCCCCAGCCTTGAAGAGCCCGTTGACATCCTGCTAACCCTTCTTCCTCTCTTTAACCAGGAAGCATGATTGGGAAAGGGGGAGAAGGTGCTGCAGGCTTGGTTACCAGCAGCCTGCAGTGTCCTCATTCTCCAGATACCACCACTGACACTCACAGCACTCCAGAACACCCCCAGGAGCAGAGCTCTTGGAGAGGAGCAGATGGCTTGAGCTGCATCCAAGGAGGCTGAAGTGAATGAATCCAAGCACAGCCAAAATGCAGGATGAGGGCAAGGATTTCTTTTAACAGCTCGTGGAAATGTCTCTCCCTCAGTGGAAAAGCATGCTGCTCACATTTGTCAGGGCTGTGCCTTGGGTCTGACACCTTGCAAAGTCTGGCTGCTTAGGTGGCATCAGTAATCCATGAATTTGTCACCTCTGGGCTGGATTATAATAACTCAGTGTGTTTTGAAACTCAGTGTGGAAACTGTACACCAGTTCCAGCTGGTTGGGAATGGGGAACAACTGCTTATTTCATGGCTTATGTTGCCAAGGGCATCTCTGGTTTGTGCTCAAGTTTTTCCCATGGCTCCCAGCCAGGATCTGATGCCAGCTTAAGGCCCCAGTTCTATTTTTCAAAGCAATTAGTATCTCAAGTTCCAACCACATCAAAGCCTAAATTCTCATCCATGAACCCCCATGGCATCTGTGAGCCTTCGAGAGGTCTTAAAGCTCAGAGCAAAGCATCTGGGGGAGCTGTGAAGAAAATAAGGTGGGTTTTACCAATAGCTGGGGAATATTTTTGTAGTGGATATTAGGCAAGTCCAGACTCTGGTACACTTCAGGCATATTTCTTTAAGGTGGATTTATGTCCTGACCTAAATTCACAACTCAGATAGCTGTTTCATGCCAAAATTCTTCCCAAAACCCTCATCATATTGAATGTCATGAGTTTCTACTCCCATCTGGAAGAGCTGGAAAAGGCCCTACAAAGTCCATTAGTCCACACTGCCACTGACCTTGCCACAACACACAGATGCTCAATTCCCATAAAGTACAGGAAAACAAGAGCAGGAAGAATGTGCTGAATGCTTCAATCCATCCTTGACATTTTTTGGATGACAGACCCTACCAGAGAGGAAGTTAGAAATTATTTCCATTTGGTATACACTACCTTCTCACATTTGGTAGTTTTGCAGCTTCATCAGATGAATTCTTTCATTCCATTCCTATTATGAATTGCAAGTAGATTTGGGTGGTTTGTTGCTTACTCCTCCAGGTTAAGTACCTTGACAAGAATCCAGGGTGATGTTATCCTACCTAGCACACCAGCCTGCAGGCAGACTGATTTGTCTCCAGTATCACCTAGTGGATTTCCTGTGAAAGCTTGGTTTTCCAGTTCTCCATAATTTTAAGAATTACAAAGGGACATCCTTTAGCAGATGGACAGGATTTTATACACCTTGTGTGTGTTAAGCAGACTTTAAAATGCAGTTTCTTCAGGAAATGTATTTTATCTACGCAGCTGTTTTCACTCAATAATTCCCCTGCAGTTTTTCCCCACTTCTCAGTGCATCCCTCTCCTCTTGAACTTTCTCAGCATCAAGTCCTGCTAGTGGTAGATGTGATTATCTTGCTGTTCCCACCAACATCCATGACATCTCTTGTTAAAAAACAAACCCAGAGTAGCACAGGCAACCCCTCACATTCATCATATTCTGCCCTTACTCAGACATGATTAAAGACCTTTCAGTAATTAAAGATGGAAGGCTGTCATTGAAAGCACGGGGCAGCAGGGGAAGGTGAGCTATCCAAGCAACACATCCGTGAGTCTCTTGTCTCTTCTGACCCCTTGTTCCAAAGGCTACTGTTTGTAAATCAAGATTAATGAGAAGAACAGCACTTAAGTGCACCTGATCGTAAATCCGGGAGAGTTAGTACACTCTCTGACAAGATGAATATATTTTATATCTGACACTGTCTGTGAAATGTTCTGTCTTCAATTTATTACCATCTCAGACCCGAAAGTGGAGCATGGATTTCCTTGCAAAGCGAATTTCACTTTTTGCAGAGCGTTTCATTTGCAACTGTATATCCATTTTCATTCCTCTTGAGGTTATTTTCATTATGAAATAAACTTTTAATATAATTCCAGTATAATTATACATAAACCAACATATTGGCAAAAAGCCACAGAAGAGTGTTGTTGGTTAGATCATTAAAACAATTTGGGAATTTTTTAGGAAACAGAAAATTTCATTTCACTTAATTCCAAACATTGCAAATGGAGAATTGTTCAGAAATTTGTTAGCTGGGGAGAATAAAAAATCTGTAACCTAAACTACTTTTTAATATGCTTTTTTACTTGAAACAGACGGAATTTCACATAGACCTGCTTTCTTCCTTTGAAATTTATAATGATCAGCAAATACATCACTTACATTTTAAAAAGTCTGAACTCAAACTGTAGTAATTGCAATTTACTGAACCAAGTTTTTTTCAACTAAGCCAGTTCCTTCCTTTAAATTCCCTCAGCTGATGAATAAGAAAGGTTGAGATTTCTGTCTTAACTTGAGAAAACAACATTTTTCAGATCTTTTTCCAGCAATTCAGAAACAATTCCCATGGTGCCATAACAGCCACAAGAACTCTACAACAAAGTGTAGGAGATATTCAGATGTCCAGAAGTTCTTGAGCATGGTCAGTGAACATGGTGAAGAGCAGCTCCTCAGATTCTCTTTAGTGGGCTGAGCACACCTGGGATCAACATCAGACATTGCAGAGAGAATTATTTTGTGCAAGGCTACCCCAGTGACACAGTGACAGCGTGATACAACACCTAACAAGCAAAGGTGGTGCCACCCAACTCATCCCTTGTAGCTGGACTATAATGGAGCAAGGAGAAATGGGATTCAGCCCAAGTGAAGGAGCTCCTCACGGGTTGATTCCTCCTGGAGCTGCCCCTGAGGTCCCAGAGAGTGAGGCCCAGGCACAATGGGCTGCTGGCACATCTCTTCCCATGGCCACTCCCTGGCTGTACTCATACAATCATCCATGCCAGAAATTACCTCCTGTTCCCTTCTGAATCAAAACCAGACCCAGAGAATAATCAGAGGGCCCAGTTTTCTTCCTCTGGAGAGCAGCCTATGGACACAGAGCTCCCATCTTTCAGATGCTCCTCCAATTCACACCACAGCTCCTGTGGCCTCCAGGCTGACATACGCCACGAGAAGAACATACCTGACAGAAAGCAGTTTCCCTCCCAAGGCTCATGCCTGTTTTTACCCTATTTGATTCCCTTTTGCACAAACAGCCCCACTCTCACCAGTTCCTGCCCTCTGACACCACATTCCTAAAGGCAGCACCCCACAAAAAGTTTGCTTCTCATTATATTTCTTGATCTTCACTGCCACTGTCACCTCCTCCCACCTCACCATATGTTTCTCATCTCTTCCCTGCTGAGCAGTCTCTGGTCTCTGAAATCTGACAGCTGAAGTGACCTCCCCCTCCTGGTCCCCAGCTCTGTCTCAGCAGAAGTCAGGGACTGCAGTTGGCACACTCTGCTCTCCTCAGGAACACACCTGCAAGCAAGGGTAAAGACATGTCCTCATCCCACCCTGAATCAGCTCTCTCTCCTGATGCTGTGGGATTTTTGGGACACAGAGGTCTCCTGGTATTTGGCTACAGAGTGTCTAAGCAGGTCCTCTCACCTGGTTGAGGTCACTGAGTGCCTCACAACACAGACTCTGCCCCCATATTACTACAGACTATCCATTTCTAAAGCTTTTTTGTCACATTTTTCTCACCAGCACCACAGAAGAACTTCTGCCATAGTGTGGACTCTCAAAGAGATTCTGAGGACACAAGGTCAGAATTTCACCCATAAACAAAGCAGTTACTCCTGTTCGTGCTCCAGCTCCACAGCCAAGACTAAAATAAAGCAAAGTTCTCTAATCTTTCACAGTATAAAACACCCAGCAATCAGAGGCTTATTAGCAGATAATGATTTACTTTCTACCCACCAGTTATTTGCAGAGATCATCCACTCTCCCTGTCTGAAGTATCATCAGGGTTTCTCCAAAAGTCTACTCCATTTATCATTAGGGGATTTACACTGTAAACAGGACAGCTGCATTACTAACTCTAATTACCCTGAGAAGACAAAGCACCGTGTGCCTACACATCACACTGGAATTAGAAGTTCAGGTAGAACAGGAGAGAGGCTTTTAATTAAACAAAGTCAGTTACCTTTCACAGAAAGCCTACGATTTAATTTAAGCACACACACAGGAAGAACAGCAGGTCAAGCGCCTTCCCCATCTTGTGAACCTGAAGCCCAGTGACTGCCACACACAACCATCATTTCTACCCACCTGCCTCACATTTCTCTTTAGGAGTATTTCATTCTCTTCTTGGCTTTCTTTCCTTTAATTAGGAGTAAGGAAAGGGTTGTAGTGATTTCATAGCATGTCAGATTTAATCCGCATAAGACCCCACCACATGTTGGGGGGATGTGTGGCAGGAGTTTTTAATAAAGGATTGCAGAATGCACCTGCTGTGGCTGAAATACTGTGAGCTTTTTTGAAGCTCTGGGAGGCCTTCATTAGGTCAGTTTTGACCTGAGCATTTATTACTTATCAGCCTTTGGCATTGGGATGGAGTCTGGAGCATGGTGATGATATTGGCTGATTTAAATTGCCAAAAAAGTGATCAGGTTGTCTGCACAAAACCAGAGAAGTATTTGTCTTAATGGCTGCTACAAAGATGGATGGATTCCTCTGCCCCAGACAATATTGGGTTTTTTTTTAATTCCTAAATGTCATCAGATAATGACTTTTATGCCAACAAGTTAATTGCAAAAGCAAAGCAATGAAAATATATACTGAACCATCGTCATGGATTTTCTACATTTGTTTCCAATTTAATGTAAGGAACAGAGAGCTTTGTGAAGGAAGATTGCAGATGCCATGGAAAATAAATGCTGTTTCTGAATAAAACCATCACGAAGCCAAACGAGCTGCCAACTCTCCCCTTTGCTTGCCCCTCTTGCACTGCTCATTTGTTCCGCCTTCCACAGGTGTGGGACACGGGGTCGGAGGACACTTTCTCCCTGTGAAGGAGCCCAGCCCAGAGCTCCCCAGGACCACCTCTGGACATTTGGTGCAGTTCTGGCACAGACATCCTCACTCCAGGCACCTGCAGCAGCTCCACATTGCTCAGGCGTGTCCAGGATTACTGGGGCAGACAGAGGCAGCACCTGCACATTCCCCTGTGTGTTTGAGAAGCCCCTGCTCAATTCCTTTCCATTTTCTGGTTTCGAGGTGATCTGAACTAGGGAGACCTCTCTGCAGCCCACTGCTGGCATGTGCAGCTGCACTGCCTGGCCCAGCAGGGCCGGGAAGGAGCAGTTACACACCCCGCTTCACCAGGGCTGCAGAGCTGCGCCCAGCAGCCCGGGAAACTGCCCCCTTCGGGGTGTGAGTGTCTGCTTCGGAGTGCATCACTTGTCAGCTCGCTGCTCACAGCTGCCGGTGTGCTCCAGACTGTTTACTGCATCCCAGCCCTGTGCGTTCACAACAGAAGTGAGAGACGTCCTGAAAAGCACACTGAGCACTGACAGGTGCTAATGGGGCTGCTCTGCTGCTTTAAAGCAAGTCCATTAACACATTATGCTGCAACCGAGGGTAATTATTTCCAAGGAAAACGGCTCACCACGACCCGCGATAGGCTCTCATAATGGCGATTAAACTCACATGTGACTAATACACCTAAGACATTAACTGAAGTTTGAGGATTTATTAAGATTTGCAGAGACATCTCCAGGGCCAGAGAAGACAGTCTCCTTGGGTTGAAGAAACCAAATACAAAGTAAGAAAAGTTCTTGTTGGTTTGTAAAGCTGAACAAATTAATTTCAGATTTTTAGTAATACTTTCAATTATAAAGGAATACCTCTGCAAATCCAACATTTTGTTTAGTAAACATATGAAAATGAAAGGGTTGTCACTCATGTAATAAAGTATTATATTTTACCTTTAGTTGACACTAGTTTAACCTACAAGGTTGAAGAAGATTCAAGAAGTGTTTGGGCAATGCTCTCAGGCACAGGGTGTGATTTCTGGGGCTGTCCTGTACAGGACCAGGAGTTGGACTTTGATGATCCTTTTGGGTCTCTTCCAATTCAGGTTATTCTATGATTCTACCTCTGAATATGAAGATAATTGAGAAAAATTGGAAGGGGGTTAAAAAATAACATTGACTTTCCACTGTTTCTCATCTAGCTTTGTCCTTCTCTCCCTTCCTGCTACCTGACAACAGCACAACATTGTGCATTCAATCCTTCCCTGCCACATATAGATGCAGAATATTGATAACTGGGGTTCTCCTTGATCCTTTGCAGCACCCAACTGGCTAAGCCAGCACTGGAGAAGGATGAAAGCCAGCAGCTGATTCCTCTGCCACTGGAAAATCTCCCCCTGCCTCCCTCCTGACACTGGCTCTCCGTTACATGCCAGTGATGCTTTCATCTACCACCGGTGCAAATCCATCCCAGCAGGAGCTGTAAACAGGGCCAACAAGTGATCATGCAAGTCCATGCTGCAGAGTGTACCAGCCTTGCCAGCAGCATGAGAGGAAACCTTTCCAGAGGGTTCCACAGTGGCTCGTTGGGAGCTCCAGCACCAGGGACAGTGAGCCCTGGTGCCTGTCCCAGTGAGCCTGGCACAGCTCTCAGCATGGCTCTGCTGTGTCGGGATGGCAGCTGGCTGCAGCTACAGAGCAGTTGGCAAACCTTTAGCCCTTTACAGGAAACCATTCTGCAGCACCTGTCTGTAAGAACCAAATGCTCTTATGAAGAGTTTCCCCGGCTGCGCAATACCATAAATGTTCCTGGAGAACAAGTTGTGCGGTTTTGAAAGGATAAATGACTCTCATCTAATTCTGTCCATGCCAGAGCAGTGCAGGAGGCTTTAATGACTATCTCTCCATTGCCTTTTGAATGTGTGTTCATGCACAGTTTGGATATAAGGAGTGGAAGGAAAAGGAGAACAGAAATGAGGAAAATGTAGAGCTGCATGTTGGGTTGAATGAGCATAGCAGCAGCTTTTACCACGCAGCCAAGTTTTCCACTGCCTGTAAAGCCTCACAGTAGCTGCACACAGTCAATATTTGACAGACAAGTTGGCAAAGCTCTTCCATCTCACATTACCTGCTTGCTACACAGCAGACTGGGTTGTAGGCAGTTATGCTGCAGGAATCCACACTAGGGAAACACCACAGTCTGGCTTCTCCCTTGGAGCTGTGCCCTGGGGACAGGATGGGAACAGCCCCGGCTGCTCAGCTCCTGCTGTCACAAGCAATAAAGCAGAAAGGGACAGAATTGCTTTCTGACATTGATGGAACACCTTTGGGCTCCATCATTCGTGCAGGATTTCTGTGGATAAAGGTGCATACCAGGATATCCACTGCATTTACCAACCTATCTGCATTTATTCAACCAGCCTGGCACTGTGTGTGTCACAGCCTGCAGCTGGATCTCAAACACAATCTTCATGGCAGGACTCTGGCTAAGAGCAGCACCAAAGCCAGCACTCCTCTCGAGCTGGTGACACTCTCTCCCAGCCTTCTGCTTGGCCACTCCCTGAAATCAGCTGAGAGCCACACCCCACAGCTGCAGAACAGGACATCCATGAACTCAACAGATAAAAATTATTTAAAGGACTTGGTCATTCATCAAATATTGATTCGTCCTAGATCTGAGGATACAAGGAATCACACTTCAGAATATAATGTGCAGTGGGAAAAAGCATTAAGAAAGGAAATAGTTTATAATTTCATGGGCTATTTATTCATATATATATGAAAAGCATATATATATATAAAAGCATATATATATATATATATATATATATATAAATGTATATATAAGTATCTATCTATAGATATAGCTACTTATCAAGCAGGGAAAATACAATTGGTAGGCTCAATAATGTCATTCCTTCATTAAAAACACCTCTAGAATCCACAAAGCAATCCTTGAATTAAGCCTCCCATAAGGAAAAAAAAAATAATGTTGTTGGAGAATACAGAAAGCATTCCTACCTCTTTCAGCTTGTCTGACAGAACATAATTCTGCACACCTATGGATCAGAAAATCAATGATCCAGGAACATAACTCTGTTGAAATATTCTTGATGTGGTGAGCATTAATGGCTCGGAATAAGTCTGTAGGGTCTCACCCATCAGTGCACCTGCAGCAATTCAGAAAACTGTAGCATCTCTGAAACTGCCATCAGCCCATTAAACCCCGGTTCTACAGAAGTACCTCTCTCTAAAGGAGGAGCAAAACCTGGTTTCATTTGGCAGACTCAAAAAGCCTCATCAGAACTATTAACTGAAATATCTTCAAAGGTGATTATGGGGGCTTTAGATCGTGTGGAAAGCCACACACCTTTTGCAAGCCATGAATCTGGGACTCCAAAGGATAAGGCAAGATTCCATTCATGAATTCATGTCAGCACAACACAGAAAAACCTCTCCACAGAGCTCAGCCAGCCTTCCCCATCCTTCAGGGTCTGTCTCCAAAGAGAGGACATCCAAAAGGGACTGGATTTGTGCCATCACTGCTCAAGGGCACAAGGGGGAAAAGACACAACATTTAGAGCTGTACCCAATCCATATTTTAAAGGTTTGTCTGAAAAATGCTTACAGATATTTGGATAAAGCCTCTCTAAAATAGAAACTAAAATATTGATATGTTAATCATAAATAAACATGTACCACAAATGCAGCTCTGTGAGAAGAGTCCTGAAAGGTATTATAAACAACTCAAAAATTTCTTCTTGCATGAACTCCTACACTCCAGATCTGTTCATTGCAACACTCAATTTTCAATCATGTAAAAAAGAAGGTTTTGCTAAAAGAATGCAAATATCCCTGTGCTTCACAAAAGAAAGTTTCTTTTTTGACATGATTACCCTAATCTAATTAAAAACTGTGCTTGTCACATCTTGGAAAATTAACTGTCTTCACACAGGGCAAATGCTCTCAATTCAAGAGGTCACAATAAATTACTTATAAACAATAAAACAAAATTAATTCCTGATCTAAGCACCAAATTCTTTGCAGACCTAATTAAAGAGCAAAAATCAGCATCCTGAAGTGATTCTGAGATGCCTCATCACTGGCAGAATAGAAATCTGTGTGTTTAAGGGAACAACTCCACACATTTGGGAAAGAGATGGAGAGCACTAAATGAATAATATAAAAGATGAGAGACAGGATTTTATGCAAATGCAATATGAATATCAATACACCCCAACACTAGAACAGTGAGTGCATCATTATTGTGGAAACAGGGGGATTGGCTTTGTTGTCATTCAATGCCAAAAATCAATGCTCAGTATATTTTCTCATGACACTGTTACAATTCATAAATTATTAACTGGAGTCTTTTGTAAAAAGTTCCTGTTTACAAGGTTACTCTGTAAGTTAAAATGTTTGTTTGCCCTCAGATCTCTGCTGTAAAGCATCTGTGGGTAGATTTACATGATGAAGTTGATAGATTTGTATTTTGACAGTACATCTGTCATCCTCGCTTCCCGTGTCAAGAGGTCAGGTGTGCACTCGGTGTTATCAGGTGGCTCATTAGTGTCCTGTGGGATGTGCTACCTTGCCTGCTTGCTTTAAGTGACAAAAAGCGTTCTTTCTAGCCCTTGCTGCAGGAATTCACACCCCCTTAGCAGTTGTTTGTGTTTTCCTCCTGTCAGAAGATTGGATTCTTCGCACAGGAGCAGAGGGAATGTCTCTGGACACAGCACCATGGGGGGAAGCTCAGCCCTTTCACACCCCCTGACCCATCTGAGGGTGCAGGGTACCCCTGTGGCCTCTTCTCTACGAGGCTGGAATACATTTTTAGCACTCAGCACAGCCACATTGCACCTTGCACCACCCCTGTGTAAAAAATGCACATTAACCAGAGCCAGCAAGCCCCGAGCTCACCCCGGGCAGGCACTTGGCTCTCTGCAGGGCTGGGGCAATCCTCAGGCTCTGAAAGCCACGGGCTACTGTAGAATGAAGCAGTTTTCCCATGATTTTCCAAAGGCCCTGTAAAAGTTGTAGAAAGCAGCAGAACATTCCTCTGCTCTTCCTGCACTATTCCTCACGGGTTTGCTAATGCCTCCTGCTGACTGCAGGCACATCTTCAAAAGGCAGAGAGAGAACATCATTGTGCATTCATCTGCACCCGTGTGAACTCATCAGCTCCAGGAGTTCCACAGGAATCCGAGTGACAGCAGAGTTTAGTCCTGTGAATAGCAGGGCTGTTTTACAAAGCACCGATTTTATTTTGTTGGGAGTTAGAGTAATGCATTTTACATTGATTTTACCACTGTAGTAGATTACCTTGTGAGCTACTTAATTTAAAGGGTAAGCAAACAGCTGACAATTTTGCTTGCAAATCACTTGTTCTAGTGAATTTTAAGCAATGGGCATATTTGTCAAAAAAACGTGGTAAAGAAAAAATCATCGTGGGTCTGTAAACTGGAAAATCACCCAGTGCACGAGCTTGGGTGGGTCTGCACAGTACTGTACTGCAGACAAATAGACTCTGTACCTAATTTTGTGTTGTCTTTTAGGCTGTTTTTCCACTGCTGTAATGCTCTTCTTTCTCACGGTGCCTCACGGATGGCATCATAGATGTTCCTGTAAGGCACATGAACATTATTTTGCAATTTATTGTGGCTCTCTAAAGCCTCAGCCATATGAAGGCCATGAGTTAGCAGTCCTTGAAATGTCTTGAATAATGCTTTGCATCAAGAACATGAGGTAAAGTTTTCTTACCCACATCACCCTTCTGGCTCCCTGAGAGCATTTGTGGGGCTGGATGAGCTTTGCCCCTCACAGATTTCTTTTCATGTCTGAGCCAACCATTCCCTCTACTCAGGAGACCCAGTAAGAAGTTTCCTGACTGGAAGGCATTTCTGTGAGAAACCTCTCTGATGATTCAATTTAAAAAAAAAATAATAAATGGAAAAAAAAAGTACATCCACCCACAACCCTGAAGTGCAAAGAACACAAATCAGGATTCTACAGCCAAGAGCCATGAATGGGATCCCCAAACCTTCACCCAGTGAGAACACTAAAGAGTAGAAGGGATGCTGGATTACTGCAATTTATACAATTTTGTGTAAATTCCTGTACCAACCCATGCAACCTCATGGCAGCATGGATTGTCATTAAGTGAAACACAACACAACTCCAGTGAGCAAACAAAACGTTTGTGTTCCTATTTCTCTGCTGGAGGACTTCAATGCCTAAATACCAAGCACGTAAGTGGGGTTAGTTCTGCAAAGTTCCCTTTACAAAGATAAAACCCCTTTTATACCCCAAAATGAAGAGGTCCCTGCTAGTGCTGGAGTATCCAGTGTCCCTAAATATCCCCAGTGAGATAGATACAATGCAGGTTAGGGCTGAGACAGACAACTGAGAGAGCTAAGAGAACTTTAAAAGCTGCAACCTTCACAGCAGTTTGAGGCACCTTTTGCTTTATATCCACAAGGAAATATAGTACCTGCATTTCAGCTAAAGCTCCATGTCTTGTCTGCTTAACCCCTTGTGATCTGATCATGCTCTTAGACACCGTCCAAAATGGAAAACTTACACTGGCTAGAAGAGATTTAGAAATCTCTGAGCTTCAGCCCTAGAAAAGTGTACAGAGACTGAAGGTGCAAGTGTTTTCTTCTCTGTATGGAATGGGACAGGGGAGTGAAAAACAGAGCTGATTTTCCACTTTAGTCTCCCTCATGTCTGCACATTTACATCTCAAAGGATCAGAAATATATATTCATTTCCAGGACCCATCTTGGGCTGGTAAAATGCAACAGGGGCTTTTCACAGGCTTGAGCCTCAACATTCAGAACAGCCTGTAGTGATTTTTCTGGCAACATTTCACTATCATTTTGCATAAATGATTGTAATAGCAATATGCTAACAATAAATCATGCTACCAAAACTGCTCTTCTTTTGAGTGCATGTGATTTCTATGTATTAATGGAATGTCACACACAGAGCAGGGCAGAATGGCCCCTGAAGTGTTTTTACTCAATTTCTCCAGGTGGGTGACTTTGTCCTCATAACCATAATAAAGCTGTGGTACTTTATAAAATGCAAAAGGTCTCCTGAAGGTTGGTACATGCTGTTATTCCAACCCTCATTTGTGAAATTTCATCCAAATTAGAAAAATCCTGAACATATTCACAAAGTAGAGTTCTAGACTCTAAAGTACAAGCTGGTAACTCTGCCCAGGCATATTTTTGTTTGTTTGTCTTTTTAAATAACTTTAACAACAAAAGACATACAGAAAATTGTTTGGAGATATGCTGCTTATTCATGAAGGCAAAGTCATCATTTGGAAAAATAGCTCCAAGTTTTATCATTGTTTAGTTAATCCTGCTCTTGCAAATGGGATTCTGGTTTCTCAACTAAACTCTAAGGTAACTGAAGTGAAAAACAGCACATATTTCATATTTTCAGGTGTAGGATTCTCATTTCCAGGCAAGGGAATACCTGCAACCTTAACCTTCAAAAAACCACCCTCCTGAACACAGACAATATATTCCACATTCCAAGGTGAGCAGATCCATTTTGAGTTTGTCCAGAATTATTTCCCCAAAGCACTGCTGAGAGACACTGTGCTGCAAAAATCAGTCCTTTAAATGACATTACTACAGTTTAGAGGTACTAATTTATCCCAAGTGTTTGTTACAGGATCATTTCTATCTCGACAGATACAGAAGCATCTATTGTTGTGACAGAAGTCTTAACTGTTCTCTTACCTCAGGTCTTTTCAGTCTGCAAGCAAATTGTGAGTCTTCAAAGCCGTTTTCTATTGTAGATTTGTTATAAACTAACCCTTGAGAAAATTTACAGCAAGTGTAAAAAATTTATCCACTCTCTTTAGATCCAGATTTGAACAAAAATCCTTGAAGATAACAGACTTAGAGGTAAATGGAAAATGAAAAAATCTATCATGAATTTAAAAGAGTTGTAGGATGCTAGAGAAACCTTGAAGTGAGTTATATTATGATAATTTAATTTCTAGATAAATAAAATGCCATATATCTAGCTTAATCTATATATCCAAGCATTTATTTTGATACCACAGATATTTCCTTATCTAACTGGAGGAGACAAGGATGGTGGTAAGAAATGGCTGAGGAGTGAACAGTGGCACTTGCTCCTCAAAGTGAGACAGGATAGAGCTCCTCACCCTCACCAATCAGTCCTGGCAGTGTTCAACACTCCCAAAAGCAGCAACGGCAGATGCCAAATAAAGCACATAATTCTGGCAATCTGTGTTCAGAAATATTCACCAAAACTGCAAGGAGGACTAGAGAGACAGGCAGGGCGGAGAGAAAAGGACATGGAGAAGCCACGGTTATTTTATGCCTACTGAAATGTCACCTGGATGAGAGGAAAGGCTCAGAGTCATCCTGATGAGGGACAAAAAGGACACAGTTAAGAAATAAGGTATAGAACAATATAATCAGGATATGAAGCATTTCTGCTTGGATATTCATCTATCACCAGAGAAGTGAGTGTCTGCAGTAATCTTTGTTAGAAATTGTATGGAAAGACACTGCCCCTTTTAGAGCAAGAGGATTATTCTCCGAAGCAGGAGAGGAGAGTGTCCAAACCAAACCCTGGGTGTGATGACCCACAGGATTCAGCCCCACAGAAGCTGGACACGGGGAGCAGACTGAGGCTGCAAAGAGAGGGTGAGGATTGCTGCTTACAGAAGCTGCTCTTCTACAACCAGTGCTTGGACAGAGCCTGTTCCAGAGAGAGCACCCCAAGGATCTGAGGCACTGCTCTCTCCCCTGACAGAGCTGCTGGCACAGATCTCAGTTCTGCTGCCTCCCAGCAGAAGGGAGTGTCAGATGCCAGGCAGCAGCATTGGCAGCAGCAGCAATGCTCCAAGGAAAGAGGCAGGCACACACCACAGCGCTGGGGCAATGAATCAGAAAAGGCTGTGAATCGACCCAAGCTCCTCTGGAAAAAAAGCTTCTGTAGAAATATAAAATCTCTGTCATGGCCTGGGCTTGTAGGAAGGCAAGTCATTCATTGGGGCCATGTTTCATATTCCCACACTGCCTAATTTACTTTGTAGTTTTCCCCCTTCCTCAGTGACAGCAAAAGCACCTTCCAAGGAGCTATTTCAGGGCATGTTCATATTTTATGTAACATACTGCACCCCCTTGGGGTAGGGCTGAATTAAAGAAGTTTTGGGTTTGTTCTCAATTCCACCACAAATCCAGCATGTGACCACTGGAAAGTTAACTTATTTCCTTTGTATTTAGCTTTGAAAGTAGACAACTTTTCTCTAAAACTCTTTTTTTTTTCCCCACCTAGAACATCTCAGCAATGGTTGCAACTAAGCATAGCCATAGAGCACGTACCAAAATAAATAAATAAATTCCAGATACAGGTCAACACTACACAAATAACAAATGAAAAGGATCTTCCCTGATGACACCATGAATATATATGCAGAGAAACAATAGAAATAGTAAAGGTAATTTTAAAATTTAATCAGAAAATCAAAACAATTGAAAAATATTGGGAATGTAGAGCTCGTTAGTGCAAGCAGAGTCTATTAACTGTTCAGCTGTCCAAGCAGAGAGCAGAAAATCTCTTGTTTGCTTATCAATGACCACTAGGATCCCAGCTGTAATCAAATACATAATTGAAAGTGACCTAAATCAAGGAAATCAAAACCAAAGAACACAGGGCCAGATCTTTCCACCACTGACTCTGGTGGAATTAACTGGCTGAATGCTCCCTCTCACTCCAGCAAATCAGAAATTAATAATTATGACCCTGAACAGCTTCCCACTGCTGATGGGATCTTCCCCATATGCTAGAAAGCTTATGCACAATGACTTACATTAGTACAAGACACCTTTTTTTTTTTTTTTTTTTTTTTTTTTTACCTTTCTGTCTATATAAAAATTGGATGTGCATTGTTACCCCAATATTTACATAAAGCACAACAATGACTCCTGTCTCTGGATCACCAGCAGTTCATCTGCACCACTGCACTTCAGTCTGCTGCAATGTCAGGGGGAACAGACTGGCTACAGCTTCACCTCTACCCTCTATTCTATTTATGAAGACTGACAACAAAAGAACTCTAACAGGCAAATAAGAAAAAGAGCATGAAATGCATCTACAATAATAGGGAACAATTATATGTCTCAAAATGTAACCACTTGGAAATTCAGTCTGTCAAGGAACTGGACATTTAATTATTATAATCATTCTAAACAAGAACTAATTGAAACTGAAGATTCGCTTTTATCTAGAATTTTGCTTATGAATTTTAAGTATGTTACCTATTAGGATATAACCAAATCTATGAAAATCCAAACAAATTATTCCCCTTCCAGTAAGTCTTCCTTGTGCAATACAAGCCTGCTCTCCTTTTTTTGAGGCATCTCAATGAATATTTCTAGCTAATGGCTAAATTCTTTTCCATATCTAGATTCAAAGAGGCAAGGAATATGTATACTTTGCTATTCCCCTAGAGAATGGATTTATTTTAGGACAAGAAAAACTATGCCTGCTTTCAAATTTTATCTCTTTCTCATGCTTTTCTGCCATCACTTATGAATGTAAAGGTTAAACTACCTAGAACTATCTAAGGAAATAAATCTAATTGCACAGCTATAACCAAAGTTTGCCCTACAATAATTGCTACTAATTCTATAAGTTCCATCTTTTCACCTTCATACCACCTTGACAGGTACTAAATTACAGTTGAAAATACACTAAGACAAAATTTGCTAACACGGTCCCGTTGATTCACTGGGACCAGCTTTGTATTTTTATGCTGTATGCAAGAAACAGCTCAGATAAATCCATAGAATCATATAGGTTGAAAAGACCTTAGAGATCATCAGTTCTAATGTCAGCATTTTCTTTCTGCGATCCCTTAGTTACATTCATGACCTAAATTCCTTTAAAACAATTTTACATATCTTTGTGTCATTCAGAAAGTCTCATCCTTGGTGCACCACAAGAAGCTCAGGTGTGTTCTTCCATAATTTTCAGCCAGGTCTCAGATCTTTGGGAATCCAAGGTGAGTTTCAGGTAGAACCAAATCTTGTTTTTTCTGGTGAAATTATAATGTACCACTGAACAGCAAAATCCAGGTTCAGGAACTGCAGCCACAGTCGAAAGGAGAAGCGCTTGTCCTTTCTCCCAACTCCTTTGCAAGTTCAAAGGATGAAGTCAATAACATCATGACAAAAAAGGGTCTCTGTGTAACAGCCAAGGAACAGTTCCACATGCCATAGTTCTGGGAGTGACCCTCCGGTTTAGCCTTTGCTACCGCGTTACCTGCAAAAGAAGAGGAACGTGTTACACAGAATTGACCAAAAAAAGGATGAGAGTGCATTGCTACTACAAAAGAACTGTGCACACGAATAGACAATGAATGAACTTCCCCAGCCACACCTTTATACCTCAGAGAGAAGCAGAATCTCTATATAAATGTTAATTATGCTGTTATTCGATAGCATGAGGGGGATTTGCAGATAAAGAAACGTCAATTCACCGTTAAATTTGCCAGCGACAGCTCCTAGAAATCTCCTATTTTACTTCGCTTCACATGATTCCCAACACCAACGCCTCCAGCACAAGTGTAGGATTTACATCCCAAAGGGCCGTTCATGCTTTTAAACTGCTGCCCATTCCCAGTGGTCCACCCTACGGGAGGGGCTCGGGGACCAGGCAGCACATGGGGGGAATAAATTGGTTTTGCAGCAGAAACCTCCCCCAGAGAGCAGAACTCCCCCAGGACCCTGGAGGGGCTGCAGGGAGGAGTTCAAGCCTTGCTGCACACTCAGGGCACAACCCCAGCAGCTCTGGCTGCACCGTGAGCAGGGTCCTGTTGGATTTCCCGTCCTGGAAATGGATGACAGCAGGCAGCTGGAAGGAGGAAAGCTTTGTCAGCTCTGCTCTGCAGTGTCTGCATGTGTCACAAAACTAAACAGACACTCAGCACTGAGAAGTTTTTATTTCCTTCCCTGAGGGAACCGATGGAAGATGCAAATTCCTCAGCTTTGCACATTTTAACTGTCCCACTCAGACACTAACTATTCATCTAAATACTGAGTAGTGTCAGCAGTCTCCTGTGCTTCAAATATTTCAGTTATACTATTTTTACTTATTTTCATGGCATGAAAAGATAGAGGACTTAAAGTTGATTAAATGACATTTCCTCTTTCAGTGTATAATTAACCTGTGGAAGCCACTGTCCCACGTAGCCCTGATCCCAGGGTCTTAAAAAGCTTTAAAAATTGATTACAAATTTAAATGGTAATGAGATCATCTCTGGTGCATAGCACAGAAAAAAATTAGTATGGAAGGAACGTCAACTATTGTGTTTTAGACATAAGGCAACTATTAAATTGGAAAAAATTCATGGATGTGTACACTTTCTGTTCTTGTCCAAAAGGGTTTTGCTGTGTCTGGCTTGAGCATCCCATTGCTGAGGCTCACAGGTGGCTGAACAGTTTGGACTACTGGTCCTATAGTTCAAATAGTCCTCTTCGTGTAAAAATTTAATAATATACCTAAGAAATATTTTCTTTATTGATCTGAGACAAATCTTTGGTTCATTTTCAAAATAAAAACACAAGTTACTCCATACTTCCCTTTTCCCTGTGACGAGGGAACTTGTCTACCCACTCTAGTTCCCTTACAGCTGGCCATAGGAAGAGGCAGCTGTATGATGAGAATTTGATACCTCAAGTCATCAGAGACAACATAAAAGTCTTTGTTCTGCCCCCCACCCCTCGAGGATCTGTCAAGGCATCAAGGATAATTAACCTGACTCACTCTCCTCCAATAAGGTCCTTTTGGTATAAATTGTCAGCTCCCTTCTCGTATGTCCAGAGATGAAGTTGTACAATATCTAGAACTCCTAATTCACCAGTCTCCCTCTCAGTGTGATGCTGCAATGCTACTCCTTATCTACAAATGAGTAGCTAAAAATCAGCTCTGGGAAAAAAACTGAAAGGTAATCTTTATCTTGCAATAACTGAGTCCCAGTTATCCACATTGATTCCAGGCCAAATTCCAGGTGTAGTGTCCACCACAGGAGAGCAGCAGGACCCAGACATGCTATAGACTACATCCTTGGCACTGGATAAATCACATTGGCCATAGAATCATAGAAAGGTTTGGGCTGAAAAGGTTCTTGGAGGTTTTCTAATTCCACCCCCTCTGCCATTTCAGGGATGCCACTTCCTCAGTGCCACTGTGCAACGTCTAGAGACCACCAGTGTCACACCACAGCTGCCCAAAACATCCAATTTCCTTTCACCCATCCAGAAATTAGTGCAGCTTTCACTCCTCAGAACAGCCTTTACTGAACAACATTTGCTGACAGTATTGCTTATTAACTCAGACTGTAACCTAATGAACAACATTCTTTCCCAGCTCGAAGAGGCTGTAAAGGGAAAAGCTGAGCATATGTCTCTCCTTGCTATTGCCTGCTAAAGACTCCTGCTTTATGAGGTATTTAGACACGCAGTTTACTGTGACTTGTTGAACTTCAATGCACCAAACTCATTTTAAATTGCCAAGCAGACAGAGGACATGATATTTTCTCTCCATTAATTAAGAAATAAGATGACATAGCAAAGGTTTGTTAAAAAAAAAAAAAAAAAAAAAAAAAAAAAAAAAAAAAAAATCAAGCCAGCTACAGGGTCGTCTGTAATTAGAAATTCTCTGAACCCACCTGATTTCCAGCGGTGTCACAGCGGCATCAGTGCAGGTTCCCAACAGCCAGGCTGGTACTGTCAAAAGGTAAAAGGCTGCCCAGCACAGGAATCTAACTTTATGTGACAGTGGTAAAGATCTTGGATCCCTGCACTCGGTCTGCAAATTGAAGAACTGGTTCTGGAACATGATTATCCCTCATGCACTGAGCACAACAGAACAGTTTCTTTGGCTCACTGAAGACTGAATCAGGACCATTTTCAGTTTGACTGCAGGAGTGAAGGGGAAGCTCTGACCTAGTATTTCCTCTCTGAGAGCAACTACATTAATCACAGCTTTCAAAACTTTGAGAAGGCCAAGACTGGTGCTCACACCCACAGACACAACGCAATCAGAGCAATCAGCAGACTGGCACCTTTAAACATAAGTGATCTCTGTACTTGCCTTTGTGGTTTTGACTTTATTTCCACTGCTGCAAGACCAACCTGAATAGTCTGGTAGTACTTTACAGTCCTCTCCATCCAAACAGGGGTTCATGTGGCACCACCATTTCTGCAGGACAATGGAAGCTAGGAAAAAAAAGAAAAGCAGGAAAGAGAGCCAATATCTCCTTTCATCACTGTTAATTTTTTTTTGCAGAGAGGTTGTCTCTGCCATGTTCAATTGGTTGATTTCAAAACATAGAAATGGCAATTACTGGTTTAATAGTGAATTACATGGGTTTGAGGTTAAGAAGTGGCTAAACACTTCTCCAGCCCTCAGAAGGGTAAATGCCATATGCAAAGGGTGAAGAGGCTGGCACCACCAGAGACTGACTCCAACATTTGAATTGACCTCTGGAGGTGCCTTTCCATCTCCACTCACTACAGAAATTACTCCTGTCCTTCATTTGCATGCTTCAGTCAAGCACCTGCTGTAAGGGGGAATGAAGCTGAGGCTCCTCGTTTAACCCATATGTGCATATAGGAGACTGGACAGAGAAATGCCAGTTTCTCCCTTCACTGGCTGAGAAAACAGAATTGCAAAGATGTAAACCCGTGAGGTCTGTCAGCAAGTACTGCAGGTAAGAATGGGGAAACCTCTGGCAAGCACTAGACTATCAACCAGAAATCTGCTCGCAGTCACACTGCCACTTTTGCAGTATGTTTTGGAAGGCTACAGTTGTACACCTTAACTGGGAAAATTTATTAATTTTCTACCCTTAAGCCAATTTCTATTAAGTCCATGACTATCATTTTTAGAAATGTAGTCATGCCTTTATAAACCTGCTGTTGACAACAGCACAAACACCTGCATGGATTTCCCAGTTTTGCACTGTTCATGGCACTCATCCAATCCAGAAAATTATTATGAAATGTATCAGTACACAATCCTACATAATCTATATTGGATTTCAAAATAAAATATGGCTTAAAATGTTGATTCAGCTAGTCTGCATTATGCTACTATATGCACAAACTATGAATCACATGGCTTAAAAGATAACACATTCAGAAGAGATGAACAAAAATAATGGGGTCTAGTTCTTGTAAAGCACATTTTTTTCCTTTTAATTTCAAGACATATTTGTTCTTCTGCAACTTTTAAATTAGGGTGTCAAGCAGGCAAGCTGACACCAGGATATTGCCAAAATGTTCATTCAATTACTTTTGCTTTGTACTTTTACTGAAAAGCATTACGAAAAAATACACTTCTGGAGCACTGTTAGTTATTATAAACTAATCTTTCAGTCTTATAACATTTCAAAATAAATGTACAAACTTCCACCAGTCATCTGGGTCTCAGATCGTTTGAATTGATACTGATTGATTGTGGACATCAGGCTGTGGACAAAAAGATGGGTGGAACCTGACAGTGCTTCCCAGGGAGGTGAGAGATCATTCCTGATAAGGTCAGTCAGAGTGGAGTGAAAAACATCCAGAGAAGAGGGCAGCACCCTAAAGCAAATGATCACCACTACTGGATAAGGTCTGAAGTCCAATGAAAACAAAAAACAGCTACAAGCCAATTGTTTGGGGTTTGAGGGTTTTTTTGTTTTTGTTTTTTGGGGTTTTTTGTTTGTTTGTTTGGGGGTTTTTTTGTTTTTTTTTTTCTTTTCTTTTAATTTTTTTTGGTTGGAAAAGTAACCCTTTGGGGTTTATTGTTTGGGTATACTCTTCCCTTTAAACTCAGGGCAAATTATAGGCAAATTAAACAAGCCTGCATTCAGGACAAAGGTGCTGGGAAAAGACCCTAAATATCTGTATCAATCTGTAACCTGCAAATTCAAGACCCAAATAGTTTCTTACTTCACAGTGTGGGAGTCTCCTGAAGGTGTGTATAGAGTGGGAGAAAACATCTAATCCTGAGGCTAAGGAAGGAGAGTTACAGTTCCTGTGCTGCACCAACTCACTGTAGTCCCAGATGCTTGCAAAAATCAGCAAAGCCTGCTAAAGAATTACCCTAAGGAGTGAGGGGGAATCAAAGCCTTCCACTTTAAAAGTCAAAATCTCACATTCATAATGTTTTGTTGCACTTAATTGCAACTATACTTGAAGAAAAAAGCAGCTATTAAATTCCTTCAGCAGCTGTTGAATCAAGCTTCTGCAGTATTTATGTATTTCTGCCATAGAATGACAGTGTCACCTTTGCAGTCTTTAAAAGTGAGTTTAAAATAATGCCTGACTTCCATCATCTGTTTTTTGTTAAAGTGTTTTTGCTATTTGATGTGTCACTTAAAAATGCAGAAGACGCTTATTCTGAAACAAGAAAACCCCCAAAAAATGCATAGTTAAACTTAACTGTACTGCTGAATTACAAAGCATAAAAACACCAGGCATCTAAATTTTTTAAAAATCTACTTTTTAAAATATCTGTTTTGACAGCTTCATAATAGGTAAAAAACCCCTTGAAAAACATATTCACACGTGTTTAGAGTTTTATGTCTGACACTAAATATTTCTGAATATTAGATTAGAATTGGACTTTGAAGCTTTTTGTTTTATTTTTAAGTGAACTGACTGCAATTTTATGTGCATAAGAATGAAAACAGGATCTTGCTTATGAATTAATGAAATGAGGGATTTTGGTAAATTTAAGATTAAAAGAAAAAAAAAGTCTGTCTTGGAATAGATTTACTGACTTAACAAGAGCAGCAACCTCTACAAAAAGTAGGCACATTAAATGGTAAAATATTGATCTAGAGAAAAGCTCTCCTTATCAGATGTCCCAGCACCATCTGCATGCCCACTCTTAGGGTTGCATTAATGATCCAGTGAATTTTTAGCCAAGCTACTAAGTCTTAAGACATCTGGAAGAATTAATATAATAAGCTTGATTTTCTTGGCTTATGCTGTTTTCAAACTAGTTTTAGAGGAGAATTCTTGCGAGAAAAAATTAAGAAGTTTTATTGGCACAGACATGAAATGGACCAGTACATATATTAAGAGGATTAATTACACCAAGATTTATGCACAGGCTCATTATCATCAACGCACAGAGACGTTTCCAAAATTAACAAAAGGAAGGATTATGTTTTTTGAGGCAGTGGGAAGTCAGACATCAAGGATGAGACTTCTCAAACCATCTTAGTGTAAAAAACGAAGTTAAAGCCTCAGAATTTTTTAAAAGTTTAATAATAATATTAATAATAGTAAATATAATAATAATATTTGGATAACAAAAAGACAAAAAAAGTGCTGGGGTGCCTTTGACAAAAAGGTCAAAGAGCACAACACACACTTAAAATCAAGGTCTCTATATACAGGTACATTGCTGGGATTACATGCATATTCATTAGTTTATACATTATTTAAACATTCCTAAGAGGTTTTGATGTTACAGTGGTTCTTTATGTTTGATTTTTCCCATCTTTGCTTATCTGTGTGACATCGATAAATTTTATTCTTTCCCGTGATTTAATTCCTGTTGTTTCACACTCCTCTTGATAAGAGAAAATAATGAGTTCTCCTCCCATCCTCTCTGGTGCTCTGATTCGTGTCATTGTTATCTTATCACATGGACTGGTCAATTAATGGATGATCTTACACAGTTCCTTTAGTTACACAAAAGCTTTTTCACATCTCCTGTTTTGTTAATGTCTATTCATCACGTTACCATTTCTATAAGGGATACCCAGATATTACATCTTTTACACTTCAAAAAGCTGAACAACACATCCTTAAACTGTGAGATTGTTATATTAAGAAGAAGCTAAAAGGGAATTATAAAGCATACCATATCCAACTATTTATGATCACTAACAATGTTAGTATCGGGATAAAATATTTCTGAAAATCATGGGAAAGGAATGCTGTGCTTTGTTTTTAGTGGACCATGCAAAACTGCACCTGCAAAGATTTTAATTAAGTATATTGATTAGAAACACAAACGATGTAAATATTGTTTGGGGGTGAAATATTTATTGCTTTGGGGATCACGAGAATCAATGTTTAGAGTTTCCAGGGTACCTGTAGATGAGATCGTTCATACATGTCCCATGTTCATACAATGGGATAATATAAGTACAGTCATTGCAGTAGTTATGTTGCTTAAATATGTAGTTATACAATCATAACTAAAGTGGTATAAATGTGTGCATTGTGAACAGATGGAGGGAGCTAGATTTGGGGAGCTGTACCCCCAGTTCCCGAGCGCTCTTAATACAGCGCCTGCACATAATCCACCTGTGATTATGTGCTTCTGACCGCTAGCAACAGCATGCAAAAGCCAATGCATAAATGTGAAAGCCACCGCTATTTCATCATTTTTAACCTCAGGGAGCCTCTCACCTTCCACGCAGGAGGGCTGAGCCCGCGTGGTGCCGGCCACCTGCCCCGGGAAGCAGGAGCACTTCACCGTCTGCGAGCGCTCCTCGATCCGGTTCTTGTTGCAGCACCGGTGCACGGCCACCACCTCACACGTCCCTTGCTTCACTTGGTGCTGCCCTGACCGTCCCAGAGGTGAGGGGTGGAGAGGAAAAAAAACGCATCAGTGTCTTAGGAAGGAGCCAGGTTATGCAGTTCTGCAAGATGCTGAATCTCCCCAGTGCCGGCTTAAATCCCGGGAGTGCAAAGAAGCAAAGTGTCTGTAGGATCTGGCTCATTCCCTGAGTTTATATACTGTTATATACTGAGCTTATATACTGTTTTTTCTAATAAAATTAGTTTTTGTAAGTCAGTCTTCTAATCTAACTTCCCTCACCCTTACAAAGCTATAGCGAGAAGAGCTTTCAGTTAGATGATGAAGGCAAAGAGACAGAGCACACCCATCTTCCTTCGCCTTCCTGACATCCATCGGGTTTTATATTTAATTATTTCCCTTCATAAATGGACACAATGGATAGCATAATATTTAATACAAGAGAGACATCTTAAATAGTAGGGAAACTTTTTAACACATCAACATGTAAGCACTGCTTGCTGTGCTTGTCATCACAGACAGGCTGAGAACAAGGCAGGCTGTAAAGCTGTCATGGATAGTCAAGTTTTGTCCAAAAGGGAAAAAAAAAACCCAACCCAAACTGTATGAGTTTCTTCAATTCCTTCCCAGACCAAACCTCGGATAAATATTATGTCCTCCTGCTTTTCTCATGAGTCACTGTCCCCTATTTCTCCAAGTTTATTTTTCCCTTCTCTTTCTCTTGCGCTAATCTTCACGTCCCACCTCACTGCTCCTTGCAGCTGATCAATTCTCTCCACTGCCAAACTTCCTCTCCATCCTGCCTAAACCTCTCAAAAACTCCCCTTCACAAGCCCCTCAGCTCCTTGCATAAGTCATTTCCATGTCCTCCCTTTCCTGAACAGCCTTCAAGTGCTTCATCTTGCATTTGTCTTGTCTTATTTAGAGTAGAGCCTTGGATGGCTCTTATCTGTGTTTGTAAAGCACCTTGTAAATTAACAGCACTACAGAGCAGGGTGAGTTATTTCATAAGAGAGCGAGACAGAGAGACAACACAGAATAATAAAAATAGTCACCATCAAAGCAGCACAAAGGATGAGAAGAGAGACAGATATTGGTGGAGGTGTGGCTGATATCAAAGGCACAGAGAATAGAGAAATGCAGGGGGAAGGGAGAGAACTCTCCACAAACAGCCCTCCCAGCGACAAACCTGAGAACTCCCCTGCTTCCTCCTCACTCCGTGTTTATCCTGATTGAAGGTTTTTGTTTGGGTATTTTGGGTTGGTCTGGGTTTTTTGTTTGTTTTTTACAGTATCTGCTGCTAATATCAGGAACACCTTTACAAATGAAATTTTCCTAAGGAATGTAGATCACTGTAATTTTTGTGCAGAAAATGTTATGACTTGATGAGGTGTGCAATCTTAACTTTCAAAAAGAGTTAGCAATGTAATTTAAGCTTTTATGGGGTTCTTAAAAAAAAATATATTAAATACATACATATAACTTCTTTAGAAAGTTGGCTTGGCAGTGTTCCTTGCTGTGTATGTTTTGTTTTCACAAGTATTTCAAGCACAGCTGAAATATGTGTGAAAACACTTGGCTGCCTGAATTTTGGTTGCCAGATTTTTATTCATAACCACCTCAATGGACAAGAATGCATATTCAGTCTTGGAGTGGAAATGCAATGTTCTACTTGAGCACTCAACTTTTTAAAAAAATTATATGTACAGAGATTTTGGGGGATTTTTCCCTTTTTTTTTTTCCCTGAGGACAAAGATACACTACTTTTAAGTAAAATGTGCTACAGTAGAAAAATGCATAAGGTATTTTACAGCAAGTTGGTAAAATGCTGAAGGCAACATAAAAGTACCTTGGAGAGCCTCTGTAATAAGTTTATTGGCAGACTCTGACTTTTCATTCAACTACCTAATAGCCATATAATAATAAATATGGGGAAAAAAAATGAAAACAGCTACTAGTCAGGAGGACAGCAGCTTCTCTGAGAGTCAATGTGGAAAACAAACACACGAGAGAGAAAGTAAATTTGCCACTTCATCCCAAAGCATTGTTCCTCAAAATACCTGACATGACAATGTTTGGAGAAAAGGTGGCACGAGTTCTGACAGAAAAGGTTTTGTAAAATGAGGTTGTTATTTGAGAGGTTGTCAATTTAATGAGGTTGTTAATTTATTTATTAAATAAATTAAATATTTATTTCAGTATCTGTTTATTAGTGCTACAACCTGAATCAAAACTCTTTGGAGCAAACAAAAGAAAATTTCCCTTGGTTTCCTACAGTGTCCACTGTGGTTGCTCTGCATTCACTGGAATCATCAGCAAAGTTTCTACTCACTTCAAGAGAGCAAGGTCAGAGTCTGGTTTGTCTCTTGAGAATAAGATTTTATAAAGGGACACAATAAAAAGCAAAACTTTTGGCTGCTCAGGCTCCTATCTACGTTTGCCATGTATCTCATTCGAGAAGCCAAGTGGCCAGGCCTTGTCCTTAATTAAAGTCACTACCGACCAGCCAGCAGATGCTGAGATAAGAGAAGCAGCCTTTTGTCCAGAAAGTGCATCACAAGGATGGGCAAGATCCAGCTCCAAGGATCAATAAGTAGCTGCAAGAATGTCTGTTTTCCAGCTCACACCCTGCTTCCTTTAGGTGAACTGTCCTGTTAAGCCAATTCCAAAGGAAATCAAACACACCTGCCCTGAGCATACAGCCCCAAAAACCTGGGGCTCTCTTCCAATGATCTTGTTTGACTTTTAAAGCAGTGACAGTGCTGCCCTGGAGTGCCAGGAGTCAACAGACACACTGCTGTTTGCAGAAGGTGAGATAAAGTCACCTGCTGAAAGCAGCCCTTGGTGTAGGAGCTCTTTCACTGTCACATTCCCGATGGCAGCTCCCCAAGCACGAAAGGGAAGGTGTCCCCTCCATCTCCTGGCAGGAGTGGGATGCCCAGCTTTGACAGCACCGCTGCCACACAAGGGAAGGCAGCACTCCCCTGCCTCATGCCTAATGCACAGCTCCTCTGGAGTACAGCAGTGGAGGCACTAAAAAGCCACAGACATCTGCATGCATCATTTGCATTAATTGGATTGCCCTTGTAATAGACTTTCCCCTCCTACAAGCTCACACCGATATTTCCTCCTGCTTGTTCACACACGTCCTGACGCTTTCTATGCTGCTGAGCACCATATGAATTTCTCCTTAATATTCAGACACATCTGTGAGCAGGTGCTGAACAAATGCTGAGGGTTAACGTGGTGCCTTTTGGTCCTGTTTTTGCTGGTGTTCAGAAATCTGGAGGATAAACACTCATTTGCAGAGTGGCTTTCACGTTTAAGAAATCTCACAGAAAATCTTAACCAACCCTAGATTCCTCCCTGGTTTTACTGAAATCTGTTGCATCTGCAGGCAACAGGCACCCAACAGCAGCAAAATAAGAATTCTATCCTGCATGTTTTAACATTCATCTTGCACTAAATCTTTTTTCTAACAGACATATTTGATGAGACCTTATTTTCACTTTCTTCATGGAAGTCAGAGGGCAGATACTCAATTAATTCTTCCAAAACCTCTTTGAAATCTCGAAAGAAAATAGGTAAATACAATTATTGTTAATAAAATATCAAACATGGTAGTGATGCACTTCAAAACCACAAGGAACATATCAAAGAAAGGAGGAGGCTTTCAGAAGGTTGCTAACCAATTCTGTCCACATCCATTTCATCTCTGTGACTAATTCTGCTCACTCCCAGGGAGTGCTGTCTCAATGCAATATACATGCAGGCAGCACGCCTCTACCAGAAATCCTGAACAACCCCCACTTCCTTCGAATTTCTTGGCTAAGAAACATAAAGAAAAGACTAAATTTAAAGGGAGTTTTTATCTCTGTTTCATAATCTGCCACCTCTGATGAAGAGAGCTACTATGCTGTGGAGAGCAGCAAATCTGGAGTAGGATGAGCCCAGCTCAGCACATTCCTCAGAAAGCCTCAAAACCAGCAAGCTTGGTCTGCACAAAATCAACTGCATCATTTATTTAAAGGGCAAGAGGATGGATGTCAATAGGAGGATGAACAGCTATGGAACTAAATATTGCAGACAGCATTAAGAGAAACAAATGAGTTTAGAAGTCAGCACTGATGCTGTTTGGGAGAGGAAAGCACTTTCAGAAGCTTGGTGCCAGTTCATCATCTGCCTTCATCTCATGCTGGCTTCTGCTTACAAACACATGAGCATAGGAAGCACGCACCAGAAGGCAAATATTGTTAGAAAAAACACAAATATTAGAGGAAATAACACTTGTTGTTTTTCATACTCTTTGCCAAATGTATTTGCAAGAACCAATCCAGCTCACATGGCTGGGTATTTTGAGGGGTAAGAGGGGAAAAGGGGTATTGCTAAAGATGACAACTCTTCTCAAGGAAAGAAGTTAAAAGACATTTGGAAAGTAAAATTTACACACCATGTTAGAGGCTTAGAATATCAGAGTTGTTTGTCTACTACCATTCATTTGGCAACTGGATTTTTTCATAATTTCACATTCATGTCACAAGGCTGTATCTGAGATGCTCTCCTCCTTCAAGGACATATTATATATATATGTGTGTGTGTGTGTGTGTATGTATATATATATGTATATATATATATATGTATAAATACACACACTTTCTCAGAAATTGTCTCTGAATATACAAACCAGTCCAGTTCCACTTTTAAAGTTCAACCTTTTCACTTATGGGCAGTAAGGGAGTGCTCAAAGATAGCCCAGAACTGCCACAAAAGCCCAGTTCAGTTGTTCTAGGAATAAATAGACAAGAAATATCTTCCCATAATCACCTGCCCATGACAGCAGGCAAAATAAGGGAAAAAAAATAATAAAAAAAAAAGATAAAAAAAAAAAAGGGGAAAAAGGAATCCTGTTTATTAACCATTACTCTTACAATCCTCAAATACACTACATATACTCACAATTCCTAGTGCTAACACAGGAATAGAGACTGGGGCTTCCATATTGTGCAAACCAATAAAAAAACCCAAAGAATTTTTCTCACAACTTATAAAGTCACAGGTTTTGTTCTCATCAAGACATTGGTGCTTTTTCCTTGTGGAAAACAGCAGTGTGGTATGTGCAAAATCACAATCAAGATTTTAACTGGGGAATCAGCCCTGGACCACTTTAAGGTGTTTCAGGTAAGAAGTGACACATGGGGTGAAAAAAACCCAACTCTCAAAACGAGCAACTAAGTATAGAGGAACACCAGGGGTGCAGTGCGTGTACCTCTAAATTTGAAAATCGGTGAGTGACCTCAAACCCTGATAATGAGACCCAAAGAGTTAATGGAATGCTAACCCTTCAGAGCAGGTGGAGGAACCTGCTGACACAGCTGGAGAGAATCATGTAACACAGTGAATTCTGCCTGAGTGTCAGGGGTCACATCCATATGGAGATTAAAGTCCCCTGGAATAAGTAGCACAGGTGACCTTAGATCAGACACAAGCAGGGAGACTTCTCCAAGGAACAAGCATTAAATCTGAGTGGTCGATAAATCAAAACAGCTGAGAAGGTGCTGGAAAGGCTGGGGGGAGGAGGGAAAAGCTGCTGCAAATGGAAGGTGGATGAAGGGTGACCTGGAAGCAAAAACAAATTAAAACATCAGTGTCTCTATCTGCCAGGGCACTCGCTGGAGTCGATCAATGAGGACTGCTGCCTTTCAGAATATTTCACCAATATTCATCCTGGTTCAGGCACACACATCACTTGTGCAGACAAAGTCCAGGAGCAAAAACCTCATAAGGCACCTCAGAGTAAAGCAGTGTTAATAATTTCCTACCAGGAGCTTCCTACGGTGGGGCTATTTTAGGGGAGAAAATGCAAAGGAAAGATTTGGTTTTCAATCATAACTTGTAGCAAATGAGCAACGTTGGGCTCTCTAATATAAAAATATTTCCCAGGTGTCCCATTAACATTCACTCTCACTATTACACACGGACCACTGTTTTTCTCTCATTTGTTCCTTCCTTCACAAATTTATCATGAGAAAAAGGGAAAGAGTTCCCTGGAGAGATTTCTGCTTGCCTGAAGAAAGCAGGTACACACACATCCATGCAGGCCGGGCTTATGGTTACTCACCACTTTGTAAGCAAAAATTAAATTTTTCTGCCTCAAGTGTGAGAGTTGATTTCCTCTTAACACAGGGCTGTTCTTGCCGTAGGAAAGCCAAAATAGCCTATCTGGGACCACAAACTGAGAAAGGCAGTCCCATCCACATCAATAATGAAGCCATCCTGCCCGAGGGTCACTGACACAGCCCCTGCAGGCACCAGGAGCTCGCTGCCATTTGCAGTTGCTCCCCACTCCAGTCTCAGGGCTGTGCTTGTTATCTCAGAGCAGCTTATTGCTGCTCATCTATGGCATGGCAGAAGTTCATTTAATAGCAGCATAATCTTTAAGAAATTAAAAAAAAAAAATCTTAAAAAAAACCCCTTTTAATTCTGTCTCATGCATGCAACAAAATATATTTTGAGGATTAAACCTTGTGCCTTTCTGAGCATTCCTTCATCACCTGAAATATCTAATGATCATTTCAGGCTTACTTGATGTAAAACAAACATTTGTAATCTACTAAATACCAGAGATATTTTTAAGCCAGTTCAAGGTCGTTCATCAGAAAAGAATTATATTTGTTTAGAGAATATGAAACACTAATTGTCGTCAAAGTCATTAGGTTCTGCAGATTAAGCAAGTGGAAGCTGCCAGAAAACAAAGTAGATGTTTGGGAAAAAAACATTCTCTTAATTTCAAGTGAAAATTGAATCTTTATTCTCATGTCCAAATAGAATCAGTAAAACTGGGGAGAGCAACCAAGGAAATGTACTGTGCTCCATTTCACTGCTCAAAACAGCTCACACAAGGCATAAAGAACTGCTTTTCTGGGAGTTATTTTTAAAATTAAAGGTATATTTCCCTCCTCAAATTACTTTGATGGGACTATAGAATAATAGGTCTTTGCCTGAATTTGACAGTTAGGGGTAGGCAAATAAATAATTATTCATTAGTTAACCCTCATTTGACAATCTGTTCCAGAAAGATCCAGACATATCTGTTATCATTAAATTGTGTGGTTTATGAAACTCTTCTGGTTGTCCTGTTTGACCTCCTTCATTTATAAAAAGGGCAGTGAATCCCTCTTTCTACTAATTGCTCTGTGTTTATTAAAATCATAGAGCACCATTGGTTGCCACTGGAAGAACTGGTTTTTTGCAAAAAGCCAGAAGAATTCAGAAGACTGAATTTGAATGACAGATTTCACTGCTGAAGTGGGATGAAGTTTTTGTGTGATAGGCAAATTGGGCAAATGGAATCCTGAGGAATGGTACAAGCAATCAGATCAGTTAATGCACTGGGCACCAGGCCATCAGCTCCTCAGCTGCTCTTTAATCCCTGGGAAAAGCCCCATGTCTTGATCACCACTGATTAATTATTTTCAAAGTTTGTCTCATTTTATATCTGGTTTTATACAGCTGTAATGATTACCTTGAGTTTATCTGATGGGATAGACAAGGAAAACATCACAGCAGTCCAAGTATAATATCCAGCTGCCAGTTAAGCAATAAAAGGTCATAAAACTAAATTGAACAAATGCATTTTTAACTCTGAGTGCCGTGATGACTTCTAAGTGGTTTCAGCATGTACAGACTCTATTCAACCTGGCTGGACAGTTAATTGAACTTTAGTTGTTTTAACTGCTACATCCAGAAGTGCAAAGCATAAGTGAGGTTTCCAGAATGTCAACAGACATTTTTTAGTCAGCATTGTTGAAATATGGGGGATTTTCTTACATGGAAAAAAAAAAACAAACAAAAACACTGCAGACTGCCCACCACTTCATGGTGTTCTGTAAGAGACACGTAATAAAATAAAATCACAATGAAATAAAGTGAGAACCAGCCTAGTAACTGTTTCCCATAGGCCCACATTTAAACTCCTGACCCCAACTTACACTGCTAGTAACAGAATAATAATTTAAAGGTCAGAATTCAGAAGTTGTCAAGGTCTGTACATTTCCTATTTTATACTGATGACTCTCTGTCAAAGCTTCACCATTAATACTTCTTTTCTTTTCAAGATTCTGCAGCTCTCTTGAGCCCCTCAACTTTTGCTTTTTAATCTTCTTTATCTAAGAATAAATGTGCAAGGCTAAAATTTTAACATTCCAGTCGCAGGCTGTAACCCAAGGGAATCTCAGAAGGGTGCAGTTCAAAGAGCCAGAGGTGGAGATCTCTGCTCTGGAACTGGGCATGCACAAGTGAGTGCTGCCACAACAAACAAACTGGGCTGACCTCTTACCTTATTTCCTCCAGCCATTTATACTATTAACCCTATTATTTAATGCAGCAAAAACTTGTTTTTGAAGTCAGCGTACATCTATTTCTACAGAAATTTAGCTTTTTTTCATTTGACAACTAGCAACAATAAAGATATATCACCCAGGCTTAAAATGTGAATTACTACAACAAGGCTGCTTGAATCACTAAAGACAGGGTGTTATCACACCCTCCTCAGAAATGAAAGAACTATCAGTTAAAACATTATTTTTTGTTCCACACATCCCATTCCAAGTACCCAAAAATCCAGCTCCTCTTCCATTCTTATTAAAATTGACAGCTCCTGACAATGATTAGGTAGATTTTCCATTTTAATTAAGACATTCATCTTGAAGAGTTAAAATATAACTTTATAATGGCACAGAAGCCACTGTATCCTGTAAAATATGAACCACAGGAACAAACTGGAGAGCAGCATCAAAAGCCTCCCCCCAAACCACGTCATGGCTTTGACAGAAAGAGACCACAGCTCAGGAAGAAAGTCTGAGAGTTTGATCCTTGGCTCAAATTCAGTCCTCACTGCCATCACTCAAAGGCAGCTCTTGACTCCTGCAGATTGTTGTATTTGGAAGGAGGGTTTTGACCATGAGGTGGAAATTTGCCCCCCAGTAACTGAGCACATTTATTTTGTGATGCAGCAGGTGCAATAATAGCATTTCCCTGTGCCTGTAGGAAACCAGACAGACACTGGCTTAGCTCCAGGACACTTGACAAAGCATATTTGGATTAGAAGCTCAGAGGAGTTAGAATTGAAGGGGAAGTCTCAAATTCCCAAGAGCTTTTAAATGCCCTGCTCTTATGCTGGTAATGAAATCTATTTGAAATCAGCAGCAATTAGATGTTTAAACAGCAAAAAGACACTTGGCTATTTTTCTAGAAAAAAATAAACCATGCATAAAAATCCAAAAAGGGGATATACTTCATTCACCAAAGAGAGGGATTGCTCTTTTTAGCAGGAACACTTGTCACGACTGGGCAAGCTGCAGAAACAATGTAGTGAAATTGTCCCTTGAAAGTATCCCAGCCAGCCTGTCAGATGTGACAAAGTTCCATTCTTACTAGAAAACGACAGGCTTCCTCACCTGGTGAATTGTCCCTTGGCCCTAATAAGACTATCAGCAAATGCAGAGATGAATTAGAATAGTCATTAAGGAGACAGAGCATAAAAAATGAGCCACAGGAAAGGTCAGAGCCATGAGAGTGAATGAAGAAGAGCATGTGCCCTGTCACCACCGTGCAGATGTGAAGGAAACAACCAAGGGAGAGAAGCAGATGTTCCTGTTAAAGCCCTGCAAATTTCATGGCTGCTTTCAAGGATAATGGAGCAGCCAGAGGTGGCAGGAGAGGACATGTCATTACCTTCTGCAGTGCTGGTTAGGCTCCCCCAAGAGCCATTGACTGCACAGCAATGCTCCACCATCCCATCTGAGAAAGTCAAAGGTGACCTGGCACAGTTGGCATTAGTTTCACTCTTTCCACAAGGATGGTAAATAAAGTAGTTGGGTTTTCCTCTTGAAGTCAGCATATTAAAAAGGGGAAGCTTTTAACAGGTTTCTTCTGATTGTATTCTCAAAAATAATTTCAACCCACAGTTTATGCAGAGGTTTTCTACCCTTAAAAATTGTGTTGACTTTAACTCACTAGAAAACAGTTTCTGCCAGTGTTGTTGGCTTTTTTTGATCTCAAAACACACACTGCCTTGCAATATAAATTATCAATTGTAGATAGTATTGAAAATCCATGGACATTGTAAGATTATATTCAGTGTCCTCTTGATACTTCCTTCAACTCAGTGTCTCAGCAGGGACAGGGTGGGAAGCAGCTGTGGTTTGCAATTGCTGTTCCTACAGAGCAGCAGCAGCTCCATAAAGGCACATTCCTCTGCAAGAGCCCTTGCTAGAATGTCCTGAGAAGCCAAGAAAAGCTCAGGTTAACCTGTAGTGAATGCCAGGGGCAGGAGGCAGTGGGAGCTGCATTAGTGCCACTGCCTGGAAGGAGCTGCGGGTGCCCCACAGCCCTGTACAGAGCACTTGCTGATCAGCCCATGGAGAAAGACTTCCCTTCCACTCACACCTGCTCAACTCCTGCTATTTTCAAAGCCTCTCAGGATGCTGTGTGGGGTTGGACTGCCTCTCTCACACTGTTCTTTGAGCCTTTAAACGTGAACTTCTAGCAGTCTCTGCTTTAAACAGGAGCTACTGTCCTGCCTCCTGTTGCCGGGCTCCCTCCAGTGCCCACTCATGTCCGGCAGCATCAGCCCTGCCCAGCAGGCAGCTCCCAGCAGCAGGAACCTCCCCCAGTCTGCACAATCCAAGGGAGCAGCAGAAACTCTGTCTCCTATCTGGATAAGAGGGAAGGAGACAGCCAGAGAGAAAACCATGGCAATTTTTCTTCAGTGAGTTTGTACTTATCTACAGCCCAGAGAGCTCCAGCTCACTGCAAGCCAAGCACCTGTCCGAGGGCACCTCCAACAGCAGCAGCAGGTCTGGCTTAGGAGCAGCCTTGAGGCAGAAGGCTCAGTATCTCATTGTTAATCCATCAAGGCTTCCTGATCTTCTGTGATTGCATCTCGTAATTATTTGCGAGCGCCTCTTTCGAGCACAAGAAATTACAAGACTTTCTTTAGAGTGAGTATCCACCTGCAGAGCATGCAAACCTGACCAGTTGAGATTAAACAATATAATTAACAGGTTGGTTTCTGCACTACCACTTCCCTGAAGAGAACTCAACTGTCAGCACACTGACAGTCCTGCCTAGCCCAGTTTAATTCTACCTTGGCAAACAGAACTTTCAAGGAAAATAGCTCACCCACTTGAACTGCCATGACTTTTCTTTAATGAAATAGTCTGAGTCCTGTAATGTAAAAATACCTACATTTCTGCATTTAATAAAAATATGAGTTTTGCTTAACAAATATTATAAAATTTTGTTGTTAGGAAACAGGCATGGTGGTATTCAACATGCAATGCAGAAATAGAAATGGCTTTTCAAAAGGCTTTTGTTATTTTGTATGTGATTAAGTGCCTGCAAGCTTTCTGTTTAAATACTTCTAACAAAGTAATTTACTTTTTACTCCTGAATTACAGGTGAAATATTTAACAATTTTAATTGCACTCTCCAACAAGCTGCTTCTGAGAATGCAAAAATGGCAGTATAGAATCTAAGGAAAAAATTCCCCTTTATTTTTGGTCAGAGGTTAAGGGAGAGACAAAAAATGTGGAAGACTTAAAAGATTCTAAAACGAGTATAAAAATCTTACTGGGTTTAAAACAAGAAAATACAGCAAAAGATACATTCCACTGTGAATCAGTGGCTGTGATAAGGCAGGATGCATCTAGAATGAATATTTTAATTCATTCTGAAATCTGTGGCGGATGGCCCGAGGTTATTATAAATATGTACACTTTGGAAGTAGCCTTAGCTGAGAAGGGATCCAGTTTCAGCAACAAAACCCCAGAAGAACTCACTTACAAACAAGAAAACAGGTTTCTCACTATCCTGTTCCAAGCAATCTATGTTCTGTGAAGCAAAAAATAATGATTTATCTTTAATCACAATTCAAAACTACACAGCAAAGCAGACCGATGAGCTGACAATAAACACGCTCATAATTTGACCTGCCATGTATAGAATGTTTCTAACTCCAAATTGCACAAAGCAATGGTTTACCAGGCTCAGCACCAGAGAGGATTAGACCTTCAGATATTAACAACATCTGACACTTCACTTAGTGTTCTACTTTTACCTGAAGGAAATCTGCCATGCAAGATTCCTAAAAAAGCAAGGAAGCTCCAGAAACCAAACCCATGGCCAGTACCTGCAGCTTCCCCTGGGGTGAGCAAATTGCACATTTCAGCAGCACCTGCTCCTCAGAGGCTCTGAACCCTGACACATCCTGGAGACAAGAGCTGGACAACTAAACCATCACAAGGATGTGATTCCCCAGGTACCAGGACAACTCCAAGGAAGGGAACATCCAATGAGTCCCTGCACTGGTGGTGGATGGGACAGTTGAAGAAAAACATGAAAATCATAAAATCATCGAATCAGATAGGTTTAGATTAGAAGGGACCTGAAAAATCCCCAGTTCCAGTCTGCCTGCTACAGGCAGGGGCTCTTTTCTCTATCCCAGGTTGCTCCAAGCCCCATCCAATGTGGCTTTGGACACTTCCAGGGATGGGGCAGCCACAGTTGCTCTGGGCGACCTTTCCTACAGTCAAGAATTTCTTCCCCATATCCCACCTAAAGCTTCTCCCAGTTTGAAGCCATTCCCCTTGTCTTTCACTACAGGCCCTTGTAAATCAGTCTCTCTCCATCTCTCTCATAGCCCCCTCCAGTCCTCACAAACATTTCCCTGCTGTCTTTCCACAGACCCCACAGCACAGTGTTCTAATGGACCCAGCAGGCAAATGATTTCCAGAAAAGAACCTGGAGGAGGTTTCAAGTACATCTTCCAAACTGACTGCAGCAGTGGGGCACCTGAACCACTGAATTTCATATAAAGTTCACGCCTTACATAAATTTTAGGTATAATTACCTAAAATATCAAGTACCTTAAATATCAATAGCAAAATCTCAGACCACCAACACCCTCCTTTAGCTACGAGGCCTGCCCTTTTCACTCCTCTTGAAAACAATTGAGCCTGTGAGCCAGGGTGGGTTTGTTCCCAGTGTGCTCTGGCTTCACATTTATTCTTTCACACAGGCAAGGCACTGAGAGCACTGAATTGCCACCTGTGGGTATCTTTTACAATCAGGTGAACGGCAGGGTGTGTCAAAAGAAGAACTCGGCTCCCTTCCCACTGAGAACTATTCCACTTTTCAGTTTGTACTCATTAAATTCCACTAACTATTAGGCAGGAAATCAGACGTGTTATTTGGCAACAAACTTGACATCTATTTGCATTGGTCTAGATAAAAACCTCAGCATTATTTCTCCTTCAGGAACGCATTTTGCTCTCTAAGAGTAAAAGGTGCAGTCTTTTGAAAATCATAACTAATTTCTCCTTTTATTTATTTAAAATTATTGACATTTTATTAGGAACTTCAGTAATATACTGTTATTCAAAAAACACTGAAGTTGGGTATGAGAGAATAAATTTCTATTTCTTCTAACATTCCTGTCAGTTCAAACCAGAAGGACATTTTTTTTAGTTAACTTTTTACATGTCCATCAAATTCCAATCGGGAGAGAAGAAAAATCTGTTAATCTAGACCCCAGAAAACCTGAAAATAGTGCAAGTGAAGAAACAGACATATTTGTGCATGAAACACCTTGTCAAAATCGGGAGTACCCTCTTTAGAAGAGTTTCTCACCTCGAGTTTCTCCTTCCTAGCATTATGAGAACAGAGCTATGATTGATCGTGATTCACAGCTTAAAGCACAGGTGAGTTTGATACGAGAGGTGGATGGCAATTACCAGGATGAATAGATTTTGTGTTAGACATCCAACATGCTGCCACTCCAGCACATTATCCTTTGTCAGCTTCTGAGTAATTTTAAGCATCTGTATAAGGGTGGCTTATTAGGTAGCTTGTGTTTTATGGCACACACACCATTTATGGGGAGTCTGTTAGACGGGGAAAAACAGTTTTGTTTGCAGGATTCTGTAAATGGTTTCCTCAGATACCTCCACACTGGAAAGGTGCTGCTTTCATGGGGGCTGAGCAGGGACCCTTTTCTCTCAGCTGACATCTCAGACCACACAACAACAAGGAAAGTGATGAATTAAAATACTGAAAGACAATCCTGGAGCAGGGAGTGACCAGTTTCTGGCTAGAGGCAGAGAGAAAACACAGGACCGGTGCTGCTCTCAGTAAGCAATCAGCCCTGGGTGTAAAGGTAAATGCAACGTGGTTTGTATCTTGTCTTCAGAGGTACTGAACCAAGACAGGCAATTAGGCAAAATGAGAATGGACTCAGTGAAACTATTTGTTATTTGTTTATTATTCACTAACATCTGATAGAGACTCCACAGAAACAAAATCCCTTCCTGGAGGTCTTTGCCTTGCTTAGAACTCATTACCCCAGAGACTGGAGATATCACTGATGCTATTTTAATCCACTAAGCTGCCGTTGCTTAGCTATGTGGCAAGTCTTATAAAACTCTGCTTTGCACAAAGCAAAATCTTCTCTCTCCTGGCAAAAAGTCCTTGAACTTGAAGGTTTGAATCTCTAGCAAGTCAGACTGTGGCAAAATGAGTAATCATAATAGCAGTGCAGGAATATGTCTTATATTTTCAAATTCTAGGTTTTGCTGTACTGTATTAGTGCACATCCAGCAGCTCTTGTCACCAATAATTACTATCCCACAGCAACTACACTAAAGTACCCACCAATTAACTAATTTCATTTTGACAGTTTTAGAAGCAGAAGAGGAGAAATATTGATGTCTCCAAAGCACAGTCAGCAGCTGACACACATCTTCTTTCTATCCAAAGGAGCTGCTGTCAAATGAATTGCTTAAAGAGGTATTCGAGGTGGTTCTGTAGAATACAGCAAGGATGCACTGCAGAGCCTTCTGCAAGTATTAATTCTTGGGGCGCTATTAAGGCTGGTACAAATGAAAAATACTCCTTGGTGGCAAGCAATGACAACTTGAGAGAAGCAGTATTTATAGATGGCCAGTATTTTAAAGGCTGAGCGAGTTCTGAGAATAGACTTTTCCTCTAAAAAATAAAGCAAATCTTGACTTTTTCAGCAATATGCACTAAATATTTAATAAGGGATCCTGGAGCTCAAGAAGGTTTAAGACACTGTGTTAGAATATTGAACTAATAAGCTCCTCCAGTAAGCCTCTAAATACGTATAGTTAAACATTACCTAGTTTATTTTAATTATTTAACACAGAGACTGAAGGAGGTTAATGTGACCCAGTGGACTTGTTTATGTTGAAAACTATTGCCTCTCCTTACTCAAAAATCTGCATGCTGAGCTGCATCAGAGCACAGAGCTACAAGGGAGCCATAAGGAACAGAGGTTTACAGCTGCCTGCTAACACCAGGATGGGAGAGTTTGCACCTGGGCTGTGCCTGCATGGAAGCACAGCCCATAAACAAAATCAGGCCCATTAATTTTATTTACATCACTTGGAAAACTAATATACTTGAGTTAGAGGTATAGCTGAGGATGCCCTGGATGATGGGGGATGTTGCTCATTTCCAACATTTATTTTTTGAAAAAAAAAAAAATCCTCAACATTTAATTTACTCTTCAGTTAACAAATCCTAGTAGCTAGTGGTCCTTCTCTTTCTTTATGGATGATACTTCACTTGGATCTTCAGCCTGTCCAGCTAGGACAAGAGAGAAAACTGCATTCACTAAGCCACAGAAAACAAAACTCAAACCACCTTGAAAAACTCAAGTGACAGAAGATGGGTACTATTATGGAGAGAAAACCAGCTTTGAAGTATTCTACATCCATGAAAATGAAGGAGATGAGGGAAAGGCAACTAACCATGGCCCCCACCAGGGAAGGGGGGGAATAACCCAATTTTAAGCAATGACAGCCAAGACCCAACGTATTCACCTGGATTTCTCTTCTTTAGAAAGACTAAAATGCTATGCTAGTCTTGCATAAGTAAAAGGCTTGAGTTTCATTTTAACTGGGTAACTTCTTTACCCAAAGAAATCTTGTTCTACATTTGTTTTCATTTGTCCTTGGGAATGCCAGCTCAAGCTGAGCTTATGTTCCTTCTTGTACATGGAATGCAAAATCATCCATCTCATGCACAGCATAACGTGCCAATGAACAACACAGCTTAGCTCTGCAATGTCTCTGTTTCAGAGAAATGTTCAGAGCCATCATTCTATTCCATAAACTGGTATTTATCAAATAAAGGTTGGTACAGGCTAAGGAGAAAAGCCCCTGAGAGCAGAAGTCAGGGCCCCTCAGAGGATCAGCTGGCAGAAGGAAGGCATTGGAGTTCACTGTGCTAATGGAGTCATATGCACTCAGAAGGGAACACAGGAGGAACAATTTGCATGTGTGTTTCCTAGAAACAAAGAATGCTCTGTGCTAGAGCAATGCTATCAGCAGATGCAGGCACAAAGCTCTGTGCTGCTCTGCACTGGAGATCGACTTAAAACTGGGCTTAAAACTGTAGGATCCTGCCCAAAGGGATGGCAAACACCTATTTCAGCTTCACAAGAGATCTGCTCTGCCACCTCGACCCATTCTCACCACCACCACCTTCCTGGAGGTTGTAAACATGGGTGACCATGTTTATGGTCTGTGTTTTGTTTCTAACTCATTGCTCTGCTCGAGTGAAAGGTGTGGTATTTTTAAACCTTCACGAGATCCAGGTGCCTAAATTCCACAGCTATTTAATATCCAAAATTTAAATAAGTTGGGGTTTGTGCTTTGGAGCTTTGCCCTCTAGGAAATAAAAACTACATGAAAATCACTGATCTTGCTCTTAAAAACAACTTGATTTTCAAATAAGGCTGAGGTAAAAAGTTGCAAAACCTCCAAGTAACATCAACATCATCTTCAGTCACCTAAAAATCTCAGTACTGGGGAAATCAGTGGGGCAGAAACTCATCCACACAAAAAGAATATAATAATTAGTGATTCAAATGTTTTATCTGAGAGTGAACCCAGGGGGTAGCAGAGTCTTCTTAACCCCAGTGCTGAATAAAAATAGCATGCTTAAGTCTTAATTTTGTTGGCTTATTTTTCCTTTTCTGTAGGAATTTCATTAGTGCTTTCCTTTAAAGCTCTCCCAGAACTCAGTTATGTGCCTGGAGAGCTTTTAAAGGAAAAGCTCTTACTCACTTGGCATCTCCCTCCAGCCCTCCTAGCTCTAATTACAAGGTACAGATTAAAAATACAAATTAGTTCTATCATTGCATCTTTGGCCTTTTGGAAAAAAAAAAAAAAAAAAAGGAAAACCCCCAAAAAACACATTCAACAAAAACATAAACAAAACCCCAAAGAAAAAAACCAAAAAAACAGTGGCACATCCAACCTAAGGTAAAATGTTGAAGTCAGCAGCTTGTACTGGGAGAGGGGGGAAGAAAAGATGAAGTCAAATTAAAAAAATAAATAAATTCAAAGCTCACATGCCCATGGCATTCTTGCTTGAGTACAGAGTTGTGCAGCAAGCTGGTGACATAATTAGGTCACAGGGGGCAAGGCTTCTTAGAACTATTTTATAAAGAAAGCCATAGAAGTTCTCAAATTACACAACTTCTAGGTTTCAAGAAGGTTCAAAACAGCAACTCTGCAAGCAACCTCTGGTGTGAGTCCTTCCTGGCAGTACAAAGCATTGCAGTTATAGGATCTAACTTGTTGGTTTCCATCATTATTCTGTTCTCAGCTTACAATTATTTATGGGATCCTGCTTAACATATTTTATAACTTTGTCACTGAACACAAAACAACATTAAAGAAATTAAAGGTGAGCTACTATCGGTGTTCCTCTGTCATTTGAGGATGAGGAATGACATTGTTCATGTAACAAGGGTGACTAATAAGGGACTTTTCAGGTGGGATTTTCAGAAGAGTCTTAAGGGAACACTGAAAACAATGACCTTCCCTGCTCAGCATTTGCTGGTGATACCTAATGCATGATATCTCAAAGGGATGAGATCTAATGCATGATGTCTCAAAGGGATGAGATCTAACAATCAAAATCTAATGGGACTGAAACCAAGTGTGAGCTGGACACTCCCACCTGAGAACAGCACATGTTGTGCTGGAGGGATGGACCCCCGTGTTTGAGTCACAGTCTGCACTGACAGCAACCTCTGCTGGCCCAGCACTCAAAGATAATTGGGCAGCAGTGCCAGGTGGAGGCACGGTAAAATAACATCTGTCCTGCTCCTTTAGAACTTTCAGTCCTTCAGGGTTAAGAAGTGTTTGAAATTCAAGGTGCACACATGGTTCCCCTTTAGGAAAGTGATGTGAAATACAGTCTCACTAAACTCAGCTAACCACAGCAATCTCCTGTTCTCTGCAGCAGTCCCAGTTCCATTTACACAGGAGCACTTAATAATTAATTCAGAACATGCTGGACTACTGGATTGACAAATATCATAATAAACAGGAGCAAATTGAAATAGAACCAACTGAAGAGAAGAAATAACTTGCTTAGGACAGAAAAGGCATTGTTCTTATGGCCTGTAGCCAATCCCAGCTCATGGATTGGGATATATTGCTGTTATGTTCTTAACAGCAGCCTGTCTACACCACTGGGACAAGCGCATAAATCATCTCTTGATTACACTATATCATTTCATAATGAATATACAGGACCAAATCCCAGTACACTTCTAAGCTGTGCCCTTAAAACTTCCAAACTCCCCTAAAACTCCCCAGTTTCATATGGGTTATTTTATGTGTCTGCCAGCTAGAGCTGTTCTGTCTTCCCCATGGATATTCCATCTTCTCTCACCTGGAGCACACACAGCACTCTCCCACAGGGGCAGGAACAGACCTAGATTAAAATGCTAATGAAATATCTTCCCTGCATGGCACAATTAACCCAAACTAAGGGATCTCTTTACTTTTAAAAAATTCTCCTTCAAAGCAAATTTTCCTTTAGGCTTTTAAGCCAACCAGATAAATCCAACAGCTCGGAAGAGTCGTGTAAATCAAGCAGCCCCAATTTCCATAGTGCAGCATCAGATAACACATTCAGCCAGTGTTGATAAGTTAGAAACAGTTTTGTGTCACTGTATCTACAAGCAAGTTCAGAAGGAGGTGAAAAAGTTGTCAAAATCTTGTTTCATTCCAAGATTAAGGGCTATAACAGAGGTCAAGTCTGTACAAGCTCCAAGCTTGGATTTTTTTTTTCCATAAAGCAATTTTCCTCACTTCATTGTCTCCATATTCTTGCTTAAAACCATCATAAAGGCCTGTGGACTGGGATTAAGTCTCTTCTATATATCCAAAAGGAAATACTGTGGATTTACTGTTAATAATTCAGCATTTATAGCCCTGATGTTCTAGGGAAATAGTTTGTTCTGATCTCATATTTCCTGCTTGCAACTAACAGCACTATCCTTATTGCAACCACTTAATGCCATGCTCACACCCTAGTAAACACAAGTATTTTCTCTAAAATTTAGAACCATCTCCAAAGAAAGCAGGTGTGATATTTCCTAAAATAAAGATTGTACAGTTAAGGCTCTCTTCAACATGAGAAAGTCCCACAAAAACTAGAATTCAAATGATAGTAACATTTTGGGTATCTAGGTAGAGCCTGAACTTCAATCAACAAAACAGAGCTTTTTAATTTTTAACATCTAGTCTCTTGCAATTAAATGTTGAGAATAAATGCATTTTAAAAAATTGTTCTTGGATAATTAGTAAATACTGTAGCTGACAGCAAGATATATCTTCTCTCACAGTAGAGAGTCCACACACAAAGAGCTAAAAAATACAGCAGTGACACTGAGGTGAACTGCCCACACTTTCATCCTAATAGACTGTCAGCCTTGGAGGTGAGCTGGATCTCATTTAAATACTGGCACACATATAAAGTATTGCAGGTTCGAGCACGCAGCACAAAATCATTGACATTTGGTTATGAAACATTATTAAATACCTTTACAACATAAATGCTAAACACCTTGAGCTATACGAGATGTTGTTACAAATTTTAAAAAACATAATTTACATTTTAAATAGGCTCCAAAATTCAGATACTGCTTCTATCATGAGGATAAACAACATGAGGAATGTGAGACTGCTTAAGGTCAAACCTAATTACAAAGCCTGCTAAGATGAGGATCATTTTTTAAGCAGTTGCAAAATTAAATTATTTGTCAGCGCTGGCAGGCAGTAAATACCTGCCTGTTTTAATTGCTGTTGATACAGCCTAATAAAACTTAGGGAGGAAACGCTCGGGCTCAATTTCCTTTCCCTTCCAGGTCAAGATGTGCCTGGCAAGCAGCGGGCTGGGCTGGTCCTGGATGCAGTGACCCGCACCAGGGACTCGTCCCCTCTCACTGCCTGCCCTGCGCTGGGAAATCTGCAACAGCAACGCGTGCTTGGGCACTGAGGGAGCTAAAGACCGAGCCGTGCCTCTGCCGGATAGAGGGAGGCAGATAAAAGATGAGGAAGGGCGAAAATGCCGTGGAAATGCGGGAGGATAGCGCTGGGGGAGCGCGGCGCTGCTGCCATCCAGCGGGACGGCGCGCACGGGGATGCTCCTGCGGCCAGCGCCCGGCCGAGGGGCACGGCAGGGGAAACAGAGCAGGAGCCGGGGAAGAACCAGCTGCAATTAATTATTAAAATATGAATATTGATCTAGTATCGGTATTCAGTTATGACGGACTAAAGCTTTCTAACAGTCTAAAGTTAGGGAGGGTCTGTTTGTTGTGACGCCGGGCAGCACACGGGATAACTCCCTAATGCCACTGCCACTACAAAACTTTTATTTACAGAAGTGTTGAATATACAAAATACAAATGCATATTCATACTTTTGTCACTTTTTTTTCCTTGCTTTGTATGCTAATTGGAAAGAAAGCTATTAAGCGGGCACATTTTGTCTTCTTAAATAAGTTGGGGGTCTTTTTCGGGGAGGGGGCTCTAGAAATGATGAAGTAAACCGAGTCTCTCTCGTTCTGACTTTTTTATCTTTTTAATGCATACGTGACAAGTGAAGCCTTGGTAGAAAATATAGGAAGTCTTTAGCTTATCTGGTGTCTTTGGGAATACATTTTGGGTTTTACTACAAATATGGCTACATAAACACAAAACTGACAAGCAATGAGTTACTGGATCTGGCATAGCTTATCTAAGATCGGCTTCTGTTAATGAGCAAAGCTTATTTATTTACTTTAGCTAATTTAGCTACTTAAAAAAAATTCTTAACTCTTCAAAATTAATGTGCCAGTAAGAGTCTGCTCCTTCTGCAGAGGACGAGAGGCACCTCCTGCCCGGAGTCACTCCTGGGTGCTGCCTGAGAAATCACTCCATGGACCTGATCCACTGCAATCCTGCAGCGCTCCAGCTGGTTCCTCCTGGAGAAAAGGAGACTGAGGGGTGACCTTAGCACTCTCTACCACTCCCTGAGAGGTGGCTGTACTCAGGTGGGGTTGGTCTCTGTCTCCAGGCAGCACTGACAGAACCAGAGGGCACAGCCTCAAGCTGAGCCAAGGGAAATACAGGCTGGATGTTAGGAAGAAGTTTTTCTTCCAGAAAAACACAGAAGGAGTGATAAAGTATGGAATGCTTTGCTTGGGGAGGTGGTGGAGTCACCATCCCCGGATATATTTCAAAAAAGGACTGGATGTGGCACTCAGTGCCAGGGTCTGGTTGAGGTGTTAGGGCATGGGTTGGACTCGACGATCCTGGAGGTCTCTTCCAGCCTGGTGATTCTGTGGTTCAAGATGCTGGAACTGAGGGGAATGGTGACACAGAGCTTGGTAACATGCAGGATCTTATCTAACTTATAGCAGCACAAATTCCAAGTCTTCAGATCTAGAATTTCATTGCACTTGAAATGGAAGTTCAGCACACACCTTGCATAAACCCATTTGAAAAATCCTACTGGCTGCTAATCTGCTGTGATAGGTATCTAAATATATTGTTAAAGCTAGCTTTAAAAGCCTGTATCTGCCTTGTTTCAGTACTTGGGAGCTCAGAATATGTGTAGAGAAAAATGAGACTTTGATATTCTGCTATCTGCTTATCTCCTCATCTCTTCACAGATAACAGAAAGGCTAAGAATTTGTAAATGATAGCATAACATTTTCATTATCAATATCATTACTTGTGGATGATGAGGCAGAGACAGTGACAACTATGTAAAGCTAACTCAGATTGTCAGGGTACCATCTACGGGGCAATTTAGGAAGATAAATTTCTGATGCTAATAGGACTCTACAGCAAGACATCAATGGCACAAACTCCTCCAAACCAAGGAGAATGGGAGGGAAGCAGGGGAAAAGTGGGCTGACTTGGGAGCAGGGAGGAGGAAAAGTCAAAACTTTCCTCAGCAGTTTAGCTGCACAATCAGTACTCTGCTCTATGAGACTGTGAGATGCTGCTGAGACTGAGGAGTAAATGTCAGTCTCTGTATTTTTCATACCTTCATATTTTCTGTAAAATTGCCACAAGAAACATAAAATTTTCATTTACTCACTTTTAATTTAACTCATCTTTAAATCCCACTACACAGAATTGTCCCAAAGAGCAGCAGGGGTGTAGCAGTCAACAAAGAAGGGGATGATGCTTTGTTTTTAGTGTATGGGAGGAAACAGGTGAACTGTGACTGATAACAACACTTACCAGTACCTGACATTCAACTACACCCCTGACAGAAAGAAAAAAAATCAAGATCTACACCCAGCCCAGAACAATCTCAGTGCTCAGTTTCAGGAGGACTCATTTAAGATAGCTGTGTTCTGTCAGTAAAGAGATAGCCTTGATTTGCCTCTATACCAAAACACAATAAGCCCATTTACCTGTTAAAAAAGTTCACTGGAACATCAAAGCCCTGATAATTCACATACCCCTACAAACAAGACTTGCACAGCACCTAACATGAAGGATAGGCTCAGCTTTGCACATTTCTACCATGTTACTTCCCAACCGAATTTTAAACTTTAGCACTTGTTTGGATACTGGGCCGCAGACTTCACTGAAACTACACTGTTATTTGATTCTAGTTCAGAGGTTATGTAATCATTAGTGCAGACCTATTTATCTCCCTCTTGTTTCATCATTCAGAAATGTAAATGTGATTTTTGAATTTCAATTGGCCTATCAAGTGCTCAATGATATCATGAGACCCTGTCTCCACTGAAAGGGATTTCTGCCTTTCTTCTTCTTAGAAGACTCACATCCTGTTCACTCTATCGTGCAGTCCTTTCACAAAGCAGATAGCTTAAGTCATCAGATTTATGCAAAAAAGACTAAGTAGCTCTCATTGCCCCAGAGAGCCCTTGGCAACTGGATGACATTTTTACACACACTTCTACTGAGGCACGGTGTTTATCCTTGCGATTTTCATACCGATTTCTTTCTATATTCAGAATTACTCTGTTTAGTGCTTTATTTACAGTGTGTTATTACTGATCTCTTCTCTTCTTCAACTGCCCCTCAGCTCCAGGTACCTCGGGGTGTTGCCTGTGCTTCACTTTGTGTGAAAGGAGGGTCAGCCAAAGGGGACACAATGCCTGTGCTCTCACCCCACTCACCTGGAGCACAAGGACCCCTTTTCTTCTCTCCCCATCCCCACAGCCAAGTAGCAGACCAGTCCCTACTCACCACACTAACATAAGAGCAGTGGCAATTAGCACACCCACTCAGCACAGCCATCTGCTGGGGCAGCCACAAACCAGACATCTTCCCATGGCTTGTCCCCTGACTGAATTCATCACAGCACAACAGGCAGCTTCCCCTTGGTCAAGGAGTGACCCTGCTAATAATATTTATGTACCTCAGACTGGAAGGCCGTGTCGTATTTCACAAAAAAAATATAGTGAGAAAACGCAATAAATAAGGATAAGCGTCCTTTCTTTGCAGTGCCTTTTTGACCAACTCAGCTAACAGACTCTAGACTGAAAAATGCTGGAAATTTGGGAAGGAGCTCTCCAGTCACTTGCCAGCTCTGACAGGTGTGTGCCTGTGCGGCCAGCGCAGTGCAAGGATGGTATTTAAGTGTGCTGTTTGCATAAATCGCAGCCCAGCCAAGTCCCAGGCAAGACAATCTAAACCTGACCCCTGGCTCTGTTCTGCAGCTGAGACCTGTTGGCTCCCAAGGCATGGAAGAGTTCCCCATGCACACAAGGGCTTCATCCCCACTCTTAAATGAGAATGATCACACTTCCTTTGTAAAGCAGTTCATGCTGCTGCCAAACACCTTATACTGCTTTGATTTAGCTGCCAGAGGAGTGATCCCAGCAGATCACTGTTTATTTAGGCTGCAGATTTTGGGGCAAACACCCTTCTCTTTTTTGGAGAAATGATACAGAGAAAATGCTGAATCACTTTTATTCCCTGTTAAACTGGTCCTCCTGCAGCCATAGCTCTTTTTAATGATGCTTTGATGCTGTTCTTGCTACAGCCAAAAGAAAAATGGAAATGATTTTGAAAAAAACCCCTACTCAGTTTTTGGGTTTGATCCAGAATTCAGTCAATCCAAATCCCTTGATACTGGGGAAGGGTCAGGAAAATTCTTTCACAGCCACTGCTGGATTAGACTTGCTGCCCCAGAAGAGGACATGTTTCCAGAGTTAACTCTCTAGTCTCTCTAGCTTGGCACAAACTACCATGTGATGCAGTCTGATAAAAGGATGTTTCATTACATTAGCATAGCAGACTTATTTGTCAGTTGCAGACTAATTATCTTGGCTCCTTGTTTGGGGACTGTGGCATCCCTTGCAGTAAACTGCATTTTGCTGAGGGCAGCAATTTTACTCCATTTCTAAAGGATGTCAACACAAAGTTGTATTTTTTTTTTTGTATTTCCATATAAAATATTAAAAACAGTGTGTGGTGGGGGGAGAAAACCAGCCCATCTGTCACAGTATTTCTGAATGAAATATCAAACTATTACTTTTTTTCTATATAATTCAAACAACAAACAACATTGAACATAGGTTCAAAACCCATTATATTGTCTCCATGTTTCTGAAACCTTAGAAGAAGAATAAAAGCTGAAAAATTAGCTCTATGCAAACAAATTATTAAACTCTATTGTTAGCAGCCATTCCTAAAAACAGACGGTAGAGTGGGACATGCAGCCAAGCAAGTGACAATCTTAAAGAGCAACTTGTAGAATAATCAGACTTTCTTTTAACAATATGCATTTAGAAATACTGAAAATAAAATTATCAGCTACCTTTTTTTCCTCAGTGACACAACAGTACTAACTCCAACAGAATGCTTGTAGAGAGACAAGGACCTCTTTCTGCATTCAAACTCTTTCAGATGAGAAATTTCAGTTGAATTAGTTTTGGTTGGGTTTTTGATTGCTTGTTTGGCTTATTTTTTTCCAGCTGGAAAAATACCAACATCTGCTGAAAGGACTCAATTAGCATAGCCACAATTCATGCCAGGCACTCGTGTTGCTGGGGTGAGTTAAGCCAACTGACATCATATGGTCCTTTCCCAAGTTATATTATGACTTGATTTTAATATATTCAATAAATTATGCTTTCTAAAGACAAATCTGAGAAATCTGAGTAACAAGTGTCCGTGCTGACAGATCTCACAGAGTTGAGATCTTCCTTTTGATCTCCTCTGAAAAGGGCCTCTCCCCAACATGGCAAGTTGGAGAGACTTCATGTGCCTTTCAGAGACAATCCAGGGACACCACAAACAATCAGGTCTGCTCCCTATCAGCCCCATTTCCTGTTATGCAGCAGGAAATCTCCTGAGAACACAAAGGAAGCTGTAGAAGATGGGATATACAGAGCCCAAAAGATGCTCTAAGGTTTTACACCCAGTATGAAAATGAAATGAACCCAAGAGACTACCTTGGTACATTTTGATTTTTGCTTTACAGTCACAATTTCGTTTCTGCTATCAGGCAAAACCAGCCAACATGATGCAACCCCCTAGAAACTGCTGTTAACCCACCCCAGGTCTGCTAAACACAGATCCTACCATTCCACCCCAGCTAATTTGCAACAGTTTGTGCAAAAAAAGACATCAAAAGAAATCTGCTTATTCCAAAATATTTGCTGCATCTTAAGATGCTACTTGAAGGAAACACAGGTGTAAAACAAAACTGGTATCAGGAAGATGCAAGCAGGAAATAAAGCTAAGAAAAATCTTGCCTCACACTTATCTGGTCTTTGTTTCTCAAAATAACAACTTAAATCAAAAGACTAGTGACCATTCAGGGGCTGCAAGGTATATGGATGATATCCAAAAGGACAAAATCCAGGTGGAAATAAAGAAAGGCAATAAATAGATAAAGGCAGACCAAACACTATGCAACAGAACTGTTGATCCTAGAATTTTCCACTCATAACTTCTGGCATTTCTGGAGGTATTGTTAAAGATTGCAACTCTGGAAGATAATGAACGTCAGGTACAACTTCCATCTCCAGTGTGATGAGGAGAGATTACCCTGCTGAAGCCTACAAGACACCTTTAATCTCTGGTTTAGAATCCATTGTCTGCTATCAGTTGTCACCTCCCCTGAAGAAATGCGAGAATGCTGCCAAACATTGAAAAAACAGCTGCAAGCAAGGGCTACCAGCAGCAATCCCCAGGTGGTCTGCCAACAAAACACTTAAATGCTAATAAAATAAATAAATAAATAAATAAAAATTAAAATTCTTTCTCCAGGTCTCCAGGTTCTTCCATTATTAATTAAATGTTTTCTGGTTTCCAAGAAGAAATGCTTGCTCAAACACATCCCTGAAACCAGGCACATTAACACCACAAACTTTCAAAGTCAAAGTTGAGGGGCAGCTCTCTGGAGGGGAGAACACCCACCATGCTTGGCACCAGAGCAAGGCTGGGCAATTCCTGGGGTCTGAGTGGACCAGGAACAGCTGGGGAGGGTTTGATGCCACAGCCAAGGATGGCAACAGATTTCCTGCTCTTAAATACAAGGTGAATGTTTTGTACCCAGCCCCAGCAAGTGGGAAACAAAAGCCACCAGGGAGTCATCCCACCCTAGGCTGCCTCTGAACCACCTTTATCAGACAAAAACAGAGTGTAAAGCACCAGAAACTGCTGCCCACTTCCATGGATGTTATTCAAGCCTGTGCAGGCACCCATTTGGGAAGAAAGGCTTTACAATTACACCGAAATGGGATTTTCAGTTTGGGGCAGGCTCAGCCCTGCTGCCACAACCAGTGGAACTGAGAGGCTGTAGCAATGCAGCCCAGCCAGCACAGATATGGGGATCAATAGAAGAACAAGCCCTAAAACAGTGTCCATCCTTCAAAATGGCAGCAACTTGCCAAGCACTAAATGGTGAATTCTGAGAGAGTGACTGGTTTAAGCTTTAATAAAATCATAACTATGAAGTTTAACTTTTCTGCTGAGACATATCCAGAGCAGGCTGGAAACTAAATCACAGGAGAATCACAAACTCCCACTTCAAGTGGGGTCAGGACTTCATCTTAGGCAGGTCTTTTAATCATTTCAGAGCAAGGACCTCGATGCAAGTCCTTTACATCTCAATCTCTTGCCTTCATCACTCTGCATCCATCCTCCCAAGGACTCAGCAGGTTGAACTCCATGTAAACCCAGAACAGAGCATGTGCTGCTTTTTTTTGCATCACTTCACTCAAATGAACACCAAGAACAAGATCTCTCCCACTCTGTTTGTAGATTTACACTTATCCCAATGATTTTTTTTTCTCACACTAGCACAAGATTATCCATTTTCAGTTTAATTTTTTTTTTTCCTGTTATCAGATCTAAGTTTGGGAGAAGTAGATTTAAAAGAAAAGACACAAAGTAAAGTAAGCTTCCCTGGTTAGAATTTTGGTCAATGGAACATAAAGATTATCATTTACAGCAGCTTTAAAAAAAAAGATGGCGTCAATGTAAAATGAATAAAATAAAGGCAATATTTTCACAAGCTTTCCCCAATGGCTTTAAAATAAGGTCACTTTGATACAGTAGGAAAGAACTTGGTATCAGGCTCCTGCTCTGCAGTTTGACACATGGGGCTTGGCCACTTGTATTAAATGAGACTCTGTTGTCTTTTATTACAGAATTTCCCCACACACACTTCTGGAACAATTACATTTGATACATAAACCTGCACATTTACCGTTTGTCTGTAATTCTCCCCCTCCCACCCCTCAACTCCCAGGAATACACAAATCTTTTCACATGCCATCACATTCCACACAGTTAAAGCATACATTCTTGGGAAAGAACAGCAGAAGCTACATTTTACCCTATAAAAAAAAAAAAAAGTAAATCAACACTGAATTATTGCTTACTGGTAACACAGCTATACATCTAATTTGAAGTCAAAGTCTGTCATACAGATTAAAAACTCCCATTGTTATTTAAGGAAAAAATATAAAAGGAAAATAAGTATTTCTTATGCTTTTTCGTCCTCAAAAATAAATATACCAGCAAACTTCACACAGAGAACTCTGCTCCTTTTTGTCTTAAAGGAAACCTATTTCTCAAGTGAATTGCCTTCCCTACCTTATTACTTGAAGAGATTACAGTCAGGGTTGTATATTGTAGCTACCCTATATTTAGAAGCTGGGTAATAAACCACATAAATAGCACACTGAATAAAACATTAAGACATAAAAGGAGTTAAACAGAACAAAGGGCTAAAGCTTATTGTGCAGTAACCATGTCTGACCCGTGGAAATACAAAGGACTCATAATTCTAGTTAGTAAAATGCAGAGTTGGGGTTTAAATCAGGAGGAAGCCGGTCATGGCTGTGCTGGAGCCCCTTCCACAGCCTTGCAGGGCCCTCTGGTGGAAAAGGGAATCCACTCCTACCCAACAGCACTGCCAGGAGAAATGATGCTCCAACCCCAAAATAAGGGACGACAAGCAGCATGGGTTTTTCCTGTGTTCTTGAACGCAGCGATATTTCTAATACAAAGCTGCATTTTTCTGCTCTCCTTTAAGAAGATTAAATCCTGGAGCCTGTGTAAGTAAAGAATTTTTCCTCTGACTCCAGTAGGGACAGAGTCTGTCCATAAAGCCCTGAAAGTAGCGAGAAGTCATCCTTAAAGTTGTGAAAAAATGTGGTTGATGCAGAACATTCTGCCCAAAAATTTAGACCCTTCAGCAAATCTAGAGTTTCAGGTGAGCATCATCACATGAAACAGTCTCAAAAAAGCCAAGCTGGACCAGTAATTCATGGCAGAAACTGCCCAGCTGGCTGTGCCATCTCAGGGTCTGCAGGGCCAGCCCTCACATGAGCTGCCCTGACAAAATGTCTTTTCAATGCTTCTTCATTTTTGACTTAGAGCAGTGAGGTGGAAACAAATCTTTTCTGGTACTAAACGCGTATTGCTTCATCCAGCACAGCATGGAATTGATCATTATATTGGTATTAGGTACTCAAGAGCCTGAAATAGTGCCCAGTTTTTAAAAAATATAGTAAAATTGGTGCTTATGCTTCCCATGGTTATTATTAGGGCAAAAGAGAGACTCTTCAGAAGGGTGCTGACAGCAGTAAAGTCAGATGAACATTCTCATACTTCTTCTCCACACAGATACACAAAGAGGCTGCTAAAATAATCTGCACAAGCAGAATCTTCAGAGATCTAATGGTGATGAGGGGGAACATTTCTCCTCTACCTTTTGCCTTTTGACTCAGTCAGGGCAATTACAGTGTCCCAATGAAACAGGCTGTGGCTTCCAAGCTGGATTCAAGATCCAAAGTGCTCCAAGGCAAGGGCAGGATTGAACATCTCTCCCCTGACAGGTATTTCAGGGGATATTTGTGGTGAATATTTCACAGAGTAAAACAAAGGACCAGGTCTATCTTACCCTTCATTACAGTGAAGAGGCCTCCCCTGTAAAAGGGGTTGCTCAATGCCATTCTCTCCTGCCTTCCAGGAGCAGGGTGGTTATTGGGTCCATAAGATCCAGTGTCTGTCCCTGCCTGAATAGGGTAGAGAGCTGTCAAAGATCATTTTTGCAGGCACCATCTAGCGTGACCTAGGTCAATATTTGTCTTTTCCCAGATTAGTCTCCTTAAAAATGGCAGTATTTTCAAAAGAAAAAATCGATTCCCACTTCCCATCTTAAATTCTCTTGTCTGCTGTTAGTTAATAAAGTTTCTCAGCTGCAGCACCACACACATTTATTTGAAAGTGCTGATGATGTAAAGTACATCACTTGAAACACTCTGATTGTCAGGAGCAGACACAACCTGTTCTTCAAAACCAGCTCCTCTCAAAGCAGCCCAGGCTGGGCACCTCAAGCCTCCCAGCTCAGCAGGTACCTGTGAGGTGACAGCTGCTGGACTTAAGGGACAAAACCTTTGAGAACCCAAATTGGAGTCATTCCTCTAATGTGCTTTAGGACATTTTACTTTGAAAAATGGGAATGCAGCCTATTGACTGCAAAAATTTTATCTCAATTGCCATCCAAGAACATGCTAATTTGTATGAAATAAATGAGGCTAATTATTTGCTTTCCACAAAACAGGCTCTGCTAAAAGCTCTGAATTATTTGCTTTCCTGATGAACAAGGCAGCACCTTGCTCACATAATAGATTCCATCAGAGATTTGATTATCCATTAGAAGGTCAATCTATGTGTTGTGTCAAGCAGCAAAGATAAGATGAGCCTGGGAAATGCAGGCCCCTTGAGGACAGACCCCTAAATCCCTACATCCCTCTAGATGTAGGGAGTTGGAGAACCAAAAATGGGATCACTGCTTCATCTGCCACATGGAATCAAAGTGGGATGGAGTCACATCAGTGTACAAAGGAGGAAACTCACATTTGGGGAAGAGCAGGACACCACGGTCTAAAAAGATGCATGAAAGGCTCCAGCTTCAAGGGTGCCCATTTTTAAAACAGCTCCACAGCTGGACCAAGCTATTGAGGAACAGAACCTCATTTAGCTCATCACAGAAATCACAGCACACATAGATGCTGAAAGTCAAGCAACTTGACTGTGTTTGTGGTACCTCTTTGATAGGGTGGAACGAATTCCTGGTGTCAATTTAAGGAATGTGCTCAAGCTTTCTGAAATTTTATGTAAAAAATATTGACATTATTTACATAATACACTGTGTTTATCATCAAGCCCACAACACAAGATCACTGCTGCCTTATTATAAGTATTTCCCTTAGGTGCATAGGCAAAGTGTATATCTTGAAAGAACAAAAATAACATTTCTTCTGGCAAGACCACTCCCCAAATGACAAAACTGCAGAAGGCTCTTCTCCAGGTTTTTCTGCAGAGCCAGCTCTGAAATGCTCTGCTATTAACTTGTGATTGGGCACCCCTTCCTCACGGGGGTGATACACCTCATTCCCAGAACAAAGCAGCAACGTGGGTCATCCTCCACCCCTGCATTCTGGAATCACTCCTTAGTGCAGTCACTCTCCATAAACTGTGGCTGTATTTTATAGCAAACACGAGGGCTGCACAGCCAGGAAAAGCAGAGCTGGTGGTGGGGGAAGGCAAGGAGCAGGTTTTGTAGCTCTCAGAGGCACAGCAGCTATGAGCAGGTCAGTCAGAGCTGCTTGCCAGTTCTGAAGATATTTTGGTGAGCACAGGAGGAGCCTCCAGCTCCTACCTAGACAACCACTGGAAGCAGCCAGGAAGGAGATCAATAGTTTGTCTCTTCTGGAGGATGGAGCCTCTACCAAATGCATCCTCGCTTCCTAGCCCTGAGGGGAGTGGATGCTAACATTAGACCTGGACCCACAAGAGTCTGGCTCAGAGCTAAGAACACTGCATATGGATTTGAGGACTCACAGCCAATTTAAGAACAGGGTCACATCACATGGAGCAACACTTGCAGAAATCCCCAAGCCAGCACGGAGCTGACTGTGATGCTGAGAACACAGACCCATTGTGGAGCTTGCAGCCAGACTTTTGGCCTCTCCTGCCAAGCAACACTGACAGTACTTTGTTACCTTTCCTCTTTCTAGTGGGATCAAAGGTGGTGCAGTCTTAGCACAGCTATCCCATTTTATTTAGGACTTGCACAGATACCTTTGCATTAGCACTGGTACATCTTTACCTCTTTCTGCTTTCAAGCTGATGTCTGCATGATCCTACCAGAGATGTTGCTACAAAAACACCAGTCTGAAATTCAATCCAGTTTGTTCTAAATTTTTTCCAATATTTAAAATATGATAACACATCGTGCCTGGTAAGTATTTCCCCTTAAATGCAAGATCTTTGTTTTCTTCACTATGCCAGTTAGGAAAAGGAGAGTATCACAGGCTGATCTAAGCACAGGTCAGAATTTGTGTCAGTCAGTAAAAGAACTGGCTAACATGAGTCTGAGGGCTTCGATTTATTGCCCACCAGAGCAAATGATACCGCTTAAAGTCAGTTGATAACGACAGGATTAAGAGGGTGAAGATAAAGATACATCTCAGAATGTCTTTGGATAAGGATAAAGCAAAATGACACAAACAAATCCCCAAGTCCTAGCAGTCATGAAGTCACTCCAAAAACCTCCTGGCAAGCTTCAGTACATAAATAACTAGAGAAAAGCCATGAAAATTTACAATAACTCTTTTTTTTTTTCCTTGTTGGTGGTGTATTTTTAACCTATTGCACTGATTATAACATGCTGTCAACAGCCTCATCAATTATCCATTGCTAGAAAGTGGGCTCTAACATGCTGCAAGTGGTATTAATTGGTCTCAGTAGCACATAATGAGTTTAAAAGCTCCTACCTGTGTGCCCCCGGGGATGGTGACTAGAGGCGGACAACAATTTACAGCAGACCATTAACACATAGAGCAGAAAGAGCCAGTCAGACAGAAGCATTGATTTGGCACAGAATCTCATCCTGGAGGCAGAAAAGGAAGCAGTTGAGTGAAAGAACAATGCGAGCAGGGAATAACAAAAATGATGTGGGGAAGGAAAAGCTGAAAGGACGCTGAAGAATAACTGATGGGGCTTCTTGCAAGGCAACACTCACAGAATCCTGTTCGTTATTTTGGCTGGGATCAATTCTTTGTTAAGGACATTTTATAATTAGAAGCAATGTCTATCACACATCACAGTGCCCACAAACATATGTTTATAATAAAACATTATGAGTGCAATACAGTTCTATGAATCTGAGATAAGGGATGGGCTCTTCTGTCTTTTATTAAGAATCAGCCACACTCGAATTTAAACATACATATTTTTGAGTTGTTCCACTATTTAAACTGAATTTCCCCCAATAACAGAAAAAAAAGTCGTTTTTACTTAACACTTCTCAGGATATATTTACTAAAGCTACCAACTCTCTGTAACCATGCACAAGACTTGGCTGGGTCTCCCAAACACACAATATCTGGGGGATTTCCTGGAGATCAGACGGTTTGCTGAGGGTAAAACACTCACAAAGCAGCTCCTCAGTCAAACATGCAAGGACTCACTTCTCTGCCAGGGTGCTGGAAACTGCATTTCGGAACACGCTTGCTCTAAAGAAGGTGTTGTTACTCTTATTCATGTTATTCTTAGAACTAAGATCCCAAATCCTCCATAATTTTTCTGCAAATATCTACAATTAAATCCTTCAATAGCTTATGTTAAGCCATTCATCATATAGAAAGGGAATATAATCATCTTTTTAAACTCAGTTATGATGATTTATTGCTTGCATGATACATAAATGGGAGTTATGTACTTGAACCCTTAGATACCATGTTCCACATTTTCAGCAAATTCTGCAAGCAGGAATACATCAAATTAATTAAAGGCAATTTATAGATTTGCATAAATTGAACCAAATACTGTTTTCATGGCAGTGACATTAGTCTGCAGTCAATCAGCACGCTGGGATTTGGGCAAGTCTATCACAGTTGATTTGCACCAAAAGGTCCTTTGGGAATTACTTTCCCTCTGCAGATTCCAGTTCTGAGTCTTCCAAGTATTTTCTAAAAAACTTATCTGCATATCTTGAAAATACCTAAGACTATTCAGCTAATCCAATGTTCAGCTGCTGAAAAGACAAGTTTATAAAAAGAAATCCCAAGCAACACATGCCTTAGACAGCTCTGCCGTCACAACCAGGTGGCACACTTGGATGTTGCTTAAATTGGATAAACATCTACCAACGAAACCAAAACAGGCCATGTTTTCTCATTTGAAATTGCTTGCACAATTTCCCTTTTCACACTTTGCAAAACAATATTTTTTCTCTAATTTTAAATGTTGATAAAGCCCAAACAAAGAAAAAAATGCACTTATTAATATCAAAAGTTAAGAGACCAGAAGCCTGTTGCATGCAAATGTATTTTAGCAACAAATACTGGTTTACACTTCAGAAAGAAATACATTGGTGCAAACCCCAGCACCTTCAGCCTACAATTTTACTTTTTTTTTAAATTAAGTAAACATTGCAAAAAAAAAAAAAAAACCAGCTCACCATATCTGAAGGTTCCAGAGAATGAAAATTGTACGAAAAGAAGCCAAACTTTAAGCACTGATTTGGCAAACTGGTACCTTTTCTGGCTTTAAGATGATGTTCTGTTTTGAGCCCAATATGTTCCCACCCTGAATACAGGCACAAACAGCCTGCTAGCCTTTTACAGCTCTGTACAGGAGACTTCTGTGAGCCTGACTCGAGCCCAGAAGATAAAGACATCACTGCTCCTCCCCCACCCTATGAGCCCCCTCTTCTGGAGCACTCCCAGGCTAATTCAGAGTAGCTGAACCTAATTCACCTCTTGCATCTAGCTGAACCACATAATGTCACTGGAGCTAATGGGATTGAGTCACTGTGAAACCAGCAGAAATGTCACTATTGCTGTTGATCCACTATTAGCCTAAGAAAACTGCCTGGTAAGTTCTAAAATCAGTGTACCATTTCAGATTTTGGTCATCCAAATCTTTCCCAGGTGACTGAACCTTATTTTTTTTTTTTTTTTTTTTTTTTTTTTTTTGGAGAGAGCTGTATTTAACCTCAGTTTTCTTGGCCTTTCCATGAGAAAACAGAGCTCATGCACCAGTTATCACTGAATAGGATGTCATCATCTGCCCAGCTTCCTATCCCATCCTTCTGTTGCTCTAAATGCAAGCAGATCTGATCCAAGTATCAGTGGACATCCTAGCTCTGGTGTCACTCTGATGTATCACCATGAAGACAGAAACCTTCCTCCAAGTTTCCTGGATTTAACCTCTGGAATCAAATAGTCCAGCTCAGGCTTTCTGAACATGCCACTTCTGGTGGAAGTTGCTGGAAGGGACAGGTCCCAAATCATGCATCACGTGCTCAGCAGCTGCTGTTTCAGCACTTAACAGGACAGAGGTGTTCCCACCATTCCCAGTGCAGCAGCAAAACTGGTCTCAGTGCAAAGGTTTTTTTGAAAAAAATATTTTCAGAAGTTTTCCCCAGCTGAGTTTGACTCTTCTGAGACATTAAGCAAGGCATGTGAAACCAGGGCTCATCAGGTTAAGAGGGTGACCTTACCCCTGTGTAAGAATGCCCAAATCCAGGAATAAGTGTATCACTACAAAGCATCCACTTGGTCATAGCCAAGCTGAAAGGCTGCTAAAAGCCTCCAGTATTATCCAAATGACACATCTGCAGGCTTTAGTCTGCCTTGCAGGTAGACAGGACACAAGTTTTCAGCCTGCTAATGTAAAGAAATACAAGAGGATCTTTGAAAAGGCAGAGAAAAAAATGAAATTTGGCAGACAGATGCAGCAAGGGGTGCTGAGCCCTTCAGCGTCAGTGGGCTGCCGCTTTCAGAAATGTCAAGCCTTCATTCTCTATTGGATTCAAGTGGAAATTGTTGCTAACCAGAACAGTGAATCTTCAGTGTCATTTGAAAGATAAAAAGTGCTCTTACCTTGGGGACTTTGCAAGAATTTTGTTCCAGTCAAACACAATTATTTCAGTGTGTTTTTCATAGTTATTCCAGATTCCCATTTGCGGCAGCAAATAAGCCTTTCTGCATCTCAGAATTTTTCCTTCACTTCGGGGACCTAGAAAGAAAGCCACATTACACTGCAATTAACGTCTGGAAAGGTGCTGCAAAACACATCTCTTACCAAAATCTTAGTTTCACAGTGCCATCTACAGTGCAATCCGGGACAAAAGGCAGCAGTTGTACTGCTCTTTTCTCTCTGAGAATGCAGAGAAGCCGTGGTGAGGCAGCTCTGAGTATCCCTGCATTACCCAGAGGCAGAGTTTGCTGTGCCAGGGGTTGCAAACAGAATGTGTGCTGCTCATCACCAGTGCCCTCTCACCACCCAACTGCTCCAAGGTCTGAGACTGCACCACAACACAAACACATTTCCATGTGGTTCTGTAAAGCCTCCAACAGCTTGAAGCAGAGATTATTAAAGATAGTGGGGAAGATCTGTCATGGTCTTCATAAAGATTTGCCCCAGGCCCTGGAGCCTCAGCAGCAGAGGGTCTCATCACAGCAGTGTGTCTGAGATTATTGCATCCCCTAACCCTGCTGCCTCTCCTGCCTTCCAGCATCACCTCTCACACCCAGGAGTGGCACTGGGAAATCTCCACATGGGAACACTTTTGCAGCAGCACTGACACACTGTTCACAGAATAACGAGCTCAAACACTCCATTTTATAGACATTCAGGCCACTTTGATTTTACTGTTTATATTTGTTCTCTCACTTCCGTCCCTGGGCACAACTTGACCTTCTGCTATTGAAAACATGACACGGAGGAATTTGTGAGAGTAATAATAATGTGGTCTTCACCTACACAGCGATCACAATAACCTTTTCTCATCCACCATTCCTTTTATTTCACTCCTCCTTTGATCAATTAGAAATTTTCTTTTAAGAAAAACAAAAATACAGCACCACATTGGAGGGCAGAGCGTGTCTGGGGTCATAAAAGCACAATGGCAGACACCTTTCAGCAGTTCAAGACAGGAAAGACCCTGGCCCAGCACGTTCATAGAATCACAGAACCTTCCAGTCACAGGCTGGAAGGGACCTTAAAGCTCATCTTGTTCCAAACCTTGGCCAAGGACTCACCCCACTGGACCAGGTTGCTCCAAGCCCCATCCAACCTGGCCTTAACAGCTCCTTTTTGTTCAGAATGCCATGAGAAAATAGAGTAATTGCTGGAATTAAAGAGGTGCCAGACCAGCAATCTATCATTAATCACATTTTGCTCTCTTTGCTTTCCAAGGTGGAGTTCCGGGGTGAGCCAAAATCAGCGGTTCTATCAAATCAGCAGTGGAAATCAAAACAAAATGTAGGCAAAGAGTTGTCTTAAGAAAAAGCACTACCATCCTGTATTAATCCTTTCTTCCACAAATACACATTAAATAAAAAATAAAAATAAAACAACAGTGTGCCTCAAAAGGCCTATTAAGAATAAGCAAGCAAACAGGATTTTCGATATAGCACAGACTGACTGAAATGGTTATGTGGTACATTTTTACCCATTTCATAATAGGACAGGTAGATAAATACATTCTTACAGTGCTCTTGTAGAAATCAATATTGCAATACACTAACTTGGGTTTTGGTGCTTATCTGTTCCATAATTTTTATTGGAGAGGAAAATAAAACCCCGTGCAGATGCATCTACAGGTAAATACAAACGTCAGTGTAACCTGTTCTGTAAACACATGTTAAACACTGGCAAAAGGCAAGGGAATATTGATTAGTCCAGCTCATTCTAATTAAGTGGATGCAGTGAAAGTGACAGATGATACATCCACCTGTGTATCTCCAGGCTTTCTGATGCCTTCCAGGCAGTGATATTTCTTTAAAAAATAGAGTTGTATTGGAGGAGATTAAGGTAAACTCCTGAAACCAGCTTCAGCTGGTTTATGTCAATAAAGGAGACAGATCAGCACAGAAACAAGAGGCCCACTTGGTTAATAACTGTAAAAGGAATTCCAGGCTTTTCATGGCCAAAGCATGCTTTGTGTGTGTTTTGTGAACAGTGGGTTTAAATGCTGGCCCCTGTCTTGTCTTAGGGTGACACATTACTTTGAAAAACAGAGCAGCTTGTTTATTTTTATACAATGAGCTCTGGCCAGTGAGCAGCTGAACTCACCTCTATCTCCAGCAAAGGTACAGAAAAGAAGGAAGAGGGAATGGGAGAGGGGAAAGACTCCATGTTCAGTATTTCTGCATGGACTGGCCATGAGCAGCTCCTGCTTTGCACAGGAGCTCCCCAGAGCCTACACCACTCCCCTGGGTCAGGATTTAGGGCAAATGAAGATTGTGGGTTCGGGGATCTGAGGGAATTGCAATGGTCAGGTCTGCTGCACCTCGGTCCCAGCAGTCTGCTCTGTGAGCCTCTGCACTCTAGTAAAATGGGCATAAACAGCATTTCCCTGTGCCAGGGAAGTGTTTCAAGAACAGAAACAATGAAGGTCTAAAGTTATTTGAAAACTGTACAGGCACTGTATAATCCCTTTGACAGATGGAATAAGATAACACTTTAAATTAGGTGTATTCCCTACCAATATTTACATGTTGTAAAATGCTTTTTACGGCTACTTTCAGCAAAGAATAAATTACCAAACCATTTTGTGCCATCTTTTATAATAAGCTATTAAATAATTTAGGAAACCTCCTTTCATTAAATATTTAAAAGGCCTTAATTTCTCCATTCTGAATAATTCCTCACTTAAAATACAACTGTGCATCTCTTAAAGATTCCTCTTCTGTAAAGCAAGAGGTGAGAAGGAAAGACATTTGGGAGTCATGTACTTTTCAGGGGATTTGCCAGCCTGATTTTAACCCACTGTCAGCCTGGCCAAACTCTTATCTCATACTGAATAAAGGACAAAGGGAAAATAGAGCAATAGCTGATGTTTCTTAGAAGAGGAGGAAAAAGATCTGGCCAGGTCATTGTGTGTATTTGAAAACTGCTGCTGTTTGAGGAGAACTAGAGACAAAAGAGAGAGCTAAAGCAAATACCTGCACACTGGGTGACCAGCCCAGAGCCCCTTTTTGGGGCCAAATCCCTACACACAGGGAAAGCATTCAGTGACAGCACTTGAAGGGGGCATGTGAAAAAGAGGAAGAGCAACTTCGTGCACAGGCAGGTGCTGACAGGCCAAGGGGGAACGGTTTGAAATAAAAAAGAGGGAGGATTTATACTAGATGTTATGTGAAAGTTTTTCCCAGTGAGGGTGGGCAGCCCCTGGCACAGGGTGCCCAGAGCAGCTGTGGCTGCCCCTGGATCCCTGGCAGTGCCCAAGGCCAGGCTGGACAAGGTTTGGAGCAGCCTGGGATGGTGGAGGGGTCCCTGCCACTGCAGAGGTGGGATGGGTGGGCTTGGAGTGCCTCCAGCCCCAGCCAGCACTGACGGGCAATGACCCTGACCTGTGCCTGGGCAGTCCCAGGGCCGTGGGCAGGTGACTGTCCCTGTCAGGATAGAGATCACTGCCCCTGTCGGGATAGAGATCACTGTCCCTGTCAGGATAGAGATCACTGCCCCTGTCACAATACAAGTCACTGTCCCTGTCGAGGTGCTGGGGCCACAGGTGACTGTCCCTGTCAGGGTGCAGGTGGATGACGTCCCTGTCTCGATACAGGTGACCAATGTCCCTATGACAATACAGATGACTATATCCCTGTCACGATACAGGTGACTGTGTCTCTGTCACGATACAGGTGACTGTGTCTCTGTCACTATACAGGTGACCGTGTCCCTGTCTGGGCGCTGGCGCCGTTCCCGGCGCTTCCCGCCGATCCGTCGGGGCGGTGCTGCCCCCTGGCGGCCGCGCGCCTCTCTCCACGCGATCTCCCGGCATTCCCGGGGCCGGCACCGCTCGGGACTCTCCCATCCCGGGATTCTCTCGGAATTCTCCCATCCCGGGACTCTCCCATCCCGGGACTCTCCCATCCCCGGCCCCGCTCGGGACTCTCCCATCCCGGGACTCTCCCATCCCCGGCCCCGCTCGGGATTCTCCCATCCCCGGCCCCGCTCGGGACTCTCCCATCCCGGGACTCTCCCATTCCGGCCCCGCTCGGGACTCTCCCATCCCCGGCAGCGCTCCGGGACAACGAGCGCCCGTGGTCCGTCCCGAGAAGGCGCCGCCGCCGCAGGGATCGCGCGTCCAGGCTGCCCTCGGAGCGCGGGCACCGCGGGACGCGCTCGTCCCCACCTCGCAGTGGCCGCCGTGCCCTGCAGGTGCCCCATCGGCCCCAGCAGTGGCATACAGGGAAATCACGCCTCTCACACTCGGGAGTTCCTCACCCAGAAATCAGCTCACGTAACTGCGGCTCGGTCTGCAGGCTTTAAGCGTCAGCAAATCCACCTCGGCCGAGTTATTCCAACAGTTAATTAACCTCACCTTGAAAGCTGCACTTCCAACTTGTACCTCCTGATACATCCCGGTTGTTTTCCCAGCTGGCACATCCCACAGGGATGTGTCAAGCCTTTAAAGGCCTTGGCTCTGCCATTCCTCACTCACACCAGGAAGGGTTACACCATGTAGGAAAGCACTATGCAAACTGAGAGAGGACATAAAATTACTAATGTAGTACAATCCCAGGATCCCAGAATCACAGAGTCACAGAATGGTTTGGGTTGGATGGGACCTTAAAGCCCATCCTGTCCCACCCCCTCCCATGGGCAGGGACACCTTCTCCTATCCCAGGTTGCTCCAAGCCCCATCCAACCTGGACTTCAACACTTTCAGCGTTGGGACAGCCACAGCTGCTCTGTGCCAGGGCCTTGTCATCCTCACAGTAAAGGATTTTTTTTCCTAATATCCAATCTAAATCTAGTCTCTATCAGTTTGAATCCATTCCTCCCTGTCCCATCACTTCATGCACTTGTAAAAAGTCCCTCTCCACCTTTCCTCTAGGCTCCCTTCAGGTACTGGAATGCAGCACAAGACCAAGCTCACAGTACAAGAAAATGAAACTTTTGTTGGGCCTATTTCCTCTTCCCTTTACTCCCAGAGTTGACCTCAACTCTTCTGCTTCCCTGCAGGAATCTCTGAAGGATGTTGGTGTGGTCACATCATGCTCCCTACAGCAAAGTGAAGTGAGAAGGTTCTTTGGACCACACAAAAATCATCCAGGCAGGCATCCAAAAACCACAGGGTCACTGCAGCAGTGCCCAGCCCTCTCAGACCCTGGCAGACTCCCTACACACTTCATGGGCAATTTTTTAACTGTTTTTTAATGACATCACGTCCCATTTACGACATCAGTCTCTGCTGGCAGCAGCTCAGTCTGTCACCCCTAGTCAGGCCTTTCCACAGGAATATTTCAAAATCTCACTTAACAGGAACTGGGGGTGGTGGGGAGAAAAAGAAAACAATGCCAGTGAGAGCTAGTGGAAATAAACCCCACATCCTCCTGAGGAGGGAGAACTGAACTGCTGTTATAGCCACTTAACAGGAGGTATCGACCACACCACAGCCAGACCATCCACGCAGACACATCCTCTGTGCCATGGGTTTGGAGGGAACCGAGTCTGTCCTCTGCAGCATTTGGAGCTCTCTGGGGTAAATCTGTCCTCACCTCCTTTAAACGTGAGGATCAACCTTTTGTCTGTTGTGGGTGTGTAAAGATGATGCCCTGGGATGATATCCTGCAAAGCATGCCCAAATCACCCCAATTTCTTAGCCCGGACACCACAGACTTCATTAGTTAATAGTGTCAGGTCACAACAGTGACTTGGGTGGATCATCTGTTGCAAAAGCTTTTCAGTTGGACTCATTTTAAGTGAGAGTCTGTGTCCTCCAAGTTTGAGCCAGCAGAGCTCAGGTCACGGAAGAAGAAAGAGCAGTGCACAGGATCAGGAAACAAATTCAGGCAAGGGACTGAGGGCAAGGAACAGAGGAATAACTACCAGAAATCCAGTGACCACACAGAGTAAGGAGGAGTTTAAAATCAAAGCTGTTGCTTCCTCTGCTCTCTCAACATAAAGTGAGTTCTCATCTTTCCTCCAGGATAAAGTCCACCAAGACATAGAGGACTTCTCAGAGGGCAAAATGCAGCTATTCTGACTGTCAAGTGGAGGCTGATAGACCCTTTTCTCCATCCAGCATTATTCATTATTCATCACCACCCCACTGAGGAGCATTCTGCCAAACTCCAGAAAAGGGAAGCATCACCACAAGGTTTCATTTTAAAGGTGACAGACTTACCAATGTGGACAGCCAGCACAGGAGATCTCATTACAGCCCAGCATTTCAACTCTTTCAATTACCTTTATCAGAAAGAATTTTTCCTTGTGATTACCCAGGTTCTTTCAGTCCCTCACTGCAGCTCAAAATCTTCTCCACCCCCCTGTGCAAGCCCTGCTGAAGGGATGTGCAGGCTTCAGGCACTTTGTTCAAGGGAGAGCAGGAATGACTCCAACCCTGTTCAAAGAGGACACAGAGTGCCCTGCTCCACTCCCAGCTGCCCTCCCAGAAGCAGAGCACTTCTCATCTAAAGCAGGCAGCACACCAAAAAAACATGGAGAGAAATGTCTTTGAAGGAAGTCTCTTCAGCAGAATGTTTCAGACACAGCAAAAACACATTTTCCCCTACTGCAAACTTTGCCTGCCAGGTAGCAATGCATTAAAGTTGTTGCACAGGTTATCTTGAGCCATAAAACACTGTTTTCTATACCCTGAACTGATGGGGGAATTTAATTTCTCCCATGGAAGGCAAAGATAACTGACCTGCTGCAGAGCAGGTCACTCACCTTCCTTTCCTCTCACCAGGGACCCAGTCAAGCTGGTGGTTATTTTGCAGAGGTTGCTCAGAGGAGGGAGGAATGGATGGAAGGGATGGAGGAGGAAAGCTGGTATCCATTTGTGCCTCTGGATAATGCACTGGGAGGCCCCAGAACTCTTCTGGGCGTGTGGTGGCCAGCCCAGGGCTCACATGAAAGAAGCAGGTAATTCCTAGGGGTGGCTGTGCAAATTAAGAACAAGAGGCAATCTGGGGGAAATAACTTGAAAATTAAGAGAGTCAGCAAATGTAAGTGGTAAGGAATGGTGGAAGAAACTGTTTGTTTATTCAGGAAAAAAGAATTTGTTGGAGACATGTCAGCTGTGTCCTTGAAGAGGTTTCCTTTAAAGGAGAGCAGGATTTAAAGTGGTTCTCTGTAGCCACTGCAAATAGCATAAAAATAAGTACAGTGTCCTGCAAAGATTGTTATGTGCATGAAGAGAAACTTTCTGTATCTAAGTGGGGGAAACTGGTGGTCAAACTGCTCAAAATACCACGGAGGCTTGTTCATGGAGATTTCTTTAAACTGGATCAGCACTTGTGGGATGGTCAAGGCTCCCCTCTCCATCCACTGGGTTGGATTATGTTTGCTCTGAGTATGTAACAGGATGACATATCCTTTATGCCCTGGAGCAAAAAAAGCACTGGGATATAAATGTGAAGTAGTCAGTCACTGTTCAGTGTCATCCTCAACACCCTGAATCAGGTCAGAGGTTACTGGAGGGAAGTCCTGGCAGGAACAAACTGAAAATGCCTCTTGCACATGTTGGGTTTTTCATGTAGGCAGAGTCAGGGTGGGTTGTATTTAGATATCTTTCTGGTCATTTTAGGGTCCTCACGCAACTAAATTTGGTTCTTTCTTATTCTACTGCATTAGAAGATTTTATTCTCTTTTATTCCCAAAAACACCTCGCTCACAGTAGCAGCATGTCCCCTCATGCTTCCCTAAGCTGGATCAGGGCTTGTCCAATTCTCTGACACCAGTGTAACCTGCTCCCTGCCTCTGTTTCAATTCCCAAAACACTCCAAGAGGAAAGCACAGACCAGCCAGCTTTGCTTTTAGAACACGAGCATGTTTTATGAGCACTGGATGCACATTGGCTGATGAAGAATCCCGACTGTCTGGGTCTATGGGATAATTGTTCCACTTGGGACTCATTAGCTAATTATTTAAAGATTCTAAGGAAAAGAATTTCATAAATACAGCACTAAATTTCCAGAAGTGTAATTACAGGCTGAACACACATTTTTTAGCACCTGTGTTATCCACTACATAAGCCAATAGCAAAGTTCCTTGTGCTGTGCTGTCCCTGCTCTCTGGCAGGCTTGGGGCAGGACAGGATAACTGCTAGGAAACTGAAAGGGAACCTTGTTGATATTCCCATTTTGGTACCAAAAACAAGACAGTCATCTTGGGGTGGTTTAAAATTCTGCCTCTAACATACAAAATCTCAATAATGAAGGAAAAAAAACTTGCACAGAGTGAGGGGAGCACAGACCAAACAGACATAACCCAGATTCTTGATCTGGTTTTGTCACTTGGCTTGGATGCTATGGTATGAGATCAGCTTGTTACTCAATGTTAGAAAACATTGTTTGCTGATCAGTAACTTCTTCAAGTTACTCTGGAAAAACATTGCTCTACTGAGCAGGAAAATTCCAGAACAGGATTTCTGATCCACCAGTTCAGGAATTGTTACTCAAAAGTAAAAGGTGTCACATTACAGATGACAAAAATCAGGCACTTCTGTGGCATGGAGATTTGGACTTGGGTCAATAAACAACTGCATTTAAAGGAGAGCCCAGTCTTGTTCAGTCTGGATTCTCATTAACTGAACAAAAGCACATTTAGAACCAATCTCAGAGTTGTATTTGCTTTTCTGTGGTTTGGTAACTCATTCTGGATGGGAGCCCTGCCCATCACACCCAGTGCACCCATGCTGTCTGTTCATGCACAGATTGTACATCCCTCCAGCAGGGCCTGCCTTCCTCCTGGTAACCAGAAAAATTCCAAATCCCAGTATGAGTACATAAAGCAACACCCTCAGCTATTTTCTTTCTCCAGACACTCCAGGAACTGCATTACCTTGTGCAAGAAAATTTCAAAAGTCACATAAATTTTGATCCTCACTTCCAGAAGGAATTTCCTCCATCCTTTTCCTGCTCTGTCCTTCATTCCTCCTTCCCTGTGAATCTCAGCCCTCTGTGTTTCTTGCTTCCAAGCCCTTCTCCCTGGAAGTTCTCCTGCTTGGCAGCCCATGTGTGACTCCCCAGAAAAGGGCTGGGAGGCAGGGGAAGAGATTCCCCTGAGGAAAAGGTCTCCCATGGCAGGTTAATCATCTGCTGGGCGCTGTTTCCATCCCTTCATGGGCTCAAGGAAGCCACACAGAGCTCTGGGCACTGCTGCAGTGGAAAAGGAGCAAACCCCTAAAGGTCCCAGACACCTTCCTGTGGCTGCACTACCAGGAGAGGAGAGCAGCAGCCACCAAAAGCTGATAACTGCTCTCCAGGAACAGTAAGAGAGGTGTTAACACGGTATTTCCTTCTCAAGTACCTGAATTGGCAGAGGGTCCTCCTTCCAGCAGCTGTCACAACTGAGGGGACAGGTTTCCATGCAGGGAGCTCAGCCCTCAGCTGAAGTGTGACCCCAGCCAGGCTTTGAATGAGTGACACCATGTCCTCCTCATGCCTAAGGCTAGAAACTTTCTTTTATATATGATTTTTTTTCTCTTTTCTCTCTCTCTCTCTCTCTTTTTTTTTTTTTTTATAATAATAATCATTTTCACAAAGCTCAGATTTTTCTTTTCCTGTTCTTCATTCATGCAAAAGCCTTTTCATGATCATGTAACCATGTACATGATGGGATGACCAAGGGGGAGGGGAAGTGGTGTAATTATGATTATGCTTTGAAATGCTCAGGGTTGGAAATGAAGTATGAGATTCCCCCCACTTCCCCTGCCTCTCTTGAAGGCAATTATGATTGCCTTAAAGATGTGAGATCTGTTGAAAGTAACAAATCGTTGATTGTTTATTTTCAGGGTAGACAACAATCAGCTTTTAATCAGCTTCTCATCACCGCTAGAGAGCTATTAACTCTCTTAAAAATAATTAGAAAACAGAAAAGAAAAATCTCCTCCAATTATTTTCATCCAGCAAGCTGAGATTTTATGGGGAAAAAAACCCAACACCTCAAGATGCACAAAAAAAAAAAAAGGTTAACATAGTGTCATATCAAGTTCTCTCTTTTAGCAAAGAGATATTGTTTGCCAGAAGTTGGATTGTGCTTCCTGAGTTGGTGTGAGATTATGGATAGTGGCACCTGAATAAGAAGCAGTATTTTCAGTCACCTTGGGCAGACACTCAAATATTTCTGCTGAACATTTTTGTTTAAGGAAATGGATTGCATGAGTCTTCCATTTCTCTGATTTCTGACTGTTCAGAGAGCCCTGGCTTTCAGATTCCCACAGCAAACATTTTTTCCATTTTTGAGTAAATAGTCTGTGAATTTCTGTCCTGGGGGAAACAGTACTCAAACTTAACTACAATAAAGAGAGCAACCTCCAAATTTTGATTATATTGGAATTAGCAACAGATATGAAACATCTCAGATATCACCTTTTGTGATTTCATGTGGGCAACTGGATAGTCATTTTAGCTCATGTACAGCTTTCCAGAAGCTTTCCCTACCAAAAATGTCCTGCAAATATCCCCTCACTGTACCTCATTTACTCCCACCACAGAGTTTTCGTAGTACACTGCCTGTAACTGAGATGTAACTCAAACAAAACCGCCTATGAGCATTTTGCAGGGTCCTGAGACAGCTGCTGCTGTCCTGCCCAGCAGGTCTTTGCCTTTCAGGTGATGGCCAGGCAATGTGCTGGGTGTTCCTGAGGTGCAGGCACACAAGGAGGAGCCTTTGGTAGAGACTGGGGGACTGACAGGTTTTGTCACTGTCACATTGCAGGGAACCTGCCCTCCAAAAAAGTAATGGGCTGCAAATCCCTTATGGACTCTCAGGGACAGCTCCCTAAGGAGTGTGTGAGTGCTCAGCTAATGAAGTTCTCCCCCACCAGGACCCCATGGCTATATCTTTTTATTTTACTTTCCCTATTGCCCATTGGAGATGAATTGTGATTACTTTAAAAAGGGATTCTTCTCATCCATCGATCAGAGTTGTACCCATTTGACCTACTGGTGTCTCTTTAAAGATTGATGAACTGGAACACAAAAGTGGAACTCTCTCAGTTTAACTGCTCCCACCTGAGTTTCCTGCACTGTGAGACAGGTTTATAAAGAGGCCCATGGAGTGGCTGCACCATTGGTTTAAATTCCAGGGTTACAGCACACAGAACTTCCACAACCTGGCAAGAGGCAAGACAGCAAAGACAGTCACTGGTTTACATCGAGAACTGCTTTCATTAAAAATGTGCTACATCTCAGGACCAGAGCAGGAATTTAAGTCTTCTGCTTTAGTACTGGTCACTAATTAAATGAGAAATGACAACACTAATTTAAAGAAAAATATGGAAAAAATTACTTACTGGATTTATATTTTCCCCTTAACACTGAGACCCCTCCTTGCAAATTACAAATATTTTGGCTAAGATTAGCAAGAGAGGCTGCAGGCAGCCAAACCTTCACTCACCAGAGAGTACCACCACATCCAAAAAGAAAGACATACATTTTTAATTTAGAGCTGTGCCCTGCACTAGGCAAACCCCATGTTTCCACATAGTTATGTACTGCCAATTTAGTCAAATACATCATTTTTAAACCATGGATGATGTCCTATCCACCTCTATGCTCCCTTAAAATTGACAGACAGTGGCAAAAATTCACTTCTCTGCTCACAGAAATTGTTTGATGAGCCAAACCCAAAGGACATTTTCCAGAGAGTGCAACCATCCTTATTTTACCTTCCTGGTCCTTTTTCTTTTTCTAGGCTGAAGGCTTTGGGCAAATAGAATAGCAACTTGAGTATTTATTTGTTCAGCTTCATTCAGATTGTATGATTTTGAGGAGTACTTGTGGGTACAAAGTGTCTTCTAGCAGATGTGTGTCAGAAAGACAGAGGAACCCACTTGGAACACCGATATTTCTGCATAAACCAGAATAAATGACCAGTGGAGGGTATGGTTTATCATTTTAAATTATTTTTGCTCTCCAGCCAAAGACAGTTGGTTTCTTAAGCCATGATTTTATCCTTTCTAATTTGACTTCTCAATTGTACCAGAATTCTTAATTATTTCACTGCTTGCAATAGCACCATCCAATTTATCACCTGAGAACAGCAGCATAGCATAAATAATCTATTGCCTTTTTAACCTGAAGGTCTCAGCATTTAGTTTTCAAGAATATGAAAAATTTCTAATTTAATAATGAAATGTCCCTGTGACAGTCACCCAAACTGGAAAGTATTGCTCCCTGAAGTTTCCTGTTCTGCACTCAGGAGAAGCCAGCAGAGCTCTCTGAACACAGAGCTCAAGTCCAGCTCAAGCTCCATTCCAACAGCCTGGAAACAGCTGGAGGTTATCAGGGATCCCCTGGAGATCTCACCTGCCACAGACCCTGGCCACTCCGGCCTGAGGTGAATGTCCCAAAGCACAGAACCAAGCCAGGTCCTGTCTGTGTGTTGAACAGTGCTGAGCAAAAACCTAGAATGAAAGGGAAAACCCAGAGTTTGTCCCCCTGGCACAGAGGTCTGGGAACAATCTCTGCTGTGAATGGGTAAATTTCACTGATCTTGAAGTATGAATAGGATTTTTTTAAAAGAACATCTCTAAGAAAGGTCTGCCAAACACCATGTAATAAACACACAATTAACTTTCCTTGGCTCTTATTTACATCTTTGATTCTGAAAGTCTTATTCTGGACAAGAAACATGGACTCCCATCCATTACTCCTAATGGAGCAAGACCACAGTGTGACACAGTGTTTGTTGCTCATCTCAGAGACACAAATAATATGTTTACCAAGAGCTGAAGTACAATTAAATTAATAAATCAAGATAAAACGAAATAAAGCCTGAAGCACCAGAGTATCCCCAGCACTTTGCAGTTTGGCAGGGCACTGCTGGGTGGAGCAGAAAGAGTAAAATTTGCTGCCCAAATCACCTTTACTGTCAAACCATCCTGTGGGAGCTCTACAGAGTCATCCTGCTCAAATCCTGTCCTGTCTGCCAAGCAAAGCTTTACCCAGGGGTCTCATAAAGCCTGCCCAACCCCTTCCCATTATAGGCATGGCCCACCTACAGAGCTGCCCCTGTTTCCTCAGCACCCAGCCGAGTCACTTCACACAGGACAGCCCGGAGTTAGGAGAAGGCAAAATCTGCAGATCTTTGTGAAGCACCTCTGTCCTACCCTAGAAACCAAGCAGAGACATTTAAAATAGACAGGAATAACTAAACTCCAAGCCAGCCACTGGACAACGTGTTTGCCAGAGAAAGGCAGTGACCCCAGGGCCTGAGGCAGAAGCTCAGCCGTGCTCGTCGAATGATGCATTTGTAGCTGCACTGAGATTTGAGATTCAAGCTTGAGAGCCAGCAGGACTCGGGAGTCCCTTAGAATTGCAGAATGAGGGCTGTGAAGGGCTTACTCCAGGTGCAGTGCCATCCACATCATTATTGCCACCAGAGAATTCACCCGTGGGACTTGCGTGGGTGCCCGCTCCATTAATACTGGACTGAAAAAAGCCCTGAGCGTGAGACAGAGAGGAGCCCTGCCAGCACCAGGCTGTTTGTCTCCTCCTTTAATCACATCAGCTACCACATCTTAATAGAGCAGCTCCTCCTCCCAGCTCCTCCTCCACCCTGTGTACCCTGATGATGCCTCCTCAGTATTAAAAGCAGCGTCGGATGAAAGACGGAGGCCCCGAGACGTCCCTTTTCTCATCATGTATAATTTGTAAAGCTAGTCAAAAAATAGCAAGCAATTTAGCCTGGAATTTGGCCAGCTGGGATATTCATAGCACATGTGATCAAACAGCAGAATTTGCCAGTCACTGGAAAAGCAATCAGGCTCTGTAACCCGACTGCACTGCCAGGACAGAGGCTGCAAACATCGCTATTGATCAGGGCTGGTTCCATGGGCTGCATTAAAGCCCTGAGCAGGCAGCACCTGCCCAGCTGAAGGCAGGGCACATAGCTCCAAGGATTTAATGGTCCCGAGACATGAGAGATTTCCAAAAGAATTAGCAGCCGAAGACACTATGGAATGACACTGAAAACTGAAGAAAAAGATATCATAAATGGATTTTGTGTAAAACTCCGGGTTATGGTACAGCTTATTGACATATACAACAAATTAAAACAGCTAATTCATCTCACTACCTTCCACTGATAATTTTTTAATTAAGTTACTTATCTTTATCTACATATTTAAGAATTTAGGTCTTTCATTATTCATCTCTTAAAGAAAATCAATGTTGTCCTGATTTGCTACAGCTCAAGTAAGGGAGCAGTATTATCTATGCTAGGACTGACTAATAGGAAAAAAAATTCATTAACTTTATTAGCAAGCCCTAAGAAAGTGCTAGCCAGCACATTTTCGTACTCCTAAAAGTCTGAATTATGAACCAAAAGCTTAATAGTGTTCAGTATGACTAAAAGAGACATCATGATTTTTTTTTAATGCTAATAAATAAAAAAGGGGAAAGGTAGAAAATTATTAAAACAGTCTAATGAAATGCTTTAGAAAGTTCAGCCCTAATTCTGAATTATATTATATTTTTAAAATTAATATATATATATATTCTGTGTTTTTATTATATATTAATTATTATTCTGCATTTTATTTATTACTGAGACTGGAAGCTCATCTGTAGCACTGGTTAGATGCGAGTGTCTAAGTGCCTATCCACTACACAGTTTGGAAATATTTGCACATCAAAACAGACTCTGGTTTTACACTTGGGATTCTAAAGCTTTATAAAAGACACCATGAAAAGAGTAAACTTTGAATCTCAATTTCTGGAGGAAACAGACTTTTTCTAGTCATCTGGAGTGTCCTTTTCTTCTCAAGGTGACCTTAAGTTTCAGATTTGTGAAATGGTTTCCTCTTGTGCTCAATCCTACTGTGTAATAAGTTTTTAAAATGACTATTTATCTTCTTTAATATATTAGTCATATAGAGCAGGAGAAACCTCTGTGGGAATTTTTGCTATCGGGTTTGCTCAAGCCTAAGTCAATGCTGATTTACAAAACATAACTTACCCTGAGTAACAAACAATCATGGATATATTTATTGGAATAACATCTTCCCATTCTCCTCCAGCAGCGTGTTTCGTTTCTCAGTTGCAGTGCTGCAGATTGGGGGATATTTACAGTGGCCAAGGCAATTGGAAAGTAATGCTTTTATGTTGCCCATCTTATTACAATTTTACAAGCCCGAATCGCTGGCATTTGGCAAAACAAATGGATCTGGTGGTTCTGAAAAATGTTAATGAAATGCAAATTAGCCAGGCAGGTATAAGATATATTTATGTCAGAGAAGTGAGAATTAGTGCATTGCTCAGAAACTGCCCATTGCAGAAGTTATATTTAATGAAGTTTAATTTTTTTTTAGATTTTGCCTTGCTAATCATGACCTCGGCTGCCTGCACCATGTAATGACAATAATGAATAAACATGCTGTGCTTATGAAGAACTAGAACCTAACAAGCTGATCAATTGTTAATTCTATAAAGTGACTAAAACGTGTCTCTACTATCAATAAGTAAATCAGCTTCTATTTGCAGTACTAATGCACCTTGTACATATCCTCCAGCTATCCTGCCCTTCTCTGTAATAATGTAATTATCAGTTTGGTCATATTTAAGTACAACCCGAATGAGATTTGATATTATTTTTGTCTTGAGGGTGGAAAAATAGGAGGAAAAAATGTTTGGGTATTTAAAGAGACACAATGCATTTATTTGGAGGATGCAGATTTTCCACTTGCCCTCCAATTAGTTATACAAAATTATTGGTTTGAAAGCCAATTATTTTACAGCATTATTCTTAAATCATACAGGCTATTATTAGACAGACATTCCAGAGAAGGCCTTTTTATTATTAAAGCCCTTTTGCTCTAAGACTCTGTAACAAAGACTTTAAACAAAAGACAACGGTGCTCATTAACTGTAACAGAAGATGTTTCTTCTGTAGGGAAAAAAACCCCCACATTTAAAATAAGACTAATTTGGCTTTATTCAGGCTTTATTTTTCCTCTTACATGAGGAAAACCCAGAAGGTAGATCAGATCTTTAGCCATAATACAATTATGTATATTCCAAATGTACTAATTGCAAAGAGCTGACTGTCTCCACTACATTTCCAAGCAAGATTTAGCAGTAATAGTTTATCCATTGCTGAAGAACCTGTCCAAGAAAAAGAAGGTTTAACACAAGCAAAACTCCTGGCTTACATCACAAAAATACACTAGAAACATTGCAAAGAGGAGATGATCTGCAGGGAAAGGCTCTTAAGTTTGTGGATAAGCTCAATATACCAATTAATTTCTAACACTTAACTAAGTGTCATTTCTCAGGTGAAAGGTTACACTCATTCTGCCAGAAGTTGTCCCTCTTCACCTCAGATCCATCTCTCCATGACAATTTTGTGTAGAAAAGGAGGGACAGTCCTTTTCACCTGCTACTCTCTTAAATTAAGACAATCAGGTTTTTAAAAGGTATTTGATCTAACAAAATTTTATTCTTTCAGCAGTCCCTGAACAGAAACAGATCTATTATTAAACAAAAGCAGAATTAATCACTTCAGCAGCATGCCAAAAATACAGGGATAGTTTTGTACTACAATAATTATTTTGCTTTTACTTCCTTCAGCCCCAGTTAAGCTCACATAACTGGCAGGTATTTCCACAGTAAAACCCTTACTCCAGTAGTGCTTTGCAGTTAAATAACCCAATTTCAATTACTCTGTGATGTGCTTCCAAACAGTGCACATTAACTCAGAGGTTCAGAGGCACTGCTTAACCGAGCCACATAACGGGAACATTCACACGATCTCTCTGTATTCCACAAAATAACTCTTCCTTTTTGAGACCCAATGGCCTGTTTTATGTGCAGGTCCACTCACTGCTGTGGATCTGTGTGTTTGGGGAAATTTTCATAGCACTTGACTCCTAACCGTGGTGCTTCAGAGCCTCTGACCTGGCAGTGCTGAGCACAAACAGAGGCACAGCCAGCACGAGCCCACCTGCCAGCCAGGATCAGGCTTTCACACCTGCCTGCTTCCACACTGTGCCAAGCCCAGCTGCATCCCAGTTTTCCTCAGGTTGGAAGCAATGCCCCAGAGCAGGGCAGCCACAACACCTTCTTGTCATTAATATTGTGAAGATTTCCTTCACACTCTCTTACTTTTGCTAGGAATAAAGCAAGTGGGTACCCTGAGTACAGCCCTGGCATGGCCACAGACCCTGGCACTGGCCAGAGGAGGAGACAACAGCAAAGAGGAGAGATGAGCCCTCCTTTCTCCCTAGTAACCCTCAGCATTTGCCAGGAAATTGGAAGGAAATCAGAAAGGAACACGGGCTTCTCAAAGGTGATGGTCTCATCAGCAGCAGCCAGAGCTTCTCTATTTTCATTTCGGCATTATCCTAGAATCATGGAATGGTATGGGCTGAAAGGGACCTTAGAGTTCCAAACCCTACCCCAGCATGGGCAGGGTATCCCACTATCCCAGGTTGCTCCAAGCCTCATCCAGCCTGGTCTTGGGCACTTCCAGGGATGGAGCAGCCACAGCTTCTCTGGGCAGCCTGTGCCAGGGTTTCACCACCCCTACTGTGAAGAATTTCCTCTCAATATTCAAACTAAACCTGTTCTCTTTCAGTTTAAAGCCATTTCCCCTTTTCTTGTCACTACAAGCCCTTGGAAATTATAGGGAACAGAGTCCCAAAAACTAATTTGAGAAGGGCGCCTTCACCCCCCTTACTTGTGTCATAGAACCATACTTCCATTTAAGAACTCAACCATACCTGTTTAATAGTTTAAACATATCAAGAAGTTTCATTTCAGAGTCCAAGCTAAGTTAATTTTGCCAGGAAATTGTAATATGGGTACATTACTTTAAATTCTGAAACATGGCATTTCTCTTCCTGTCTCCAACATTATTAGCATCTTACAGTGGCTTGAATTAAAAAAGAAACATTTATTTTATCACCCTGATATCAGCCCGCTGCAATATAACATTTTTGAAACAGGGAAATATCACAGCTTGGCATCATAAATTCAACACTGCAACAAGATAAATCCTTCCCATTAATGTAAACCGCTGTACTTCCCAATATATCTGCATCTGCAGCACTCTTGTGTTTGCTGATCAGCGTATCATAAACACACATAACTCTCAGTGAATAATGGAAGCAGCAAGAAAATCCGAGGGTAACTGCTCTCCAGACTAAAGCAGCCACAGCCTGGTCCTTCAAACAGATTCACTCCTGCAGGGATGTTCCTGCTTGTGTTCGACAGCATAAAATACCATTGTCCTCACCCCTGGAACCCACAGAACACAGCAAAGGACATGGAGGGGCAGTCACTCCATAATTACACATACACAGAATGGATGCTGGAGGCTTTATTAACTTGCAATATATATAAATCCCAGAGAAGCACAAAGGAGAGGTTGGGTACCCTATCAATTAAGAATTTCTGGATTTCTCGCTGAATACTTAAGGTGACAATGAATTGACAGAGGAAAACAAAAAAAACAAAACAAAAAAAAAGCAGCTCATTTAATTTTGTTGAAAAGAAAAATCGCTTAGTGCTTCCTACTACAACTCAATTTCCACCTTTTCCCCTTTGCACTGAGATCAACACTATGAAACTTGCGCCAAATGGGAATTTGGCACACAGTTTAGGAAATGCAAACACATGAATTAATAACCTGAATTATGCAAATATGAACCTGAAATTTGCAATTTGTTTTAAAAAGCTGAAAGAACTCCTCTTAATTGGTTTATCCATGTCTAGGAATTACTCAAATTATTCTGGTTTAGCAGTTTGCAGCCTCTTGCAAGCTCAGAAAAAAAAAGCCTACAAATGCTTTAAGAGCTAAAGCTCTGAGTTCTGCTCTCTCCTCTATAAGGAAAAGGGGTTTTGCTTCCAGAACCAGAACGTCCAAGCTGATTCCGTGTTCTTCAGGTCAAAGGGACGTAGCACATCACTGAGTCATGCTTGTCAAGAGGCTGGAGAACAAAAATGGGGCAAGAGCTCTGCACTGAGGGCTGGGGAGTAAGTTCTTGAACCATCTTTTACCATCCTGTAACACCAAGGTGGGATTGCTGCCCCATAATATATTGATCCTGTTATACCTCACAGCACATGTAGCACAACTGCTGTGGAAGGAGGGAGAAAACTTGTCCTGGTGTTGTGCAGAGGGAAATATCCTTCCAGGAGAAAGACCTGACCCCAGCAGAGTGTTTATTCACTCATGTTCCCTGTAAAGTGTAACTGAAATTGAAACACAACCGAGAGGGGAATAACAACAACAGGTCACCTTTGGAGTCACAGAGATACCCAGTGCTCCTTTCCCTCATTTGAGCTTTTCTCTGACATAGCTGTACCAAGTCTGAGAAAATCAGCCTTTCAGCTCACAGCCTTTCCAAAATAACTGCTGGAAAACACAAAACAGAGCAAAACGGGTGAAATCCGCAGTCCTTTGTTCCTCCTTTAAAAGCCTCCTCAGAATAGCAAAGAGGCTTGGGTGCCCCAGTCGGGCAGAAATCCCCGGCCTTGCAAGCACTCAGGATGCTCTGGCACTGCAAAGCAGCCGGGCTCGAGCTGCCTGACCCCAGGTGAAAGAGCGCTGTGATCTCCTGATCGGCGGGGCTGGCACCGGCTTCAAAGCAGCCGCCTGCGTGATGGTTATCACATTTTCAAAGGGGAAAAGAGATGCTGAAGGAGTTCTACGAGACCTTGAGAAAAGGAGTCCCAGGGCCATAAACTCTGAGAGACAGACAGGGAAAATCCGATACCTCGGATGAAAAGTATTTGTATAGGAGAGATCTTTATTCTGAGTGTGCTTCCAAAATCCAGAACAAAACATTGTGCTCGAGATTTTCCTCCCGAGACTGGAATAAGGCTTAGGACTCAAAGGTATCTTGCTGCTCCATATTCATATTGCTAGTGAGTTTTAAAGAATAGAAGATTAGTCTTAGAGAGTTATAAAATATTGGTAGTCCGAAGAAAACAACTTTTTGCACTCACAGATTCAAGTTTAGTTCTAGATTAAGAGCTTATTTTTTCAATGGCCAACCGTGGTAGGTGGAATTACAAAACCATAATAATTTCAAGATGCCATAAGAAACTTTATTTTACACAAGGCTGAGAATTAATTTCTTTCCATCAAGTATTTTTTTATTTACTATTCTCCAAGTACAATTTTTCCTGACACTGGAGGAGTACTGGCCAAATTCTGCCCTTTTCACTCTCAGCCCAGTTCTTAATTGGAAAGCTTTGCCTGAGAGAGGACAGCAGGTGCTGGCCTTCAATTAATAAAAGATTGGCATGGGGAGATCAGGGGCTGTTCCCAAGTACCACCAACCGGTTGCCAATTCAGATCCAATCCAGAGCAGTCACATCTGGAAGGCAACACCAGCTGACACCTGCACCTGAGCTGTGTGGCCAGGAGAACTGGTGGATTCTTAGCATTTTGTATAAAACTAAGGGAAGTCCAGGTGAATTTTTGAATGCCATTTCAATAATATTCTGCAAGCACCAGAGCTGGAGAAGCCTTCTAAACAGTTGAAGAAAAGGGCCATGGAATAAGTGGCATGAACCCAGACAATCTCTGCACCCTAGAAAGGCAGAAAGCTCCTCAGTATTGCACTAAAATCTATCACCAAGATTCTTGCTTCTTTTTGCCTGTGTTTTTCTTCAATAATTGGGAGATTTTAGCTATCAGAGTATGCCAAACCTGTACCTTCCACAAACACTGAAGACACTCAAACAAATATGTCAAACATCAATATCAAACTAGAAGGGTAAAAAAAAAGAAAAAATCTTCTACAGCATCATCTAAACATAAGACACTAAGTAATAGCATTTTTAAAAAAAATCTATTTCACACAGATGAAAATCATTACAGTTCTCTAGAGACCCTCTCTCTCTCTGCAGCTCCCCGTGTCATTTCCTAGCTGGTAAAAATGTGCCACAGGATATCGAAAGATGGTTACGTTCTTCTAATTTTAATATTCTTCTAATCCAATAATGGCTTGTTTACCGCTTTCTAATTTAAAGGTAATTCATTAGATGTATCCTGTCACATCTTATTGGCAATGAAGGCATAAGGATCTTGCACAGAGCTCTGAGGCATGTCAGTCATATTGCTAATATTCTGTGTGGGTCCCTCAATGCAAAGGGCTATCGATGCAGTGGCACTGATAAGGGACTCTGTGTGTGTGCTTACATACAAATCACAACCGAAAACATTAGAAGACTTCAGGGGCGAAGTCCGGACCCAAAAATTTATGTTTTAGCATTGAGAATCCTAACAAACAGAAATATAAGTGATTTGAGTGCAAATATTTGTGATAGTGACAAAAAGAGTCTTGCACAGCCTGTGGGGAAGCCCCTGCCTGACCTGCAGGGGAATTGGATGAGTCTGCAGCAAATGATGAAGGTTAGGGAAACATTAGACAGAAGAGGTCCGAAATTGAACTCTGAAATGGACATTTCAGGAGCCAGACCATGCCAGGCAACATCTGTCGTGATTCTCCAAAAGCTACCCCGAGTTTTTGAGAAACCCTAGGGCAAATTGACAGGAACCGAGGCCAAGGGCTTCAGCCCTTCTGTGCCTTGGCAGCAGGGAGGCGCCAAGGCGAGGGCACAGCAGGAGCCGCCGGCACCGCGGGCACGGCGCTTTCCTGCCCCACCAGGCACGGCAGCGCCCACCGGGTGCACCCACCCCCTCCCTGCCCTGGCACAGAGTCCGTGCCCACCCCGCGGGAGCGGCTCTTCTCCCAGCAATCCGGCAAAGGAAAGCAGTTTACTACAGGTGGGAGCACTGTGTGCTCGGGCGGTTCTCCTGCCCCAGGGGCTGGGAACTCTCTGGCTGTTTGCGCTCTGCCGGCCACAACAACCAGCTCGGCCACATCGGCTCTCTGTGCCAGGGCACTGATATGCCCATTTTCAATAATCCCTTCCCGAGAAGCGAAACCTTTAACCAACCAGAGTAACCACACGCTTGGGGCTGCTTAATGAATTGTTAACTATCTCAGAGGAGGACGCAAAGGCTGAGGAACAGTGACACCGGCTAGGACTCCTCGCCGTTTACGCCAACTGCGTTATTCCCCGGGAGCACGGCGGGACCGCCAGTTTGGGAGAGAGTTTGGGTCAGTACGTGTCCAAACCCATCCCCTCATTGGCTGTCGGTGATGTCATGCCCGTGCATTAATCCCCGGTGGCTGCAGGTTTAACATCACACGCATCATCCCATCCCCTGCTAACGACAATGACCACGCGCCTTGCAGGAAATTACTCGAGCAGAGAACAAAGCAACTTGTTGAAACAGGCAAAGTCGCATTTCTTAAGTGATTATTTCCAGCTTTTCTTTTGTCAAAGTGAAGTTGCTGGGGTCAGGAGATGACACGTGCCTCGCTGAAAGGAGCGGGTATTGTTAGAGCTCTGTTTTAAAGAAAGTAAGTCCTCCCACTCAAAAAGGTGAAAGTGTCAGTGGTGGGAAACCAACTGCTCTGGGAAATGAAAGTATTTCAGGAGCTATAAAATCAGTAGCTGAAATTATAAACACTTTTTAAAAGAAAGAGAAAAAAGAGTGACATTTAAAGAGCGAGCTTGACCCTTTGCTAGCGTCACCCTCATCACTGGAGTAACGCGGGCGCTAAATTAATTTCGCGCACACGCCCCAGTGCAGAGAGAGCTTTAACTCCAGGGCCAGTACTTGGAGCGTTCCGGGCTGACACACAGGCGCTCTCCCGGAGCCTGCCCAGCCCCAGGGGCTCGCTGCAGGCGTTCTGGGAAGTGCGACCACCTCAGGCACCGCCGGCACGGGGGGTGCCCATGTGGGGATCCCGCCGCCCCGGCCGGGCAGCCTCCGCGGCCTCTCGGGGCACTGATAATTCACTGTTAGCCTCCCCACTCGCGGTAATTGCGCTCCGAAACACAAGTTACGTCGCAGCCGAGGCGATGCCTCTCTCCTAGCTGTCTCCCCCGGTGCCCATCACTCACCTCCCACCCAGCACCGGCCCCGACAGCCGGCGGGTACCCCGCCCAGGCCTCCAGCCCGTGGCCCGGCCGCACCTCCCGACACCGAGCAGCATCCCGGGCAGCCGGGGGGAGCCCCGGGCGCAGCCCAGCCCGCAGTGCCCCAGCCCGGCCGCCCAGTCCCGCTCACCTGGCCGCCGTCTCGCCGGGAGCGGCTGCGGAGGCAGGAGCAGCGTGCGAGGAAATCACCCAGGGGGAGCGGGGAGAGCGCCCGGCGTTCAGGCTGCCAGGAGGATGCTCCGCACCGACTCCCGCACGTAGCGGCGCAGCGCCCGAAGTGGTTTGGAACTCCCCTCCCACTCCTCCTCCTCCTCCTCAGAGCCTGCGGAGGAAGCACGGTGTTACAGCTTCGGCGCCTCTCCCAGCTCCGCCGAGCATCCTCCCTTGCTCTCCGCGGTGCCGGAGCCGCCCGGGCCGGGTGCCCGCTCGCTCCGCGCCGGGCAGACAGTCACTGCTGCCGGGAAAGAGCTGCCTTCCGGAGACAGAGCCTACGCTCAGCCCGGCCTTTTAATCGCCTGACGGAATCCTGACCTTATTTCAGCATCCGAGTGGTCGCTGCCCAGCCGAGGGAAGGCGCGGGAGATGCGCGCTGGCTCGGAGCCGGGCCGGAGTTCGCAGCATCTTTCGGAAACAGCGGCAACTTGAGAAGGGAGCGGGGGCTCAGGCCGTAACCTCCCCAGTCCTCTCACCACACGTCCACAGGCCTGCGGGTTATCAATAAATCATCATCTTCACAAATTTGGTTTAAATGTTCAAAAGGAAAGCTGGTGTTTCCCTGGCTACAAGGTCGGGGTCACTTTGCCTTTCCAGCAGCCACCGGCAAGGCAAGTCCTTCCACTCCTCCCTGCTCTGCCACTGACTCTCAGTACAACCTTTATCCCCCCTCTTTACGCCCTCAGATTCTCCCGTAGCTCTGCTGCTCACCTAAACAGTGACGTCCAAATAAACGCTTCGGTGGCTGTGAGGCATTTAAATATGTGTAGAATCGAGCTTCATTTCTGTGAGAGAGGGCAGTGTCTCACCGTCGGTAATCACAGGGCTCAGTGCAACAGTAGGTTGATCTCAGCTATGTTACCCAAATCCTGTTGAGACACAAATAGTCACCCTCCTGGACAAACATTCCTTAAATTGGAAGAATCACTGTAAAAATGCCTTGTGGAACAGAGCGGGGGCTACCTTTATCACAGGAAAACACTCGTTGGCTACTGTTGTGGAATTGCAAATTGCCTTTCCAGCTGTCTTTGTGCAGGTTCTCTGGTGCACATGTGAAAAGCAGTAAAAAAATCTCAGCAGTTTACACACACCATTCATAGTGAATTAATAATCCAGAAGCAGACTCTCACAGCCTGGATAAATTCACTTAGCCTGAAAAAAAAGGGTCCAAATCCCCAGCTTTAGCTCTCCCTCATCCTATGTTACCACAACTCAGCCATGCTCTTTTAATCAGCTGGAGTTGCAATATAGTCAAAATAGGAGGGAACAAGCTCACAACATGAGACCACATCTCTCCATCTCATTCCTTACCTGAGGAGCTGTCACCTTCTTGCCTTGTTCCTGACACTTAACACCCCTCCAGACCTCTAGTGAGCCTAGAAAAGGGGAGAGAGAAAAGGCAGAAGCAGGAAGGAGCTCCAAGGTTGCATAGAGAAATGTGAGAAGTAGATGTGGGTAAAAGGGAAGGAGCTGGATGTACTGATGGGAAATAGAAAGATTTAGAGGACAGGAGACACAAATTAGCAGGAAGAAAGGTCTCATCTTTCTGCCTGTACAGGTTGTTGAAAGTAGGCTGGTCAGGACATCAGACAGGGATTATGAAGGATCAACGACCCCCTGATATGTGTGGATGGAGCAGTTTACCAACTGTGGGTGCTTTTACTGGGTTGCTGAGCCACAGGAGACAGCAGCTCACAGCTCTCCCTGACCTGATGCTGTCCTTTGCTCATAATTCCATCCAATCTCTTAGCCTCAGTTTTCCCATGCAGACAGCAGAGACAGCCCCATTTCTAGCACTGGGTTGCTGTCAAAACGAATTAAGAGGTCCAAAGAGTACTTTGAAATGCAGATATTATGCTCACTAGTTTTAATGTCTCCAAAGCGGTCTCCAGTTATCTCTAAATCCTCAACATATCCCTGATCAATTCCTGCTTTGCATAGGAGGAAGCCAGGCAGAGGGACAGAGGCTTTAGTCCATCTCTTTTATGTTGTGTTCTGAGGGTCCCCTGACCTTGCCACAGCTCAGGTTTTGTCCCAGAGTCTGATCCCATCCAAAGCCACGTTTTGCTGGTGACACAGAATAAGCTCCATACATGCAGAGCCTCCACACCTGATTATTAATTACAACCCTATCAGTAATAAATTATTCCCCCCCAGAAAGCAATTTCCTCTGGCAAGCCAAAGCCCAGGCTTGGGCTCCCATCCCCTCCCTCACCCTGGAGTTACACCCATGCTTCTGCCATCCCCTGTGCCCTGCAGGGCCCGCCCTGGGTGCTCTGGGGCTGAACTAAATCTCCCCCTGTATTTTCCTTTTGCAGGTGCACTGGGAAGGAGCAGGACACAGGAGCTTCTGGTGCCCAGGCCTGTGATCAAATTATCTCTCCCTCTGTCACACATCCTAATCATCACAGCTGGCGGCCATGCCAACAATATTAACGCTGCTGAGTAGCTTTCAGTTTTGCAATTAGCAAGGTTTTCTGCTTCCCTCAAATAAAAAATAGGCTGGTGCTTCTTAACACTGCATAAATGATACAGAGACATTCAGGGCCCACGTTCCTGCCTTGTTGAGATGAACCGACATTAGAAGTGCTGGAGATATTTTAAGTCTTCTGAAGATTAAAATGGTTACAAAGCTTATTATTTCTAAACATGTTTATCCTGCCTCTCTTTTTTGTTTGCAAAATTAGGCAAAGCACAGTTTAAACAAACAACTATTGTACTATTAAACATTGATTAAAGTAAAGGGTTCCATTTAAATTATTAAGTGGTAAGATAAAAAGCATCCCTTCTCTTTTGTACGCTACTTTATTCAGAAGTCAAACTTCTGTAGTCTCACTGAATGCTAATGAGCAGCATAATAATGCACAAGGGCAAGAGGGGGCTGAGTAATTAAAAACAGAGGCCAGAAATCAAAGGGCTTGAAATACACTTAAGAAAATAATTCAATTATACATTAGAAACCTGGGATAATCAAGACACATCCCACAGTTTCATTCATCATTATGCCCCAATTTTATATCTCTCCTGGCTTGCTGTAACACAGAAAGCAGCGATTGGGACTTTCATGTGTGATGCCTCAGCTGGAGAGACAAAGGCAACATGCACTCAGGTCCCATCCTCATCTCTGCTCCTTGAAAAGGGCTTCACTTGAGTGAGTAGATTCCCTTCTGATTTAGGGAAGTATTTTTGGTCACAAGATAATTCTGTATTGGTTCTATATTCCTTTTCTCTGTAGCTTTGCAATTAATTAACACAAATCTGCGCAGCCACTCTTTTATCTTCCCTATAAATCCATCTCCCACCACTCTCCTTGGCTTCACCTCTTCCCATGGCTTCAGGCTTGCCTGGTTAGCCACAGAAACCTCTGCCAAGCAAAGCAGTGGGTGGGTTTGTCCAGCAAACCACGTATTTAGCTGGGGTGGCACTATGAGACTGAGGTTTACATACAACACAGACTGGGTAAAAACTTCCTGATGTAGCTTTGCAATGTCACTTTTAAGGGCCAAGGACTTCCAGCACGGCTCCAGGACAGCAAAGCAGACTGTAACATTTATTCCTGTGCCATGTGATAAAACAAGGAAAAATGAGACACTTCAGTCTTGTTTAGTGACTTCAGAGGATTTAAGTAATTTTGCCTTGTGCAGTCTGGATGCAATAAGCAATTATCAAACTTAGACTCATTGCACTGACTGCAGCTTAAAGGAGGGAACTGTAAGTGATGCATTGTCAGGTGCCATGAAAAAAAACAGGAAAAGTGAAAACAAGAGTTTCCATCCGACAAAGAAGAGCACAGTGTTTACAAGCTTTGGAGATGCACAAATTGTTACCTCCTTTTGGTACATAATTAAGGCAACAACAGGAAAAAAAATGTTGGAAACAACCCAGAAAAGAAAAAATCAGGAATTTTAGCAGAACCAACAGTGAATTGCATATCAGCTTCCTGAGAAATCTAAGTCTGTTTGTTGCATTAGAGTTTTTACAGGTTTAAGCATAGAGACTGTGAGTTGTCTCTAATGAGCAATGGAGTCAAAGTGGAGTCAAATCAAACACTGCTGTGCTCCACAAGGCCAGAGGAGCCCGGAGTCCAGCACAGCTCACAGCTCTGAACAGTGAGAAAGGGAAACAAGAAACCCAGGTCAAGTTTTCCACTACTAGGAGTCTCAAAATGAAGGTTATGACTCCAGCAGATGGAGACTGTGTAGTGTAGTTCTGACTATTACTGAGCTTTGCTGCATCTTCCATTCAGGAAAAAACCCAAAATGCTGCATGTGAAGAGTCATTTTCAACCAGTGTATGACAGCAGCTAATGTGATTGTCTCAAGATTTCCCACTCTTATCAGCCACATCTTCCTCAGTCTGAAATAAAGCTCTTTTTGAGATTCAGGGATTCAGCTTCCCCACCAAGAAAGATGCACACTCACTTGTTAAATAGGAGATCATTAAGACAAACAAACCAGCTCATGGTGTGAATGGAGCTGTGTTTACCAAAGGTGGAGAGGGAAATGTGCAAGTAAAGACAGACATTAAATTTCAACCTACAGTGAGTTAGAGAGTAAAATATCCGTTTCTCCCCATTTTTCTAATGAAGAATTAATTTTTAGAAGAGAAGGCACAGACAGACACGTTGCTTGCTTTTGCAGAGGGAGTGACTAGAAGTGTGGAGCTGCACCCAAGGGCAGAGCCTGAGCCACAGAGGAGCCCCACTGCTCAATATTTGTTTCTCAAGTTTGTGGTTGAAATACTCTAATAGAAATCTTAGTGACATCCTTTTCTGAGAAACAGTCTGGGGCAGTAATTCTGACAGGACAAGTCAGCTGTAATGAATCTCTTTCCTCAGCACAGATGGGGCCTCACTTTACTCACATGCATTGCTCCTTCCACTCCCGAAGACTGCGTGGAGACAAGAGAAAGCAGCTCTGGCCTCTTATCTTACCTGCCTGAAACAATATAGTGGCAATCAATAAATGAACTACATTTTCTTTAAATATGCAATTACATGGAATAGATTATAGAAGTGACAAAACCCAGAAGAACTCCACAAACACAGAGCTGGGCTCTGATTTCTATCAATAGGAGATGAAAGTCGTGTAGCTGCTCATTTACAGCTCAAAGCTGCATTATTTTCCCTAACTCGGGCTCTATTGGTAGTCAGCTGAACACTCTAAAGCAGAAACACCAACTCATCTTGATATTCCTTCCACAGTAAATAATGATTTACAAAAGAGGGGGGGAAATCTCCCTTCCCCTCCCTCTTTCAATTCATTAAGCTCAACTGTGATAACCAGTGAGGCATACAGGAAAGGGTGAGGTATCTCTGCCTCTGAATATTTAATTCAGGACTAAATGTAATGCACAGCATCCTCGCACCCTTGGGAGTTCAGCAGCCAATATGCCAATGAATATATCCTGACAATAGTGATTTTTTCTGCACTTTGGAGGCATGAGTGACATTTGCTCACCACATATGTTACATCGGATGCTGAGGTCTACACTTGTGAGAAATTAATCAGAATCCATCTGTTTCCTTCTCATCCTGGACAATTTCATTACAACTTAACCAAAGATTATAGGATTCCCATGTCTGTGTCCCCAGCCCCCAGCCCAGTCTTGGTGTTTCTATACCAAATGATTAAAGCTGCTTAGTTTAAGTAAGGTCAGAATCAATCTTCCCTCCTGTAGGGAAAGGCATAATGCTCATGAGCAGGGTCCAAAATCTGCTCTGAATTACATGTAGGTAAATCCAGAATATCCCTACTGAGCCAAAGGGGGTTCAGATTTATCATGGAGCAGGTTGTGGACCTTGATCTAGAAATACATATTTCTGGTGGCTGATTTTGGTGGATATCAGCCTCAAAAATGGCACAAAGTCAGTCACTGCAGGTCCTCTGTTATGTTTTCATTTACCTGTCCTGGTGATTAAGGAGCATGGCTCTGCCCTTTTGTGGGGTTAGAGATACCATGACACTGTTGGGAAAAGAAAGTGCTCTGGTTTAAAATACAGCCTGTGCTTAGGTGACTTGGGAAAATCTTTGCTTATTTCATATTTACTGGTACCTCTTCAATTCACTGTAATAGCAAGGGAGAAGTGGACATAAAGCTGGCTTGGACCCTGATGGCAACATTTGCACAATGATGGATGGAGAGTCTAAAAGTGGGGGTTTCTAGGAGTACTTTGGACAGGGCACATATGGCTTAACAAGCCCAGAAGCAGAAATATCCATGAGATTCTGGTACTGAGTTATTCCATGACAGTTCCAAACATGAGGGTTCATGACAGAGAAGCCAAAGCTGTGAACCAAAAAGAGAGGCTTCCATTACAGAAACTGGACAGAGAGACAGAGTGGGAGGCCTGGGAAAGCCCAGTGAAGAGGAAAAAGAGCTCCAGTCACAAGGAGCTCAGAGGCAGCTCTAGCACCAGGGCTCTGGGGGGTCAAATTTGGTACAGAGGGGCCAGGCTGAAAGTTGCTGCTGCACATGGCAGAAAAAAAAGGCTTTTTGCCACTTACCTGTGACTGTGGCAGAGAGAGCTCAAGCCAAGGACTTCTCCCGGGAGTGGGGAGGTGGAAGCTGGAGGCAGGTGAGATGTGCAAGGCAGAACTCCATCAGCAGCCTGAGATGGAAGCAGGGGAAGCTCCCTGACCCTGCTCTGAGCTGCCTCCCCCACGTCTCCCAGCCATTATTCCAGCTGACTTGCAGATACCTGATAGTCATTTTTGAAATGAAGGTGTGTTCAGATCAGACTGTCACAGCCTGTCTGCTCAATCAGGAGTTACTTGATCAGATGGGTTTTGCTGTAACATAATCACACCAGGGCTGGAAACAGGGCCCCCATTCCAGCTCCGGGCTGGGCCCTTCCCTGCCAATAAGATATTGACACATTGGGAGATAGCTGTGAAAGAAAAGGGAGATCTTGCATAAATTAACTCGTGCTATTTATAGACATGGAGAGCAGTCTATCCATGGGACCATCTGCTAATCTATGTCCCATGGCAATTAAAGTCAACATTTCACTGTATCTTCTCCATCAAGGGCTGAGATTATGCACTGAACTCCTTTTTTTTTGTATAACACTAACCTTGCATCTGTGCTGTTTAATGTCTCTTTCCAACTTTTCCTGGCACTTCCCATGTCCATTCTGAGTGCTGCAAGAAAGGAAAAACTCAATTGTATGATTTTAATTCATTTATAATGAAGGGGGAGGGGGGAATAAGGATTCATGTTTCTCAAGAACTCCTCTGTTTTGATAACAAGAAAACAGACATTATGTACTGAATTAATGAATTTATATTTGATATAAAGTGATCTTCACACAGTCAAATTTTATCAATGCATCTTGTTACAAACAAGCCACACAGATTTTCAGAAGTAACTTATGATTTTGGACGTTATGTTCTTAATGTTCCAACCCAAGATGCTTCCTAAAAATACCACACAGATTTTCAGAAGTAACTTATGATTTTGGACATTATGTTTTTAATGTTCCAACCCAAGATGCTTCCTAAAAATTATCAAAAACCTCATAGCAGACCTCTTTTCTTCAGACCAACTTGTATTCTTCAAGGAAGACTGGAAGCCTGAAAAGCAGGGCATGCAAACATTCTGCTTTAGAAAGCATGTAAAGACAAAACCCAACTGTAGTTACTGTACCACTTGTCCAGATTATAGATATAGAGAATTTTCTGAAGTAACTTGAAAGCTTGAGTCCTACTGCCTTATTCTGTATCTTTTTATACACAACACATTTTTATTACTCCATGTAATTTTAATAATTTATACTGGCACCATCAATTTAGCAATTGCATTCACTGCATTTAGCAATAGGAGTTCCTATAACAGCAAGGAAGAAAATGCATGAGATTTGATTAGCAGGAGGGTTTGCAGAAAGGCAACCTTACAGCAGGACTGAAGGGCTCCTGCTCAGGCCAAGGATATTATTTTACAGAAATAATTACAGAAATACATGTTTCGTGGACACTAGTACATTTGGTTAGTTAAAAATAAAATTAAGGCTTTCTTAGCTGGTGAATTGATCCATTACCCAAATAAAAACTCGAGTAATGCTCCACCTCTGTCACAGCTGATATTACAGAAAGCTTCTCTTTTCCAGCTGTGTGAGGATGTGTGTGAGGGAGGGAAAGAAATGGAAACATTGAACAGTGACCTAACCAAAGCTAATCCCACTGCAGCCACCAGACAATTCAAAGTTATGGGAGCACAGAGCTTCCCCCAGCTTCTGCTGGCTGAGCCCCTCTGTGGGGAGTGAGCCCCTCCCAAATGTCCCTCCCCTCTCCTCTCTCTGGTCTCCTCTTTCCATCAGGATACAAACCCTGAGCTTTGCATCCACAACTGCCTTCCCAAAGCTCCAAGCTCTGCTCAAAGCCTAAAGGTTATTATGCAAAGTCCTAGAAGAGAAAACTGGTGTAATACCTTTCCTCAGCACCTAAGAAAACATAACAGACCATTACTGGCTGCGGATATAACATATACAGAGTATGCCAGGGCAGAGATGTAAGTATTTGTGGAGAGGCATTAAAGCCATTGTTGTCCATTTTTTGCACATTAAAACCCACAGAGTTTTATTTAGAGCACTAAATCCTTTCATTTCTCTCTGGCTAGATTTTTTTACTGTTAAAATATTCATCATGCACTCCAAGAATCTCGATGCCAAGTATTTATTCTATTTTTTTATAACCTTTTAAAATAGTTTCTTTAGAATACCTTCAGGTGTGCATATTGCTCTTAAAAAAAACAATGAAATTAACAGTTAATTGTGAAGCAGAAAAGAGAGAAATGAGGCATCTGCTGAGACCTCAGTAGAACAAAGGGTGGATTCCACACAGTTCAGTGCTGAGGGCAAACAGAAAGGGCATTTTTTCAAAGTTAAAAGTTTTCAAAGTTAACATTTTTCAGGTTTCACTTAAGTAAATGTAACTTTCTATTGCCAGTGGGTTGGGGAGGAGGAGGGCTTCTTTAAAGGGGATATTTGTGTCAAAGGCTTACATTTACATTTCCCTTCAGATGAACAATATTTTTGTGAGATGGGCAGCTGGCACTGAGAAAAATCCTGTATTTCCTGTCTGAAAATTCCCCTCTAATCTTGATACCCTGGGGACCGAGCCCAGCTCGTCCTGTAGCTTTTGGGATGGTGACAAATCAGGCATGTTCTGCCTGGAAAGAGCCTTTGGATGGAGCCCCTGAGAGCCCTGGCTCACACTGGCCCTGCTCCTCATCCTGCAGCCTTCTCAGCCAGGGCTGCTGGGTGCCATCAAATGCAACCTGGCAGCTGGGCAGCTCGGTTGCAAATGCCTGGGAAGAGATTACCTTCAGCTCCCAGAACATTTCTTTTAATCTGAAGAGAATTAAACCTCCCTTGGAAGCCTCTGCCGTATGCATGGAGTCAACCCCATTCTCAATGCCACACTTTGAACCATTATGTTCCCTTCCCTATTCCCATGTGGGATTTAACTTCTTCCTCATGGAAAAAAAAATATTTTAGCTTTCCTTCTTTCTGTTTCTTCTCACAAGAGTCAGGAGTCAGAGAAGAAGAGAAGGAGTCAGAGCCAGGCACAAACCGAAGAATTATCCCACACTTTTACCAACTGCTTTGGCACCTCCTCCAAGGGCTCTCTGGCCACTGGTGCTTCTTGGAGGACACCACAGCAGCTCCCTGTGATTTCATAGAGAATGTGAGCCATTGCTTCTCTGTGCAAAGGGCTTCTATTCTGCATCTATATAAATATAGAAAGCAGAAGATAATGTTTACCAGCGACGGTCTCCGAGGAGCAAGGGATGTGCTTGTACATAGTTATTCCACCTGTTTTGTTTTCTCTCCCAGACACCAAGATTAATGAAAAAAAGGCAAGGCTGCATTTGTAGACACTGACTACCCTATTACTGAACACAAAACTTAGCACTGAATGTCTGGGTCATTTAAAAGGTGACCTGAATTCATGAGAAAAAGCGTTTGGTTTATTTATGGACAACCAAGGGACAGGCTGGATTCACTATATCATAGGCTTCCCAAGCAAAATCCTCCAGTTAAGGCAGAGTAAGTAAAGATATCCCACAGCTGGGGAGGGAGCTTGTTCTTTTTCAGCAAATTGTGGGTCTATGGCATATTAGGTATCATTAATGGATTAAATAACTTTTATGAAACATGACCTACTATTTCCACAAACAAGTCTCTTCACTTTACCACAAATATTTCCTCCAAACTCTTTGATTTTCATTTAGTGTCTATCTAAAAGGCTAAAGACCCAGGCACTCCACTCAGTTGCACTGACATTATCTTTTAATTAGCAGAGGTCACTTAATGCTTTTAGTGCAATCAACAGTTGCTTTCTTTCCATGATCAACTACAAGAGCACCACAGTTAATGCAGACTGATTAAAACTTGAAAATCCTTTAGTGTAGAAGTATCTCAGGACAAATATAATCAAGCCTGTAGATCATTTTCCTTGACAGCTTTGATTGCAGCACCACCAGGAAGAGCAGCCCAGGAGCTTTGGGTAAAAGGCCTCTCTTGTCCCACGGGTCTCTCTGAGCCCTGATAAAGCCAAGGTGAAATTAATCCCCAGGGTTATCTCCACCTGCATGTTTTGGACATCCATCGAGTGCTTCCAAAACCTTGTCTCAGTACGGGGAAAACTAAAAGCAGTGCTCACACATGATTGATAAATGATAAGTAAAGCTCACACTGAAGGATTTACCCAACTTGCTGCTTGGCGCTGCAGCTGGAAGCACACATGAAAAATTAGGACCAACCATATTACATCTTGCAAATGTAAATCAGAGTCCCTCATGTGAAGATGAAGCTGGGATCCTTGTCTGATTTCAGTGCAGAAAGACCTATTGGGTATTTGGTAGTGAGGAATTGGTCTGAAGTGAACAAGATTTTTGGGAGTAGGGACCATGTTCAGTTCAAGAGAATGGCAAGTCTTCTATTTCAGAGTCACCTACGCTGTTAAGAGACAGATTTTAAAAGATAAAGGCAGACAGATTGGGCTATTGTCTCCAATATCAAATAATTTTGTTAATCCTTATTCTTTTGACCCATGCACAAAGAAAATTATTCCAGGAAACCAATAGTAAGGATTCCTTTTTAATCCCTGCATTATACCTGCTATGGAGGTCACAAAGTCAATAAAATGAGAAGAGCTCTTACTACACCAGTTATAAATTAACAAAGGTTTTTAATCTTGGTAGCTTTTCCTTGCTAGACAAGGAGCATATGTCAGAAGACATATCACAAACAACAAAACCAGGATGAACCAGACCAAAAGAAATAGAGCAAGCATGTCCATTTAAAAAACAATTACATAGAGCTCCCTTGGAATGGCCATATACATCCCCAGACCAGCCGCTTTCATCTCCTCTGCTGCATTTAGGTTATGAAAGGATTTAGTTTCCAAAGGAAAGAATTCGAGACGCAAGGAAGGCAGGGCAATTTTAAATTAAACAGCATGACTATGGTAACATCTGCAATAGATTGGATGCCCTAAACACAGTGCAGCAGAGATCTGTCGTCTTATCTACGGTTTGGTAAATAATTTCTCCTACTTCAAGGGTCATTACATCTTCAGCTCTTTCTGTCATTTGTGATTCCAGTGAGGGGCTGGAGAATAAAGTCTCTACAGGTGCTTGTGGTGCAAGTGAGCAGCTATAAATAACATCCTGGAGTTCTGCTGTGCGGGGTATAAAAACCTCATTCCAGCCTGAAGTGCCTGCATTAGGCACCGACGCCCAGCCCCCCAGGTCCCGGCATCTCCGACATTGAATTTGGCAGGTGGTCACTAAGCAGCAGGATGAGCCATTAAGGAAAAGGTTTTCCTGTTCCCCCACATCCCCAAAGCTTTGTGGTGCTCTCCTGGGAGAAATGGGGATTTGGCATGGGGGGGAGATCTCGCCAAGTGGTGTGTCCCCAAAAGGGTGATTCAACACCCAAACCTCCCTCTCCAGTCCTAGAGCCTGAGCTCCTCAGGTGGGGGATGACAGAGCGTGGGGTGGGAGCAGATCCCCACCGTGGGGCTGCTCTCCCACACCTCTCCCCAGCAGCTGCTGGCTTTGGCTCCAGCCAAGCAGAGCTTGAGGCTCCCTCAGAGCCACCCAGCTGTGAGCTGCCCCAGAAGGACCACGGCTCCTGTGCAGGCTGAGGTGAGCTGAAATAAACCCCTCAGTCTGGCTGGAGACTGCTTCCATGGCTGGGCAAGGGATTGAAGGCTGGGGCTGGTGCAGCAGCATCTCCCTGCTAATCCCTGGAGAGACACGAGCTCGGTGCTGCAGAAGCACAAAGAGGAGTCATGAAGAACATCCAGACTGTGGAAGGGTTCTCATTGTAAGGGTGCTGGCTTTTGGAGAGCACCAAAAATAAGAGAGTCACCCTAATTAAAGAGAAGAGGGGAAAATCCCAGCCAGATTTCCTGTACAAGGCGTTAAAACCCAAAGAGCTGAGGAGAAGGTGAAGGGGCAGGCAGAGCTAGACACGTAAGCAGTGCACAGAGACCTCATGGGACAAGGTTAGGACAGAAGTGACAGCTGGTCTGAAGAAATAGCATTTTAAGATCCAAAACTCTGTCAGGAAAATCCGACTATGCAGCCGATGGAGGAGTTCAATAAAAAATGGGCAGGCAGAGAAAGGACACAAGGTACATAAATACATGCTTATTCAATAAAGCAAGAAATGGAACGGCAAAATTGAGCAAACAAGGCTGCCTGGTGGTGGGAGACAGCCTGATTTATTTGCCTTGCTGAGACACAGCAGCGTGGAAAACACAGCAGGGAAACTGTGTTGTCTCGGTAGGAATTATTCAGCAAAGGAGGGTTAGGTCATGGCTAGAGCATCACAAAGAGCCTCTGCAAGCCAAGTTTCCACAGGAAGAAAAATCACACAGACAATGCATAATTGATGCAGATGCACCAGGAGTGCTGAACGCTCTGGGGACGGGGAGGAAAATTATTTAAAAGGAAAAAAAAGTCAACAAATAGTTAATAATAAAGCAGGAGTGACTTCTAATTACCTGTACAGAACTGCCTACAGCCCATGCCACAGTGACAGGCTGTTTCTTAGCAACTCTGGCAGCTTTTGGAAGGGCTCCTTCCAAGGAGGGAAGCTCCCACCTTCTGGGGACCAAAGTTCAGCAGTGAACTCTGACTGCACCATTAGGTTTTAGGGGCTGTGGTACATTGTAGTGATGTATTTTACCTCCTGTAGGAGGACAGCAGGCATAAAAATTAAAAAAAAAAAAAAAACAAACAAACCCAACCTTGGAATGAGGGCAGGAATGAAGCAGCCCTGTAGAGGAGGATATGGAAGTAATGGATTTGGCATGAGGGACACCCAGGAGTTTCTGGCAGAGGAGGGGATGCAGCATCACCTGAGTCAGCAGCACAGAGAAAAGTGCAGATTCTCAGGGCCAGATGGTTTCACCCAAAAGCTCTGCAAGGAGAGAGCAACAGAGCTGCTAGCATGGAAATCCCTTCCTATTAACCCCCTTCTCTGAGAAATGCTCAAGACAAATCCATTTCCCAGCCACGATTTTTTTTCTTTGCCAAAAAAACCTGATTATTTTGGGAAGTCAGCAAAAGTTGCACACACCTTGCTGAACACATTTCTACAGAGCAAAACTGCACCTTTCTGCAAGTAAATCTGAAAATAATATGGGAAACTAAAAAAAAAAAAAAAAATATCTTTAAAATCATCTCACTGGCAATGGTTTGTTGGTGAGCCAAAATATCCAGGAGAGAGGGAATATTGCCATGGCTCAAGAACTAGTTAGGAGACAGGCGTAGGTGGCTAATTGTTTAGTGGATCAAAGACCTGAATCACCATTGATGTTTAATAAATTAATGAGACGGAAAAGTACACACAGAAAAAAATGTCAAATAGCAGAGAGAATCTAGGAAAATTGCAGGGGTTCAGGAAATCTGCATGAGCAGACATATAGAACAATAAACCCACCCAGAGCAACCCTACTCCTCAATAGACAGGAGGATTTTAATTCACTGGAAACGGCTTCCAGTGATAATTTAGAGTGAAAAAGAACAAAATTAAATGGAGCTGACCAACAGACCTGCCTAAACTTTTCTCTGTGGGGTGCTGGCTGGGAGAGTGGTGAGCAGAAGTGTCCCCATCTCCAGTGCCATCAGACCCTTCCTCTCTCAGTGCCATTGAAGTCCCAGGAGGGGTGAGTTGTGGGTTTCTGTGTGGGCAGTGCCAGCCACCTCCCTCCATCTCAGCCCTGGGGCAAAAGTCTGAAGGCTAACCAAAACATAACATCAAAAAGGAGCAGTTGGGGTCTGGTTAACTTCAAAAGTAACAGAATATACTGTTATCTAGCCCCCCAGAGGAGAGAAACTTGGGATTTCTTCTCAGTAATGAGAAAAAGAAAAAAAAAAAATTAAATCATTTGGATATCAGGAATTTAAAAGTGATGGGAAGATAATTTGGGGAGACAAAAAGGTTGCATGGAACACGCTGTGCTTACTTCACATATCAGTGTCCAGCAAGCCCTAGCCCATGGTGGGATTTGTCCCAGGATCTACAAGGGATCTGCAGTCACATTCCTTTTTATCTTCCTTCATCTAAATGTTCCAAGCACAAAATTTGATAAGGAAGTGGCTGTACTGGTGCATTCAGGGGAAGTCCTCCTCACACAGCAGTGCTCTGATGTGCATTGCAGTGCAAATATTCTCCTGAAAGACACTTTAATAAAACCCTCTATTAAAAATAATCTGCCAGCAGAAGAGTATTGACTGTGTAAATATGATACTGGAGGGCTGGGAGACAGTAAATATGGGAGCAAGCAAACAGTGTTTTGTCAGGAGGGGGCAAACTCCCAAAGCCACAGAAATAAGCAAAATTGTTTATTATTTGCAAAACATAAGGTAAAAGTGTTTAGCCAAGCACTGAGTCAGTGGGATCTGGGATGTCCTCAGCCAAGTCCCTCCTGCTGAGAACAAGCTCCTGCCTTGCAGGGATTGTGTCTCCTCCTGCTGTCCCCAGTGTGACAGCAGCATCCCCAGCTGATGCCATTGCACAAAGACAATGTTGAGTGCTTTCAAATCTGACCAATGAAATAGAACTTACACTAAATGGCCAGAAAGCTGTCAGTTCTGTTTTTTAGTCCTAGACTCTCTCTTGGGTTCCTGACTCAAATAGAAAACATCGTGGCTGTTAAGTAAGTAAAGCTTGATTTATCACACAGCATTTGAAAATGTGTTCATTGAAGCATACACTAACAGGTCAAATATTCCCAACTTTTTCTTTGGCTGGAATGTTAAAACCATTGAATAGATAATATCCAGGGCATTTTTGTAACCAAGGCCAAAAGAAGGACGTTTGGAACATCAGCGTTCCTGTCAATTTACTTAACCTCTATTTCTTTTCCTTGTAATACTCTGAACTGAACTCTCTACCCAGTATTCTTTTGTTAGGGGAAGGCAGTGCTGGGAAGGTGACACCCTCCGTGCCCGGATGCAGGCACTGTCCATGGAATGTGGTGGGAATGACACATAGGGCAGCACCCCAAACAACACGGCCAGGAGCAAACAGATTGCTGCAAGAGTTCCTATCAGAGCATCGCTCACACTTCACGAAGTACAGACCTGTTTTTCTGCTGCAAATGTTCCTGTTGACAGCTATCCAACTTTGTAATTAGCGACAAGACAGGGGATGCTTGGCACTCCAGGTGCTCCTCTATCAAAGGGGTCCCCTGCCTCTCCCCAGCGCTAACTCAGACACTCGTGCAGGGAGGGAGGTGCTGCCCAAATGGATTTTCGCGGAGGGCCGGGAGGGGCACTCCAGGAGCCAGCGGGAGCGGGGGTTCCACCGCGCCAGGAGCTGCAGAGTCCTGATCTCCCACCCTCCCTGAAGCGCCACCGAGCCGCTTTCTCTCTCAGGGGAACTCAGCCTCAAAGCAGCACATGATGGGGAATCACCAGCTCATCCTCGAGTGCTTCGCTGAGCTCTGGCTGCAACTCCTTTCCCTGCCCGGCTCCTGTCCCTGCCCGGCTCCTGTCCCTGCCCCGCTCCTGTCCCGCCTAGCCCTCTGCTCCTCCCCAAGCCCAGGAGCTGGGATGGGTGCAGCAGATGAGGGCTGGGGGATCAGCATCCCACCCTGCTGGAAAGCTGCTGACACGGATACCCAAATAACTGATAGCATTGAGGTACCAGGGAGGAGGGTGTTTTGTAAAGCAGAACACAGGCTGCTTAAATAATGAATTAAGTGGCATCAAAAATGCGAATGTAAAAGGACAGAGAGGGAAGGGCTGATATTTTAGACTATGCTAGACCACAATGAATAAATTATAAGAAAGGCTGAATACTTTACTAAGTATAAAGACATCTAGCCAAAGAAAAGTTCCTACTCTTTTCATCCCCCCACTGGGTCCCAAATGAAGATAGAGCTGGGAGGGCTCAGCTGGTCCATGAGGTTTTCTTTGCATTTTCACCTGGATGGACTGAAGCATTTTTGTTTAACAGCATCTACCCTGTCTTTATGCCTTTCACACCGGAGACAGGCTTGCTTATTTTTCTGACGCCACTGAAGTTCTCCCAGTCACAACAAACCCAGAACACCCAGTCAGTGTGACAGAGATGAAGGCATGGGTAGGAGGCACATTTCATTGTGCTATCAAGGCCTGGGTACAGTAATTGGTGAGGAAACAATTGGGAGCTGTCAGCTGGAAACACACGCCCCGGTGCTGACTGCTGTGCAGAGCCCTGCATGGGTGGAAGTGACGGCCACCGTGGTCACCACTGCCCTCTCCCTGGAGCCAGGCTCTTGCCAGAGCCCTGGCCAGCACAGCCAGCCCTGCCTGCCCCTCACAGCCCCCTCAGCCCCCTCCTGCCTGTCCCAAGGGCCGGGAGAGGTTCCTGCACCGACATGTGAACATGATGTGGATTTTAATTACCTGCAAGAGGCACAGCAACTCAAATGCCCAGCAGGCAGGGCTGCCCACGCCTCACTGCATGTTCAGGGTCTGCCCACGTTCCTCACCTGACACAGATCCATGGAGAATGGCCAAGAGATGATAAATTGTACCAGTCATTCACTGACCCTCGTGTCCATGGCAGCCTTCCTCTTTTCACAGGATCTGCCCACCAGAGAGCTCTGAGCTAGAGTTAGTGTGGAATTCTTTAAGTTAGAAAAAGTCCTTTTACATCATTGAGACCAGCCATTAACCCAGCAGTGCATCAGTGAAAGCAAAATGAGAGTTTAGGTGTTTCCTCACATGTGGGGATGCCAACGAGCCCTGATCCCACCACCTAAGCAGATGAGGGACACCTTGCTCTTGCATCACATCAGCCTTATTTCAGTGCTTCCATCATATCACAAACCTCACCTGCATTCCACCCTTCTTACATGGCAATTCAAATAATTCCTTCCCTGTATTAACGTTTACAGCTTACTTCTATTTTGCTCAGCTGCTGAAAGCTGTGGATCAGATGTCAGGCAGACAAATCATCTCCTCTGGCTTTAGCCCATGCAAAGGGATCACGCTGGACACCAGAACCCTCCTCGGGCAGCCAGAGCCCAGTGTCAGCCCAAAGCTTCCCAGAGCTGCAAAGAAAAGTCAACTAATCCCATCTTTAGTGACCAGCAGGGGGATAAATCTGGAGACGGGCAACCTGCAAAGCTGAAATATTTTTCTTTAAAAACAACTGTCTTCATGGGGTTGCTTTTTAAAAATAAAAAGAACAACAACTCCATCATTTTCCAACGTTTTCTTACTATTTTTCAGATGTCAGTGGCCCATTTTTCCATGACTCCAGGCGCATGAGCACACAACCACCCTTCCCAGTGAACTGCACTGGAGAAGGAATTAGGTAGTGGAAGGTGCAGGATATATTGCGTGGCTGGGTGATGTGCTGCATAAGTGAAAATCAAGACTTTGCAGCAAAACAGGAATTGCGTTAACGACTAAAAGGTGTTGGTCTGGCACAAAACGGTTTTAGAACAAAACATGAAGCAGAATTTTGTTACAAAAGATTAACTGAAAACTATTTTCCAACACCAACTAAGTTGCTTAAATAAAGAGTGAAGAAAAATACACCAATATTATAGCATCTGAATAATCTTAGGCTAAAAGCTGAAATCTCCATGGATTAATTTTTTGCTTCTACAAACAGGAAGGAGGAAAAACAAAACCGCGACTGCAGGAGCAGTAGCTTTGTGGTCGGTGAGCCGATTCCGCATCAGGAATGAGATTCCCTTAGCGCGTTGGGAAGGGCTCTGGTGACACCTACCGCACTCCGCTGCCATCGGCGGTGAAAGCTCTCCTGGAACAGGTGACCCTGCACGGCCAGGGGCATTTCCAGCCTGCAGAGACCCCCGGGCTGAGGCTGTCCCTGCAGCTGGCCCCGGGAACGGGCTGAGCTCCTGAGACACCGCCCCGCAGCGCCCGGGGCGGGCGGGCACCCAGGACACATCCAGGCTCCGAAACAGGCAGGATCGGCCTGGGATCGTGGAGTCTGGAAGTCTTTTAATTAAAGAATTTTTACCTCGAACCCGACCTTTACCCCAGACCGCCAGCGCCACCACCAAGCCGTGCCCCCGTGTGCCACATCTCAGCATCCCCAGGGGTGGGCTCTCCATCGCTCCCCTGCGCAGCCCCTTCCAATATTTGAGAACCCTCCTGGTGAAAGCTTTTCTCTAATCTCCGTTCAGATCCTCCACAATTTGAAGCTGTTCCCTCTCCCCCTGTCCCGTTCCTGGGGGCAGAGCCCGGCTGTCCCCTCCTGCCAGGGGGTTGTGCAGAGCCACGAGGTGCCCCTGACTCGCCTTTGCTCCACACTTTATCAGTGATCACTGATTCAGTAAAAATTCTTTTTTTTTCCTGTATGTTTTCTTTCTGAGAGTATTTATATTGGACGGGTGACTGTATTATCAGCTCAATCTAGAGAACAACTGACTCGTTCTCAACTTTCTCTTTTAAAATCCTGTTTGAACGTCATCTTTTGTTCAGTTTTCAACAAACCCAACCCCCAAACACCTGGCAACCAAAATTAACATTCCTGACACTCTTTTGTTCCCAGGTGATGGGGGAGCTGAGCGCCAGACAATTGATTTCTCACCCACTACTCAAAAGCATTGTGCACTTTGTGTACTACATTAATAAATACTTTTCTAAAGGCCAAAACAAGGTCTGATTTTAAAAACCAACAAGCGAAAAGTACAATGCCACTGTAGAAGTTATACATTTTCAAAACAAATTTATTCTCAGTAATAGTGCAATTTACCTTTGTTTTCTACTTCTCCTCCTTTTTAATTTGCCATGGAATGATTGGAAAGGGAAGGGAAATCAAGAAAACATAAAGGAAATTAAAAGATACTTTGTTATTTGAGTTTTATTCACCTATCCAAAAGATTATGGTAATAATAATTACTTAATGTTATATTGTATATATTTATATTTTATTTATTCTATTCTATTTACATACAAAGGTTATTTTTGTATTTTATCTATGTTACATTATAAAAATATTTCAGTGTTCCAAGAGAGGACAGCAGCCAGTAAAATATTACACCTTTGAATGTGCTGTCAGCTCTACCCAACCGTGGCAACACCACCTTTCCTCCTGCCCTGCGCTTTCCTCCATCCCTCCAGCATCCCCCAGGTCCCCACCCAGCTTTGCAGCCCTGTCCTTCTCCCCACAGCCCCCCGGTCAGGGATGCTGCTCCCCTCTCCTGGCTCAAGGGATTTCAGGACCTTTCCTTTCCCCCTCCTGTCCCTCCCTGCAGTTTGTGACACAAGTATTTTCACTCCCCTCATTTCTGGCTCTGTCCCAGCCAGGCTTCCACACATTTCACTTGATTCATAACCACATTCCCAGAGGTCTCCAGAGCTCCAGGCTTGAGAATGACTCTCAGCCTGTTCTACCCACCTGAAACCTTGCACTTGCTCCTCCCTCCTGGCCTCGTTCCCTGTGTGCATCTCTGTCCCCCAAACACAAGATGCTCTTTTCAGCTGCACTCTGGGCACAGTTCAAACTGCAGGGTGTGGGTGAGGCAGCTGCACTGGCTGGCCTGAGCCCGGGAGGGCTCCCTAGGACAGAAGGATAAGGGAATAAGAGCAGGTATTTACTGAATACCTTCAATAGATGACACTGCCTTCGATTTGTGACACGTGTGCCATATGCCAGTGACAATCCCAAAAGAAGCTTGTTGTGACTTTTTACCTCAAACTTCAGTGCTGCACTTCAATTCCCAGGTGGTTTTGGTTTTTTAATCTCAGGTGTTGAGGTTTAGGCCTTCTACCATCCCATGTTTGTGTTACTTCAAATTTAACTTGTGTTCTGTTGATTCTGGGAAAAGTAGGAAGTAATTCTCACTCCTAACTCGGAAATTATGATCTGCTACTGAAGAAATTGTCTAGTTTTCTAATTTATAGAAGTTTTTATTAAGAAGTAACTACCAAAGAGATAATTTGCCAGTGTAAACACAGAGTTTGGTGCTGTGTAATGTCTGTGGTCTGTGCTGAGGCTGCCTTGGGTCCTGTAGTGGTGTTGCACATATTAACTCATATTAAATTGATTAAAATTGAATATGATTAAATGAATTGAATATGAATAAAATTAAATATGATTAAAACTCATATACAGAACCTGTAAATCTGAAGAGATTCAATAGATCCACCTCGGGCAGTCCAAAGCCTCCAAGAGGAGCTACACCCAAGATGGACACAATGGCCTCAAGTTTGTCAAGCAATTTTAAGTTTGGTCCATTTACATTTCAGGGTTAATCCTCCAATTACAGCTTCAGGTAATGAAGTCATTTACCCCTGGTTTACTCCTCCCCAGTTCACTCTCGTTTATAATTTTCAGGGCCTGAGGCTGAAGGGTGCCCTTGAGGGATTATTTTGTCTGACCAAAATGTGAAGACAGTTAACCAACACTCCAGATGGAGTTTGGAGTTATACACTTAGGATTTGAAAAATATAAAAGCTAAACCTCCTAAGGCATCAGTAGCACCCTCACACCCAGGCCTGAGGTGAGGACCTGAAATGCAAGAATGAGGAGAGTTCATGAATGAGCAACAGCCCCCAACCTCCCGTGGCCATTTCTGTGCCAAAGCCAGAGGGGATTCAACAGCAGTTCCTCTATTTCAGGCAAAAACCCAGACCATGAGAAACGTATCAGAGGAGTGGAAGAGCTCAACTTAAGGCAAACGCTGCAAATTGAAACAATTATTCAGTGTTGAATCAAACATTTTACTCTTCTGAGCACTCAAAAAGCTCTCAAGAATGCTTTCTTCAGTTTTTCTCCCTAAAAAAAATCAGGATATGCTAAACCCTGAGTTATCTCATTAATGGTGCTGGTAAGATTAACAGCAAAAATGAAGCAATTTCATTATTACTTAATGGCTTTTAAAAATGTATTGCCTTAATATTTATAATCAGACTCTTAAGATTAACAATGCTGATTTGCCACCTTCCCATCACAAACCATTTTTCACACTTACCCAACTTCCACAGAACTTCCCAAAGCAAAAAAAACTGAAATTACATCTTGACGAATTCTGAAGTAAAAAGGAAAGAAACCACATGCGTCCATAAATTATTTTTTTTATTCCAAATCCAGCTCTTTGTTTACATTGTACAGGGAACACAAGCAATCCCAAAAGCATTCAGGACCTGCAACATTACACAAAGTCCCAAAACTGAATTCATCTCACTGATGCCAAGGTGCCCTTAGACTCTAGACTTGGGTAAACTAGAGAGAGCAGCAACAACAAAACAAAACAAAATAAAACAAAACAAAAAAACTCAGAAGTAGCAAGGACCAAAATTCCCATCTGTTAGGAAACCTTAACCCAGAGCTATATCCTGCCTTAAGATCAAGTGGCCCAAAAGTCTCATGGATTCCCTCAAATTCCAACTTCCAGACAGACCTAAGATGGTCCAGATGCTCTTCAAGTCACAGTCCAGACCTCTGCTGTTGTCCAAACTCCCTCAGGATTTATTGGCAAAACCCCAAAATCCAGCCAGACCTCCTTCTGCTGCCCAGAAAACGTTGCACTCTTTGTAAAGTCAATCAACACAAAGAGTCTTTTCACGTGAGCAATATTAAGCCATAAAGGCTGAACAACACGTTGGCCATCAACTGTTGACACTGCACTCAAATTTGCTGAAACTGGTGAAAGCTGGCAGGATATTTTGCCCTTGGATTAAGTCCCTGTAGTCTCTCCTCCACACATATGCTCAACCATTTGTTTTAGTGATCACTTGAAAGAGCAGCTCCTCATTAGCTGCTCCTGTGCAGACTCAAGCACTCGCTCACTGCCTTCAGCAGCCTCACCTGCACCACGGGAAGTTAAATCTACACAAAGATTTTCACAAACCAATCCTCAAATGGCCAGCACTAAAGCCAGCAGTGCAGGATGGCAGCATCACCTCTGAATTCTCCAGTAAACAGACCTGAATATCACTTTGGAGATCAGAACCTCAGCTTGTCATGGCAGGAGGAAGCAGAGACATGTAACTCCATGAAATTAATAGGATTCAAAACATTTGCCTTTAAAACCTGGCAAACTACCAAAAATCTTACACTTTTTTTTTTTTTTTAATTAGAAAGCTTTTTATTAAAAAGAAGTCATGTGCACAGTTCATAATTAAATGTCTTCTTTCCTTTGACTTGGTTTCATTCACACACAGACATTTTACTGGCTTAAGTTCTATACATTTTTTTACTTTAAAAATCCCACAAGGTAAAAACCCCAACAGACATACAAATACAGGAAATGGTACTGCTCAAGGGTTTGGTTTTTTTTTTCTTTTTTTTTTTTTCTTTCCCTCATATTAAGAAGTGCAATTTTGCTTCTATGGTCCTTTAAAGTGAAACAGTTTTCTCCCTCAGTAGAACAACCCTCTCCAGGAAGAATTGCACCACACACACACAATATATGAAGGTCCCAGCTGTACCCACTCCCCCTGTGCTCTGATTGAGGTGGTGAGATCTCTGAAGATTGTGCTTACAGTAACTCCTTCCTACAGCACAGACAGGTCAGTAAATGCACCCACACTCGGTCAAAATGATGGGGAAGGGAAGCCAACATCACCTACAATCTGAGCAGTGAAATGTTGGCATTTACCAGAACTCTCCTGCTTTTCTGCTTTTCCTTACAAATGCGTGCCTGCCCCAGGACTGTGTGGCTGAACTGCAAGTCCAGCACAGGGATACATTCCCAAAAATCCATCATTTAACACACAACTCCAAGGTTTTATCTCACTGAAACTTGATTCTTCAACACATCCTCCTGGCCCCACCTAAGACAAAAGGACTTACCTTTATTTTATTTATTTGTTTATTACTTATTACCTTTATTTTCCCCACTAGAACATCTTAGCTCCAGGGAGAATTTCAAAAACAACTCAGCTTTGGTTTAATACACTTCACTGAAAACAGTGAACTGTTCTACTGGCTTTGGAAAGATGTCATTTTAAAAAGTTTTCTGGATTAACTCCTCAACATTTTGAGGAAAGAAGAATATTAAAAAATAGGCTTTTAGTGACTTCAAGAACAAGGTTCTTCATCAATTCCTTCCCTCTCAATTGCAGCTAAAAGATACTCTACACATTTTATCATTTGTCCTTAAAAAGCTAGAAGGCCATTCCCTTTAGAATCCTCCAAAATATCAAGTTTTATTCCAATTCGCTCAAGTTTTCCAATGCAGAGTGCTGGTTTTTGTGGAAAAAGTAGGAAACACACAGATTACCTGAAATTTTAAGTACTCACTTAGGAAAATATTTACCTGCTCTGAGACAGAAAACAGACTGAACCTACTGTGCAGACCTCTTGAATTGGAGCATTTATAACTACAGGGAGAAGAGTCAAAGTTTATAAAAAGTTTATAAGGACAAAGTTTATATTTAAATGCAAAATCATAAGACTGCTCTCTAAAGTGAAAATGTCTCTAAACTTGAAGTAGAAACTTGCAGTGTCTGTTGACCCTGGATCTACCCAGAAAACCTTACATGAAATGGGTGGACATATCTTTGTATAAAGAGTATTTCAGAAACTGGAACGTAGAAATACAGTGCAAAAAACCAGAAATAGTCTGAAAAATAGGTTTTTTTTCATATCAAAACCTCCCAGATTAGAAAGGAAATATAAAGATGAGGCACAGTGCTAAGAAGTGGTCTGGCAAATTCACAATGGGTTAATTTCCCTCACAGGGGGAAATCTATTTTTTTTATGGGCATGTAGTGACAGGACAAGGGGGAATGGCTTCAAACTGACAGGGAGTGGGTTTAGATTGGATAAAAAGGATAAATTCTTTGCTGTGAGGATGGTGAGGCCCTGGCACAGGGTGCCCAGAGCAGCTGTGGCTGCCCCTGGATCCCTGGAAATGTCCCAGGTCAGGTTGGGCAGGGCTTGGAGAACCTGGGGTAGTGGAAGGTGTCCCTGCTATGGCAGAGGGTGGAACATGATGGGCTTTAAAAATCCCTTCCAACCCAGGCCATTCTGTGGTTAATTAAAATCAGTATTTAAGTCAGAAGTCTAATTTAGAATTCATCATGTTTTACCCTAAATGGCCACTTCGAATGCTGTGAAACATGATTTGCAGCCAGAAGCACCAAATACATAAATTCTTCCACATCAAAGGAATAGTTTGTAAATTTTGGATGTTCTCCCAGTGTTGGGTGGTGTCCCTAGAAAAACAAGATAAGGACTTTTAGACAGAAAAAAAAAAAAGAGATCAATACATCTTCCATTCAAAAAAGCAAGAGAAAAATCAAGGATCTGCCATTTTAATTTATTATTTCTGATCCACTTATCTGCTCTGAGGCAAAAGAATCAGCAAAGGAACTGCATAACAGCCATGATATGAATGGTTCATGGCCAATTAATTTCATTTCTGTTCTTCCCTCAGCCATTAATATCAAATGATTTCTTAATCTTAACAGGGAAGTTAATTTGGCCTAAAGAATGAATACCATATTTCAAATACCAGAACATGGGTAGGAAAAGCAGGATAACTGTGCAGCCCTTCAGTTACAGCAGCTCACCCTTCCAGTGTGGCCATCATTACCTGATCTTGAGGGAATACTTTATTCTTTTTCCTCCAAGTGATGTAATGAATGCCTCTCAGCCTTGCCAAGTCCAGGTAACAACGTTCATCTTCACAATTGTACCTAGGGGCAGGCAGAAAAAACAGATTTATCTACAGAGATGATGCTGGAGTTACCAAGATGAAACAGGAAAAAATTGAAATGTCTGTTGTCCAGTTCTAAGGCACCACAACCATGGACAAATTCTGCTCCACTGAAGCAACAGCAGGGACTGCCTTCTGCTCTCAAGATGTGGCCTTGGAGGCAGCTTGAGGCACATCTGCATGTCAGACGTGTCCCTGTCCAGCTGCAGCAGCTCTTGGACATGTGGAAAACAATCCCTGAGCTTCTGAACTTGTTTGGAGACTGGACAAACCATCCTGGAGCCAAGACTGCACTGCAAAACACGAGTTCTGCAGCCTTCCCACAGCTGAACTTCCCAGGATGGAGAATTCAGAGCCCTTCCAACAAGCATTCTGGATTTCTGCTCTGTTCTGTGGATTGGAATGTCTGCTAACACCCCTGCTTTGTGACAAAATACATTTGAAAGGAAGCTACAAGAGAAATTCAGGCAAAGCACAACACAGGACTGACTTTGGCCAGCAAGCTGGTGCTCATGTCCTGAGCAGAAAAAGAAGGATAGAAAAACCTGCAGGGGGTTGCTAGCACATAATCAATTCATATCAATAATAGCCCTGGACATGCACATAATCAATTCACCTGCATCACTAAAACATCATTAGATCCCAGACTCATCATGCAGAACCTGAGCAGTGAGGTTTTCTCATTGCTTGCCATTTTCCCCTTATATTTATACCATGGAAGATTAAGAAATCACAGGCTTAGCCTCCATGATATAATTACACTGCATTTTATAATGAAAGCTGTCTCTGTCTTGATGCCCAGGAGAAGAGGCTGCCAAGTATGAAGGCTAAACAAGGCTGCAAGACAAACACTCATGGTGAAACACCAGGAAGGGAGAGGCTTCATCAGCACACAGCAACAGCCAGGAGCAGCTGTGTGTGCAGAGAGGGGCAAGGACAGACAGACAGACAGACTTACAGCTCAAACACTACAGCCCAGTCTGGCAGGAAGAGCAGGTGGGTCAGCCCAGCCCCGTGTATCCCAATGAATATATCAGAGTTGTGGGTAATTCTCAGTTGCTCTGAAAATTCAAGTTCCCTGCAAACAACACAACAGAAGTGGTGATGATGAGGCAGCTCTACCCACCCCAGCAGAACGTGGGGAAAGCACAACACTGGCTTTAGGGAATACTGAAAGAGAGAACTGATTTTTCAAGGAACAATGGTAAATATCACAAATGCTGCAGCCAGCAGTAACTCAGCATGAAAGTAAAAGAAATGCAGGCAGGTTTCAAGACTTCAAAAGAATTTGTTTCCAAATTATTTTTGCCAACTTAAAGTTTTTGTAAGTTTAAGGGTTTTTCTTTTTACTTGCCTTTAAAAAAACACATCACCTTAAAAAAAACCCCAAAAACTAAGAACAAAATACCCCGAACAAAACCTAAAACCCCAACATACAAGACCTGTTTCTGAACTGCATTCGGTGTAATGTAAAATACACAAATAAACTTCCTCCCACTGCTTCTGTCTGGTCAGAAAACGGATGTCTCAGTGCTGCTTCAGTTTCTCACCCTTCCTGCATGATCCATGACAGCTCCAGGTGGAGCTGTTGCCATTTGGGACAGGCATGCATTCTTTGGGAACCTTTTCTTCAATCCATTTCTTCCTGGGACGGTGCCTGCTACACCTGGCTCCACAAACTGACCTCAAGTGGTGCCTACAGGGCCCACCAGAGCAGCAAATAATCAGTTATTATTGATTACTAAACTAAGGCTCATGTAAAATGATGTCATACAAGGGAAACCCCTTGAGTTATTGCAGAGCAATATTCAAAAAGGTGATGGGAGCACAGCTGGCTTTGGGAGAGGGGGCAAAAGGGATTTCAAACCTTGCTCACTGTACAGCAGCTTTAACCTGAGCCTGCTGACCCTAAGAGGAGCATTATGGAATGCACTTTTCCTTCCCAGCCCTTGGGTGTTGCCCAGGTCAGCCCTGGGGTCAGACACAGCTCCCAGCAGCCACAGGCAGCAGGAGCCCAGAGCAGCTCCCTCCACCCACTCACTTGTACTTGTAGTCCACCACCTTCACCTCCAGCGTTGACACAGTTTTCAAAGCATTCACGAGCTGGGGAGAATAATAAAAAGGTAAGGATTTGGTGTCCTCCTTCAGTTAATTGCTCCCTTGCACTCCTGACCTGGTGAAGGTAAAACCAGCTTCTCCCTTTGCCATGTTGCCAGAACACAAGCTACGTGCAGCAGCTGAGGGAAGCACAAAATGTTTTTATCCTTTGCTCTGCCACTGAGCTACTGCATCACACCAGCCTCAGTTTCTCCCTACGTAAGGTGGGGATGATAATCCCCATTCATTTTTGTCAGGCACTAACAGCAGAGAATGAAAACAGGTATGAAAACATCAAATGTTATCATTTAACCATGAAAGATGCTTTTACACAAGTCCATGAAGTTGCATGATTCAGAAACATAACAATATGAACATTCACTTTGTTCTGAGTGCACAAACTCTGATACAAGGGCTTGTGCATTCCAATCTGCAGGCATTACAGAGGGTTTTGTTAGACTTCAACACTGGAGATGCTATAAATAAAAGGAATAATCTGAAAGTGAAATAATTTAATTTTATCAGAAGATCCACAGTGTCTGTTTGCTCAGAGGAAATACTTTTAGTATTACATTTGTAGTCTTCCACTGGATATTTAGAAAGGCCAGCAAAGTTCAGTGTCTGGGGTACAGAAATGGAGACTGCCTAGAAGACATTTTAGAACAAATTAATATAAACATTGGACATATTTGTCCGAGATTTGCCAGAAAAGAGATGTCTTGGCTGTACCTGAAAAAAAAAATCAATCCAATAAGCAAAAATTTAAGTTCTAATAAATATTTTTTTAAAGATAAAAAGGACCACACCTCATTCTGGTTTAATATTTTCCGGTAATCTGTGCTGCGTGCGAGGATGGTGACTCGAATTTTCCCATCCTAAAAAGAGAGAAGCAGCAGAGTATTAGCTAAGAGGCAGCCCTCACTAAAAAACAATCCCAAATTCTTCTGTATTTACTTCTGGCAATTATTTGAGCAACTAAATATGTTCCTTCCACTTGTAATAAATGATGTAACCACCTTAAAATTCACATTGCATTTTCTGACAGATTCAAAGCATCAAAAAACTTTGTGAAAATCTGACTATTAACCAAGAACTAAATATTTTCTGAAAGATTTATTTGATTCAATACAAAAGAGCCTTTGTATTACACATTATATGGCAGTTTTTGAAAGCAGCTTTCTGGATGGCTTTTGCACAAGTTCCTTGGGAAAAAAATATTTTACTTCTCTACAGTCCCTCATTTTACCTCTTTTAATTAATTGGACTCACAGGGGTGAGCGTTCCAAGTGAAATAAAGAGATTTAACTGCATGACTCCCATTAGTGTCAGCAGGAGAAGCATAACTAAATGCCTGAGCAGAGCTCTGAATGTGCCCCTCAGCAATAATCCATGGGCTACTCTCCAGCAGACACTTCAGCCTCAGCTAGCCCAGAACTGCCCTGGCCACCAAGGCAACAGGCAAAACCCACCAGTGTGAGCAACAGAGAAGCCCAGACCAGACAGAAGGTGCTGGGCAAGCCTGGAAGGAGCAGGTTCTGGAGTCTCCAGCTCTGAGCAGAGCTCAGCAGCATCCAAGGGGATTGAGGAAGGGCAGACTCTGCTCTGCTCTGGGGATCCCCACTGCTGCCCCATGGAACACGTGTGACTGAACTAGGGAGGACACAGAGGCCTCCAGCACGGAGAATGAGACCCCAAGGTCAGAAGGAGAATGCTCTAAAGTCTGTCCCACAGAAATAAGACATAAAGGCAGCTTCCACAAACATGCACAAATGTTCTCTGAAAGCCTTGGCAGCCCTAAACGCCACAGGAAAGGACACAAAGCACACCGATACACCCCCATTCCCCCGGGGCTCAGCTTGCTACTGCTATTCTCTGGCAAGGACCACCAGCTCCACATTGCAGTTGCATTATGCAGTTTTTCACACCTTGGGTCCTTCCTGGGTGATATTTAATCTGTGCAGCACATGCTGAGAAAAGGCTCGGAACAGCCCCGTGCCGTGACAGCCAGAGATCTGAAATTAAAAAAGCAATTGTTAATACACGAAGTTATTTTGCTCAGAAGACGGAGCTTTGTGATCAGGTTTTTACCATTCTTGTGGAACAAAAGCCCAGTATCATGCACTGTGCTATTCACTGCAACACAAGTGGCACTTTAATTTAGAAAGAAATAAAACTCTCTCTAGTGCTAGAGCCTGAGTGTGTGAGCTAATACCCTCAGGAAAGCCTGGCTGTGTTCAGGCTCTTGTGCCCTGCAAAAATACCAGTTAGTTCACAGTGCCCACCCATTAAAGAGGAATAATTTGCACCTCCTGAGCTGTGACATAGAAGACTGCACACAACCAGCTGGAATAACTTTAAAATCCCAGTCTTTAGGGAAGATCATTGCATTTGAAGTTGGAACCTTCACTGCAGCGTATTTCATGATACCGGAGGGATTGCTCAGCTCAGGTTCCACCCTGCCACACCCTCCCCGTGAGGATGGATGGGTAGAGGGACTCACCAGAGGTGTGTTGTAGAACAACCCATACCGCATGCGAGGCAGCAGAGAGAACACGGCTTCCTTAAAGCACACCTGGAGGGGATCACAGGGAGTTACACCCAGTGCTGCCCACCCCCGGGCCATCCTCGATCCCTTAAAGCACAGCCGGGAGGGGATCACAGGGAGTTACACCCACTGCTGCCTCCCCCGGGCCATCCTCGATCCCTTAAAGCACACCTGGAGGGGATCACAGCCACTGCTGCCTCCCCCAGGCCATCCTCGATCCCTTAAAGCACACCTGGAGGGGATCACAGCCACTGCTGCCCTCCCCCAGGCCATCCTCGATCCCTTTAAAGCACACCGGAGGGGATCACAGCCACTGCTGCCTCCCCCGGGCCATCCTCGATCCCTTAAAGCACACCTGGAGGGGATCACAGCCACTGCTGCCTCCCCCAGGCCATCCTCGATCCCTTAAAGCACAGCCGGGAGGGGATCACAGCCACTGCTGCCTCCCCCGGGCCATCCTCGGCCAGCCCCCTCCCAAGGAGCCCGCAGTTGCTGCTCCTGCCAAGGACAGCCCGCCTGGCTCGGCCGTGCCAGTGAACAGAGCCAAGGTCCCAAAGAGCTCTCACTTGGAACGGGCGAGTGTGGGAAGATGTGATGGAAACACCCCAAACCAGAACAACAGGGACTAAAGAGAAGGAAACCAATTAGTGACTAGATTGAAGAGGTTAAAATGAGCTCTGAATGAATGGATGCAGTTTTTTGGTGTAATTTTTTTTTTTTTTTAATGATATGCAGTGGGAATGCCAAGAGTTACAGGGGGAAAGAAGCAATCAGAAGACTTTAGAAAGACCATTTGATAACCCTTAACTTCAGCTGGGAGTCCTGCAGAAGCAAAACCCATTCATAAATACTACTTTGAAGGACATAGAAGTTAGGTCCATCTATATAAAGGATAGACACATCACATGTAACAGCTCTGTCTCTTGTTTCTAAGGTAGAATACTCATATAACACAAATTAAACATGCATGGAAAGTATTAATGCTTTCCTCTGCAACACCCGTAACCCCCCCAAGCAGCGTGAGAAGTTGTCAAATTTGCTCCCCTAGTGACCATGAATTAAAACAAAATATAGAATTCCATACCCTTTTAGAGTCAAAGGTTTTCAAGTGGATTATTTCATAGTCAGTAAATGCCTTCCATGTCTCACTGAAAAGGTCACCGTAACCATATGAGCTCTAGGAGGAAAGCAAAAACACCAAGGGTACAACAATTACATAAATGCATATTAGAACATCTCTTCATGATTTACAGGTTCTGTATATGAGTTTTAATCCAGTTAATATGTGCAACACCACTACAGGACCCAAGGCAGCCCAGCACAGACCACAGACATTACACAGCACCAAACTCTGTGTTTGCACTGGCAGGTAACTCAAATTACCTCTTTAGTAGTTATTTTTTAATAAAAACTTCTATAAATTAGAAAACTAGACAATTTCTTCAGTAGCAGATCATCATTTCCAAGTTAGGAGTGAGAATTACTTCCTACTTTTCGAGAATCAACAAAACACAAGTTAAATTTGAAGTAACACAAACATGGGGATGGTAGAAGGCCTAAACCTCAACACCTGAGATTAAAAAACCAAAACCACCTGGGAATTGAAGTGCAGCACTGAAGTTTGAGGTAAAAAGTCACAACAAGCTTGTTTTGGGATTGTCACTGCATATGGCACACGTGTCACAAATTGAAGGCAATGATCTGATGTGATGGAAGAAGCACCTAGGAGGTTTCTAAACAGAACAGTAAAAACCTTTCCCTTTGCAGCAACATTTTGTGGGGAACTTTTAAAGAGCCATCTACTGCCTTCAACATTATCCCAGCAGCAGGGGTTCCTGCCTTCAGTCTGTCACCTTTCCTGCACATCCCAGGGCTGAGCCATCACCTCTTGCTCTTTGAATGCAATTAAATGTGGCCTCAGTAGCCCTGGTGAAGATTCTCACTAAAGCTTCCTTTCAACTCTGGGGCTGGCTCAGGCTGCTTGGAAAGTTGTGTGGGAACATCCTCAATCAGAAATTTGAAAATAGGACTACAAATGATAGCAGGAGAGAACAGATATCTGGTGGAATGTAAAAGAATCTAAAGGGCACCAGATTTCCTTCCGCTCAAGAGGCTTTCCCCTTGCTCTGCCACTAGGTTTTAATGAATTGTACAATCCAGGCTCCCTTCTGGCCATGTATTACAAGAACTGCTCTCCCAGATTAGAAGTGGAGAACTGATGAAAGCCCCACTTTCTAACCCTCTCTGCTCTCCTTAAAAGTGCTTTATAAACATTTCTTCCCTGCATTCACAGAGGATCTGCACACCAACACCCAGTGGAATTCCTACTCATTTTCTGCTTTGTTTAACCTACATCTAAGGGCATTACTCTTTAATAAGAACAGTAGCTAGGAAGTATGGCCAAATCTAATTACATCAAGGGGGAAGAAAAAAAGGGAATGAATAATAAGCTGGAGTCCCCCTTTTGATGAGCACAGACAGCTCACCAGCAGCTGGCTGGTGCCATCACCTGGTTTTACACAGCAATGAACTCCAGCTGCCTGAGCAGGTAACGCTCATTTGAAATATAACAGCGTGGCACTACTGTGAATGGTACATTTGAAAGAGTCATTTGATTCTGTACCATGATATAAGACAAAGAGTTGCTTTTCAAAGTCATTTACAATGCTGTCTGACACCTGATCTTTTCAGAAAACCATCAGAGCTGGATTAACAGGTCCCTGTGCAACACCTAGAGAGCTCACTTATCTGACAGATGGTGAAGACTTTAGGTTTAAACTACAATAGAATTAGAAAAAAAGAGTCTCTTCTAGACAAACAGGCTTCTCATTAAACAGCAAGCAGGGAATATTTGCAGTTGTCTATTGAAGTTTAGTTTCCTAGCACTAAATGCTCACAGAGAAAACTCAGCACTTTATGATCACAAAACAGGTGTGGGACAGTGTCATATTCAAGAACTGTTATTTCAGATTCTAATTATGCATGTTATCTGGCATATTACAAATTGCCCAGTTGGTTTTTATTTAGTTTCATACCCTCCTTAACACAACTTAAATATTGTCCAATAAAAGTAATATTAATCAAACACAGCCATGGTTTCAACTCAGCAGTACAGCAGAAACAGCCCCACTTAAAAACTGGTTTTATGTTATCATGGCAATGTGAGAGGTGATGGAGGGAAGTAACTGCAAGAAGGCTACTTAAAGGAATTAAATATTAAACTCTGTTTTAATATATATAAGGATTTAATTTAGCTGTTTTCTTTATTACAGACTGCACATTACTAATTTACAAATATGCAAGACTGCATTTCTTTTTAAATACAGAAGAAACAGTTGGGCAAATCTACTTCAATATCCCGAGAGAAAAAGGCCTACAAAAAACAGTTAAAACTTCAAATTTTACAGATTAGAAATACTGATCAGGTTATTTTTGAAGTCATACAAAAAAAAATAATAAGGCATAACTATGTACTAACGAAGCTGAGAATTCCAACAGCACATGGTTTGTCATAGAAAATCTGTTCTCTAACTATTTCACATGCATCTGTATTTAAAGGATCCAGGAATTTATCAGTTCCACATGCTATGCCCACAATAGAGCTGAGGACTGGCTACTAAAACCTTCAGAGCCCCTATAAAGCAGAACTAGAACCCCTCACAAACATGGTAAAAGCACAGAACACTTACAGTGTCCCACATGACTATGTTGACATCAGTACTGAAGGAATTATTGATATGCTGGGTAATGTAAAGATTGACAAAATCACAGAAGTGATGGTACATATTAACACCTGAAAAAGAAAGAAAGAAAGAATTGTGAGCAAGACACTGCTCCACTTTTATTGGTTTATGCATTTCTCCTGATTAACATCCTGCAGTTTATATTAGCTTCCCCTGCTTCTGACACCTCCTAATATATAATATCCTCCTAATGCACCCTAAATACCCTCCTAATATCCTCCTAATACACCCTAAAAGGAACCTCTAAAAGGAAGGAATCAAGGAAAGAAATCTGAGTTAAAATGTGTTATTAAAAAGTACAAAATAGTTAGAAGAGTGGCCAAAAGAAAGAATGAGTTTCATGTGCTACTTCTCTTTACAGTCTGCAGCTGCTTCCTGAAGGATGTGAAAGCATCTCCTGCTTTAGCACAGAACAGTCAGACATAAGGAAACATGAAAACTGGCCTTCAGCACAGCTCTGGGTTCTGCTTTAGTGGGGCTGTGGCACCACAAGGCAGAACTTTGGCTTTCACACCAGCCAAAGCCCGAGTCATTCCTCGGGTCTTCTCTCTTGTTCAGTCTTGGTGCACAAAAATCTCCCATGAAACAAAGGAGGAAACACAAAGGAGGGAACACAGTCCAGTTCCCTGCAACAGCTTTGCTTAAAATGCCAGGCAGAGGAGGCATTGGGGTGGCAGCTGCTGTGTGTGACAGGGACAGCCCAGCACAGGAGCTCCCAGCCCAGACACAGCTCACCCTCACCACCCTCCTCCATCAGCACCGGGCTGCAAATGGTGCTGCACCAGCAAAAGGCTGGTGAAGCTCAAAATAAGCAGATTCCTGAAAGTGCCTGGGTGCTGCCCCTCTTGGAACTCCACTTCTCTTCCAGGGCACACAGCATGCTGCTGCTGAGCACGTACTGCAACCCACACTTGGTGCATCATGGTTATGGGACCTGTCATGCAGAAACACAGTCAGAGCAGCCTTTGGCACAAAGTCAAACACTGCCAAACCACAGTCCAGAGAACAACTGTGCAGGGCAAACAACAGGAAATCATTCTGATTTTTGTTTTTAAATCATCCGTGGGAAATTATAAGATTTTCAAATTTCGGTTTCCAAGTTTATCACTGGAACTACACCAAAAAAAGGAACCAAAAGGTCACATCATTTTTCATATTACAAGTGAACTTATCTGTCACAAGGCATAATGTAGATGGGCAAGTTGAATATGAGCGCTTTTTACTGCAGTACTAAAAAAATAAAGACACCAATTACCTGCATCTAATTTCATGAAGTACGTTGGCTTTTCAATAACAATGTCACACTTCCCATCTTCTAGAGGCCTGAAGTCTAGTGCAGTAAATGTCTGGAGTTCTGCAAACCTAGAAAGATCCAATCACACAGAATATGCTTTGACATCAACACATTTAAACAAAACTACTTCATATGTCTCAGGTTGAGTAACTGTCCTTCCAGTCCATTTCAGTTAACAGGACTGCTAAAAACTGAGAGAGTCTGACAATTAAAATGATTTGAAATTATAATGGAAGGTTCTTCAGGGCTTCTAGAGGTTAAACACTGCCTTTGATCTCAGGAGTGAGCAGCACCTTTGATCTCCAAATCAAGGCAGCAGGGATGTAACAAAGCCTCAGAGCCTGGGTCTGTGGCTCCACCCAACTTGATCTGCCTTGCCAGAGACACTTAAGGGAGATTTCCATGCTTTGGCTGGAATAATGAATGTAGAGGCAGTATTTATTGTTCCTGCATCTAAACAAGGGTGAGCAGCTGTGATGACAATAGCAGGTAGAGGGGGAAAGTCTTCCTCCTCTGCAGCAGTCCTTGACTTAAATTAATCAACAAAAAATGGGAGAAGAAAAAGAAAATGCAAGCAAAGAATAAGAATTAATTATTATATGGTCCTTAACGGCTCCAGTTCCTTCATCAATTAACTGGCAAGGCAGCTTTGAAGTGCTAACATGCAAACTGTGATGCTCTGCACTTCCTGCTTGGCCTCAGCCCACCTCACATTCCCAGCACAGGCTCCCTGGGAATGTGAGCACAAGTCCAGTTCACCCTCCCCGAGGTCTGGGTGAACTCACACACAAGGGGCAGCTTCAAGGCATCTCACCCCAAAACCATCACCCCTTCTACACACAGCACCAGCACCTTGCCCAGAAAACACTGAAGGTTAGAACTTCCAATTGCAAGGTGTTCTCACATCTGTTGGTGCTGCAAATGAGGCAGGACACAATCACCGTGTGGTTCAGACTTTCTGCAGAGATGAAATCACCAGAGGTTTCTAATATGAAATCTCAAACTGACTTTAAAAGGAGCAAGTCTTTCCTCAGTATGAAAACCCCTACACGCAGCTGGTAATGCCAATGACAAAAAGCAAAAATAATTAGCAAGTGAACTTGGAAGCAGCCTTGACAAGAGATTCTTACCAAGACTGCAGAGGGCTCTTGCGCTGACCTTCAGCCAAAAATGCTCGAACATCGAGGGTACAGTGACCGCCAATTTCTCCCTTCTGGAAAAAGTCTTCTTTGAATCTAATGCAAATTAGAAAAAGTCTATCAGCTTTTGTGCAACAGGGCTACCAGTGCCCTGCAATCTCCATTCAATACTCAAGCCAGTGCTGCTTAGTCTCAGTTCAGCAGGGCACTTCATACATATTAAAAACGTGAGTATTTTCCTCAGTGTAAATCAAGAATTTGCACACAACTCCCCAGTAAAGACAGTGGTGTCCTTGAAGGTCTAGACATCATCTTAGAAAGCAGCACTAATCCACCCAGAATGTTATTAAGAATTATTTACACATACTCACATGAGTAATTTAATTAGATTTTTGCTTCACGACAGTGATGCATCACTGCATGACAGGACCATCACTGGTTGGACTTTTTGTTTCTTTTCAACAATTTCTTACTGAAATTTATCTCGGATTTTACAACCCACTTTGCTACCCAAGGATTTTGTACACCACATGAAGAGTGAGGTGCAAGAACAAATTTCCTGAAAGTACTAAAAGCACTGTCTAAATTAGCTTCCAAGACAGGCTGTGATGATGACAAAACCCATTCTAAAGGGTAATAATGTCAGTCTCAGTCATGAACAAGATCAAGACACTGGCTTCAAAGACAGGGCAGAGGGTCATGCCAGCACCACTGGCATGGTTTTTCATCCAGTTTCCAATATGTAGCTTTTCAATTCAGGATGTGGAAGATCTGGGTTGAGACCTCTCCTCAGTCACTCAGGATCTAAAAGTGCAGCTCCTGAGTCTGGTATAAAAGCACTGGAAAGGTCTTGGTTCCTCAGACAAAAAACAATTGTATTTTGCACCATCTGATCAAGGAAGGACATGACTGAAGACACAGAAATGGCTTCCTCTCTTCCATCAGGGAGGTTTTCAATCACCCATCATCATTCCATAAAACTGAGAACTTGGGTTTTTACACCATCACCAGCAGCCAGCAATGAAGAGGTATAAACCTGTACAGGATTCAGCAACAAGCCTCTGATCAGCAGTAAAACTCATGGCAACAAGCAAACCAGCTTTGGTAAACAAACTATCAAATCCTTTTCCCTGCCATCCCATTTTTGCTATAACTCAGGCAAATCAGAGACCTGTCGTGGTTTCTCTTTACAGCTCGTAAATCAATGTACAAGTTTGTTGCTCTGCAATGCTGAAGGTACTGGGAACAGGCCAGAGATGAATCCCCCTGTTAAGAACAAGCAGAATTCTGTCAATAACAAAAATTATTTTTCAAAACAAGTGCAAAGTATCACATCTATCAGAAATACCTACTATTGCTGCAGGCTTGCAATGGGTTTTCACTTCACTGAGCCTCTCTCGAACATAGCCAAAGTCTGCTTGCTTCCAGAATATCTGCTGGGCTGTCTCGATGTCACTTGCCCTGATGTGTGAAGGAGAGAGGAAACAAATCAAGATCTGTTGCTCAATTCTAGTAATAACTTCAACAGATAAAATTTTTTCCACTGAAAGTGGAACAGAAGGACCAGCCAGTTATTTTACTGGCATTCAAGATGCCAAAACAGGAAGCATTTATCAGCTGCATGTAAGTGAAGACTTCAATGACAATTTAAAGCTATTCTCCCCTAAAAGGGTACAATTATTTTTTCATATTTTTCCTCTGTTTTTAAAGCTAAGAAAGGAAATACAGTTATTTTAGGAATCTGGATTCAAGGCTAAATCAGAACAATGAAAACATTCTGGCAGGAAGCATTTCTAGCAGTATTTTCTTCCTTAAAAAGTTAATTTTTTAAAATCACGTTGAAAGGCTCATTATGCATATTATGCTCATTACATATATACACAGGTAATCAACAAAAAATCACACTTTAAATTCCAAATATCACAATAATGTTTATTTTACAGCTGTATCAAAGTGAGCACTACACTATTTTTTTTACCATAATGTACAGTTGACATTTGAAATTAAACTTACCACCCAGTTTCAACATAATCACACACAGGGTAACTGAACCTGTTCTCTGATCTGCAAGATTTCTCATAACCCCAGCAGGATTTTAGTTTCTTCAAGTGTTTCTGCAACACAGAATGACAGAATCAGGTTTTGCAACAGGAAAATGGGAAATGATTTAAGTAAGCTGTTAGCTTTTAAACAACATCTTGCTCATAAATCTTGCATAAAAAGCTTTTGGTTTGGTCTGTTTTCAAACAGATTTGAGAAACAACAGCCAGATTCTTCATGCACACCAGAGGCTCCAAAGAGGACACACATGCACAACAGTCTTACTCTTGTCCTTTATATGATCTAAGACAAACCCTTCCCCTGACTAATTGGCAAGGAGACCAATTAATCACCATCTTCAACTGCTACAACTCCCAGGGACAAACCACCCCAACAGGACATTTGGACAAATAAAAAGAAAAAAAACCAAAACTTACTTTATAAGGGCAAAGAGCATCCTGCTTACAGATGTCAGCAACATGCTGGTTATTGTGCAGAAAGTAGGGGATATGCTCATCTGGCAAGTTGATGGCTTTGTAGTTGTAGAATGGCTCTTCCAGAATGTTTGGGAATTCAGTAGGATTTTCAGCTTGGGAATTAGCCAGAATGTCTTGCAGTAGCAATCCAAACACAAGCAACATAAACATGGCAACCTGTGGGTTCTGTACTTTACAAATAAAATAGGGGAAAAAAAGAAATTAATAAATTTGCAGCACTTCAAGCACACAAGACAAAATTCAGTCAGTCAGACATAAAGTCAAAGAATTTGTGCTTGCATTTCTGGGGTGGTTTCTTTTTCCTGTGAAGACCAAACTTTCACTGAGAGGCCAGACAGCACAACCTCAGGATTATCTTTGAATCATTAGTCATTGAGTGTTATTACGCACTACAAACTCCCAGTCAAGCTAAAATGGGTGTGTTTACTTTAGCTAAATGCCAAGGGATCCTGAGAGTTCAGTGTGGAGACTAAGTATAGAGCATGTAACATCCAGTGAGAAGGGAGAAAAAGTAGAAGATCTGGGGGAGGGGTGAGAAAAGGGTTTTTATTTTTAAAATAAGTATGAAAATAATACATTCTTCACTTGTAATTAATCACTACCTGAGGGAAAATAGGCAGACACAAATAGAGGCTCACAGCTAAGGCTGTTACAGGATGGCTGTTTTTAGTGTTTAACATCATGCTAAAGAAACTTGACTACTGAGTATATTCTATATATATACTCTCTATATAATTTTACATATAACGTTAGTGTATTTATATATATACACACGTACACACACAGGCCCACACATCTGTATACCCTAAAGCTGACTGCATACCTTCCTGCTAATACAACCTTTTCATCTAACACCCCTCCTTTGAACTACTAAACTTCCAGAGGAAAAAGAATGTATGGCCTGTATCTAAACTCCACCTTTTTTGGCGCTATAATTTGCTAAAATTTGCATGCTTACTTTCAACCGAAGCCTTTAGCAAAATTCCTATGATACAAGTAGTTTTACCTGTTTGGTTTGAGAGGAACCACTTCGGATTTCCCAGGTACAGAAACCTAGAGCGGGGGAGGAAGGTGGAGTTAGATACGTCCTACAAAAGAAGATGTCCTGCTCCTAGGACACGTTCCAGGCAATCAGAGCAGCTTCCACCGTGCTGACCCGTCACTCGGGTCTCTTTTCCCGGCCCGCAGCCCGGGGCATGGAGCATTTCACAAGGATCGCCCTCTCCCATCACAAACCTTGCCGAGTCCCCGAAACACGCGGCCCCTTTCCCACCGCTGCGCGCTGGGACTTCAGGAAGGTGCTCGGCAGCATCCTATTCCAGGCCGTGCATGTGATGGACCCAGAACCAGCGCCAGCCTCTGGCCCGGCCGGACCCGGTGCCTGACCCAGGCTCCTCATGCCCGTGCGGGACCCGGCGCCGCCGCCCCGCCCTGCGCGGTACAGCATCGCATCCCACCGCCTGTCCCACCGCCTGTCCCCACCGCCTGTCCCACCGCGTACCTCTCACCGCCTGTCCCACCCGCGTACCTCTCCCCCGCCTCTCAGCCCCCGCGGAGCCCCCCCGGCCCCCGGCCCCGGCCGCTGCTGCTGTCGGGCGCTCGCCGCCGGCCGCACTCCGCATGTCCGGGGGCAGCGCTCGGCGCGGCCCCGCCGGGCTCCGGGGGAAGCGCCCGAGCGGGTGCGAGGGAGGGGCGGCGGCACCCCGCCTGGAGGCAGGGAAGGAGGCAGGGGAAGAGGCAGGGAAGGAGGCAGGGAAGGAGGAGCCGGCCGGGCCGGGGCAGCGGCGCAGTGCCGGGCTCGGCTCGGCCCGGCCCGGCTCAGGTGGGCCCGCAGCGAAGGGCACCTGCCCGCGGGGCAGCAGCGGCGGAGCAGCCGCGTCTTCCTCCTGCTGCCGGAAATTAAGCGCTGCGGCCGCGGGAGCGGCGGGCGCAGGATGCGGAGGAAAAGGGCCTTTTCCTGCCGCGGCCCGGCAGGAAGCGCAGGCTCCGGCCCCCCATTGTTCAGGAATCCCCCCGAGCCCGGGGGCCCGCGGCGCTCACGGGCAGCCCCAGGCGCAGGCTCCCGGCTGCCCGCCCTCCCCGGCACACGGCAGCGCGCCCGCCTCCGCCTTGACCCAATTCCCGCAGCGCCGAGCGCCGCGGAGGCACAGGCGGCGATGCTCGGGAGCTTGGAGCCCTCCAGCAGAGCCCTGACCTTTCTGCCCTCTGCCCAGGTGGGAAACGAGGAACAGGCGCTCAGCCCAGGCCAGGAAACCGGCGAGAGAACGCGGGCGCCCGCAGAGGAGCTGACCGCGCAGGGGCACCGCTTACCTGAATAAAGGAAAGGAGTCTAAATTTCACATTATGCACAACCCCACTGCTGCAGTGCTTTTAGAAATAAACCAACTCTTCGTACATAAATACCCACGGTAACGCAAGACTTCAGCTGGCATCTGTTACTGTATTCCAACTACATCTGGTATCTTCTACCTTAAGTAATATTTTCCTTTCACAGCACTAGGTACCCGCCCTCCCCAGAACTACTTTTAAGTCTTTTCTCAAACAGAATCAGAGCACACTGTTAGCGGAAAATTTTATTTTTCGCTGACCCGTGCTTTTTACAGTTTATACATATTTTACAACTAGAAACCAAGGGGTTTAATTTCACTGTGATAACCATTTCACCTTATATTGAGCATCATTATAGCCCTTAGTAAAATCTAAGCACATAAAGTACAACAAACGTGTAGCAAGAAAAAACAACCAACCCAGAACTAACCTTTCTCTCATGTGCTATTGACATGGGATTTTCAACATGGGGTGCTGAGTTCCTAAAGGAAGCGAGTACCAGAGTAATCTATTCCTTATCCAAACCCACCTGCATCCACAGAGGCCTTTCAGCTCCCTCTGAACACCACTGAGTAACCTTTAAATAACATTTCCCCATACTTGCATATGCAGTGAAAATGAGAGCTAAATTAGTTGCTTTCAGAATTAATGTTCTAAAATAATAAATTCAGACAAAAGTGAGTACTAGAATTTGAACCTAATTCCTTTCATTTTGCACATTATTCTTCTAGGCAATCTCAGTAAGAATAATGAATTGTGTTCAAGCAGACATGAATGTTTCTTCAAAGAAAGTGTACAATTATATCAAATATGAGCAAACCAGGGTATTTTAAAGCCTATGTTACCTTCCAACAGCCACTGTTTTCTAAGGCTTTGATAATTAAGACACAGAAGGCCATCTGATTCTCAGGTGATAGTAAAGGCTGCACTACAGGGAATATAGAATCCAAAAATAGTCAATACAAATATTTACAGCTACTTTAGCAAAATTTAAAAATCTAATACCTTTTGCTTTTTACATCTAAAACAGTTAATGCTGATTGCATGTTTAAAATTCCCCTTTTACCTAAGCTCTTCCTGAAAACCAAGATAGCCCAAGACATTCTCAGAACTGCCTGTCAGCCCTTCAGGAGCATCTGCTCACATTACACAGGAAACATTACCTTCAGAAGCACTGGCAGCAAGAGACCCCAATAAAAGTTCAAAGGATAATTTCTTTTTCTTTGCTGCTGCATTTGTCTGCCAAGATTGTAAAAAAAAGGTGAAACCCAGGAAGTTATTGATTTGCTGTAGTAGATAAAAGCTGAACAGAATTTCTAATCTTTGACCATCACAGAGTTTGCTTTCTTAAAGAAAGGCTGAACAAACCCCAGTGCATCATAATTTTGTATTTCTAAAATTCCAGCAAGTGTTTTAATATGGACTGATTTTTGCTTAGGTTTGATTGGTCTGGGGTTCTTCAGAAACTTAGAGCAACCGACCATGCTTTAATTTGAAGGTAAAATGTTAAATTCTAAGGGTTTTAAAAGAAAAATCATCCCACCATGGTTTCCAAAATTGAAATGAAGACAACAAGAGTGTGATTCGCTCACAATGAAGAAAAAAAAAAAAAAAAAAAAAAAAAAAAGGACGAGAGAAAAAAGTATTTTTATTAAAGCAGTTAGAAGTTTCTATGACAGATGGGGAGTTATAACAAATTTAAGTGTTCTGGCTCTATGGCTTTAATGAAATCCTCACATAGTAACTGCCTGAATCTCAAACCAGACTAGGATTTTTCATGAACATTCCCTTGCCTGTGTAAGTTCAGTGACCAACTGTTCTCCCAGTGAGGAATAAATCCTTAACACCCATAGTAAAATCATATTACCAAGAGGCATTCCTCCAGAAGCAAATCCTCATCTTTCATATCTTTGTCTGTCAGGCCACCAAATACCCAAGCAGGAAAAGAGTTCCCAAATTACAACGTGCACTGGTCTGGGAAAAAAAATCCCTCTCCCAACAGAGGCACTGGTGTGATAAGCAAAGAATTCCAACTGCCCAGTATTTCACACGAGTAGGTTCTGAGATGCAGCAAAATATTTGCTCTCTGGAATGCAGAGAGGAAGACCAAAGCTGCTTCTCAGCATTCCCAAGGGTCCCATTCAGAGATTTCCTCTGACATTACCAAAAATGCAGCTCAACTCCAAGTCACGTGGGTGCTGTTTGACCAATACCCTGCTCAAGGAATGGCATGAGAAATACCCTGCAGCCACTGGAGACTTGCTCAAAAACTATTATTAAGCCACAGTTCAATTTTGCTAGAAGTCTAACCCTTGCTACTTATATAAAAGGAACCATGAGATCTGCAGCAATTTATTTTTAAAAAATCAGTTTCCTGCATTCTTCTGAACTGTTCTAGCTACTGTTAAAAATCAGCTACTAAATCTAGAGCAGATATTTAACAGCTCAGATTTCTGCTGTTAAAAGGTGAACATATTTATTATAACAAGCAGAGCTGCTGTCTCCAGACTGCTCATGAGAACACGAGCAATACACAAGATGAAGCTGTAATGTGAAATCTCATCTGAGTCTCACACTCTGCTTTAGAGGACTTAGTGTAGTCAGACTAATCAGATTTGTCTAAGAATAACCACCCTGACACGTTCAGATGTTGTTAAGTACAAATCTAAGATTTTCCTGTCATAAAAATATCCACCAGTTATTGCTTCAGACAGCAAGTCCCTGTTACTTAGCTTTTAAAAATTACCTGATGAGATTTTAGAAAAACTTCTAATGTGATTTTTTTATAGGCTTACAAAGATTATGAATCAAGGACTGCTTTAGTACAGCTCATGCCTTCCAGTGCTGTCTCACAAGGTAACAACCATAATTTCTGCTGTTTAAGCAAAATGACCCACCATTTAGCAAAAACTTAAATAAAGGGATGACGGAAGAAAAAAAAAATTAAATATTGCACAAATAATTTAACTGCAGACAGAACAGGACACTTAAAGCATTGATTCTTCTGTCAACATATGAACTCTATAATAGAGTCACATTTTCTATAATACAGGGCTTTTTTACAAGACATTTAAATTCAGCATTTACATAAACAGTTATCTTTACAGTCTGTCACCATACAATGTTAAGAGTTCCATGAAGATTTAATTTTGTCTTTGTTTTAAAAGTTCATCTATCTGAGTCTTGTACATGTTTTTCACATCTTCCAGATCCAGTCGCAGTTCCTCAGCCTCCTCTGCCTTCTCCCCATACATCTGGAGGATGGTGTTGTACCTCTGATCCAAATCCTGCAAGGACACACATGATTATCTCACTGGAGTGATAATCTGTGTTCTGCTGCAAGCAAGCTGCTGCTGGGACAGGTTTTTACACTGCTAGGGGAAATAAGGGCAGCATTTCCTTATCAAAGTGTAACTACAGTGAAGCACACAGTAAACTCTGCAAAGGTACTTTGTGCTTTCAATACAGCTAGATTTATATTTGGGATGTTAAAGGATTAGTGCTGGCTTCAGAGGACATGCTGAAGCACCTTGAAGTGTTGCTTATAAGCATTAAAATCAGTTAGAAAATTGCATTGTTTTACTGGAATGACCGGTTTGTGAAAAGTTTCATGAGAAAATTGAATATTCTGTATTCCAAAATTATTCCAAAACTTTTTCAAATAGTTCTGTTTCAATTCAATAGGATTCAATTATTTGTCCTATTTCCTGTATCTTTACTGGACACATATTTAGCTTCTGCATCAACCTCTCATAAACCCATGCTATTTATCAAAGCTTTCCCTCTACTAAAAACTCCAGTTGCAAACAAGTACCTAAATGATAGAAATAAAAATGGTCTCTCCCTGATTTAGCACACAGTCTTATGCACAGCACTATGTTTTGAAGTGACTCCCTAACCATGCCGTGGGCATTTTTAGATTCTATAATACAAAAAACACCAAAAAACAGGCTCTTCAGTCACATATGCTTAGAGACAGATTTGAATATATTCCTAAACTGATAGGACTATTCCTAAAGAAATGCAGTTATCTCCATTTTACCATGGATTTACACCAGAAATGCACTTACCTTTAACTGTGTGCGTAATTTGGGGATTTCCTTCACTTTTTCCTCAAGTTCATCATTTTGATTTGTTAATTTAACCAGCTCTTCTGCCATTATTGATCGAGTTTTCTCCAGGTTCCCAATTTCCAGCTAAGGTAAACATACATAACAAGGACGAGAAGGAAAGAATTCACTGTATTTATAAAACACCATTTCAATATACACAATATTTAAGGCTTATCCTTAAGCCAGACTGTGAAACAGCACATCTCAGCTCCCCTCTCACTTTCTCCTCAAATCTCAGTGTCTTGGGTTTTTTTTTTACTGTTCAGACAGACAGGCTTTCTGGATAGGTCCTTGCCAAAAAAAAAAGGAACTAACAAATCCTTCTCGTGCTCATCCTACACAGCTGTGCTGGTTCACAGAATTCCATAACACTGACCAAGCTTTCTGAAAAGATACCTGTAGATGTGAAATCTCTCCTTCTCTTAGTTTGAGCTGTGACTGAAGGTTTTCAATGATACTTGACCCTGATCCCATCCTTATTGCATCATAGAGATTGCTCCCACTGGTAGCTATTGGTCCAAACGAGTGATCATGAGGATCATCCTACAAACAAAAGGTTAGAGAAGCTGAAAATGGCACAAAAACATGCCCATTTTGGACTCTACCCTCTCCTAAATATAGCATCGTTTAAGATTTAAAATTACATGTGTTAGGCAAGCATTTCAATGCTTAAAGCTTGTTTTCAAAACAAAAGCTTGAGGTGAGTAGGTACAATTTGGGATAGCTCCCTACTAGCAGGCTCCCCTGACACTCTGCAGGTGCCATTTAACCTTGACAGCATGAACTGGACCGCCAGGGAAGGAGCAGCAGCAGGAGACTGCAGAGTACAGCAGTCAGTGATGCTGCCTAGGGGCGTGCCCTAAACCAGGAATGCAAGTAAAAATAAACTAATTGTATGTTTTACACTCACAGCTATCCTGTAAGCAGATTTTAGATGTTTCTGCACAGGATGTCACCTTGTCTAAGGCCAATATGCTCTTCAAGGGTCATTTTCTATGTTACTAAAAGGTCTTGAAGAGGAAAGTAAGTGGTCTGTCAAGAAGAAGAAAAGCCATTGCAGGTGATCTATCCTACCTGTGAGAGGAAAGAGGTCTGGAGACCTGCCATGTCCACCCCACTTATGGAACTGGAGCGGGACATTGAGGGCGTGCTTGATACAGTTTCAACAGTAAATGACTTTCGGTCCTTAAAAACAAACAAAGACATCCAATATGACCAGCTAGAAAAAGGAAAAATGTTCACAATGTGCTGAAAGATTCTATAAAGAGTCTCCCTTTTTCCACCAACAACTATAGAACACTATGTGATGGATTTTCTACTTGCCCCATACCTAAAACATAGGAAAGTTCTACAACAAAAAAATGTCTGTGCTGTAACACAGCCCATCTTCAAGACCTCAGACCTTTAGGAAATTAAGACAGAAGCTGCAAATTACACTGAAAAAAAGGTTCTCTTTCAAGTAGCCAAGAGAGACTCAGAGACAGTTTTATACATGCAAATGTATTACAGAAAAAATATCTCACACCCAGAGGAACATCTCTTCTTAGAATGAATGTTAAGGCCTTCTTCTTTTTAAATAAAGTGTATGAATTAAATTCCAGGATTTTTCACATGCTATTAATTTACTGATACCTCTTCAAAACAGACTGGCCCCTTTTTCCAGCCAGCATCTACAAGCATGCTAACCTCTGAAGGGGAAAGCACTTAGATTTTAGGACTGGAGACAGTATGAAACAAACAACAGAAGTAGTTTTACTTGAATATTAACTGCTAATTAGTGGTAATGAATTTAATGACTATTGAGGATTGCTCTGTGATTTGTGACTTCAGCTGGAAAGCATGTGGAACATTACACACAGTCATGTGAAACAAAACAGGAATCCAGTGGAAGCAATGCTGGTAAGCAAAGAAAACAAGAAGCTTCAGAAGAAAAAGGACCCAGGAATGTTCAAAGAACACAGAAGATTAAGACAACAATCCATATTTTACCTCTTCTCAGGTTAAACAGACTATTACTCAAAACTTATTTCAGTGAGTCTAACACAACACCTATTTCACTGGAAAGATAGTGCCAGGAACTAAAAGTTTCAGGTACAGATATCTACTAAAATAAAGGAAATATCAGTAAGATTTCGAAATGTACGGGTTTGGCACCTTCTCCTTTGCTGCTTCTTGCACAAGAATAGCCTTCTTTCTCTCCTGTTCAACCTTCATCTTCTCCATTTCTAACTGAGTAGCCAGCAGTGCCTGCAGAGATAAATACAAGCTATTAATCTCCTGCTAGCTCAAATTTCAACCATAACAGAGATTCAAGCTGAACTAGGCAATACCTTTTCTTTCTTTGCATCTTCCAAGGTTTTTGCATACTCATCTTTGAGCCCTTCTAGTTCAACCTCATACCTACACGGAGGAAGGAAAGAGGTAAAGTCACTCAATAAGTATTCTCCTACTCTCCGCAGATTCAGATACTTTTAAAATAAACACAGCTGTAAGGTTACAAAATACCATGAATGTAACACTTTCAATCTTTAGCATGAAACAAACTATCCTTAGCAGCATTTTTTGTAACATTCTACCAACATGTTGCAAAATCGCATCACCGCTCCATTTCACTGCAGTTAGAAAGAAATGCTGCTAACCAAAAGTGAACTCACCTGCTGTTTTCATTTTCCATTTTCTTCACTTTGTTTCTCTCCACTTCCAGTTGAGCCTGAAGACGGGTATTTTCTTGCCTTAAAAGACTATTTTGAGATTCAGAAGAAGACATCTGAATTTTATTAGCAAGAAGTTCTTCTGTAGCAGCCCGTTCTCTCTCAGCAGCTGCTGCTAGAAGAGTTTGAGACTCACCTAAGAGTAAGAAAAAACATGGAACTTAACCTTTTTTTGATCAAACATCTAGAATACAACAAAACACAACAAAAAAATTAATTTGAGGGTTTTTTTAATATGCAACTAATCTTTCTTAAAAATAAATCTTGTACTCTTTTGCAAAGTAAATTAAATATTTTCCACAGACAGAGGATCAAAGCAGCGCAGAATTAAGAGATTTCAAATTCTTTCAGAACGCAATATACAACTACAGATTGCCTCTAGAAAGGAAATCATTTCTTTAGGTCCACCTTTGGGCTTTTACTGTATTTTACATTTAAAACAATAGGTTAACTACTGTATGAAACAACACACCCATCATCACCTATACAGTAAGGTAAGCAATTCCAAACTTTAGATCTGGATCTCAGCCTCAGGCTCCATACTGGAATACTTTCAATGTCTCAATGCCTTTAGATGCTCTAAGGACAGGTACACCTTAACCCCTCCACCTCACAATCTTATGCTACAGTGTGTTTTACAGAGAACCACTGAATTACCTGTCCAAGAACCTTGGCATAAACCCCCCACCATCATTTCCTTACAGGAAAGCATTTGGTGCTCATCTCTCCTGATCCACCACCTACACTTTGGGCAAGTGTAAGCCCTTCACATTTACCTTCGAGCCTCTTCACCCAGAGCCTGACAGTTCAGTAAAAGCTAAACCATCTCACCCAGCCTGTCAGAAAGGTTCTTTTCCAGCTTCTCCCACGCAGAGGTCTGTGCTCCCAGCGTGGCCTGCAGGTTCTCTATCTGCCGCAGAAGGGGCCGCGTAGCAGAGGTCACACTTTGGCTCAGTTCTTGGTTCCTGCTCTCTGCTTCTTGGAGTCTCTGAAAACAGAAATTAAATACAATTAGAAGCATATGATGGATTGAAAGATTCATACAGAATTCATCTACATAAATGGCAGCTGCTTGACGTTCTGAAATTACTGATTTACAATCTAACATTCCTGTGGTTCAAACTCATGGTAAAGTGTGAAATTCCAAGAGAAAAGGCAAACATTTCTAGATACAGAATAGAGCAAGGCACAGAAATTCCAGAGCTCTGGATAGAATTTGAAACATTTTGGCGACCATCTATATTCTGGCCCTTAAGAACAATAAAAATATTCTTAAGAAGCAGATAAAGAGTCATTCAAGAGTGTATTTGCCAGCAATTTTTGATAACTATCACAAAATTAATGTCTGTATTTTGTCTCGTATTTAAAAAGGACAGCATTCTATTTAAGAGGCATCATAAAAAATTATGACATTTTTTCCACTATGTAATTTCAAAAAACATTTCCATTAATATTTTTATTGCTCCTCCAAGCAGGACAACCACTGCAGGTAACCAGGAAAATAAAGCCTCTCTTTCAGGCTGTTCATGTCATGGTATGATTTTATTTTTGGGTTTTTAGAAGTCCTCCTTGCTGATGCAAGTTGGCATCATCTGCTTGTTATAGTACCTGTTGCAGTTCACCAATTTCCTGCCGTAAATAATCTTCTTTCCTTGCTGCCTGCTGCTCTGCACGTTGCAGTGCCAGCCTCAGGTCTGCCACCTAAATAAACAAGAAATTGTTACTAAATTCTTGCCAAAAGTTGTATCATCACCTGCTCCTTGCCACAGTCCCACACCATCTTCAAACAGTGTTAGACAGGATATGTTTGTTTACAAGTAAAGGCTTTATTTTTGCACTGACATAAATAGTTACACTGATTTATTTATCACTAAAAATTCCAAGAGTTAAGAGTACTACAGACTTAACATAGAGCCTGTCAAAATAATTTCATTTAGACAAGTAAAATTATAAGTACTTTTAAATAAAATTAGTATTTTAAAGTTTAGCAGAACCACCCCTTAATATGGAACAAATTCCATGGAGAAGAAATCCTGTGGCTATTTGCTAAGTACACAAACCTGAGTTCCACCCAGTTCATTACACACATCAGGTGTACACAGCACCTCAGTACAGTCACTTGTTGGATTATAGAGTTTACTGACTGCATTTCAGACCCACCTGAATTGCCAGAGCTTCCTGCTGCTGCCGAGCCTCCTCCTGGGCCTTCTCCAGAGCTAAGCCAAGCTCTTCCTTTGCTTTCATTTCCCGACTTAGGGCTGCTTCCTGAGCCTCACTGTCCTTTGTAGCATTAGCTTTATGAAGATCTGCAAGTTCCCTGGGGAGAAAAATCCAACCAAACAAATAAACAAACCCAGTACACTTAAATACCAACAGCGACTTGGCAAATAACTTTGTTACATTGAAATATTTCACAAGCATTGCACAAGGAAGAGCCACGATCTGAAGGTGTGACTGCTTTGCTTACTTGTATGCACTGTCAAGTGCTGCCTGCACACTCCTGTTCCTTTCTTCAAGCTCCTCCACTTCTGCCTGAAGTTTAGCAAGGTCCTTTTCTTGCCTCTCCACAACACTGTTCAGCTGTTTAATGCTGTCTCGATGCTGCTTCTCAAGGTCTTCCTTACCATCAAGCACCTGTCAGTGCAAACAAGAAACAGGAAACAAACCCCGTCAGTGCAAACAAGAAAGAGAAACAAACCCCTGTCGGTGCAAACAAGAAACAGGAAACAAACCCCCTGTCAGTGCAAACAAGAAAGAGAAACAAACCCCCTGTCAGTGCAAACAAGAAACAGAAACAAACCCCTGTCAGTGCAAACAAGAAACAGGAAACAAGTCCCCTGTCGGTGCAAACAAGAAACAAATCCCCTGTCAGTGCAAACAAGAAACAGAAACAAACCCCTGTCAGTGCAAACAAGAAACAGAAACAAACCCCTGTCAGTGCAAACAAGAAACAGGAAACAAACCCCCTATCAGTGCAAACAAGAAACAGAAACAAACCCCCTGTCAGTGCAAACAAGAAACAGAAACAAACCCCAGGACATGGGGCTGGCAACACCAGCTGAGGACAGCGGCAACAGTGGCAACCAATTTGGGATAAAGTGAATAAACCCATCTAATCCTTGGCAAAAAGAGAAAGGTTTTGCTTCCCTGCCTTCCCCAGAGGAGGGAGCTGCTCTTCACCACAGTTTCACACAACTGCACATCCTGGGTCTGAAATTTGTCAGGTCTTGACTCAATCACTAACTGCCCAAATTTGGGTGGTACAGGTTTTCCAGCTCACGTGGTAACAGCAGTGTGAGTGCAAACAAGCAGCTGAGATGATCTCTCCCTGCAGTTTTGCAAGGAACACACACATAAATCACAACTCAGTGCTCCCATAAAGTGAAATGATGACCCCTAGCACAGAGTGCCCAGAGATGTGGCTGTGCCATCCCTGAAAGTCCAAGGCCAGGTTGGGCAGGGCTTGGAGCAACCTGGGTAGTGGAAGGTGTCCCTGCCCATGGCAGGGGTGAAACTGGATGAGCTTTAGGTTCCCTTCCAACCCAAACCATTCTGGAATTTTATGAATTAGAGAAGTCTCCATAAAATAAAAACTGTCAATTTATGCCCTCCCAAAAGGCAATTTTGCAGGTAATATAAAAAGCTTTAAAAAAAATGAAAAAGAATCAACAAATATCTCACCTGTTTTAAATGCTGCAACTCCTCTTCCAATTCCTTAATCTTCTTGTTCTGTTTTGTGTTAATATTTTCTCTCTCTTTCTCTTTGGCTCTTAATTTCTTAATAATGTTGGAATTGTGCAGCTGCTGTTTGGAAAGCTTTTCTCCTGTGAAGAAATTGAACATGAAGCCAGTGCATATTGGTGATATTCTATGGATTCTCTCTATCCACACCAGCCTGGCTCTTTAGTCCCATGAAAATAATACTCCAGTAAATATGGAAATAGCATATGGAAATAAGTTTAAATCTATCTTATCCTGAGATACCCTTGTTACACTGAGCTACAGTGAGATAGGACAGGATGCAAAAGGCTTTGAAAATAACGCAAGAGAACTCATCATTTTAGGGAAAAAAATAAAATTACTTTCTCATTTAGTATCTATATTTTACTTCCAAAATTAAAAAGTATTAAAGGAAACAATGTGGAAATATCATGAACAATGCCCTCATCGGTTTCTCCTGAATGGAACATGGAATGTTGTTCTGCACTCACTGGTTTTATCTCTCAGCACCTTTTAAGGCATCTTGCAGGAAGCACCTCTCCAGCCATCTGTACCTGCCTGACCCCTCCTGCTGCTCTTTGATACTCACTAAATGCTCCAAATGTTCAGTAACATCCAACATGCTTCAAAATTTAGCACATCTTGCCCACACAAAGAAGGCTTGTATGCAAGGCCAGTACATTTCCAACTATTCTAGACGTTTTTACGACAAAAAAAAAGTTAATTCTTACCTTCTTCCATTAATCCTTTGATTTGCTCTTCTTTTTCTTTCAGTAATTCAGCAGTTTCATTGGTATTAAGTCTAGTAGCCAATTCCTCTTTAACATTCTTTACTTCCTAAATAATAGGATAAAATACTTAGGATTGTTTATTAAAACACATGTAGGGAAAAACACAGAGTGAGGTACACTGATCACCTCTTTCTTCTGCCCTTCCTCTCAAAAGGCTTTGCTTGGAAAACAATTTGGGTTGGAAGGGAACTCTGGAGATTATCTGATCAAAACAGATTGCTCAGAGCCTTATTGCATCAAGTTTTAAAAACCTCCAAGGATTGACTCTGTAAATCCTCTGCACAATTTGTTCCAACTTTTCCATCCATTTAATTTTCTTGAAACTTTTGCAATAGAGAAAAACCAACCTGTCCTATTCACATCTAGATACTGAATAATTTTTCTAGTTCAACTCACTGCTGTGACAACACAGTGACAAACAGCTTAAAAGTATTTGTTTTCCAGTTAGATTCGAGTTTCCTTTTAGCATTAAGCTAGAGAAATTAAATGCTGTGACACCAGGTCAAGAACATTTAAACCCCATAAACTTTGCTGCTGTAGATTTCTTTGCTCATTCCAAATCAATCTGTCATCAGCCCTTAATTTCCCTACCAGTTAATCCTCCAAAGAAGCCAGTCCCACTCTTCACCCCTTCCTCACAGCCCAGGCCCTTCTGCCTCACCAATGCAAATACATATTTGGTACAAGGTGAAGGAGAGCACACATTAAATCTCTTTTTTTTTTTTTTTTTCCAAACCAGACCAACTTAAATGAGTTCCCCAAGCTGGTTCACAGCATGGATGCAGGAACACAGATGTGAACACCAAGCAGCCTGGATGCTGGCTCCTAACAGCCTTATGCTTTTCCCTGGGTTGATGTTTATTTTTTTCCCTCAAGAAATTCAACTGTGTCATAAACTAATAAATATTAATTTCATTAAAAAAGCCAAATTACCTTTTTAGCTGCATCTCTCTCTTTGCAGGCTAGTTGGAGCTTCTTCTCAGCATCTGCAATTCGCTGAGCAAACTCCTCTTTGAGAGATGAAAGGCTGCTGCTCTCTTCTTTCATTCTAAACATTTCACTGCATTTAAAATGAACATTTCAGAGCAGTTGCATGGTTATGTGACACTCCAAACAGTTTGCAACAGGTTGTCATAAATGCTTTAAAAAAGTATTTTAGTTGTATTACACATGATAAGCAAAAATCAAGAAACCTCACATCTGTATTAGAAGTTCTAATCAATTATTATTAATTCAGTAGTTTACCCATGAAAACAAATAAAAGCTTGATTCACCTTAAATGTTTTGCCCCTTGATAAAGTCCTTTTTAATTAACCATCATCTGTATCATATAAAGGGTAAATTAATTATTTCATTTATTTCTTAAGTTAGAATCAATTTAGTCATTAAACAACAGCATCATATATCTGTAAATTTTATAACTCAATATTTGATCAATGAGCTGGTAAATACAACTTTCCATTTTTTCCCTTTTTAATTTTAACCACATTAAATAATAATTTCTGGTTTTTCCCTAAAAACAGCCCTTCTTCCATACTTTCACTGCCCACATTTTAGTCAACAAATTACTTAGTAAATCAGGTTCATCCCTCTTTATCAGGACAGTCAATCTCTCTTAATAGATGAATCCAGTCTTGTAAGAAAAATCTTTATTAGTAACCAAGATTGATTCTCCACATTTGTCATTCCTCCCGCTTGCTTATTGAAAAATCATTCCCCAGCCCTTCCCAAATAAGATTTTGTCCCCATTAAATAATATATCTTATAAAAAATCCCATCATAGCACATGCAATCATTATTTCCACCTTTCCCAAACACTGCACATCCCCTGTAACCTTTGCTCTAGTCATAAAGCTCCTTGCTTTATCTATTGTCTAAGATTTTATTGGAGCAAAGTCACAGTTACAGCACCCAGTGTATTTTCATACTTACTCTTTGAGGTTATCATAAGCTTCCTCCAGGCGAGCCCTTTCTTTACTAGTACTTAATAACTGTATTTCCCTCTTCTCCAGCTTCTCAGTTAATGAATCAATCATCTGGACAAGGTTTCAGAGATAAAGATCAGATGAATGGGACAATGAAAACACAAGAGGGGCAGGCTTTGCCTTTCTCCCACCCCATTCCCTCACAAGATTATTTAAAATTGAACTGGTCGATATTTCCAGGAATTTGAGGCAGAAGCCAGTGAGTATTTTCGGTTTCCATGTTTCTGCCACACACCTGAACATAAACACACCTGCTTTCTACAGGTGTAGAAATCCTACTAAATCAGCATATGTGGTTCAAGTAAGTTCCTCAACTAAATCATCAACAGTGATATTTAATTATACATGAAGTTTTTAACTAGAGTTGATAGTCTATAAAACTATGGCTTACATTAAGCATTAAGACTCCCAATGCTCTTTACAGAATAATTTCTATAATTTCTTCTGTGAAACACTAGCACAAAGCAGCAGAATAGCCTCAGATGAGGCAAGAAAACTTTCACTCAGGGTCAAAAGGTCTTAGCTCACATCCTCAAAATAATTTCTTAATACCAGACTTTGGAAAGCTGAATATAAATAAATAACAAAAATACATGAAAATATACGAATGTAAACACCAAAGAATTAAAATATCACATTTGATCTATTAGGCTTCCTGTTTGCCACCCCTACACACAATTCACAACAATGACAACCTGGTGGATCACGTGGAACTCACAACTATATGATCAGAAATTTTACCACTACTGCTCCACTGCAGGATATCAGGGACAGTTTTCTACAGGGTCAGGGAGTTCAGCACTGATTAATTCATTCAAACAAGCTGCTATAAGAGATACAGGACAATAAGGTGATATAAGAGATCAGGAGTCTCATTTGCAATTAAAAGCTATGTTTGCAAAACATGTTTTACTTACCTTTTTAAGCTCTTGCTTTTCAGTATCCTCTTCTACCAATTGTTCCCCAATATCCTGCTGGGGCTCAGCCTCTTCCTTCACAACCTGCTCTTCAACAGTTTGCACAGCAGCAACCAGAACAACATCTGGCTGCTCAGAATTAACTGGGGTTGCACTTCTCCCACTCTCTTCCATCTCAGCTTCCTCAGCATGTAACACAGGAGCATCATTCAGGTTTTCAGATTTATTTTTCAGGGCGTCAACCGTTTGTGTCTTTGGCACGGAAGGACTGACAGCGACAGACGCTGAGGCAGAAGCCCTGCCTGATAACTCATCATCTGAATTTATTTCACTGACACTCCTGCTGTCCAAGGACTGCACACTGAATGAATCAATTCTTTCAAAAGCATCCGAGGAGCCGCAGCTCTCGGTCATTTTCTGGAAGTCGTCTAAGCGATTATAATCCGCACAGGCAGAGGTGGACAAGAGCTGGAACGACGTTTGCATGAGGTGAAGGCTGGATTTTGAATCTGCAGCTTCTTGTCTGGAACTTACTGAGCTCTCACTTATCACACTCTCGTGGTCCAGAACTTCAATATCACTCGTTGTGGAAGTGCCCGAGGAGAAGGTGCTGATGGGAGGTGAGGGGGTGTTGCTTTGTCTGTCCTCAGTCTTCCTCTCTTTGCCTTCCAAACCCAGGTCCTTCGTGCCTGCTCCAAGGGGCTGAGCAGTGCCCTCGGGTGCACCTGCTGCTCCATCCCCTCCTACACTGGATTTTTCAGTAGGAGAATCTCCTGGTTCTTCAAAATTTAGAGCAGACCCCTTTTTGTCAGTCACTTCATTTGTGCTTGCTTCATGCTGAGCCTCAGATTTAAGCACAGCATTCTCTTCTAAGTTCTCCTTGGGAATATCAAGACTTTTCAAGTCCAGGACAGCAACAGAGGAATCCTTCACTTCTGCCTCTGTTGTCACTGGCCCTTCCAGCTGAGACTCCTTTAAAGTGCTTTTCACCTCCTCTTTGGGGCGCTGTGATTTGGCTGGAGGCTTGGACACCACGGGGTTTTTCTGTATACTCTGAACGTCTGTTGGGGAGAGAAAGGCACTGAAGAAGTTTTCAGATTCATCCACCACCGTCCTCCTCACTGGCTTTGTGATGGCTGTGGGTGATACTGGCTGATTCTGGGGTTCTGCAGTCGAGCTCAAGCCCCAGGAAGATGTGTCCCATCCTCCACTTATGAGAGAATTTGTTCCTAAAAAAAAAAAAAAAAAAGAAAAAATGGAGATAGGAAAAAAAAAAAAAAAAACCAACACTTTGAAGGCTACAAGCAAAAGCAAACGTGGCCTCCTGCTTCCCTACAGTGAAAGGGGTTAAGGCAAAACAACCTGAAAAGCTGTAGTTAAGAGAATTATACTGATTGAAAAAGAGGAAAAAATTACAAGGTCTTGAAAGTTATCTGTAAGTAGAACATAAACACTTCACACACCATGACAGAAAACAGAGGGGAAAAGCTTTTAAGTAAGTATTTGCAGAATTTACACTGTAAGAAGGGTTCTTGCCCTTCAGGTTCTGACAGACTTCATTTTTTCTCATACACCAAGCATCAGCATGGAGCTGACAAGAAAAATCAGCAGGAGCTCAGCAGAGAATTTTCTTCTTCTGTTGAGAAACACTGAATTGTTCAGTTCTGAAGCTGCCCTAAAACAACATCAACAATTCCAATTATTGTATTTCTTGCAGGTTTTCCAGGACTTGTCAACAGCAAGAACAAGAATTTCAGCATCGGGTTTCAGTAGCAACTGAAGCAAGAAAGAAAAATAAAAAAACAATATCCAATTTTGTACAAATTACAAATGTAATCTGGGTAACGTAACTATTTCAGGCTACTTCAAAAGAAACTCGCTCCATACAGCAGCATCTATTAAAAATGCTGAGTTACAGTATTTAAAGCTGGCTTCCACTTTCAGAACATTTGATAGCTGTTGGCCTCAAATCTCAAATTCAAATAATTACTGTTTTCAATGCCCAAAACATGACAAACGTGTGATTTATTACTACAAGCATCTGACTTATTTCTACCTTGCTCATGATTCAACATCTTCAGAAAAAGCTCTGAGTTAACTGTAACATTCAGAACATATTTTGACATCTCTTAAAAACAAGTGTGTTTTCCCTGAAAACCAGATGCAGGCTGATCTTTGCTGCTCTTCGTATGAATTACACAACTACCATAAAGATATAAATCAAATCTACAAAATGACTGGACAAGTCTAAAGCTTTGAGAAATAAAGTGTGACACAGTTTTCTATAAATAATTTCTGCATTTTAAGATGACACCAGACTACTTACATGACTGCCAAGCTCTCAAAGGGACAAAGACATCCCAAACAAACCTTTGCTGAGCAACCAACCTGGAAAACACTTTCAACTGCTACAGCTTTCAGGTTTTCAGAAATCTCACTCTGCTGTGGCTTCATCTGGAAATAACTTCCTCCAAATACACATAGTTCTTCTAGATATAGTTGTAACAATGACACTGATTCCAGATGACTTAGTTTCCCATTCTTTTTGGATTTTATTCTTATCTTTAAGATATTATTTGGGGGGATGTTTTTAATAAGAGGGCTCCTTTTTGCTCTTTCTCTTCCAGACAGCAGCTTAGGGCTGACCATTCCTTCACGCTCTCCATTAGCGCAGGCACAGAGGAGACGCTTCCTCATAGCCACGACAACTTTTCCACCAGCACATTCCTTTCAACAGATGTTGGAGGATTATGAACTGGAAGCCACGAAAAGTGCAAACTTCATTCGGTTCACATGGACCAGACTTTCAGTTATTCCGCCCTTCCTATTGCAAAGACTGAATCCATGCAAGCCTCTGAAAAGAGCATGATTTCCCCTTTTATATTACTGAACAGTTTTTGCCCCTCAGCAAAAAAAAAATATATATATATATATATATATATATAAAATAAATAAATAACGTCTCGAGAGGCAGGGATATGAAGCTCAGGGCGATAAAAGGCAGGACACCGGTGACACTCTGAGCCGAGCCTGCCCCGGCTTCGCGCCGGTGTCAGCCCGCCCGGGGGGCGCGGGAGGGAGCAGACGGGGATTATATAACCCGATGGGCTGAATGACATAAACCGGGGGGCTCCGAATGATCTAAACCGGGGCGCTTTGGCCGGGGGGCCGGTTAAAGCTCCCCAAGGTAAGCGGCAGACAGCAGAGGAGGCGGGCGAGGCGAAGGGCCGCGAGGCTCGGCACGGCGGCTGCGGCCGCCCACCCGCCCGCCCTTACCGTCACCGTAGTCGGGGATGACGGCGTCGGGCCAGGGGCTCTCCTCGGCCTGGATGTCCAGCACCCGGTCGATGGACTTCTGCGCCTGCGACAGCGCCTGCTTGGCGAAGCTGGACAGCTGCGAGGCGTTGAACCAGCTCATGGTCGGCGGCTCCGCGGTGCCCGCCGCCCGCAGCTGCCGCGGGGCCGGGCCGGGCCGGGCCGGGCCGGAGGGAGCGCAGCGAGCGGCGGGGCCGCGCAGGCGCCGCCGGATCCACGTGGCAGGAGGGCCCGGCGCAGCCGCGGCCGGGCGGGGCTGGGAGCGCCGGGCCCCGTGCGCCCGGCCGGGCCCCGTGCGACCCGCGCCGGGCCCCGTGCGACCCGAGCCGGGCCCCGTGCGACCCGGGCCGGGCCCCGTCCGCCCGACCCGCGCCGGGCCCCGTGCGACCCGCGCCGGGCCCCGTCCGTCCGTCCGCGCCGGGCCCCGTCCGCCCGACCCGAGCCGGGCCCGTGCGACCCGGGCCGGGCCCCGTCCGCCCGACCCGCGCCGGGCCCCGTGCGACCCGGGCCGGGCCCGTGCGACCCGGGCCGGGCCCCGTGCGACCCGCGCCGGGCCCCGTGCGACCCGCGCCGGGCCCCGTCCGACCCGGACCGACACAGGCCGGGGTGCGCAGCCACCGCTTCTCGGGGCAACCTGGGCCAGCCCCTCACCGGGAAGAATTTTTTAGATGTATCTAGCCTAAATTTCCCTTTTCCAGATGGTACCCACTACTACTTGTCCGATCCTCCCATTTCACCTCGTTCAGTTTGTACGCACTACTCCTCATCCTATGTCCCTATTTCTCCTCATTCAATTGTTCCCACTACTCCTTGTCCGATCCCTCCATTTCACCTCGTTCAGTTTGTACCCACTACTCCTCATCCTATGTCCCTATTTCTCCTCATTCAATTGTTCCCACTACTCCTTGTCCGATCCCCCCATTTCACCTTGTTCAGTTTGTACCCACTACTCCTTGTCCTATGTCCCTATTTCTCCTCATTCAATTGTTCCCATTACTCCCTGTCTGATCCCCCTATCTCCCCTCGTCCAATTTGTACCATTACTCCTTGTTCTTTTAAACCATGCATTTCATAGTTAAAAAACTCTGAACTTCAAACACAGCTAATACATCAGACTAAAATTCAGGTTGTGGCACCTGGCACTGCTTAAGTCTCCGAATAAAGCAGCCAAGTGATGCCCCGGATTTTTTAATGGAGGTTAAAAATGCTCTTGAATGTCCAGAGAAAAGCCACAAACTCAGGTGTCTTTATGACTTTTTTAATAATAAATACCTTAACAGCACCAACGATATTTGAACATAATCTTGCAATGCTGTGCACGGTGGCTGCTTGGGAACAGTGAGGAGACACATCTGTATTTTCACGTAGTTGATCATTTTCTCCTCTTGTGTTTCTCCTAAACAAAGCTATCTCTTCCATATTTAACATCTTCCATAAAATTGATCAAATCAATACCAAATTAGAGGAAAATGCTCATTTTAATCTACTGCCTCCTTTGGTTTAAGGTGACTCAGTAAGTCTCAGGAGTGCCACAACTTAAAACCAGATCCTTGTGGTTCCTTTTAAAAACATCTTTTCCTTGCATATATGTGTTGAAAACAAGACTTTTGGCCACCTTAAAGTTCCATGTGTTGCAAGTACACTAGCATGAACATTTTGACAACAAAACCAGGGAAAAGTGTATTTCTATACATCAGAAGTCTGTACATGAATAAGCATTTATACAAATATAATCCACCAAATATTGGCTTCTACATACAATTCTGAAATATGGTGATTCATTGAGATTTCCTAACCTTCAACAGTGCTGGCACTAACAGGAACATATCAGGCTGCTTTAACACCCACAGAGTATGTTTGTTTTACAAGGTGGGCACAGATTTCTCTTGCTGTATTTGCACTTTACTTCTGAATAAATTAAGTGGTGAAGTGAAGCTTGAACAACATAGTCTGTGGTGTAGTAACATCAGCAACTGCAAGTTCCTGGCCATCCACAAGCCCCAGTTCTGAAACAGAAAGAAAAACTTAATTAATTTAATTAAACCCATGTGCTTTGCCTTTTCAAGAAGCCAGAAAGATTAGAAATGCTATTTCCACAAACCATAAATATGATGAAATAAAGCTGCAAACAGCTCACTAACTGAATTAATAATAATCTAATTTAACCAGAGAACAGACCTTGTTGAGAAATATATATAAAACTCTACTGAAGTGTGTTTAATTTACAGCAGTTATTTGGTTGCTCTGTTGCAATGCTCTGTGCATCTGCCTGTCCTTCACCTTTAAACAACTGATACACCTGAGAAATGTGAAACTAAAATTGAATGTGTATTGAATGTAAAAGGACAATGAAGCACATTCTACTGCATAATGCCAGATAAAGCTGAATATCCACACAGAAGGGTGGAACTGACTTTCTCTAGCTTGAAAATCTACACCTGACAGCTCCATGGTACCTTTTAGTGTCTTGGAAAGATTTGGCCTTGTTCGTTCTTCAATTGAAGCTACTGTCTGCAAATCAAAAATACAAAAAACAAAACCAATTTTTTTTTCAAATTCAGTAAATTTTAAGTAAATTCAGAATAATAAAGTCAATTATGTATGTTCAGATTACCTGTAAATAAAGCGTTTTATTTCCTCCATACATAGTTGCTGTGATTGCAGGAGATTTCATCTGCCTATATATAAAACATTTAAAAACAAACAGAACACAAACCAGGCAATCAGGTTAAAAATACATTTAGAAATTACCTTTTTTAAGCACTAAACAAACAAATTATCAATTTAGTCAATAAGGTTGCAACTTACAATGAAGCATTATTTGTCAAGTAATCCAGGATCTCCTGCAATTTAGCTGATGGGGAAATCTCTATGTTTTGGGGAAGCTGGCTGCAGGCTGGACAGTTCTCCTACCACAAAACAGCACAAGAATACACATTATGTTTAAGATGATTTCAGAAATGCTGCTAGTAAGGTCTCAAAAGTGTTTGTGTTGTATTAGTTTTAGCTCTAGAAATATTAATTGCTGCAAATATTAATGATAAAACCCATTTCCTCCTGAAGTCTATCACTGATTGACTAACAGTGGCACTTAATTATTTATGAATGGGAGATTTCATCTGACATAAAATCCAATACTACAAACTTTCAGATGAGTTTTTGCCATAACCTCTTTTGGAGAAGATCTGCCCATGAGTCATCTTAGTTTGAGGATCTTATTTTGTAGTTGTACTCTGCAAAAGTAGCAGACCAGCAACGCTGTAGTTTCCACTTTTAAAACTTCATAAATATTATTATTCAGTGCTAGGGGGCCAACTGATTCAATACTGAGGTTCAGAAATATACACAAAGTGCATAAATACAAATCAAGGAAACAACCCTTCATGCCTTTAATGGCACTAACCTTTCTCTCAGCTTCAAAACTGTATGTGTATAATCCATCCACATCATTGAACACCAAGTAGTTGTTCAGAGGAACATATGCACTGTAATGACAGATATGTCAGTGTTGATACATGGCATTGTGCTGGAAATCATGTCAGTTATTAATAAGAAATTAAATACCTTGTGGCTATTTTAAAAACTTCCGTGGCGCAAACAGCTGGAATGAAAAAAAAAATGTGTTCACCTAACTCTAGCAGAAATTCAGACATCACAGAGTTGTACCAAAGTGACAAAACCAGTAAAGTGTAACAATCCATAAAAATAATCATCTGAAGGCAGCTGGTAGTTCTGTGCATTAAGCATAGCCTTGGCACTAATATGAGACTATGTCAAGCCTATGCACTGTGTTTTTCAATTTTTCTCCCCAGTCCTAAATGCTTTTGCTCTCTCCCAGAGTCATAACATTTATCCAGCCACATACAGTTTCTCTATGGAAAACAGAAATGAGACTGTAAGATTAAATCAGACACATTGTAGAATTACTATTATCCTCTCCAAGTTCTCAATTCCAAATTGTTGTCCCACAAAACTCTCGAGTAAAGCAGAAGTGAAATGAGTTCTTTCAGCATACCTGCAATTACTGCATTTGTAGAAGCTACTGCTGGAATAATTCGTTTAATCACCCCTGTAAAAACAAAACATACAGCTTTGGGTTTTCCAAGAAACTCTATTCAGACTACTTTTAGACAGAATAATTTCAAAGGATAGGTCCAAAGGTACTTCCACGAATTTCTGTAACAAAGAGGTATATGGCATGCTGCTGCAGTACTTGGGCACTTCTTTGTTTTAGGAATGGATCAAGCACATTGGAAAAAAGGAGGTATCAAACAAAACTCTGAAAGCAAGTATTCTGTATTTAGCATGGAAATTAAAACTGTTCTATTCCTGTTTAACTGAAGAACTGCACAAAGGCAAGATAGTTGAGTTTTGTATTTGGTTAGTGTTTAAAATGCTGATTACATGAGTGTCAGCATACTGCACTTGCATGTCAACAGAGGCAGGGACAGATGGACAGAGAGGAACAGATGCTATAGACTTAACCAGCCTGAACTGGTACAAAATGGTGTCATTGCTAAAATGGACAATCAAGTCCTTTTGTTTCTACTCTTTGACCCAGCAAGAGTGGTCACCGTGTAAACTAAACTGTGGAGCTGCTCCAAGTTAAAAATAAAAGGGCAAAAACAATGTTCAGTTTTATCCCAGATATGTTCCTCTGATTCATCACGAATGCCCAAACATCTGATTCCTCATAAAAATATTTGTGCTGGCACAGGGAACAAGCTGCTTGTCTCTGTTTTAAGGGTGAGGAGAACCATCTCAGCACAGCTGCCAGCTTAGTCATAACAAATACAAAGAATGCCAATCCAGCCTAGGTGCACATGGCACAACTTGGTGAAATGCCACCCCCTTACCTTGGGTGAGTCTGTAGGTAACACCTTTGATATTAAATTGTGACGCTCTTTCTAAAGACTTCTGATAAATCCACTGTATATGTTCAGGGTCATCTCCATCCAGTGCAATACCTTCTACAGTAAAGAATTTACAGATGAATTGCAATTATAAAAGTTCTTCAGAAATGCATTAGTTTTGTCTAAAAAAGTCCCTGTTTTAATTTAAAATGAATGTTCCATGAAGCTATTGAAACTTGACATTTTAAATAACCAAAGTATTATTTTTACAAACATCTTTAGTTTTAACACATCCTATACACAAACTATCATCAGTGCACAATTTATAAAGCTGTTACAGGTTACATTTTAATTCAGAAAAGACACTGTGCAGTGTGAGAAACACGAGCAAATATGGAACTGGAGAGTGAGTTCAAGAAGAGAAAATCCATGTCCAGCTCAGAGGAGGCTTAGATTCAATATGACAATGAACCACATGAGGTTAAGAGGCAGGACTGTTTTTAATAAAACACCCAACCCAAGTTAATTAAAAGGAGAACGTTCATTTGGCACCAGTACAATACATTAATTACCTCCAAAAGGCTGTTCCTTTGGCCACTGCAATATCCTGACATACTCAATGCAATGCTCTGGCAGTCTGGGCATGGATGCAATGGTGCACATGGGAAAATTGCCCTGGTTGAGCAGAGGGGAAAACCAGAAGCAATCACGATACATTAGATGTAGTACTAAGAAAAGAAAGCAGCAAAGCAGAGGAATGTGACAAAATGGCAATTTCCCTGGCTGAATTACCTGGGGGGGGTAAAGGGAGAGTGTGCACTCGACACATGCTGTCATGCCAGGAATAATCACCCGGACGTTTCCTTTGAACCCTTCTGTACCTCCATCGATGAGAGGTATGATGGAACTTGGGTCCAGGACACCATCCTCATAATGCAGAAAGGACATCTAACGAAGAAAGGGGGACGGGGTGGTGGGGTTTGTTTGGCTTGGATTTTTAAACAAGTCGCAGGAAGAAAAGAAATCCTAAAATTTTACTCTTAAAGGTACACCCAACTATTGAGTGTTTAATATACAGTTTATTTTAAGGGTATATAAAACACTATTTATTTGTCAGTGCACAAGACTTTATCAACCACCTTCATCCTCTATCTCCTCCCCTTACTCCCCTGATAAATGCTATTAATTTGATATATATGTTCTTATAGTTCATCAGAATAATTGGTTGGTTAGTTGGTTGGTTGCAGGTTTGATTATTGGTTTGTTGTCTTTTTTTTTTTTTTTTACATACAGGTAGATACTGCAGATCATTGATTTATAAAGAAATTCACAATGATAAAACTACCAGCTTTCTGGTCACTGAATTCTGTAACAGTGCAGCTCCAAATAATGGCATTTACAAGTTGCAACATGATAAATACTGTTTGGGTAACGAAGAAAAAATTCATAATGAGAGCACCCAGAGCAGCTCTGGAGCTTTCTTACTTCATTTTCAAAAGCTGCCACAAGCAATGTAACCTAACTCTGAAATTATCCCTGCAGGACACTGCACATATGTTGACTAACACTCCTCAAGAAAAGGGCAGGTAAGAGAGCCCGCATTTCACCCTGCTCACAGAAAGAAAACAGAAATAGTACAGAAAGCTGTGAGTTTCAATAGCCCTCATTCATTTCCATGACATTCTACAAAAGTTTAATTTTAGTCATTTAACTCAAGCAATAATCAGGCATTAAGAAGATTGAAAACTTTACCAGCATGCCATTTATCCATCTTCTTGCAATTATAGAGTCCAACCCACAAACAATAATATGAAACTCTAGGGAGAAAAAAACATTATTCAAAATCTATACTAATGCAGACTTCCTAAGACAAGCAAAGTATTCTATCCATAACAGGGACAGTGACTGCAGCTCAGCTATCTCCCCTAGATTACCTGTACCAAAGATGTATTTAAATTCTGTCTATGTGTTACTTCTACATCCAGTATACTGTGGAAAACTAAAATAATTAGCAAGCACACCACCAGGAAAAGCAGTGAGCAGCAACATCTGCAAGGGTCCCCTAAAGTGGGTGTTTGTCAGGCAAACAAATTCCACTTACGTCGATAGAAGCTTTCGTCCATGTCTTGAATCTTTTTAAAATATCTGAATGCAAGCCCAGTAAAGGAATATATTTATATTAAGTTCACTGTTTTCTGTTTACTAACCTAAAGCCAAAATATTATCTAATTTATTACTGTAATTCTATACAAGACTTTCTAAAAAAATATGTGATCTGAGATTAAATTCCCACAGCTGAAGCTGTAACACCTCACAAAACTAGTAAAGGGCACAAAGGAATAGTCCTAAATGGCAAAGTTCAGCAGGTGAAATATTTAGGAAGCTCAAAATATGTGCTCTCACCAAGTCCTTTATCAATAAGTGCTGCTCTGTGTTTAGAAACTAATGTCTCCTGCCAGTGCTTGCTCAAAACTCTCTGGTGAGTAATTCCAGTACATCAGTGAAAATTACAATATTGCATCTGAATAGAAAGACTCAGTGGAAAAATACAAAATAACATCTGAGCCCTTCCCATGCAGATTCCCTGTATGCTAATGGCAGGGAGAAAGAATTCTCCACTCACCAGCTGAATGAAAGTGCTCTTTATTGTATGAGAAACAGGATGGCAGCAAAATACTTTAGATACTCTTCCCACCTCCAGAGTTCTCTAGGACCTTGAAGCCTTCAGGGCTTCTCTGTGAAAGGATACGGTACAACAGCACAGCTGGGAATGCGACTGTTCAGGAATTCTGCTGCAACTTCTGCTTTGGGTCGCCCCACATCCTTCGGTCTGGGAAAAAACCAAGCAATTCCAAATGCTTTATTTTAGCAGATTTTGTCTTTCCAATCTCTATGCATTGAATACTGAATTAAGTGTTAGTTGTTACTTCAGGACAATTTATTTAATTGCATTATATTAAGGCATCCAACCCAAACCATTCCATGATCCCTGTAAAGCATCAGATGTGGGAGCCTCAGAATTAACCACGGTTATCAGCACCAAAAAAATACAATGATTTTTCCCTGTACTTGGATGAAAAAGGTACCAGAAAATCTATGATCTCAGTTTGTGTACATTTATTCCGTGGTGTCACCTTTTCCATTAGTCATTAGCTGTACTGGAATGGCAAGGAACATAGGTTGATTTTCTTCATGCCACAGATCCCAAAATAAGAAGAAATCACATGCAACATTTAGTTAATTCTGAGAACCATTGTAACATGAAGGTCCAGTAATCTTTAATGACCTCTTGTCCCACCAAAATCGTGAATATATTAACATGTTTTATTTAGGTAAATTTAAAAAACCCAGAAGTTAAATTGTGAAAATATAAAGTACCACTCACCGAAACAAAAACTGTCGATTAAGGTTAGAAACATCTATAGTATCCATGTCAATAACATGGATCTGCCTGAAGCCAGACAGGGCCTGGGAAAAGAGAAGGTCAGCTTCATTTAACAGGAAATTAAATGCTCACAAAGCCTCACAATTCACTCCACATGCCAAAACAGCAACCTTTGGAGGAACAAATGCATTTACTCCTCATTGCCTGTGCAGACAGGTACATGGTCACTCTTTGTTCAAAGGGGTTTTGGTGGGCTGCTAATGCTGGTATTCAGACAGATGGAATTAATAACATTCCAAAGTCAAAGACAAAGCTCTCCTGAAGGCAATATTGCTTTGGCCTACCTAATGCTAACACAGGGAAGCCAACAGTAGGCTGATCTCTAAGGGGAAGCTGCAGTATTCCTTCATGCTGGAGTAAATCAAAAGGGTCCATTGGGGAAAAAACCACAGAATTTAAGCAGATACTGTAAGCACTTCCATGCTCAGCAGGAATAGGAAAAACAAAGTTTAATTCCTTTAAAAGGCTTTTTTAAAAATCCTGTTGAGGTTTAGGACATTGACCATTTACACAGTTGGCATAAACGAGTCTGGCATATTGACCCAGATATCAGAGTTCAAAACACAGCAGCACTCCTCATGGCATTCAATGCTGGAGCAGATGGCAAACACAAAAAACACCTCCCTGTCTAAGAACACACTGACCCTCTGACAGAAGCTCTGCCTTGTCTCCATTTGCATGCAGCCATCATTACAGCTGGGAAACAACTTCACAGTAAAATTGCCTTAAAACTGTATTGTGGAACTGATCTGATAAAGCAGCAATGTCAGTCACACACAAAGAAACAATGTGAACTGCAGTTAAAGGGAAATAAATGTTGTAAAACACAGGGTTTAGAGAAAAGAAATGAGTTGTGATGTTCTGAAGTGACTCTAAAAATTTGAGTCATATACAAAATACGTTTTTTCTTTTAAGACTCCATCTTTTTACATATAAAGACTTTGAAACTTTTCCCTTTACATTTTCTGACTAAACAGAGCTATCTCATGTACAGTAAGGGATGTACAGAAATCCCTGTTCTTAAATAGAAACATGGGGAAGTAGAGTAATAGTCCAAACTACCAAACTCAAATGGGATCATAACTCAGTGATACACTGAGATAAATATGAGTGCTTGTGAGGACAAAAACCACAATAAAAGGGTAATTAAACTCTTGCATTCCAAACAACCCTTCTTTGTAGCATCATGAGCATGATTTGTCCTTAGCTGACTTCATTTCCCCAGATCTGGCAATTAGGGAAAAATCACCAATACCAGACTGGATCTAAGGCTGCACATGAACTTTTGGCTACTCTTTATACAAAGCAGCCTGTTGTACCTCAAGACAAGCTTTGAGATATATGAATAAATAGAATACAACGTATGAAAATAATAAAACTTCAAATTCTAGTAGTTATATACAATCAAAACCGCAAAATTAGCCAATTACAAAAGATAGTTTTGTCAAAGAAAAGAAAAGAAAAAGAAGCAGAGAAGATTCTAAGAAGAAAAGGGTTAAAACAGAGCAATTACCAGGTTTTTCAGGAGTTCACATCCTAATCCTCCTGCTCCAATAACTAGTACTTTACATGTGCTTAACAAAAAATCAAGGGCCTGCAGAAAACATAAACCAAAACAATTAGTACCGTTTGTCCTTTGTTTCATAACCCTTACAAACATGTTACCATAAATTTTCAGTGCCTAGTGAGTTACAGATAAAGCAACTTTATATTTGCAGCAGTAATTATATGTTGGACTTTAATCAGTTGTTGACTTCATGCAGTTCCTACATCCCCACTTAGAGAGAATCAAGACCTTTGCTGATATCAGTATCTTACTTTTACATTACTTTTGACAATGAAAAAAGCAAGGTCCACCCTTATTACTATTTGGTTTAAGGTGATAATGCTTTCCTTCTTCAAATATTTCACCGATATATAATACAAAATAAATCTAAACAGATAGGCAACGCTGCTGGGCAGAAATAATTGAAAATGCTAAGTATAGAACTGCTTTCTGTTAACTGTTCTTCTTGACCCCAGACTCCAACTAGGAAATAATGGAGCAGTACATTAAAAATGTAACAGGAAAATACTTTCAACCATATGCTCTGAAACAAAATGTACAACAAAAGAAAAGCAGAAAAAACACTTAATACAGTCTACCATACTACACATGTTATCCAGTTCTCAAAATACTCATATTAACACTGATTTCTTCTTTAAGTACAATAAATTCCTCACTGTATCAAATTACTTAAAAATTGAGATATAAATGCTGCTATTTTTCAGGTGAAAGTCAAAACCAGCACAATTCATACATTGCTATATATTTATATATGATGACAGCAAGCTTGAAGTTGACAGTGTACAACTTAAAAACACAAATTTATAAAAAGAACACAACATGTTCTCCTAGGACCATAATGTTCAATTGATTAAGACACAAGCTTTTCATGCAGCTTTAGTACTCACACAATTGCTAGTGGTCAGTTAATGAACCTGTTTACATTAATTTGCAACACACTCTACAGATATTTGATTGAAATTAAGTCTTTCTCACTTGAGTGCCTGGCTCGAAATCGGGATGTGTGAATGGTCCAGATCGCTCGAGGAACTTCTTTACATGGTTCCAGCGACCTTCCCAGTCTCCAGAGTCCCCACACCCACCATCAACAGCCATTCTGCACAGAACACAGTAAATTCAGCTGCAAGATCAGACAGGAAAAGCCACACCTCCAACTTTCTACACAAAGAACACCTCAAGTACTGACCACTCGTACAAATGCATCTGCGTGTTCTTTATGCCTGTAAGTTATGCACGTGAGCATTTGCATGAGTGGGGTTTATTTGTGGAACTAGAAAGCAAAAATATAAATATGCACAGAGGGGAAAAACAACCCAGGCATTGCAGTAAACACGCTGATTTAACTGTTACTAGTAAAAGTTGACCTGCAGTTTAAAAAGGGTTTAGTCTTATTACTTTGATTTCTTTCAGATTTGAAGAGGACACAGAAAAAGAGCTTGTTCCTTTAGATTTTGAGCGTGATAGTTTTTTCATCGGTCAAGTCTTGGATCTCTTTTTGACAGACTTATCAGTCTGTAACTGCAATTGTGAGGCTCTGGATAAACTACAGTAATGTGCCCCAACATCATCCTCTGAATCTTCAGGGTAGTTTATTTAGACAAATATTTTTAAGACATGAATCTTGAATGTTCTTCACGCTCAAGTGGTAACAATGGAATTAGAATTGCCCCGTTTTTCAGGCAGCCCCGAGCCTGTCTGCAGTAACAGGCTCACTTGAAGGAAAGGACTGTTTGCAATTATCTTCCTTTAAATTTTCAGGCAGAATTTTACATCAAATACTCCACTACCCTTTTCTCCTTTTGCAGGTCACTTTTAATAGTAAATAAGTACAGATTTAAATTTTTAAGAGACTTACTGGAATAGTTCATAATCATCTCTCAAGTAATTTTCTACTATAAGATTAACACCTACTTCCCTATTAAATAACTAGGAGTTCCACTCAATAAATATGATTATGTTCTACATCAATATAAAACTAAGGTCACTATAAAACAGTTCTGCCAATCCCAAGTAGCAAAGGATGTGCTACCACTGATAAAGTGTTATCTGCTTTCTGCTATGAAGCACTATGAAAAGCACTTGGCTAACAACTCTTGGGTAATATTTAGAATTTATTATAACTTCCTCATAACTCCAAATCAAAGGTAAATGTGGTGAGAACATCTAGAGTGAGTTCCTTTATCTTCACAGAATTCAGAACTTGGAGAACACGGTATGCCAACTGAACTTACAGGCAACTGACTTTGCAAAAGATTTTCAGTAACAGGGAAAACCTTCTCTAAACTGCAGGAATCAATAAATCATAATTCACCTGTCATGTCCCTGCCCACGGCAGCAGGTTGGAACGAGATGATTTTTAAGGTCCCTTCCAACCCAAACCATTCTAGGATTCTAAGATAATTTGACTACAGACCAAACTCTCCTTGTTAACTGTTGAGGGAAGTTAAGTAAGACCTACAAAAACTACTTGAATTCAGAAGGGTCTTTTGACCTCAGACGCACTTTCCTATCTCCTTCAGTTTTCACAATGTGAAAATACACATATTTCACATAATGGGAAATGGTGTAAATAACACGATTTCAGGAGGTGCATTAAGCACTTACTTAAGCAAATGAAATGGGTCAAAAGACATAATAAAAACTGCTTCTATGGATATTACAGTTTTCATCATTTCTGAAAATGAGAAGCTGTGTTTGGTGACATGAAGAACACTTTTTTTTATTCTTTTATATAATCCCTAAAACCAGCTGCTAAACAGCAGCACTCCTTTTCTGTTTAGATGTGTATTTTCCTTCCTAAGTTATAAAAATGATAAGATCTAGTTTCACTTTTGCACTTATATAGAGTTTGGTTTTTAGAGGGTTGGACATTGTGGAGATCTGAAAAACATCAGTAACTCAACCCGAGATTTTATGTTTTATTTCAGAGACAGTTTTTTCAAGTGCTTATTTTACGTTTTATTTCAGAGACAGTTTTTTCAAGTGCTTATTTTACGTTTTATTTCGGAGACAGTTTTTTCAAGTGCTTATTTTTTGTGCTGTTACAGCACGACCAGGCATAAGAGCTCAACAACATTCTTATTTATTTCATTGAGTTATTTTCACTTTAAATTTTGTTTGAGACATCAGAGCACCACAGTCCTTACATCGCTTAAAGCTCACTTTTCCCTGCCACCTTCACGTCTCCAAAGCTCCATGCTTTTGGGGGATTTGGCATGCAGCCTTCCCAGCCCACATGCCCAGGGAATGTCGTGGCCCTCATCCCCACACACATGCACTGCCAGTGCCCAGGCAGGCCCGCCTGCTGACCCTGGGGCACAATGCCATGGCGTAGTTAAGGGATGGAAGCAGATGATGCGAAAGACTTCTCAACATTCGTTTTCACGGCCTTCAAGGCAGCTGCGTAGATTTTTAAAAGCGTTTTAATGTGCAGAGACAAATGCTCTGCAGTCTGAATTTTTAATTTTCGGCCAAAACTTAAGTCACCTGCTTCTAGCCTCGAGGCCCTCCCAGGTCCCTGACCGCCAAGGCAGCTTTTCCCGCCGTGTCCCCAAGCTGTCCAGCACACCATGCCAAGCTGCGAGCCCGCGCCTGCCGCCCCGCTCCGGGGCAGCCCCGCTCCTCTCCCCGGGAGCTTCCTCTCCCCGGGAGCTTCCTCTCCCGCTGCCCAAGGGCCCTGCCCCACCTTAGCCCTTTCCTGGCGCTCCCTCCTCCCTGCCCGCGCCTCCCGCGGGCCCGCAGCCTCCTCCCAGCCCTCGGCTCCTGCGGGGCTGCGGCTCGCCCTCACCTACCCCCGCCCCAGCAAGCGCTGCCCCTGCCCCGCTCGCCCGCAGCCCCGCACTAACCCATCCGCCAGCAGCTCCTCTAGCCTCCTTCTTTTCTTCTCCCTAAAAGAGAGAGAATAAAAGAAGGGTCAGTATCGCGCTACAGAGACCGGGGAGGAGGGAGAGGGGACCCCGGGCCCGGGGCAGGGCCGGCCGAGCACGCACATACAGGGCACTTACGGTTCCTCACCATCCGCCATAGTTCCCTCTGCTTCCCACAGTGCCCCGCGAGGGGCGGGGCGCGCCGGGCCCGCCGGGCATCGCGGCCCGGGCCACAGCGGCCGTGGTCGCGATAGAGGCGATAGTGGCGATAGTGGCCATAGAGGCCATAGTAGCGATACAGGCCATAGTGGTGATAGTGGCCATAGTGGCGATAGCCGGCACGGACACACGGCCGGGACCCTCCCGTCCAGCCTGCCCGCACCCGAGGGATCTCCCTGTGCCCGCCTCTCTCGTGATCTCAGAGTCATGGAATGGTTTGGCTTCCAAGGGGCCTCAAAGCCCATCCAGTTTCACCCCTGCCGTGGGCAGGGACACCTTGCACTACGCCAGGTTGCTCCAAGGCCTGTCCGACTTGGCCTTGGACAATGCCAGGGATGGGGCAGCCGTCTGGGCAGTTTCTCTGGACAACCTCACCGCCCTCACAGGGAAGCATTTCTTCCTAATATCTAATTTAAATCTATTGTCCAGCAGTTTGAAGCCGTTCCCCTTTGTCCTACCACACCAGGCCAATGTTAACAAAGGCCACAATTTGATCACCCCAGAGCCTCCTCTTCTCCAGCTGAACCACCCCAATTTCCTCATAGCAGAGCTGCTCCATCCCTTGAATCATCTCGGTGGCCTCCTCCAGACTCAGGACTTCCCGGGAGCCATGGAGAGCATCCTCAGGGACAAAGCATGCAGAGATCATGGTGCCTTAAAGCCTCCAGGAACCCAAACGTGATCAGGCTGGGGCTGGTCGCTGCCTGCCACGATGGCTTTTGTCTTTCCAGTGCTCCCTGGGCAGGGCTGGACAGGGACCACACAGGAACCAGAGCGAGTGCAGGCCAGGAAGCAGGTGAGCAGGACTGACAGGCTGCGCTCGAGTCTTGGGCTCCCAGACGTAAAGGATATAAATCTTTCACAGATGGAGCTGTGAGAAGCAAGTGCCAGCCTGCTCACATTTTGAGAAGGGTTTTGATGCTCGGTGTGGTACTGTAGCAAACCCGGGGTGCTTTGTGATGCACAGACAGCCCGTGCTCGAGCCATGGTGGCTGAAGCCTGAAAACACAAGTGTTCAAACATTCACTGCTGGGGCCAAAACACCACAGCTGCTGGCACCAACCTTCCCTCCAAAGGCACGGTCACCCTGTCGCCCATTTTAGGAGCTCTCTAAACACAGAGTCTGGTTTAGAAAGGAGAGATTGTTTAATCTCCGCAGGAGGAGGTTTCCACAAGTCAAGCATCCCCAGAGGTAAAAAGTTCCATCTGTTATACAGTAAAATTTACATGAACCCGCCTATATACTACATATCTCCGCCCTCCTAATGCATATTTATTTAGGTGATGTAATCTTACGCAATGTCTGAAACCCAAAATTGTTTTCATTAGGCAAATTCTATTGTAGAAATTATCAGACGACATCAAGTTACTTTGCAAACGGTGAGAAAATTCAGCCTGAAGACAGAAAATGCATCTTGAAGACACCAACCCCACTAGCAGAGCCCCCCTGCCACGGGACACCCCGCAGTGCCTCCTTGGCTGGGGCTGACACTTCTCGTGGTGCCCTCCCCACGCATCCCTGGCTCCACGGATGATGCCAAGTGGCTTCGCCACGTGAATGCTCAACGTGTATCACCACTTGCTGAAGGAACAATGAATTTACAGCGGTTATTGACAGCAGCCCCTGTCAGCTGCCAGCCCTGGGCGGTGACACACGCCTGCAGCTTGTGCTGCTGCTGCTGCTCGTTCGCCCGCGGGTTCAGCGGCGCGGAGCGGCGGGGCCGGGCCGGAGCGGGGCCGCTGTCGGTGCCGGTGCCGCTGTCGGTGCCGCTGTCGCTGTCGGTGCCGGAGCCGCCCCGGGGCGGTGCCCGGCGCTCCCGAGCCTGCGCGGCGGCGGCGGCGGCCATGGAGGTGCAGGTGGCCCCGCTGCGGGCCTGGGACGATTTCTTCCCTGGCTCGGACCGCTTCGCCCTGCCCGACCTTAAGGACATCTCGAAATGGAACAACCGCGTGGTCAGCAACCTGCTCTACTACCAGACCAACTACCTGATGGTGGCCGCCGCGCTCGTCTCCATCGTGGGGTCAGTGCGCGGCCTCGCCGTGCGGCCGGGCAGGGCCGGGGCCGGCGGCGGGCGCTGGCCGCGCTCCCCGGCCGGGGGGCTCAGCGACCACGGGAAGGGCCCGGGCGGGATGTGCGAGTACAGGGGCGGGGGAGCCGCCTTTTCCCTTTCTCCCTTCTCCTTTTCCCCTTTCCCCTCTTTTCCCCTAACCCTCTTCCACTCCCCTTTCCCCTTCTCGCACCTCCTTAAACCTCTGGTGTCGTTTAAACATGTAGAGGCCCCCTTGGCGGGGGGGACTCGGCAGCAGTCGGGTTTGCGATCGGTCGGTGGGGTGTGCCGGGTCTGAGGCTCCCTGTTTGTTATCTCCCTTTCCCACGGCTGGTCCGCAGCCCTGTGCCCGAGGCGGAGGCAGCGATGCTCGGGGTGCGGATGTCGCGGGGAGCGGAGCCGCATCCTGCGCAGCGATCTGTGCTTCCTCCTCAGCCTGCCCAGCGGGGCTGCTCAGGCTGAGACACGCTCAGCTTTGAGTTGAAAAAAAACCGCCTAGATATATTCTGCTCTCTGTTGCTGTTCTGAAGTAATGTTCAGGGTAAGCCGTTCTTATTTCTGAACTAGCTCATACCGAAAGACTTTGCTATACAATAAATAAGGTACCCCTTCTTTTCGTTTTGGTAGGCAGGATTCAGACCTTCGAGGTAGGACCATCTGCTGGTACAATGTTGTGTCACACCCAGCGTTCCTGAAGGGAATCAGGAAATAACCTTATAATCACCTTCTGAATCAAAGGCTATGTGACTCTATTTCATGTACTGCTTTAGAATCTTTGGTCAGAAAGCTCTTAAGCAAGGCATGCAGCAGAAACGATGATTAAGCTTTTAATATGGAAACTGAAATACTCCACTCTTCTCAACCAGCAACGCATAAATGCTTAAATTGGAGAACTGCCCAGCCACCAGGCCTGAGTGGCTTTGGCTGAAGTACATCTTATCTCTTATGTTGCAAAGGCTTAAAATGATTCCCCTAAATCATTTTTTTTTTCTAGGGAGGTAAGCACTCTGCATCCTGTTAGGGCTTCTGAAGCTGTTGACCCAGCATCTAAGTTGATAAAGATTCTCTGGCTCACAGGGGACTTTGACCTATGCTCTGTGGAAGGATAGGCTCAGAATCCTGCATTTTCCTCTTGATGCATGTCATAGTTTCAGGTTCTGTACGGTGGCATTGGCCTTGTTCTTGTGTATTTTAGTGGGGATATGTTGCAGTGATCTTTACAGACTACTAGCTGGCAAAATGAGACTTCCATGGTCTTGCTGTTCTTCTGCCACTTTGTTCTAGACTTTTGTGTTCATTAGCCTTGTTTGGCAGCACGATGCTGTGGCCAGATCAATGAACAGGTAAATCACAGTGTCCCTGGGAAGCAGGGGGACAGCTCTTCTGCCCAAGAAAATGGGAAGAGAATGTAAATAATTTTGGTATCTCCAGTCATAAAATAGGGATGGCAGCAGCTTTTACTCACCCTCCTAAATTCCTCCTTTTGAACTCTGATTGCTTTTCTTCAGATCAAGGGAGATTTTTCTCCCACTTATTTCCTACTAATGTGCTGAAGTGGGAGGTGGAGGAGGAAGAGAGCCACAGAAGATGGAAACTAATATCAGAACTGCAATTATAATATCTTAATATTGAGTGATAACCCTCTGTATTGAACATTTATGCATGAACAAGACCTGAAATGAGATCTTTGTCTCAAATACTTTTTTTATTGCATGTCTTAGAGTCTTTGGTATATGATGAACCTGATTCTTCTACCACAGAAGTAAAATCAGATGGGAGAAGAATTCTAAAGGAAATGGGATAATGCCTCAATAGAGAAAAAATACCAATTTCTTTTAATAAAAGCATTTTTAATTTGGCCAGACTGCAGCTTTGGAGGAAAGGTAAAGAAAGTTCTCCTGATAAATTTAAATTGATGACTAAGTTGTCTTTCACTTCATTCTGTAATGGGCAGGAACCCCTGATAAATGATGAATCATGGTTTTTTAGGAACTCCAGGGCTGTGTCCAGGCCTAAGGGCAGTATTACTGGAACCACTAATGGAGTGGTCTTCCTGTCATCAAAATTAAACTTAACCTATGACCACTCTATCTGCTCATAAACCATCTAATTATATAGACAGACTTGAAATGTAGAGCTATTTTCAGCTGTTGCAGTACTGTGGTTGTGCCGGGCTGATACAGGAATTGTAGCCCAGAGCTTTCTTGGTACTGGAAATACAGTGCTTTTTGCCACAGCTTTAGTTTACTGCTCCTCCTAAAACAAAGCTGACCTCTCTAGCCTTTTACCTTCTCTCCACAAGGTATGGGAGAACCTTACCATGAGCATAGTGGAATTGAAATGAACTTTACTGCATTGTGTCCCTGCCTTTCTCCCTCCGTTTGCCTTCTCCCTTAGCTACTGTTACCTATAAATGAACTGTGCTTTGCAGTAATGGAGATTTTACTTTCAGCCTACAGGACTGGGTAGAAGATCAGTAAACAAGAAACTAAAACTTCTGAATTAGTGCCACTCCACAAATACAGGCTGGTGGTAGCAGCCACACTCCCTCCCTGCAAATTCCTTTAAGGACTCTGGACTTGTCTGCTTTTTCTTTTTTTTTCTCTACAACTCTGTTGCAGTAGATTGCTGATAAAAGCCAAGATCTCGACAAAATTCTGCCCTTTCCTCCAGTTACAGAGGAACTGGACTCCCTGTTCTTACCCTGAGCCAGGGCTCTGTCATTGTGGGTCCTGTATGAATTTTTATTAAAATCAGGGCCTTCAGGGCCTCCCACATCTTGCAACTTCCCTCAAACAGTCAATTTGGTTAATAAGTGAAATTTGTCTGTTCTTCCACCTACTCTAACAAGGCCTCTCTATCATGTAGTTCAAACTTAACTACTTTAAATTAATGTAATTTCATCTAGGCTTTTGTTGCCATGTACTTGCTAAAAATTAGCTTCTAAATCTGACAGTTTTAAAAAAGCATGCTGAATTTCGGAACACTGCATCAGAGTGCTCATTCTGTCTTGGAATAATGTTCTCCTTGCAGCCTGAGGTTTGATGTCTTTTTCCTTTGCCACTTCTTCTCCTGTCCATCTGTACAACCCCAGCAGTCAACAACTGTGTCATATTTTTTTTCCTTGTTTCTTCCCCAGACCACTACCTTAGCTCACATTCTAGTAGTGATTCCCTTTTTCTGAAACAAAGGCTCCAGGGCAGCAAAATGTTTAGTTTCTCTCATGCTTGATGAATGATTAAGAATGAGCGAGCAAAACACATAATTTTAAAACATGTTGCATAATAATATTGGTGCATAACTTCATAAAGGTCTGGCAGTTCTGCAGGCAGGAATCTGTCTCTTGTTCTCAAAGCCATGCAAGTGAGCAACAGTAGGTACAGAAGCATTGCTAAATCCATGGATGCTGAGAGCTATCCCCTGAGACAATGTGCTATTTATAGTTTTATGTGCTACCTGTAGTTACAGCTGTGCAACCTCAGTGAAGCTCAAAGTATGGGGAGAGAGGAGGCAGAACTTCAAGTTATTTAAATTAATACAAATGAGCACATTTTAGTGCTCTAACCTGCCCACTGCTTGGGCCGTGGTGGAGCGAAAGGCCTTCTGTGAAGGAATTTTCATGCTTATTTCAGCCTAACTGAGCTGCTCTAAATTAAAAAATGTTCTCTATGACTGCCAGTCTCCTACTCGGCGCCTTTGTTCAGACTTGCCTGGTCACATGCAGAAGGAACAGATGTGACAGCAACTGCTGAATAGTCACCCCAAGACAGTCATGTAAAATGGAGATGATATGAGGATGGAGCTATCTTGCTTTTGCTTTTTATGTGGCCTATCCTATTTCTGGGCTTGTGCTGCCGGAGGCTACTTGCCTTACACCAAGGATGTGCCTTGCCAAGCTCTTTTTTCCCTCTGCTATAGCTGTGTGTCCTCCCCCTCTCCTGCTGCGAGGCTGTGCACAAGCATGCAGGTATGAAACAACCTGAGAAGAAAAGCTGATGTGATAACTCAGTGTAAGCAGAGCTTTTTGTGTTTTCCTGCTCCTGTGTGAGAATTCTGACCTGTTTTGTGATGCATGTAGGGCAGAGCCTAGAAATATGAATCTAGTTAAAAAAAAAAAAAAAAAAAAAAAAAAGTATTCCATTTTCATCTGTTTCTGCTGGCCAGGGGTAGCTGCCAGTACTTCTTCCCACACAACTTCACCCTCAGCATCCCTGCTCTCCTGAGGCTGCTTCTGCCAATACAGTGTCCCCTCCCTTGGTCCCACTTGACACAGTGCCTGTGTCCCTACAGCCATCCAGGATGTTTCTTTTCGTGTATTTGTTTTCCCTGTCTCTACTTTGTATCTAGGTGGATGCTGAAGAAAGCCTGGTTATCTGCAGGGCAGCAGGAAACTGAATCTGGGTGATGGCTTTTCCTTGTCACCTTGTCTCAGCTCTGCTGGAGGTCACAGCATCCCGCCAGGGCAGTACCTTGTCACCGCACAAAACAAAGGAGATCATCCAGCTGGGGTGCTCTGGGCTGTTGGCACCCCCAAATGCTGTTAGTCCTGCCACACTCACTGCTCTCAGGATCAGAGAAGTTAGTGGGGTTTATGTCCAACCCTAAAAGAGTTTTTCTTCCCCTAAGTCCTCTGAGCAGTATAAACTAAAGTCACTGTACCCTTGCCATGCTGATGGTTTTGTGCATTACATTTTTAGCTATTTGAGGTCTCATAAATCCCTGCTAAAGGGAATTATATTTAGAAAGTATCTTGTAACATACTTAATGGCTGGTCACTTAGCTTTTCTCTGCATCTCTGAAAGACTTCCAGCCTCCTTGCCTGAGCACAGATTTGTCCTGTTGTGTTCTGACCTCTCTATAAATAAGACAAATATCAGTATTGGTGGTTCAACAGTAAGGTAGGTGACTTCTAGAGCTGTTACACAGCTATCTTTTTCCCCAGTCTCTGTCGTTCTAAAATTACATATCGCTGTTTTTCCCTTTTTAGTTTTTTAGCTATTGTGTTATTGAGAGCAGTGTGCCAACAGATCTGAGTGAAACTGGATAATGGAGTTCTGCCTTCCTGAAAACTGCCATTGTTGTAGAAGAAGGTTCTATATATGAATTTTTAGGATAATCTCAGCTAGTGCTGTAAATTACTCTGTGGGCAATCAAGCAGTAAAGGGTGGCTTTGGCATGTGACACCCTACCCAGCACTGTAGTCACCAGTAGTGAAGTCTATGGACACATGGCTGATAATTTGAATACTGGCTTTCAGTGGCAACTGCCATCCCCATCTGTGTTCATGTGGCTCTGAATGCCTTCACTTGATACTTCTGTTCACTGTTCCCTTGTACACGTTGGAATGCAGCCCACTTCAGAAAACATGTGATTCAAAACACTTTCTCAGAAAAGAGGGATCTTCTGAATGCATTCTCCCCTCACTCCTCCTCATATCCCTTACAGCCAGTCAGTTATACAGAACCTGGTGTAATACAAGAAAGAAATGTAGAGCAGAGAAGTCTTTGGTTTCTTCCTTATAAATATGGAGGGATGGCTCTTCACCACAAGTTTCTGAAGTTGTAATAAGAGTACCAGGAACCGTAGGGATGATAAGGCTTTGAGAGTATTTTCCAGGCACATGCAAAGTGTAGAGTGGAGCTCGGCCTGGATCTTTGTTGCTGCCAGGATTATATTGTCCATGAATTTTTAGCAACTAAAAAAAGATTGCTGTGGGTTGTGTAAGTTTGGCCATTTCTGCTCCAAGACAGCTGAGGTGTGGAGGTGAATCCTACTTTAACAATCTCATGTGTCCAGTAGTACATATTTAACCCAGGCACCAGTGTGGTCCAGTCTTGAGTCACCCTCCTCCTGCTGCAAAGGAGCACAGATGAAACTGATTTCTTTCCAGAGCAATGCTGTTCACTTTTTCCAGCCTGGAAACTTTAGATTGACAATTCAGAGCTAAATATAATCTGGCTGGCTACAAGGAGTGACTCAAATGCAACAAGCAAGTCCGGCCTCTCACCACTTCTAAAAAGCCTGATTGCCTTTTGAGCCTGAGTAGCAGAAGCAGGTGGGGAGCTGCTCTGAATTTTAATCTTTTTCTGTCCAGTTGTTCCATCTCCTGTTGGCACAACTGACTTGAAGAATCAAGAGCCATTCCTTGCTCTGAAATAATTCTTGGGGATTCTTCCTGCTCCAGGAAAATGCTCCCTAGCCCTGCAGGTAGAGTGTTGGCAGTACCAGTCCAGCAGCAGATATCTTCTGCCTGGGCCGGATGTGAAGCATGGACCACAAACCATAACATCCTCCTTGGCAGTGAGGAGGAGTGGTGACTCATTGGACCTGCTAGCTTTGGAGCAGCAGCATGAGCTGCAGAGTCTGCAGGAGTAAACCTTGAGCATGTCTAGCTTTTCTGGGGCAGTGTCATGCTGCTGCTATAGTTGTAATAGCCTGGAGGCCTCAGCTGCTGTGTAATCAGATCAGTGCATGTAAAAGCCAGATAATCAGAATGCACATACATTCACATAACTTAATACTATTTAAGTGAAATACCATAGAGCCTGGACTCTGGGGTGAGTACAGAAACAAGCTCAGCAAAGCTACTGCTGAACACTTGATTCTGAACAAGCTCTAAATACTTGGGAAAGTGGTTTGAGCAGGTGATGTTCCTGCCTTCGTCCAAAAAAGGGACTTGCTGTTTATAGTCCAAAGCTGCTCCACTCGATGGCTTGGTTTGCTTGGAAACTCTGATAACAATAACAGAACACAAACCTCAGCAGTGATTCTCTTGCCAGGCCTAGCTCTTCTTCCTGTAAGTCCTTTATCACATACTCATACTCATACTTCTGACTCTCAGGCATGCTTGCATGGGGCTGGGCTTCCATCTGTTGTGCCGACAGTGGCGAGCTCCTTTTGCAGGTTTATACAGTTCTGTTTGAATGCAAACCAGTGAGAGGGTTTATTCAGAAATGAGAAGTACTGAAGTAACTTCCTTTACTCGGTGTTCTGCCTTTCCCATTTTTCAAGTCTAGACAAGATAGCATGAAGAGCTAGTTCACCTGAAGGCCTGAGCCTGGTTTTGTCAAGTGAAGGGAGAAGCTAGTCAGTGTTGTCTCCATCTGCTGTCTGGATATGCTGTCTGGGTGTGATATCAAATGAGTTGATTGCAGAAGTAGGAGGGGTCCTGGTGGGAAGTGTTTCTATAATGATGTGCTGCAAAAACTCATCATCCTGAGCTAAGCTCAGGAGAGAGAACATAAAGATTATGCAAATTCTACACTGAGGGTTTCTTATTCAGTTGTTTTTACTTTATTGAGCTCCTGCAAAAGACCTTGGTGAAGGTCTTGACAGCAGCAACTGCCTTTCCAATGCCTTACTTCCCCAGTAACATTACCACTGAGCTGGCTGATCCTCTATGGACACAAGCCATGAAGGTTCTGAAACTGAACTCCTGTTGCTGTTCCTCTTCTTGCCAGGTTCCTGAGTCCCCTGAACATGCTCATTGGTGGCACTGTGGTGGTGCTGGTGTTCCTGGGGTTTGTGTGGATGTCACACAACAAGGATATACTCCGCAAGATGAAGAAGCAGTACCCAACCACGTTTGTCGTGGCCATCATGCTGTCTAGCTACTTCTTGATCTCCTACCTGGGAGATGTCATGGTGTTCATGTTTGGGATCACGCTTCCTCTCCTCTGTAAGCATTTCTTCTCTTCTCTGGGGGGGTAGGGGTGTGTGACTTGAGCTTTCTCGACCAAGTCTGCAGAGTCTAATTCAGCTGTTAACTTTGCTATCTGTGTTTAAACGGTCCCAAAACAGAACTGGAAGAGGGGACACAAAGCAGCACAAGCCATCTGTAATGTTATTATTAAATGGGTTCCTGTGGTTACTTAAGCAGTCATTGATACGTCATCCTCTTCCAGTGATGTCATGGTGCTGGGATGTGGCTCAAGTGCTGCAGGAGCCGTGCATTCCTGGGGCATTAAGGATTAATGAGTGTGTTTCTGTCATGCAGTGATGTTTGTCCATGCTTCCCTGAGGCTCCGCAACATACAGAACAAGCTGCAGAACAAGATGGAGGGGATAGGCTTGAAGAAGACCCCGATGGGCTTCATCCTGGATGCTCTAGAACAGCAAGAGGATAGTATCAACAAAATAGCTGACTACATATCTAAAGTGAAGGAGTAAGCAGCTGCAACGTGGCATTTCTGCCTGTTGCAGGAGTGTAGTTGCTATTTACTATTGTTCAAGCTTGCTTTCAGTTTATGTACAAAACAGGAAATGCATGTGGTACAGGTTAATAGTTGCAGGATACAGGTATTCCAAGGTCTTCAGGGCTCCTCTAAGAACATAAGAACAGCAACTTTTTTTCTATTGTATAGCAGAATGTTCTGGTGTTTACACAAATACATACTAACTTAACCATGTTTGCTTGTCTCTTCTGGGGGTAGAGGAGGAAAAGGTGGAAACCTATGGAATGAAGTCTCTCAAACTGTCTTGTAGCAAATTGGTCTATTAAAGCAACATCCCTTTCATCTCAGTTCTAAAATATTGCAGTTTAGCTAGCTTATGCTGGGCAGCACCTTTCAGCCTGGTGATGCTCAGATGAGCTGGAATGTATCACAAGCAGGTATCTCTTGCATCCTCCCTTGAGTGCTCTGCATTACAGAGACCATGTTACCAGCTTAACTGGCACGTGGTAAAACTGTGCAGTGCTTGCACCCAGTGTGGGGTCCTGTCCTCACCTCACAGCCCTCCTTTAGCAGCCCTGAAACAGTCTAAACAGCTGGAAGCATGAGGAGTGCACATGGCACTGCCTGCCAGTCCCAGTAACATTGACCTTCAGGCTCTCCAAAACCCTCCTTCACAGAACTGCTCCTCTGTAGGAGAGCCACACTGCCCTGTGTACCAGCTAAACTCTGGCCAAGCATGGGAGAAAAAGAGATAGGTTGGATGAGCTGAGTTTCTACCCCATTGATGTTTATAAATACTGCTACTTTAGGACTTACCTGCTTTAGTCTGCACAGGCTGTTTGTAGATGGAGGTGTATGTGTGTTCTTGAGCGTGGGTCATCTTTTTCTTTCTTCTCACCCAGAATGCAAAGATACAGGTCAAACATGCATCTGTTGACTCTGTACTTCCAACACTCCTCAAAGGAATAAACTGGATTTCAGGTTTACAAGTAAAAGCAATAAATGTCAAGATACAATTTTTGAAAACCCATTCCAAATTCATGAAGATAATTGCCTGTTAAAACTCCTGATGTTGAAAGCAGTGTGGGGGATTCTTTTATATATACACAACTTAACTGCCAGCTCTGATGGAATCATCTTGATAACAGGAGCTTACCAACAACAGGGGGGGAAAAGTTGTCCAGGTGAGACTCCATTTCAAATATTCTTGCATTTCTTTTTTCTAATCAAGTAATTAATTTAACAAAAAAGCAAGGATCCTTGAAGTTGAAGCTTTTATGTAACTTGCCATGCTGTTTTCATAGTGAACTGTGTAGAACTCTGATCATGTCATTCCATTTAAGTGTTAAGGTGATCAGTATTTATCAGAAATGTCTGTATATTCCAGCTGAAGAGTCAATGGCCTGTTCCTCACTTGTAGCGCATGGTCTTTGTTTTTTGAAAACTGTTTCCACACCTAAAGAACATAGTAGCCTATGACTTCATCATTACAGTAGCATTTTAAAAACTGCACAGTTATGAAGAAGAATAAATTCTAATGGTTGGAAACTTGAGCTTGTGCCTGTGTCTGTGGTTGGGGTGGTGGGAGATCTACTGTCACCCTGTGGCATGTGCCCCAAGCCCATGCTGGGGATTAAGCTGCTGGCTCTGACTGCTCTGTGTCTGTGTCAGCTTTGTTGAGGCTCAAGGGACCTCTGAGCTGAAATGTTCCAGCCTTGCTCTTGCATCCTAAAAACAGCTGCTCTAAAGATGTGGAATACGTACGGTATTTCTTCATGCAGTCTTGGTCTCTTACATAACTCTCCTTAACTGGGATTTCACATTTCTGTTAATTACCTGAGAGGGATTTCTGCTCCTAGGATTACTGGGAGCTGTGCCTTGAGCAGTAGTACCAGCTCTGCTGCAGTCAAACTTAATGGTGTTATCTCTGTGTCTGCTCCCTCCTCCTGTGATCACCGCGAGGCTGCTCGGTGGGAGAACGTGGATCAGAGCAGAGTTTCACAGGTCGTGCTCTATCCACCCTGGAAATTCATGTTTGGCAGCTTCTGGGTGTAGCAGTAATTGGTGCCTGGCAGCTTGAATTGGAGATTGTAAAGCACTACATTATATATTCCTTTGTGCTTCCCTGTCCCAACTGCTGCAGTCTGAGCTGCACCAGCCTGGCCCTGAAGCCAGTCTGGAGAGCAGCGTGCTCCAAGAGCTTTCCTGGGGAGTTACTTGGTGCTTTTGTCACTTGCTGCTGTGCTCTGTGCAAAGCCTTGGTTGGAAGTACCAAGCTTCGTCCTTTCCTACTCTTCTCCTTTGCAAAAAGAGAGGGCTGCAATGAAAATTATTTCCATTTTTTTATGTCACTTCCCTCTTTTGTGATACTTCAAAGCTACTTGCTGTCTCTTGGGCAATACAGAAACCAACTTTCCCAAGTTTGGGGCATTACATTTGCAAACAGAAGCAGAGCTGAGAAGGAGCTTTACAAGTTTGGAAGGTGGAGATTGGAAAAAGACCAAGTGATAGGTACCAAAAGGACAAGAGCAAATGAAAATTTGAACTAGTAATAGTAGAGCCTACCTTGGATTCAAGAGGTCCTGGACATTGCTGATACTACAGGGCTATTAAAATAAGCATGGTAAGGGGGAGCAGGGGAAGGTTACTAAGAGTTACCACTCAGAGATTAACTCACCTGGAGGAAATCCTGCCAGGAGCTACAAAGCTGTGCCTTTGGATCAAGCAGCCACAGGAAGGTGCATTTTAGCACAGGGAAAGCCTTTGTTCTTTCCCTATGCCTTATAGCTTTAAAAAACAAAGAAAAAAGCCCCTGAAACAACTGGTCTCTTGTGGATGTATTTCACAAGAGTGTGGCTTACCTGTAGCTGCTTCACAAGAAAGACAGCAGAAGAACTTAATGTGATTATAAAGAGGGAGGAAAAAAGAAATTCACAAAAGTATTAAGGAAAAACTAAGTTGTGTATATACAGGTTTTACCCCTTCAAATCCAGCCCTGGCAGGATGTGACATGCTATTCACACATCGTACTAGGAGGGATTAGGAGTTTCTTTAACCCCTGGAAAAGAGGTGAGGTTCATCCTCCTGCCACAAAAACAGCATGGAGAGAGATCTAAAATGGCATTTCAGTGCTCTCCAAGGTGGCTGCAATTAAGGACTGCAGTAAGGTAGAAGTGAATCACAGGGAATGAACATCACGGTTCTCAAAGCAAAGCGTGGCATCATCTTTTAAATGCTGATCAGGTACAATACCCACTAGACATTGTACTGAAATGGAGCTTGGAAGGTGTTCCTTGTACCAGAGCAGTCGTTCTGTCTGTGAGCGCTTTGTTAGCAATGGAAGTGCTGCACACATCTTACAGAGAGAGCTTTATTTAATTTCTGTTTCCTTAGCCTAAAAAATGGAGCTGTATAATACATGAAAATCAAATACATTTCTCATGGACAGGAGAGTAATAAAGTAGCATGTGTGTGAAAAGAAAGATAAGATAAAGCACAGCGTGTTCCTGCAGAATCTGGCAGCAGAAGGACAACGTGGAAGCAAAATAGTTTGCTGACAAACTAGAAAGACAAGGTTATTGATGCCTCTGAGAAAATACTCCCACAACAAACTGAAGCCTCAAATCCACTTGGCAGACAGATGGCAGTGGGATTGTTTGATACCTGATGGAAACACTTAGCACTGACTTTTCCCATGCCAGCCGTTTTCAGCACACTTATACAAGTGTGCATCACAAGCTTTGTTCCCAAAGAGTTGAATACACCACCTGGGCTCTGCAGAAAACATCTGCTCAAACAGTTGTAAGCAATACTTGAATAGTCCTTATTGCAAGTTGTTTTCTTCAGGTCAGTCTGGTCTCTCACTCCAGCTGCTTTGGCAACGGCACCTGGACAAGGACATGAAGTATTAGGAGGAAGAAATATCTCAGTCTTATTTACCAGGCCAGTTTAGTCTAACACAAACCCTCAGGAACGAAAAATGTAACAGCTGGGAACTCAGAGGAGCTCTGCTTGGGAGCTCTCTTTTGTTTGGAATTCCCCATTTGATGTTTGCAATGCTTAAGTTCCAGGAAATCAATTTGAAGGCATGGAGTCCCACCACAGAGAGAACAAACACCCAGCTCAGCTCAAGCAGGTAAACTCCATTTTAGAAATGAAGCTGAGGGAATTGAGGCAAAAAAGAAGTCAGCAAGATCATGGAGGATGGGGAGAAAAAAACCCTAATGCCCCAAATCCAAGCCAAGTGGTCTGATGACAGAATGACAGAGGCCAAAAAAGAACCAACCCAAAAAATCCCCAAACAATCCACCAAAACAAACCACCCCAAGCCCCCAGTACACGTGTCCACTGTTTCATCTTTCCATGGGCTGTGATAGCAGTTGTTATCTGGCGTATTTAGGATGCACCATGAATTGATCCCTCTACCTTTAACCCCACAGCTCTCATGGATAAAATCCTCCCGATCATTTTGGGGGGAACAGCTGGGGTTCAGTAATCCCTGGAGTTTGGCAGCATCCAGGTTTCTCAACCATTTCTGTGCAAAATAAGGCTGTGCCTGGCAGAGAATGAGTGGCACTGTCCTCCACCTTCCTGAGAGCTGGGAGGGCAGCAGGTCCCATAGCTGTGAAGGACCAGCCTGCTGTCACCAGCACAATTTGAGCTTTCCACGAGCAGGTCTTGTTGTCAACTCAGAACCCCAAAACTTTCCTAAGGCTAGAATGTTCAAGTTAATCCTGGACCAGAATCTGAGGTCACTGCAGAACCTACACCTGCCAAAATATCAGGACAAACTACTCTGTATCGAATCTATATTTTCTGAGGAAATAATTATTTCTTTGCAGGTATAAATGAAAGCAAAATTAGGTCCACTATATTAAAATGTCAATATTGAAAGAAAAAATAATTACAAAATATTACTTGACTTTTTAATTACAAGGAGTTTTCTGTCCTCTTCCTTGAGCCTTGGCAACACAAACAGGCATCAAGCTACAAATACATCAGGCAGCTTTTAGGATTTCTTGAATCGAAGCAAAGGAATATAGCAGGTCAGGAGTGCAAGAGGTTAAATCTGGTGGCCAGCATTTTGAGAAGCAGCCCATGAATTTGGTACCCAAGTGAGAGCATACCCAAGAGGCAGTTTTCATTTTTGGACTGGCATTCCTGAAGTCAGGATGATGTTGAGTTCACTTGAACTGACAACTGAGCCAATTTTAAGTGGTAAAGTTTTACTTGAAAACAAATAAAAAATCCCCTACAGTACCACTACTTTCTTCCCATAACCTTGTTCCATCTTCACTGCTGGTGGATCTAATCTCTTTTATTTTCCTGTTAGCACTAGAATTTTGCAATTGATCTACATAAGGACAAACAAAAAAATGAGCAGCAAAGGATCACTAAAATAATACACTCCTTGTTCCTGGGTGAGGCAGGCAGGAGCAGGGCTGCAGATTGTGAGTCCAGGCTGGATTTCAGTGTGAGCCAAGTGACAGTGCTCCCTTGTGTGAAGTGAGAGCTAAGGAGAAACACAGCTGTTGAAGAGAGAAACACGGGGCTTATGGGGACTAATGTGAAAAATAATACCTGAAGCAGCCACCTTCTAACAGCACGTGCCTGGCACCATTATGAGTATGGTAAGGTTGAGTTGCTGAGGGTTTGCTCGCCTCCTGAGTGAATTTCCTTTCTTTTCCCTTGTGGATTCACAAGGCTGCAGCCCTGGTGCTTGCAATGAGCTCCCTGCGCAAGCCATGCCTCAGTCTGCTGGAAAACAACCCCCAGCATGCCAGGAGTGGCAGCCTGACTCAAAGGGTGACAATGCCATGTGCAGGTGCATTTACCAGCCCTGCCAACACCCGACATTTCCAACCAGAGCTCAGAGCACAGCAGGTGACTGCCACTCCCTCCCCTCAGAGCCACCGCTCTGCTCTTACCGGCTTGAGGTAAGCCACGTTGCTCTGGCGGATGTCATTGAGGAGCTGATCTCTCGGGGTTATTTCCACCAGGGGAGGGGGTCTTCTCCTGGGCACTGGTTTCAGGGTTTTGATGACATCTTTGAGGTTGGTTTTCTCAGCAGGCTCCACGTACTCTGGCACGGGGGCTTTGCGCTGAGTCTTTTTCAGCTTGACCACTTTGAAGCTGACGGGTTTCTCTCTGCACGGCTGCTCGGGTGCTGGCGGCCTCGTGTTCTCCTGCCTTTTGCTCAGTGACACAGCTGCAGGGACAGGGGGTTTGGGGGCACGTGGGGGCTCCTGCATCCTCAGCTGAGGCAGCGGTCCCCCCAGCATTTCCCACATCCCAGGAGGCAACCCAAGTCCATTTTCCAGCATCGCTATCAACTCTTTCTGCTCTTTCATTTGCTGCTGCCTTTGCCCCTCTTGCCTCTTTTGCCTCTGCTTGTCCAGGTTCCTGCTGAGCAGGTTGGTCACCACCATCCTGGGCCCCGGCAGCTCGAAGTGATACCCCATTTTGAGGAGGGTGGTGTTGGCTTTCAGCAGCCTGGCAATCTCCATCTCTGCCTGGTGGCCCAGCAGGCCCCTCTGGTTGTGGAAGCGGAGCTCTGTCAGCGTCTCGTTGTACTGCAGGCAGCGCAGGATGGCCACGATGCCTTTGCCAGAGATGAAGTTGGAGTCAATGTTCAAGGTGGTGATGCTCCTGTTCTCCCTCAGCATGTTGGCCAGCGCGAACGCCACGTTGTCGTCGGCCCCCACGTTGGCCAAGCTGAACGTTTTTACGTTCTTGTTCTTTTTCATGGCATTGACAAAATCTATCAGCATTTCCTTGGGGACATTTTCTATGTTGTTCAGGTTGAGCTCCTTCACGTCTGGGTTGTTTTTTCGGACTTTCTCCAAACTGTCTTCTAAATTGGTTTGATTTCCTGAAGGCCTGGCACTTAGCTTCATGAAGCTGGTATCCAGTGCTAACTTCTGGGGGATGTTCAATTTTGATATTTTCTTTTCATTTTCCTTAGGCTTTTCTTTGATTTCTCCCTGTTCTTCACCTGGCTTTTGACTTATCTGGTTGTTATGACTGTTCTCATTGGTGTAATTCTCCTTTGTTTCCAATTCAGTCTCATTTTCTTCTTCTTCCTCCTCCTCTTCATCATCTTCCTCTTCATCATCTTCCTCTGCTTCTTCTTTCTCATCCTCCTCCACTCTCTCCTTATCACTTCCATCTTTCTTTGTCTCCCCAGGTTGTGTTCTTGACTCGGACACGTGCTCATTTTGGTAATGTCTCTCTTTTCCCTCTGTTCCTGGCATCCTCCCACCAGCCACCTCGCCACTGCTGCTGGCCTCTCCTTCCATCTCCTCTGCAGCACTTCTCTGAGGAAGACAAAACCTCACAGCTGAAATAATTGCAAAACATCTTTGTTACGACAATTTTCTGCTCAAATAAACATGTAGCAGCTGGATTTAGATCCCTCTATGCCCATACAATGGAGAATAATCCTTAAAAGTGTCACTGCTGTTAGTTCAGGCTGTACCAGCTTGCTTGGGAACACAGGAACAATTTGTTCCTAGTGAGGCTGCAAACTAGTTTCTCATCTTTGCCTACAAAATTAAGTCCTGACAATTAAATCCTGAACATATTTAATGATATATTAAGATGGTCTTTGAACCCTTCTGGGAGTTAAGAGTTTCTCATCCAAAGTCTCTGTCTGGATTTAGTGTAATCTTTGTAACTTCTTCGACAAGAAAGTTTCCTTTGTATGCCACAAAGCACTGGGCATCAGTGTGAGCCCCTGATGGTCTGCTCAGGCCAAGGAGGAGTGAAGAGGGCTCATGGTGACCACTGGAATCATCCAGTACAAGGGACAACAAGGATGCCTGCTCTGGCAATCCCAGAGCATCACTCCTAAGGCAGCACCTCACTGAAGATAAAAAACTAGCTCAGTTTGGAGCCCAGATATAAGAAACCAGCCCCTGCACAAAGCAGTTGCAGGACACTGAGGCTTCTACCATCCAAATAAATTAGTTGCAAATGTCTACCAATTCCAGAGACACTCCTAGCTAAGATTTTTTCTTTGTCAAGCATCTCCTTGCAAGCAGTTCCTCCATCACAGAGAAACGCTAATAAAGCACTAATAAAATCAAGCTATTTCCCTGAGATTTGCACTGCTTCAGGCAGGACAGTGTCATGGCTTGTGCTGCACCCAAAGTCAGACAAAATGGTCCCAGTTACTTCTGCCCATGGGGCTGTGGCTCTCCTCTGCTGTGGTGATGAATGGGTTTGGAATGGGGCTTGCTCAACCAGCTGTGAATGCAGCAGCCAGCTCCACACCCAGAATTCAGATTTAACTCAGAAGTGTTTAAAAAGTTGTTTCTTCGAGTGTAAGAGTGTTGCAGGAGGAGAAAAATCCCAGATTTCCCCTGGTCTCCAAAGGCAGCCTGTGAAACCTGCCCTGGGAAGTCTGGGATGTGCCACACTGGTGTGTATTGGCAAACCACTGATATTTAAAACAAAAATAAAATATATCAGTTTCCTCAAATTCACTTCTAGTGAACTTCCCATTCAAGTATGGATGTGCTTCATCTGGCCAAGTTTCAATTCTATTAACCTATTTTTAAGTGTAGCCCTCATCCTGAAAGACATCTAAGTATGACCTTAACTTTATTTCAAAGTCAAATAAATTTAAGCACTGCATTGAGTAGGGTTGAACTAGTTCACAGAGTTTGCATGCTTCGTTGTTAGCGAATGTTAAAATACAGTGGTTTGGGATTTTTCTCCATTATGTCATTAAATTCTGTCAATTCATAATTTAATTTGTATGATTAATATAATCTTCCATGGAAGAGCAACATGGTGTTCTTCCGCATGCAAACTCAAACAAATTAGAGTTACATCCTCCAAAACTGATCTTGTGACAGTTTCTCAGTGATTTGCTTTACTCAAATCAGAATTAGTATTTTTTTCTATTAAAAAGCTTAGGTAAATATTTGGGAAAAGCAATTAAAAAATTACTAACCCTGACATCAGTCCAAGTAGGATTCTTATCACTGATGAGGCTTTTAGGATTAATCTAAATTTGTTTGTACTCTACCTTACATAAGGGACAGAAGCTGAGGCAGGTTAAGGTATTAAGGCTATAAAGCAGATCCCATTGCTGATGCATAACAAATATTTGTGATTTTTTGCTTGTTACCTCAGAGGGCAAGAGGGTGACAGGAACTCTCTCATCCTCGAGCATGCGTCTGGATGCCTTCTGCCAGTACAGGTAGTCAACCAGGGACCTGTGGTCAAAGCTCCCCGTGGGGGGTTTCTCTGTCTGATCCCTCTGTATCATCCCAGTCGGGACTTCAGGGTCTGGGGCCATGACTTCCATCTCACTCTGCAGCTCCTTCAGCTCCTCGGGGGACAGGTTAGCCAGGATTTCATCTTCATCAATGTCCTCAGGACACATGTCTTCATCGGAGTTTTGGCCGAGTTCAGACATGTTTGTTCTTCCCTCCTTCCTCTAATACTTTTTAAACCTAAAGAAAAGGTAAATTTCAAAGGATTTTCTGGTTTTCCCCCTCACTAGCAGTAGTTGATGCAGTTAAATCAACAAGTTCATGTTTTGGTCATGAGCTGTGGCAGCTCCTGGGCTCAGTGTGGGACACAGCCCGTGCAGCTAAGTCTATATTAAGCTGCACTTGGCTGGATAAAGAGAATTTATGGCGATGCTCCATTTTCAGCAACCTGTCAGCTGTGCAAACCCTTCTGACATTTCAGTGCAGCTGGTGTGTCCCCCACTGAGGGAGGCAGGAGACAGACATGTTCCAGAGGATTCCCGGGACGCTGCGCTGCTCAGGGCTTCACCAGAGCAGGATCAAGGGACACTGGTGATACCTGTGAGGTGTGCAGGTGAAATCCAGCCTCTGGGAAGAATCAGAAAGGTCTCTGTACCCAGAACATCTCAGATCTGCCTCAAAAGGGCCAAAACCCACTGCCTCTGGCCAGTCTAAGCCCTGCCTGACCATCACAGGGGGGTTTGGTGTGAGTGTGGCCACCCTCAGCTGGAGACCTCTCCCAGGCCTCACATCCTGGTCAGGGGGAAGGAAAAAGGTGGGCAGAGCTGGCACAGTGAGCACATTGTGCTTGGGGACAGAGGTGCATGCAAGGAAAGGCAGCAGCTCTTCAAAGCAGCCTGAGTGCTCCTGGGGAGCATTTCCCCTGGCACATCCCGGCTCCCATCCAGGGGCAATGCCAGTGCCTGCTTCTTGACTGCCCTGACCCTATCATGAACATCACTGGCACCATCAACCCTCCTGGCTGACAGTTCATCTGAGGTTCATCCTTCTCTTACTTTTTACCACTTATTTTTTCAGCATTAAAAGCAACTACAAAGATTCACTTCATTATATTTGTTGACCTGATGTAACGCCCCAAACTCCTTCTTTTGTTAGGTGTCCATTTCATCTGAGTGCCTCCTTCTTTCCTCAGAGTATTTTATAGGCTGCTAAATTCACCCAGCAAACCAGAATGTCACACATCCAACATCACTAAGTGCAAAGTTCCTTTGTAACAGCAGAAGAGCAAGAGTGGCCAATTTTGCTACTAATTTGGGCTGTTTATTGGATTGGGAAGATTTCCTCTCATAATTTCAAATTTTCTTTGCAGGGGTGTCAAATCAAATCCTCACCTTGCAAATGAAGCTTCCATAGGAGCAAAACCATGGGGGAGAGGCTATGAAATCATACTCTGCCAATTTTTGAGCCATATTTCTCATCACAGTCTCAACTACGCTCTGCTGGAGTCTGCCAGTAGCAAAACAGGCTCTGCATGATGATGGTGTCTCCTTGCTGTGTTTTGTAACATGAAACATGGAGTTCTAAGCCCTGTTAACCTCTATTAAAAGTCCATTATCCAAAGGTCCTCATTTGATTCATGCTGTTACACAGCAGGGAAGAGGGCAAAAATTTAAGAACAGAGTAAGTGGCAAAGGAAAAGATAATAAAAACGCAAGCCAAGAATGCAATGGCTCCAATTGCCCCTTTGGTATTTCAGGGACGCCCTCATCCTTGTTTTATATTATGCAGTAGCAAGCACAACAGCAGACCCTCACATCAATCTATCTGCTCCAGCAGCTCTAACCCCAGCGATGGCTGCCCATAAGAGAGCCCATAAATGGCTTCCTGATGTTATCAAATAAATCAATGTTCCTCAGTAGCCGGCATGCTACTCTCCCAAACGATGCACTTTGGGTCACAGAAGCTGTCTATTCACTGCTTACTTCTCACTTGCTAATTTCTTGACTGTAAATAAAGCCCCATGCCACCTTCTTGGGTTTCCATGATCTTCAGCCAGGCCATCTTGGGCCATGGTCCTGTCAGATCATCTAAGTTAAGCAGGGTCAAACCCATGAAGTCCTCTTGAGAAGGAAAGCAGGGGTACTGAGAACTCTACCAGATATTTGAGAACCACTTTTTCTCTTAAGCAGAAATACATCACTTGTCAATACCACGATTAGGAAACACTATCCTGGGAATGATGCTTCCCCATCAGATGCAGAGCAAGGGGCATCTCACCTCTCCTGGTGACACGGGTGCTAATCCCACAGATTTCCAAGGTGGGTATCATATTTTGCCTACTTTAGGTCTCTCCTCCATAAGTTATGTTTCCAGGATGTACTTCCTTTCCTAACACACTGCTTAGTGTTTTGGTGTTCTGGTAACAGCACATTAGAGCAACAAACAACACCCTTGAGGTGAGGACACACTCACAGTGGGTCTAAAACACTTCTCCAAGTCTAAACTCCCATCTTCTTCCCAAGAACATTTGTTGGTGTTCCCCTCAGAGCTTTCCAAAGTAATCACACGTTTCTCAACCTTCATTAAGACAGGAAATCCACTTCCACTGGTGACACTTGCTATTTCCACACCAATTTGACACTTGTTCAGGAGCCCCAAGCTGCTGTATGAGGTGCCCTGTTACCAGAGCTGCCCTCAAAGCCCCAGCAGAAGACAAGAGAGACCTGCAGCAACCACAGAGCACTTCCTACAGGTAGCAGCAGCTCAAAATTCACGCTAAGTAGGTACCCAACAAGCATTAAACAAAAGCACTTCAGGAGCACACTGGCAGAAGAAGAGGTGTGCCCTTGGTAATGAACCTTCTGACTCTCTGCTTGCTGTTTGTAAGGCAGGTACTGACACATGGATGAACTCTGGAATGAAACCCAGCAGCCTCTCCTGCAGAATCACTTCACTTCATTGATTTTCTTCTCATTTACACATTCTCTTAAAAATTCCAACCTATCCCTCTTGAAAGCCAGAAGGCTGATAAGTTCTTAACTTGAATATCAGGGAGGCCTGACCACTGTGCCACCATTTGACAGGGGCAGCCCACAGACCCATGTTTCGAGTGCCTAAAGCTGTTTTATTTTAAGGTAATTCATGGGACATGCTGCAGCTGAATATTGGACAGTGATTTCTATAATGCTGGCTATTTTTTTTTTTTTTTTTTTTTTTTTTTTTTTTTTTTTTTTTTTTTTGCTTATAAACCCTCCCCACATTCATTCCCCTCTATTACCAATCCATGGCATTTCCAAGAGCAACTGGAACGAGTCAGGGAATGTGCCCATGTAACATAACCTTGCATTACTTTTAAGAAACTCGTAGGCTGATGGGAGAGTCTAAAATTGACAATCAGTAGCATACACCAAGCATGTCCAGCAATGCAGTGTAACCCAATATAGGGATTACAAAGGGTCAGATGATGGGATCTTAACAATAACAACCACTAAGGAACGGGAGCAGTGAGAGAGAGACACCCCGTGGGAAAAACCCCAAGGGGAAAGAATCACCCACCACACCTCCAAACTCTTCCAGATATAAATACATCAGATTAAGATTGCTGCCTAAACAGAGTAAGGACGTCTGACTTTGGAAGTATTTGCCCAAGCTGCTTGACAGGGAGCTGCACAGTCAAACCCTGTGAGAAGCAGCAGGCACAGAAATGGCTGCATCAGGGCAGGATTTAGCAGCAGGGATGGGGATAGGAGCCCTCCATTGCTGCCCAGATCAATCACCAAATCTCACTGTGCTGAGATCTCTCATCATCTCCCATGATCTCTCCCATCATCACTGTGGTGATGTCTTGTCATTTCCTCTGCCTCTAGAGAAGCAAGAGGAGCTGCATCTCCTGTTTCACTGGGACCTGGATGCTTCTAATTTGGCCCCCCAAAAAAGAACTTGGTGGGGGTTATTTTTCAGTATCCATTTTTAGAGAAGTCTGAGAGCAGCTACATTACCTATGCAGTAGGAAACAACCTCTGTTATCATCTATGTTCTTGATTACAGGGAAAAGAAAATGTTAACGAGCGTAGGAAGAAGAGGGGAGCATGACTTTGGTCATGACAGAAATCAAGGACAGAACATTTCAGCCTGACCAAAGCAATCCTGTAGGGAAATGCATTGGCAAGCCAGATGTGTATGCCTTGGTTTGTATCAAAAAGGGTTAAATAATCAGCAGATGGATTGCTAAATAATTTCAACTGTTTTAAACCATTTAAAAATGTCAAAACCCCTATGATTTTAGGGTATGACACAGCCCCACATATGAATGTTGACACTGAGATTTTGCTCGTGGGGGTCTGGAGATGACACAAAAGGCAGCTGAGCTGCTCCTGGCAGTCTGGGCTGACCCAGGACAAACCTTTGCCCCATTCAGAGCCAAAACCTGTTCCAAATCTGACCCCCAAAGACTAACTTTCTGTCCTTGCTTTCCACTGAACAAGGCTACACCTCCCCTGCCATCTCCCAGCTCTTTTTTCTAAACTGACCACATTCTAAAGTGGCTGGAGCAGCACCCCCAGCACAGCCAGGGGAGCTGCTCTGCACCACGTTCAATTACCCAGAGCAGTTCTGTGGCTACAGGTGGGACTTTCTGCTCCCAGATATCATTTATAGCACAGACATGGGCAAAATGCTGAAACACTCAGCACTAGTTTCTGCCAACTTGGTATTTTCCTTTCCCAGCTTGCTATTTATGCGACCTTGGTGAAGCACTTCTAAATACCTGAATGTTTTCATCCCTGCACAGTGGTTTGTTGCCTCCTTTTCCCAAAGCACAGTGCTAAGAGCTGCCAAAAGGAGTGGAAAACCAGCCTGTGGTGAAGAAAAATGGGTATGTGGGAGATCATGTGTAATTTTGTCATTTTATGGGGAGCAGGCAATTCCTGATGTTTGTTATCTGACCATAACTTCAGGGACTGAGCTATGGCTCTACCTGGGACTCTTCACCCATGGGCAAACCCAAGAGGTGCCCTGAGCTGCCTCAGTGGCTTCACCTGCTTTGGGACCAAGCTGAGCTGGTTATGGCCATCAAAAGGGGCACTAGCCCCTGCACCAGGGACAGCACTGGCTCCTGTCTGGTGGGCACAGCTGGCCCAGACACAAGGCAAACACGGTGCAGAACCTCACACTACCCATGGGCATTACACAGGGCATTTACCCAAATGTTTACTACTATTAACAGAGGGCTTGTTATTCCAAATCTCTGTGCAAAACAGGCTCAGAGATTCAACACTTGCATCAGAAATGCAAGCTCAGACCTTGAGAAAAGACATTAATCTCCCTGAAAACTGTGTAAGAAACCATCTGTGACAGCATGTGCGATTCAGCAATTATTTACTGCTAACTCTACCTTTATTCTCACAATTTATCTGTGTTCTGGGTTTGCAGGGGAAAAAAAAAACCCAACCAAACCCAGAGGGATGAAAGCTTCATGCTATATAAAACCAGTGGCTAGAATTAAATGTTAAAATGTACTCTTTTTAGGCCAAATCTATAGTCTCACTCTCAATGTTGCCTGGCAGCATCATTAAATCAGGATTGCAACACGATGTCAAGGATTCCTCAAGAAGCAACATCAAAACCTTTGCAAGGTGCAATCACCTCCGCATTTATAGGAAACACTGTATTCAGCAGAAGCAGATCAGATGAGAAACAGAGCCATCCTAGGAAATAATGTCACCCTTCACATTGAAACAGGCTGTACCTTTCTTTCACAGCATCCAAACCTATCACAGCCCCACACCTCGTATCCCTCTGCCACCCAAAGGTGCCCACAGGCAGTGATGCTGCAAAGGCCACCTCGTTCAGTACACTTGGGGCACGTCCTTCCCTAACCTCAGCCTGGCAACAGGTGGAAGGATTTCTTCTAGAGTTACTCCAGCTGAGCCCTGGCTGGAGCAACTCTTCTCCATCTGCAGCTCTTTGATGGCACTCTAACGATTAAATATAAATTGAGACTCGTTCCTGCTGTGCTGGAACGGGGCAGGAGATGTCCTGGGAGGCAGAGCTCTCTGCAGTCAAGGACTTGCTGAAGGATTTATGGTGACTCCCTTCATCAGAAGGGACAGACAGGGGTAACGAAGCTGAATGGATGTCAAGGAGCTGCTTCTTGTTAAAAGTCCTGCTTCTCTCAGGGCCAAGGTCTCATGTCCCGTGTCCTCCTGAGCTACCAGCACTGATCACAACTCGCACTGCCCCTTCTTCCAAGGAGGAAAAGTCACCTCAGGCTTCATTTGCTCATTAGAGCACAGGGTAAAAAAACTTTGATGATAAATCCTGTCCTGGGAGAGACTTCACTGAGAGGGATTCTACTACTTGTGTGAGGCCCTGCTGTAGCTGAGACTGCCCATTTTATACCTCAAAAATTTACTAAACATGACAGAAAAGTACAAAGGAGGTGGAAGAATAGTGCAGAATGCAGAGATCTTCCTAGGAGTAGTGTGAACACATCCAGACAGTGCAAGGCAAGGGCAGGGAGCTTCTCCCAGGCTCAGGAGCAGCTTTCCTGCAATGATCCCAAAGGCCAGAAGATGGAGCAAATCATCAGTCTTTATAGGATTCCCTACACACATCTTGGGACAGGCTGGGTCACAGTGGAGGCTTCTCACCCATCCAGCAGCTGTAAACATTGCTGCTGAATGCTTCAGCTGAGCAATCCAAGATCATAAATGAGAAGTCAGCAGAAACCTGCAAGAGTCACATACTGATTCACCTTGGCCAAAAAGTTTCACTTAAGTATAGTCACGTGAATTTTAAAGATCAATGATCTTAAAAGATTTTCCTGTGTTGGGGAAGGGGCTCATCCCTCTGGGTCCTCCTGGAGGAATGACCAGCCTCCCACGGGGCTCGTGGCAACTCCCATCTGTGTTTATCCTCCCTTATCTCAGAGTATTTCTGTTCAAAACAGCAGAAAAGAAGCAGACAGCAATTAAAAATATCAGGCATGGCTTATTTTAGCTCAGTGTCCAAATTCCTTTTAAGGATTCCTGGCAAGGACTGGGTCTTCTTTTTAACTAAAAGCACTCAGAAATGCTCCACTACATACAGATTTAAGTGGGGTTTTATTTCCCCTCCACACTCCCATCAGCAGCATCTACCTTCTGAAGAGAGGTTTGTAAAATCAAACCTTGTGGGTCTGGTGTTTCACCTTGTTCACCTCCTGGCTTTGTTCTGATATTACCAAATAAGAATGTCTAGGTATTTCTTCATACTGAAGTGTCAGGAAGGATTCCAGAGGAGCACGAGAGGCAGGAAGGCTCCTCTCTTCAACTCTGCTGTCAGGCACTAGATGTCCTCAGTTATCCTGGTGAGGCAGGCTGTGCTTAAACAGCAACACACAGATGAGATAGGAATTCAAACAAAGCACAGGCAATTTGTATTTCGGCTGTGAACAAATAAGATAATGATTACAAGTATGTCTTTATTACCTCCTCAGCTGCATTATACAGACTGGTCTCTTTGAACAGTTGTACATCTGCATCAAAACATCATTCCAGAAAAGCAACAAAGCAAGCTGGAAATCTGCAAAGGGCAAAGTGAAAGGTCTTGGGGAACTGGCAACAAGCGGGTGCAGCAGCAACTCGCTCGATAGGCAGGAGATGCCACAGGGATGTCATGGTCCCCCTTTCCCTCCCTGTGCCACCCAAGACTGACCCTAAGCAACATCTGAGAAAAGCTGGATATTTTTATTCTCTTCTTCTGGGCCTCCTTCACTCTGTACTTCTATCCTTCATAGAAGTTCCTAAAAACAAACCCTTGCAGAGTCAGGCATGTGAAGAATGACAAGAGGGGCTCAAGGGCTACAGCTCCACCACCCCACTTGGATTTCCAGTTCCTCTGCTCAGCTCTTCCTAAGCGGAAACCGCAACCAGGCTCTGAACTCTGGCCTTAGAGATTTTTATACACAACACCCCCAAATATAGCAGACCATCCTCAACCCAAACTCACCTCAAATTCCCATCTTCTCGACAGCTTCATCCAGAATCACCCTGGTTCTGTCCAGCAAGCCCAGAGGCCAGGCTGAGTGCCAGCACTGTGCCAACACGGATGTGCTGGGCTGAGCTAAATCCTGAACACTGACAGAAAAGCCAATACAAAACTCCATGGACACAGCATTAAAATAAAGGAATGCAAACAAAGCTTTAAACAGGACACAGGCCTTGTTACACATCTCATTTCCTTTTTGTAGGAAAAGCTTTGAGAGTGCAAATTCCGTGAGCTCTGGGTAAGGAACAGCACTCGGGACCACTCAGCTTCCTGCTCAAAGCACTGGTGGTTTGCAGCAGCAGGGAGCAGCCAAGGCATGAAGAACTTGCCAGCAGACAAGCCTCAAATGCTGCGTGGAGAAATGCTGAAGTACAATGTCATGGGGGTAATTTTAACGGGTACACATGCAGGTTTTCTGTAACACCTATTTTCACCAGCAACCTGGAAATGAGAATAAAATTCAGTGGATGTGAAGTTTATGGACACCACAAAAAGTTGGGAATGACCAATAACTCTGAAGAGAGCAAGAGTGAATAATCTCAACTACTGGGTGACCAGGGGGCAGAAGCAGTTGTCACTCTTACAGACAGGTGGTATCTTAGGAGGGACAACTCCAAAGAGGACCCAGCACTTGAGCAACACGAACCACAAAAATGGGAAAGGCTGTGGCAATTCCTAGGTGCAAGGAGAGATGAGCAAGAAGCATTTTCAACACCACCAGGACACCTGTGTATCACTGGAGGGATGCTGAGTGTGCCCAGCTTGGCTCCCTCAGTACAGCTGATGGAGAAGCAAAAATTCTGACCTGCTATTCTGATATTTTGGGATCTCTGACTTGCCTGGGGCCAACCTTCCTTCAGACGAGGCCACTGACCCTCTGCACTCCACCCAACACCACAGGCCAAAAAAAACCAGACCACGGCAATTTACTTCAAAGCCCTGAAAGAACACACACTGCACTTTCCCAAGAACTCAAGGAGAAACAGGAGGAATGCTGAAGTGGTTTTGGTAACACACTTTTTAGTTTATTGACCTATACAAAATAATAGGTCTAAAAAATTCAGGAGTAGTAAAAGAATAAGCAAAAAGAGCTTTCGCATTTCTAGAAGGCTATACAAATATGCAAAACCAAGGAAATAAGTTATTTTTATTTTGTTTTTGTTCATTTAATTCCAAATCGCGACTCTAATAATACAAACAACTAAGTACCAGCTTAACAAGTGTGTCCTTCTGTATATATTACATGCTCTGGAATACTGGTAAAAAACGTCAAAAAAGTTTATCAGAAACCTTTCTATTCACAATATGAACAAGGAGTAACTAATCTTTTGTATAAAAGAACAAAAGAGCACCATTTCTGGAATCCTGAAGCACAGTACAGCTGAGAACAGAGAGATTTTACCATATGCAGACGAGTCATCAGGAATCAGGCAGGATAACCCCGTGCCAATTTGTTCCTACAGATGGATGACCTGAGGTAGGTTTATCCCTCTTAAATCAAGACTGCAGTCGCATGGTTTCTTTTTTTCCTACACAAATGGTTCTGTGAAAACGCTGTTCTGTCACTCAGTGACTTTGCAACGCACCTGGCAGATCAGGTGACTCGCTGTACAACCCTAATGCCCCTCATTTTAAGGCACCCACTTGGCTGTGTTTGCATCCACCTTGAAATACTGGCCACTGCTACCAAATTGTTCCCTGGGGCTCCCCACTGTGGCACAGCAACGTGTCACTGTCACCCAACGAGCAGGGGTCACCATGCAGCCACGGTGAAAATTTGCCTACTCCTCCACACTGTGAAGTTGTACCATGGAAAGGTCATTAAATGGGCCATTATTAATTATGTTTTATCATGGAAAAGAGATCAAAGTTTACTGCTTCTGTTTCCAAATCCACAACTATCTATAGTTTTACACGATGTATGTATTGGCGAATTTTTTTTCTTTCCAGAAATTGCTTGTGGTGCTAACAAACACTCTTAACAACACCCCAAAAACTGGACAGACTCATTCAAACCTCCATAATAAAAAAAACTCCAGCCTTCCTTCAAGTAATGTTCCAACACTGATTCAGTCACCCTTTGCCTCACTCACACACACAGCATCTATCCTTCATAAGCCTATGAAACCTCTTCCAGGTCCTCATAAGCCATGGCAGAATAAATTTTCATTTTTTCTTCTTCTTTCAGACATCAGACTTGTGCTCCTAGAATTCCCGGTTTTTCCATAAGAGTCTCCTTTTCACATTTTTTTTTTCTTGAGGTTTGCCTTCAACACCTTCCAGTCTTCCCAAAAAGTGCTTGCTGAATATAAATACTTCAACCAAGTGCTGCATCTGGTCACGGATGAACTGTGGCTTGCCCTGGCTCCCGTGGGCTGTACGGATTCACAAAGAAACGCCATTCGTGGTAAGGCTTTGTCAGTTTGCTGCAGTCCCTCTGCATGCTGAATCCAACCTTTCCCAGCAGAACAGCCTGCTTCCTCTCTTTGCTCCCTCGGCGAGTTCCACCCGGGGTCGCCTCGGCGCCGCGGTTCTGTGCAAGGCACGCAGGGGCAGGAGTGAGGGGCAGCTCGGGGGCTACACCAGCGTCCCGGGCTTGGAGTCCTCGTGCCAGAAGAGCCTCTGCTCACTGCTGGGCAGCTCTGCCTCCAGGCCATCCTCCTCGTCACCGCCCAGCTGGCTCGGCTCCGCGTACGTCCTGCAACACACACACACACGGCACCAGCATCAGCCGAGGCCCCGAAATTCCTGCACCTCCCTTGGGCTCAGTTAGGCCGGTGATTTCGAGTTTGCCTCCCAACACAAACCCATCTTTTGTGTTGTAATCAGTAAAATTGTGCAAGAGGAATCTCAGCTGCTCAAAACTGTCACAGACTGGTTTGGATTGGTGGGACCTTAAAGCTCATCTTGTTCCAACATCCCTGCCCTGGGCAGGGACACCTTCCACTACACCAGGTTGCTCCAAACTTGGCTTTGAGCTGTCAAGACTGTTGGGTGTACTGACTGCTTGTTTGCCACGATCACATTAAAGTAGATAATAAAGCAGATGAACAACCAGACAAGTGATTCAGAATATGGAAAATTAATAGCTAATGAACCTCATTTAGATAAAGCTGCTAATACAAGCAGAATTTTCAAAGCTCAATTATAAGAAATTTAAAAATTAGTAGAAACAGTATTTTTAAACACTGTTGCCATAGATATTTTAAATCACTTCAGTAAAACAGCCCATACCACTTAGCTTAGAAAAAAAATGATCTAGCAGCAGCTTTTATGTATTCCCTTACACTTTCATTTATTTTAAAACAAACAAAATTAAAAATTCAGTATTTTCACACAAGTCGGTCTGGCAGCAAGCACAAACTGCAACCCACAAAGCAGGAGGCACACGTGGGGTACTTATTACACTGAGCATAAGTGTATTTAAATGTGATGGCATTTGTGGGGGCAGAGTCATCCCCCAGGGCAGGAGCTTTCTGTCCTCACAGCCAAGTGTTCTGCAGTGGGGGGGACACATCAAAAATGCCAGGCAGTAGCAGCGAGTGCTGCAGGATTTCCTGCCAGGACCGAGCAGACCCTGGGCTCTCTGCAGGCCTTGGGAGAGCCCCCAAGGCAGGGGGTGTCTGCAAACAGAGGCTGAAGAGAGGAGCTTCCTTTCCTTGTTTTTCCAAAAGTTTATCAGCACGAGCACTACAGCTTCAGAAACCCAACTGTGTCCTGCAGAACTGCTGATGGGGCTCAGGAGACACCCTGCCCATCAGAGGGACTGGGCTCACTGTGAGCTCTGCCTTCAACACAAAGCATCACAGCTAGCAGGGAGTGCAAGATGTTTGATTGTCCAGCACCAGCCACAGGAAAAAGCTGTGCCACCAACGAAGGTGTTCATCCTTCACTACGACTGCTCCCCCCTTCCTTCAGTGTCAGGGTACAGTTAGTGGTGCTACAGCTCATCTGCTCCACACAGAAAACGTGCTCTCACAACATCCATTTCCTAAGTACTCTTCATCCTGGCTCTTTGAAATCAAGCTGATTTGCTCAGAAGCTTGAAGAGGAAGGGCAGAAATTCTTCCTATATTCTACTCACCTGCTCTGCATAGGAAGGTTGCCATAAACGTTCCCATAACAGCTGGCGTAGGAGGAATGAGACAACGTATCGTAGTCTGAAAGTCCCAGGGCAAGGGGGTTTCTCCAGTTCCCAGCAGTGTTGGTAGAAGATGCTGGAATTACAAAAAGGATCACAACAAATTAGACCTTTCTTCAGCTAAATCAGCTGAGGCAAACAAGACAATTCTCATCAGTGATCTCTGTGGGGTTTTGCAGGACACAGGCAAACAATGCAAACACAAAATATGATTTACAAAGGGAGGTAGGGAGGCAAGCACAGTGCAGGTGTTATTCTGGAGCTTTTAAAGTACCCTCTGACACATTCAGTGATGCCCACAGGACTGCATTTTAGAAGCCATCACAGCCACTGTATTTGCATGGCATGAAGCTTTGTACACCTCTTCTAATTGCTAAATACTCTTGTTGAAACTCAAATGCTCTTTGTCCTTCTCTGGGTTACTGTTACACAAAGAGCAAAAGGCTGTTTCACCCTTAGGAGAAGATAACGAGCAAGACTTTCCTTCCAAGAACAGAACAAAATCCTACTTGGTTCCTCATCCACCTTTCAGGACAGAGCTCTGGCCTGGCTTCCACTCTGCTGACTTCACTGAGGCAATGACAGGGGGCAGAACGGAAAGCAGAGCAGGGACTTAAAAAAACCCACTCAGCACGGCTGAAATCAGACATTACCCGAAGAGAAAGACGAGACCCGACTGCTCGGCGAGCACGGCGTCTGCAGCCCAGCAAAGCCCAAACTCCTCTGAGAGCCTCGGTCAGACTCAAAGCCTGCCTGCAGGCTGTGACCCTGCTCCTTCTGGCTGGAGGCACGCTGGTACCAGCCACGGAGGTGCTCTGCTACTAAGGCCTTGTGAATGTTTTTGGTGATGTGCTCCGTTTTAGCCACCTGCTTCCTGGGGAGCCTCAGGGTGGCGTAGGGGTTGTGTGGAGCCCTGTCCACCTCGTCCTCGTGGTAGGAGCGGAACTCGCGGTAGCGCTCGTAACCGTAGTGCGCCGAGGAGCGGTACGAGGGGTTGACACTGTACTGCCCCTCCGTGTCACTCTCGTACACGTATCCTCCTCCGTTGTAGTAAACCTCAGGCTCGGTGTACGGGGAGTACCCAGGAATGTAGTAATTAGAGGAAGGCTGCTCCTGATTCTTGTGGAAGACCCCGCTGCGGACGTCCTTGTGGGCCAGGTTTGGCATGCTTCCTGAACTCGCAGCAGAAATGTTGTGTTTCTTTGAGCGTCTTCGACCCCTGGTCCTGTTGTCAAGGGTCTGAGTGGTGTAGTATGGATTGGGAGTGGGTGTCACGCAGTAATACTCTGCGCTTGACTGGCTGGTGTAGGATGATCCATCGTCCAGGATCTCCGTGCTGCTGCTCCGCTGTGACTTGGAGAGGGAGAAGGCTGTCTTTTCGGCAGGAGCCTCGGACAGCAGGTGGGTCTGGGATTCCAGACTTCCGCTGCGCTGCCGGCAGTGGTGTGGGGAGACATCTGGCCTGGAACAACACAGATGTTGGCTGGTTACACAACAAAGTCTCACACAAACATACACACAGAGCTGGGGAGAGCACACACGGACAGGTCAGCTGCCTCCCCCAGTCCAAGCACAACACAAATCCTGCCTTATCTGTCCTCACAGAGTATTTGCAATGCACAGAACTCTGTTTGGCTGAATTTTGTATTGGTGACAATAGGAGATCTTGTCAGGGTGAGCAGGGTTAATCTGTGACGGACACACAGAGCTAAGGTCACCAAACACACATTTGTAATGATTTACAGGAGGGCTCCCTCAGCTTTTAGAGAGGCAAAGCCTACACAAATAATGAGCTTGGATCAGATCATGGAAAGATGGGTTTCCTTTGGATCTGTCTTTCAAGGCTGCGCTACCCCAACCAACCAAACCATCAGCTCTTGATAACATTTTAACATTCTTAGCATCTCTCCTTCCCCAGCATGGACTGTCAGCTGTCTAACAGTACAGGTGAGCTCATATTACAGCTGGCTTCCCAGAGTAATGGCCCTAACCAACATTTTGAGAGCCTGACCCTGCTGTGCAAAACCACCCAGCAGACCCTCTGCCCTCCCCACACCATTTGCTCCCACTCTTGCTCCCCCCAGCTGAGCGTGGCCCGTGAAGCAGGGGTCCCTTACTGCAGGTGGCTGCTGCTGTAGGCGTTCCGTGTGAGCACGGGGGTCGTGGGCATGCTCCGGCCACCGTGGGGCTGTGCCGGCCGCTCCAGCGTCCGGAAAGGGCTGCTGTGCGTCGAGAGCACGTCCCTGCAGCAGAGGAGACAAGCCCAGGGGGGTCAGACATCACACAGGCCACAGCACACCCACCCGAAGGCTTGGAGAGCAAAAGGAAGGGCAGAATGAACATAGCTGGATGTGTGAAATAGAGTTGTTAAATAGGAGGAAAAATCCAACCCCCTCCTGTGGTTCAAGGGAGGTTTTCACAGGATGAGCAGCAGGATGAGCTGCTGCCAAAGGATAGAAGCATCCAGGAGAGACGGAGCAGGTAATAAGAAACAAACAAATTAGGTTTTCAAATGAAGCACATCACAGCTGAATGGGTACACATGGCTAAAATTTGACTTAATGAACTTCATGTGGAGGAGTGTTGCGCTTATCTTGAGGGACAGATGAAAAAATGCAAAGACATGGCATTGCTCAAAACTCTAAAATGTTCTTAAGTGTGTCTTTAAGAGCCCGCTCACACAAGACAGTCCAAGAAAACTCAGTGGATCAGTGGGAATCCCTACACTGGGAGCAGCTGCTAACACCAGATGTGACATGATCTGTCACCTGCAAACCTACTGCTATTGATGTGCTCCACGGAGCTACTCCAGCTCCTAAAGTGCCCAAATCCCATGGATACATACAGCTGGCACTAATGATGGAAGCTGGCTGAATCCCAGTAAATCTGCTTGTAAACAGAGAATTCTCCATCAGGCCTCACATGAATTATGTCTGCTTTGACAATGTACCTGCTGAAATACTGATACCATCAGGAGGGATGGGTAGGCTTTGGCACTGCCTGAATCCTCCACTCAGCACAGTCATCAGGAAAATGACAAGTTGTTAAATTAACACTGAAAAAAACCCAGAAACTGACACTAAGAATGACAGCAGTGGTAGGCATGAGCAACTCCTTAAATACAGCCCTTGCTATTAAATTTCTCACCCATCTCAAACCTCTTCACAAAAAACTACACCACTCTTTGGTTTGAGATACTGTGTCAACTACTTCTATACACTTTTGTTCCTAAGCAGGAAATTCAGCTCCCATCCCCAAATCCTGTGAGCCCAGCAGAGCACGGAGGCAGTGGGCTCTGCTGGAATGCTCAGCAGGGACAGGATGCAGCTCCTGCCAGCAGGTGGAGAGTGCAGCAGCAGCAGTGAGATGTGCCTACCTGGAGTGTCTGCTTTCCAAGAGCTGCTCGTTTATGGATGACTTCCTGAGATGAATCCTCTCCACCCCAAGGGACTTTGGTGGAGGAAGTCTTGGAGAAAGCTGTGCAGAGCTGGGTCTCTGTGCTGCTGCAGGAAGTGATTCACTGACTGTTGGAAAGGAATATGCATTTTGTTAGAGTAAAATCTGTGATATTTTTGCCCTGGGTGCAAATCTGTGGCCCTTAAGGAGAAGCACTTTGCAGTACAGAGACAATGACAGGAGCTGCGGATCCAGACAAGATTTCCTGCCTGCACTGAGCTCTCTTCCACACAGACAGGACATTGTGGAGGCTCCTACAGATCCCATCAGCACCAACTCCTATGGAGTCTACACTCAGCTTGGGGCTGTGCCAGATCCCAGAATGGAACTTCCTGGGAAAACATCTGTTTGCAGAGCAGTCCTTCTCAGAGCCAAGCAGGCAAGCTCAGCCTCTGCAAAGGCCAGTTCCCCTCCCTCACCTTCCAGCTCTTGAAAATGACTTTTTAAGAATTAGTTTTGAAGCACAACCTAAAAGGGACTGACTTCAAAAGGGATTGAATGAGCAAAGACAACTGACAGACACATTTGGCTGAAGGCAATCAGGAAGATGCTAGTTTGATCCTTGTTCTCACTTTGCTTAGGGCACAGCCAGGTCCCGACAGAGCCAACAGGAAACTCCAACTAATACATATAAATGCAGGATGAGCATCACAGAGAACATGTTCACAAACCTGGCTCCACTTCTACTTGTACAAGCAGGAATCATGTGTAAATCCATTTTACAGAACCACCTGGTTTGTACAAGTCTAAAACCGGGACAAAGTGAGATCAGAATCAAGCCCAAACTGTAAAGTGAGTAATAATTTAGATAATGTTTGTCCCCAAATGACGATTATCCAGTTTGAGGGAGAGGCAGGCCAAGTCCTTTCCACCTTGTGGAACAGGGTGTGAGTGTGTCCATGGGTGTGTGTGTGAAATGAGTAAGCTGAGCAAACACCAACCCATGCAAGGTGCAAGCTCACTGGGGAACAGACAAACGTAAATAGAGCGTTAGTATCTGCGACTACTCCACTCTTCTCTAAGTTTATGGCAGCTGTAAGGACAGAAGGGCTGGGCTAATTCTCCCAATTTGCAAGTCCTTCAGTTCTGGGCCAGGCCCTAGGGACAATGTATTTGACACCCACAGTGTCCTCAGCTTGCAGGTCGGTCATGTTAACCCCAACTTCCTTCTCTAAAGATGACTCAGGTCAGCTCACAGAGCAGAAACTTTCAATAACTAATCTATTAAGAGGAAGGACATTCCTGAGTAGGTATTCTTTCCTCTGCTATAAAGTAATTTACCATCAAAAGCCACCAACAGTGTAGAATCATATAATGAATTGTATTGAAAGGGACCTTAAAGCTCATCTCATTCCAACTGCCTGCCATGGGCAGGGACACCTTCCTCTGAAAGGTTTTGCTCAAAGCCTTGTCCAGCCTGGCCTTGAACACTTCCAGGGATGGGACATGCTAAAGAACATTAAGTCAAAGAAATAACTCTGAATGGACAAACTTCTTGGGGAAAATAAAAGGATAAGCATCATACCATCATCATAGGTGGTTGTGTCAGACAGGGAGCTGCTCTCGGATGGAATTATATCATCTGTGAATAAAACCAAACACTTTAAGCATAGAAGAGCCAATATCAACTTACAAATATCTTAACACAGTTTATTTTCTAGAGTTTCACAGCCAGCTGCTAGTTGTAACACTGCAATCCATATTCTTTAGCTCCCACAGCCTGAAGACAGTCCTGGTACATCATTACTCTGTGTGTTCGCTGCAGTTCAGCAAACCCAGGTAATTATCAAAGGAGATTTTTTTTTTCCTTAATCTGCAGCAGGAATCAGGCCAAAATTTACAAAGGTGTTTTCCACCCCACTTCCAACAGATCTTACAGGGTGTTTTGGTGCTTCAGTTGGAGTCAGGAGCCTACAGAGACATGTAGATCTTGGCTGTTAGCAGCTAATCTCTAGGTACACCTGAAAGCCCACCAGGTAGGTGCAAAAAGCCTTTTAACATTCGGCATTCGCTTGTGAATGTCTCATCAGCATACAGATCCTGTTTCAATTAAATTAAGAACAATCCAGAATAATTCCACTGATTTCCATCAAGGTATTGATGGAAATTCCAACAACACAGAAACAGGAACTGTTGCATGGCCATACTAATTTTTTGTTTCTTCTACATTTTGTTATTTATTCACAGCACTTCACTGTACCTGTCTCACCTTGATGCTACACGCTGAGAAACAGCCTGTCCTCACTCAGGTTTGCAGCAGATCACCAGCAGCAGAGAAATGAGGCTGAACTAGAGATAATTAACCCACAGATAGCTCAATCCCTAGGCTATTTCTGGCAAGATAGGGCACTGGTGGGGTAAAAAATCTCCATGAATCTTCAAGCAGGAGAGAAAGGAAGCAACAAAAAATGACAGTGGCAGCCACTTTGTGTATGACACCTGCTTGAGCCCTCAGCCACCACGAGCACGTGCAATGCTCACTGCTCCTGCTGTCACAGTTTGCTGCCAGGAAAAGTCTGGTTACAAGAATGTAGTAAAGAGAGCAGCTGTTCAAGAACAGCAAAAATCAGGATTGGCCCCTGCCCTGGGGGCACTTGTCAGACCACCGAGGATGGGCTGCAACTCTGCTTGCAACCTGACACTGGGAAAAAGCTCCAGGGGAGCTGATTCATGTGGATTTGACCACGGGGTGGTAAAACATGGAACTGGGCCCAGTGTGGGGAGGAACAAAGCCTGCTGAGGGTAAGAAAAAAGCCAGCCTAAAGCTACAGCACTGGATTCAGGGGGGTGTGCAATGCTGACATATTCAGACACAGTGACATATCTGAATTTAAATCAAAGGTCTGTGCAACTCCCTGAAAAGGAGGAAGAAACTCAGGGCTAGAGAGGGAGGAAGGGAAAGTGGAACACAGAAAGCAGTCCAATATGTCCTTCACCTCCTACCCCTGGGGCTGGGATGGAAATAGCTATGGTTTGATTCAATAAATCAATAGGACTATTTAACATACTACTTTCAACAAGTCATTCCCTGAATTCACAGACGCAAGTGACTCATCACTGCCCAGCCTTCTGAAACCCGACCCACAGCTCGAGAGCACCGCTGGCGACAAGGTCACAGAGAAAATCAGCTGCTGAGGCAGGTGACAGCTCTGCTCCAGGTAAACAAACACATGCTGCAGGGTGAGAGAGAGCCTGGGACTGGAAGGGAATGCAGTTGTTTATTGCTGGATTGGACAACAGGGCAAGAAACTGTCAGCAACAAACAACAGCACCCATGGATGGATGGATGTCTCTGCTCACCATCCTTCCTGGTCATTACCACACACCAGGTGCCCCAGGTAATACAGGACCTTCCACAATCAGTATCCGGACTGGTGAGCAAGAGACTGGAGAAACAGATGTTTCCCTCCCCTCTGTCAATCAGGAACAAGCTGGGCCACATTAAACACTGATCATCAGCCTTTCAGAATAATCACTCTGTGATGATGGATAGCCCAGTGATGCCGTGGTGTGTCAGGGGTAAAACTCCTTCAGCTGGCTTGGATGCTAACAGGTTGTCACACATTATCCTACTAAGCAGCAAGAATCCCACTTCCCTTAGGGGAATCACACTCTCAGAATGGAGGGGCCAATAGTATCTGCTCCTACTGGGCTCATCAGTGGCAAACAGATTTAGTCAAAAATCTGCTTGCTACAAATTAGATTCATAAACTCCTGAACTTTACTTATGACTTCCTGAAAATCAGGAATTTTGAATCAAGAAGCAATGTCTTCCACCCTTATTTCCTCAGTCCTGCAGAAAAACCTCCCTGCTCTGTTTCTGCTGGAACTGAAGCACCGCGGGAGGGACAGGGCAGAGATGTTGGAAATGGCATCTCAGATGTACAACTGCACCCAACACAACAGGAATCCAGGCATCAAAAAAGCCTCATCCAAGGTGTTGCTGCCAGCCTTTCCATGCACAGTACCTTCAGCCCATAGCTGGTGCTGGAACATGCCTGTGCTTGCTCCTAGAACTGCAGCCTACAGCAGTGCACTGAGTGTATCAGATGCAGCAGTTCCATCTTTTTTTTTTTTTTTTTTTTCTTATTTAACTGCCTTGGAGAAGATAAAAACCATACAGAGAAGATGTAGACAATGTTTCTAAATAAGCCAAATTGCTCTCTTCCCCTCCTGTTTGCATCGGGACATGGGGAATTCTCTCACCTGGTAGAGCCAGAGTTGATTTCTGGGTTGGTTTTTTGCCACACTTGATTCTATATTCATTTATGGAGTTTTCTATCTCTTGCAGCTTTTTTACAGCATCAGCGTACTCCTGCTTTCTTTTCTTTTTCACATTTTTGCAGAGGTCTGGCTCACTGGCAAGTTTTTTTGCAGCTTCCACCAGCTTTTGGTGTATGATAAAATTGCTCTCCAAGTCCTGCAAAGTAGGATCCTGCAAATTTGTGAGATGAGTTATTTGCTTGTACTCCAGAGAGAAATTATCAATGAAAGTCATTAAAAAGAAGATCTGTTTTTGTGGTGATGAAGTGAAACCTTGAGCACAAAATCCAAAAATCCCAAAGTTTATACACAAGACAATCTCAGCATATGAAAGCCTTAGATCTTATTTCTAACTAGGGTACAGTTTTGAGACCTCTTGGGCAAGGTCCAAAGTTCTGAAGCCCAGGTGACATAACACAGGCTCCTAAATTCAGGTTTAGGCTACTAAACCTCCTGCTGTGAGTCCAATCCTCAAAACATCTGTTCAAAATCTCCCCCTACTTCAGAGAAAAATAAAAATGGAAATTGGTATCACCATACCTACGTAAGAGGGAGTTTCAGGCTTTAATTAATTGTTTGTAAACTACTTTGAGAAGCTCAGATGAAAGGCACTGCAGAAGTGCTAAGCAACACGTTATTAAATCTGGTCAGCAGGATTTTGGTTTAATAGCATTTAAGCAGTCCACGAAATCACTTTGCTGCAGACAAGGAACACTCCAGCCCTGTGAGGCAGGGCAGTGAGTTTCTGGAGAAAGACAGATGCCAAGTACCCAGCATCTACTTATTTGGAAGATACAGCTTGTTAACGAATCTCACAAGGAACAAGGGGGAATGGAGTGTGTCCAGAAACTGGAAACATCTGAATTACCATATCACTCAAGTCGGTCTCTGCCAGCAAAGTTCATTTTAGCTTCTTGAGCAATGCAGGGAGGTTTTACACAGGTGGAACCTTCATTAAGCTACAGGTAAAACTCCTCCTCTTGTCACCTGTCACACAACTATGCTCACAGACAGATGATTTTGCAAGGGGGACAGTGCACACCCTGCCACGTTCTGGGTTCAAACACCAGCCCAACATGACAAGTCAATGCTCCAGAAAAGCTCAGAGCCATGGGCTGCCAAATGGCATTATGCACCTGATTTTCTCTAATCAGCAGCAAAATATCCATTAAAATTCATACAGCCATGGCCAAATCAGGGGGTCAGGTCGGGTGAACTTAAGGCCTTTAGAAACAGCCAATTTCCTGCTCGGTTCAAAGCGTGGCTGAAAGAAGGGCACATCCCACCAAAATTTCCCACTCCACGCAAGCAACTGTCCCAGCTGCCTCCTCTTAAAACACCCAGGGAGAGCTGGATTATCTCCAAGTGGCTTTAGCCACTGGTGTGGCCACCCCAGCCCTGCTGTGCAACGAGCTGCCATGCTCACCTCCTCGCTGGGGAGCAGGTTGTCATCCAGCTTGAACGCCGTGCCAACGCGCCTCCTCACCTGGGGAGGCTCCTCTCCAGCACCCAGAGGATACTCCTTGGGCATCTTGCCTGTCAGCTCCTGGGGAACAGAGAGGGCTCCAGGTAAGGCCCAGGGGGAGGAAAGGGCTCCCACCTGCCCGACCCCAGTGCTAGGTGCAGTTCTCACCGCTTCTCGCAGGCAGATTTTCTTCAGCTCCTCAACTTTCTCAAGCAGTTTTTCCTGAAGGAGTTTCTCTTTCTTCTTTAGTTCCATAATTTTCTCCTTCTTTTGTTCTTCACTGACCTCCGAATCCTGAGAGCCTGGAAAACACACTCTATGTCAGAGGATTTCCAGGTAAATGCCATTTTTATAGTCTGGTAGTCTCATTTCTTTTTTAACAAACACAATCCCCATTATTCTTGGCTACTTCACATTTATGTGCAGTATTACCTGATGAGATCAAACTGCCATTGCTGGCCATAATAAGCTGGTTCTTGGCCTCCAAAGTCACCAGCTTTGACACTTTTGGTGTTCCCATCTCTGTCAGATCCATGGCGATATCATCCAAACTTCTGGCTGATGGAATTTTTGCCTGAAGGAGTTTAAAAAAAAAATCCAACCTCATTGAGTTACCTCTAATTAACTTCAGAACACATCACAGAAGATGACATTTCACACCTCATCTCCCACAAAATTAAGGGCTAAAGCAACAGCATCACACAGGTGCTTGTGGTATACAAGGGCTGTCTGGCATTCCTTTACCCTCTCCTCCAAAACCTGAACCATCTCCCAGCTCAAAATCTTTGCAGCTTTCAAAACAAACACAGGAAAGGAGACAAAAGAAAAGGCAGATTAGACACCCAGACATGGGAATTCCCTCTTCCGTGATTACACTTCCATAGGCCTTAACTTCAGGCAGGCTGAAATGGATCAAGTAACAATACCACCACTAACAGACTGCTCAAAAAGCTGACAAAAACAATTTGTAGTTTTTCTCTGGAGAGTAGTTCATCCGTGGAAAAACATACGCTGAAGGATATACAGGAAAGGTGTTGAAACCCATGCCTGCAGTAAAATGCCTGATAACTTACTTTGCTTTGCTTCCTGTCCAAGTAAAACTGGTGCTGACTGATTGCCATCACCCAGATGGACTTGATCAGGGAAGTGTTTGCATACCAGGTCTGCACCACCAGCCCGCTCTGGCCAAAGGTCCTCCTTGACACTGAAATTCTGAGGAGATGAAAAGAAATGCAATTTCAAGACAGATCTTTGAGGTTTAAAGTCCACAATGCCTCTCTCTTAACCAGGAGAGGCTCAGCCTTTATGATAGGGATGCAAAAACTCAGATTTCCTTCATCCCACCACCCAATGCTGCTGCAGATTTGGCCATGACAAACAGTGCTCCCCCTGCTCCAGGAATGGACACAAAGGGAATCTGAGAGGACACCCCGAGCTGTGACAGACAAATGCTGGATCAGATCAGTGCCAAAGCCCAGAGTCAACTCAGGTGCTAGCTCTGAGGCACCTCCCAGCCCATCCACAAACACATGATGCTGAGTTCCCACTCTGGGTAAGGATCAACTCCCAGGACAGAACTGCCCCCTCCAGCCTCACCTGCGGGGATCGTGCACTTCCACAGCAAACTTCTTCTCACGGAAATAGAGATTTTCCAGCTGCTTCCATTGAAATAGCTAGGAGAAAATTGGGAGAGAAAAGCAGAACACAGTCACTAAATCACCCATCCTCTCACCCCAAGGTGATATAATTTCAGCAAATTACGATTCCTGTGTATCCTCAGCTATGGCATGGACTGAGCAATATCTACATTCATAACATCAATTAAAAGAAGCACATAAATATAGGATACTCCTCGTTAATTTCACACTCTTACAGACAATGTGTTGCAAATTGAGGATTTTGCCAGTGACAACATCTGCCTCCATCAACAGCACATTTAATTTCAATGCTAGAAGTTCTGAGATCTTGGCAGGGCAGCTAAGTCATTTTCTCTCTGATTAAATGCAAAAATCTCTTTACAAAGTAATTGTATAGGCAACTATGGTCTACTTCCCTGAGTCAGAACATCCCCAGGGAATGGCAGCAGCTTGGAAAAACCAAGACCTTTCTCTTGTGAAGACATTGTGTGAGACATCCAGCGTGACATTTTGGAGAAGAGGAACAGCATGTACAGAACAACAGCAGCTACAGGAGGAAGCCACCCCCAGCACATCCTCCTGCTAGAAACCCACATATTTCCTGCAAAGTGCCAGCTGGGAGAAGAGATCAAAGTCAGTCGGGGCTTGGCAGCTGCACCCGTGGGATCAGAATTTCGTATGAATTCTCTCTCCCTTAGCAGCAGCATCAGCCACCCCTGGGGATGGGGGAGCCATGGGGGGCTGCATCTTCCCAGCCCTGCTGGCAGGTTTTGGCAGCACCACCTCCTGCCCCCTTCTCCAGCAGTGCCAGGGTGCCCATGGGGACCCTCGTGGTGTCCCCAGGGATGTTCCCCTGACCATGATGGGCCGCAGAGGTGCAGCAGCACACTGAGTTCACACCAGCTGCCTTCCAGAGCTGGAGCCCACACGGAGGTACCGGAGGTATCTCCATCCAGCTGGGCAGGCAGGGACAGGGTTCAGTGAGGGATCAGCCTCCAGCGATCCAGCCGAGGCACCCAGGCCATCACAGCAACTCCCTCCTTTCCCCACTGGAGATTTTCCAAAGCCTCCAAGGGTGCAGCCACCACACCAGAATCCCCCAGGACACACAACATTCCCGCTGGCCTCCGCCAAAACCTGACATGCCATGCTGCCTCCCACTACAGAAGCACTTCAAGTTTTGTAAAAAATGAGGTATTACACTGTGATGCATCTGAAACATTTATAACACAATGAAACATAACCCAGCGCATGTGAGTTTCAGGGAAAGAGTGTCTTTCAGCCGCCTCTCCCTCTGTTTAATTAAACTTTCCAAGGACTACAACTGATCTGCTGTAGAAAAAGTGAACCCAAGCGGAAATGTAATTTACTTGAATTAATAAATTATTTTCTAGATGACTGTGGAAGCTTCCCTCTGGTGCTTAAGTAAGTTTGTGTTTGTCTCACAGCCCTCCTTCCCAGTCACGCCGCTGTCAGCAGCGCTTCTATACAACTCTGCACTGAACTTCGAAAATAAACACATTTATAAAAACGCGAAAGGAAACAGCCCGAGCAGTCTGCCAGGACATTGAGCAAGAGGCGCCCGTGGGTGCTCCAGCAGCGATCCCGGCCGGGATCCCGGCACGGCCCCGGCTGCTCCCCCGCGTCCCGCACTCACCCGATCCACCGATCCCGATCCCGGTCCCGGCCCCGGCCCCGCCGGGCAGGGTCAGGGAGGCATGGGCAGGGCAGGGCAGAGCCGGCCGAGCCGTCCCCGTGTCTCTGTCGCTCTGTCGTGCCGCTCGGCTCGGCAGCCTCGCCTCCCGCTGCTGACACACGCCTGACATCACCACCCGCCCGCTCGGCTCCGCTCGCCGCCTCCCACGCCCCTCGCCCCGGGAGAGGGGCGGCCCGACAGCGCGGGGACCGCCAGGGCTGCGCCGAGGGGCTGCACCCCGCGGGCAGCCCGGGGACCTGCGGGGACGGGGCTGCAGCCCGGGGGCTGCCCGGGGTCCCCGCGGGGCCGTGTCCCGGCCCCGCCGGCCTTGACTCACACCCAGAGGCAGCAGGTTCGACCAGAAGCATCATCCAGCCCGGCGTTCCCGGCCGCCCGCTCCCACGCTCGTAAAAACCATGGGCGTGCTTCAAACATGACCTCTGGAAAAAAAACTGTCCGGCTGCGCCTCTTATCGTGGCAGGGGATGACTCCCCGTCGCCTTTATCGCTTCCTTTGGGTTTTGCCCCTCCGGACGCGCTCGACATTCCTGAGGGCTGCGGGAGAAGGGGGCACCTGTCCCCAGGTGAGGAGGGTCGCCTTTGGCAGGAGAGCAAAATGCAGCAGCCCCAGCACCTGGAGCAGCCTCCTGCCCAGGCAGAGGGACACAGGGGCTGTGCAAATCCGGCACCAGGATCGCTTGCAGTGCCGAGAAAAAAAAAAAAAAAAAAAAAAAAGGCGTTTGCATTTTTAAGAAAACCTGCATGGAATTGCCTCAGGATGTGGGTAGAGCTTTGCCCCATTTCCTCCCCACCCTGTGAGATCTATCCTAGCCCAAAAGGAGCTGACGGGCGCCCCAAGCATTCACAGCTCGGTAGATTCAGCACACAGACATCTCTGCCTCCTGGCCCAAAGTCTGGGGTAACTCCAGCTCCCTGCTCTGCTGTCCCACAGCAGGAGAGACAGGAACTGGCCTTGTACCCAAGACACATCCTCGCTCTTGAGAAGTGAAAAGTGCCCTGTCCTCAATCTCACTTAAGAACAATATAAGCTCCGTAGCTATCGCCTCATCTGACAAACCTCCCAACTCAGGTCCTTGTAGAAAAGGCTGGTAATCAAATGAACAGCTTCAGAATAAACTGTGAGCTAATATTATTTATACAGATGCACATAATCTGGAATGACAGTATTACAAGTTCATGCCTAACACTCTTAGATTCATGAAGATGAGAGAAAAAACGAACTCAATACAAACAAGGACAAAGCAATAAAGTAATAACTTTCTTTAACTGAAGTTTTTCTAACTCGTGGTCAAAAGGCAACACTCAGGAAACCGTCACTGCTCCAGAGATATCATGCTCCCTACCCTGTACAGACATGTTCCTAAATAATTCCTAATTTCAATCTTACCTAAACTACATGCATATTTGAAGACAAAAGACTGGAAAAAAAAAATCTGGAAATCTGGAACTGGTTTTTGAGGGCTGGAAGAACAATTAGGAATAATTAAAATGTTTTTGTGGAAGTTTTGCAATGTATGTTCCCTTTAACCAGATGATTAAGTCCACCTGAGCTAATTAATGTTTTCTTAATAGCCTTCCCATCCATGTAGGTTGTCAGATCCTTAAATGCTCCTGAAAACTACTGAGCATCCCAGGGGCTGCCTGTCTGACTCTGAGTAGAACTTGGCCTGGTCAAGGTTGTTTTTCTGATTTTTTTTTTTTGTGGAAGGCGGAGGTGCAGCTCTGATCCCATCTCACTGCCCAGGCACCTCTGTGCACCAGCCAGACTCCTACCACCCAGCTGCTGCCTTTTCCAGCCCTCGAGTTTAGGCTTCCCTGCATTTCTGCTGCGATTCAATTCCAGATACCAGGGATCACTGAACAAAAAGGATTCGCCCTCCTTCCTGCACAAAAAGAACAGTAATAGTCTAAGGCGACCCAAAGAGACATGGCATGCCTAAATGTTCAAACACCTTAAGAGAAGCAGCTGGGTTTTTACCTGGCTGATCTTGCATCCAGTTTTGAATAAAATGCAAGTTTGTCCCGGCCTGACAGTAAGAGAAAACTGGCTCAGAAAAACAGCCCTGTCAGGATCACAGGCAGCAGCTGGCAGAGCCCCTGTCCTAAGAGACGTGCAGGGGAGCTGCTCAGGCTCCTGGCTCTCTATTGCTGTGGGCCTGATGGATTTTGTTTAAAACATATTTTAGTATTTGTTTACAAAATTTCTTTTTGCAAGGAGGTGAAAATGCAGAGAGCAGCTGAGTGCAGGGGCTGTGTGACCAGATGTGCTGCACCTGCCAGAATTGCACCTGGGATGGTTCCAAGGTTAGTGACAAATTCTGACCAGGAGCTCAACTCCCCAGATCTCTGGCTTTCCACCCAAGGGGGCTTTGGGTAAGGTCAGCCTGGAAGTACAAGCCATGCCATAGTGTTTGCAGCAGCCTTTCCCTCGGGAAGCATTTCCAAAGCACCTCGTGGTACGTGCGGTGCCTGCAAGGAGGCTCAGCAACCAGCACCTCGGGAACTGGCTGGGAACAGCAATCTGCAGACAAATCTGGCAATTCAGAGCAAGGAAACATAAAAGATTTCTGCCCACAGGAATGCACCCCACCCGAGGAGGGAAATTACCACCCTGGGAGCAGCGCTGGGAGCAGGGCTGTGTTTCAGCCCCTCCGCTGCACTCAGCTGTCTGGCATCCCGCCCTCAGCTGCGATCCTGAGCTTCGCTGCTGCGCCTGCCACGGAGGGAGGGAGGGAGGCACCTGAGGAGATGGCAGGAGAGCCAAATTGCCCCACCTGCAGCACCTTCTGAGGGAAGCAGGCAGACAGCTCCCACCTGTGCCAGCGTAACTTGGCAGAGCTCACCCACAGGCATCCTTCATGCCTTAAATATTAAGCCAGTCCTCTAAAAACCTCTTCTGTCTTTTTTTCTAATACCTTACCATCTTCTTTTTTTTCCTGGTCCTAACTAGCACTGGCATTATAAGACTGAGAGATGTCTCAATATGAAACTGCCCCAAAACGTTTGTTTTGCAGCAGGTGACGTTCAAGCAACTTCTTGCACATCTGGAAAGAACTGAATTGCAGAGCAGTCTTGTAAAAGCTCTGTGTTTATTTTAAGTAATTATGTGAGCTTAGTATCTTCTATCTAAATCAATGGCTTGGTGAGAAATAAACACCATAAAAGAGATCTCTGCCTAATTAGAGCTGCTTGCTGAGAAGGCTGTTCCAATGCTGCTGTGTTCTGAACTATTCAGCAAAGCAGGACAGCAAATTTACATGAAGTAAATGCTCTGCAAGGGAAAACTTTCAACACCAACTCTTAGCATATGCTGAATTAAGAAGGAAAAATCATAATAACTCCTCCACACAGTCAGGAACAACGAATCTCAACAAAGAGAAAGTCAAGCAAAAGTGTGAGGAGGCTTGCAAGGATGAACAAAGAGCTCCTGGACAAACTCCAACACAAAAAGACTCCTAGAGAGGGTGGGAGAAATACAGAGAAATTACCTGAGCAGCCAGGGGTCTGGTTTGGAAAGCTAAAGCCCTGAAAGTATTAAATCCAGCCAAGGATGTTGTGAAGGTGCTGAGGCCCTGGCACAGGGTGCTCAGAGCAGCTGTGGCTGCCCCTGGATCCCTGGAGTGTGCAAGGCCAGGCTGGACACTGGGGCTTGGAGCAGCCTGGGACAGTGGGAGGGGTCCCTGCCCATGGCAGGGAGGTTGAAATGAGATGATCTTTGAGGTTCCTTCCAGCCCACACCATCCTGTGATAAACACTACCCATTTCAAAACGAGTATATGCTAACAAAAACACTTCTGAGAACACAATGCAGTCAAGACATCAGCAGTAGAACCGATATTCTTGGACATTTGAAACAATGCCACACCAAGATTAGTTCTTCTCTTCAGATTACATCGTTGATTTATCACGAGGGAGTCGCCCACAGAAACACAATGAAGTGGGAGAACAAGTCAAAGAGCCAGCAAGCTGCCTTCCCCAGCCCTCAGAGGATCCCCACATATTGGCTGAACACAGAATAAACTCAACTCACGCCTTAATACACCCTCCATTAACAAGACGCACATTGTTTATCTGCCCAGTGAGAAGAATGGGGTAGAGATAAAGGGAGATCTAGTCTGGCTTGAAATGACAAAGTCCTGGGACCTGTTTTATACGTTTCCTAATTGATTCAGAGGATACTGGGGACAGGATCTTGGCATGCCACTCCACGGCAAGCAGGAGGCACTTCTCTAAGCAGGAGGTGACTCTCAATATTAACTGCAACTGAAAGAGGATATGTTTGCGAAGCAGCAGGACTGCAGAGCTAATCCCAGGTTTGAGCTCAAACCTGAACACGGGTTGCCAAACCCAGTCTGTTTTAATGCCCTGTGAGACTGCAGGATGATAATCAAGTGAGCTCAGTATAACCTCCAGCCAGTGTGGAGCCACTTCTTTTATCTACAAGGACAATTTTCATTAATGACACACAAAATAATTCTCCCCTTTCAGCCTGCTGCGGAGCTGGAGCACAGTGCTTCTCTCCTTGCCTCAGCTGGCAGTCCTGGGTGACACTCGGGCTTTGCCAGAAACTGCTCCCAAAGCAACACAAGCTCCCAGGAGTGACTTGGAGCAACAAAACTCCTTTTTCCAAACCATCTCAGGTCAACCAGCAATGTACTAATAGCTGGAGCCAAACCTCCCCAGCCAGCTGCACGCAGCCAGGGCAGGTTCTGCAGTGCAGCCCGAGTCACAGAGGCCCGCTCCCCTCACGGAGGGGGAGGATGGAGCCCTGGCAGGGCTGCCTGATAGGGATCTGGAGATTGCTTCATCCAGGCCTCTCCTGCAAGCTGCTGCTTCCTGTGAGGAGCTCCCAGCCTTGGACTTCACACACCGGAGTTGATCCAATAACAAAATCCTGGGATAACCGCTGCGCTCCAAGACTCGGATTTAGGTGTCTTTGCCTGAAGACCTACTTGGATAAACCCTTAAGATTTCACTTTCTGAAGAGGGTTGTTAAACTTTTTTAAAATTTAACTGACCCTCCATTAATGGGTTCAGCTAATATATATTTTATTTCTATTATTAATACTAAAATCTTATTCTAAATATGGACCTGCCTCTTGCAAGATGCCTGTGATTCTATGGTATCTGACATCACTGCAGAACAGACATGGGGAGCAGAATAAATCCCACTGGTGTGAACTCACTGGGGCAAAGGCACCAATTCCTGTTAAAAGCCTCCCATCTGAAATGCTCCAGCTTTCCCACCACAACCACTATCAGAGAGGTTTGCACACCCAGAGATCACTTGTAGCTTTAAAATTCAGTCTTCATTAGACTTGGACTCAGCCCTTCCCTCTTATTTTTCTCTATTTATTAATCAGCTGCACGTGTATATTTAAACATCACCAACTGGAGAAGTGCAACACAATGAGGATGCTCTTTCCCAGATGGCCAGGGATAAACACAGCAGCAGTTTTGACCCACAGTATAAACAGCTGGATAGCACCAGCACATGTCAGTTTTGAGTTTGGCTCCATTCCCAAAAAGCAAAGCAAGAAAATTCTGCTAAATCAAGCAAAACTAGCACTGCTGCTCCAAAAGACAGGAATAGTTTACATGCCTATTCCTCTCCTGCCTGCTGCTCCAGAGAGACTCCTGGGAGATTCAGGGAAGCTGTACATCCTCTTCTCTCTCTGAAATAAATTCTGATACATTCATAAATATGAACAAATGACAGTACTGATTGAAAGGAACTTCTGCCTGCTGCATCACAGGCAGCAGGGCTGTAGTTACACTGAAATAAGCAGCAGTATCTCAGCATTTTAACTCCAAACCAAGTCTGGGTGTGCGTGCCCCTCTAGACCCCATTTCTGCTTTTCCTCCCAGAAGTGATCTGATTCTCATCACTTACCCAGAGCGCACTTTGTATTCCGAGCCCTGAAACATTTTTCATACAAAGAAACTGTGTATTTAGCCACTCCTTAGAGGCAGTCATGGCTCAGGACAAGCTGTGGCTTACATCGTTTTTGTCCCTTTGTACTGACACCAGAAAAATCCTTAAGGATACTACAGCCATATCCATTCCCACAGCTTCAATGAGCTTACTGTAATTAAACCTTCCACCTGCATTTATTCTCCTTTCTCTCACATTCCCTTTAAATCTCTATCCTCTGTTGTATAACTTCAGTGAAGCCAACGACTATTCTGATTTCCATTGTAATACTTCCAACTGCAGAGATGACCTCTGGTTTTTATTTTATTTTTCTTAAACACAACTCCCGCTGTATTCAAAGACAACGCCTCTTAACTAACTGTAGCAGGGTGTGATTTGGTATCTGGGCCCTGCTGACCTTAAAAATTTTTCTTAATCTGCCTGGTTGATGTTGTAAACTGAAATCCCACAAGCATAAAAAATGCTTGGCGAAGCAATGCTCCCAGCCAGGCAGGCTCCATTTTCTTGGAGAGCATTGCTGGTCACAGCTGGACATCTTTGGCTGCAGAATGATCCTTTCCTGGCTGGAAAATCTTACAGATGTTGCCTAAAATCAGGGAAGTGCTCAAGGGCAAGAGGACCTCCTCGATGGTCTCCTTTGACATTCAATGGCTTCATCAAGTTGACTTGATTTACAAAGGGTTCCTCTTGGTTACTGCCCTTTAGTGCAGGCATGGGAAGAGACACCTGGGATAAAACTCTGTATTTTACTAAATAAAGCAAAGAAAGGACATGGGAGCTCACCCTTGGACACACAGGTACATAAATACACCAAAAGAAACCAAGTCATAGCCTGCTCTGGAAAAAGAGATCAAGTTGGAAGCTTGAAGTGGGGGATTACTCCTTAACAAGGAAGTTTTGTTAAGCTGCACTTTTTGGCACCAACGCACTAAACAGTCTCACTTTGCAAATGTAAAAATTCCCTGGCGGGGAGCACAACTTCATGTGAACTCCTGCCCAGATCATTCCTGGGGAAAGAAGAACAGCAAACTCCCAGGTCTCCATCCCCCCTGGCTTAGATGTCTCAACAAAGACATGACCAGAAAGGACGACAGCCCCAGCCCAGGAGCACAGCTCCAGCATGAGCAGCCCCAGCTCTCCCACCAGCCACGGGGTTCAATAACCCTGCAGACACTTTGGGGGCTCACTCCTGCCACAAGGACACACTTGTGGCTACAGGATGGGGGAGCTCCCACCCCCCAGGCGTTGGGTGCACAGTGGGTTTCCAAGGATGCTGTCTGGGCTCACTATGGGGGCCAGCAGAACAAGGCAGGACTCTCTGCCTGGCTCCAACAGCACAGGAGGGTTCACTCTGCAGCAGACACACTGGGAAGCAGTGGGTTGGAGAAGAATGACCTCCAGTACATGGCATTTATTCTCAATTCCCCCTTAGAATTTATGGAAACACACAGTTGCTCCAACAAGCCTTCAACTTCATGCAGTTCCCCTCATATTCTGCCCGTATCAGCGGAGCCTTTTATGCTTCAGGCACAAAAAAATCACCTACAAAAGTGAAGTGAAAACACTGCCCGAGTACAATGCCTTGCAGAAACACAAACACTTCGTATTTCTGTAGTTAGCCCTGGGGGCTGCCAAAATTCCCATCCTGAGACCACCAAACTCAAGACACACGAGCCAAAGCTCCCAAAGGGAGTTTCCACTACCTAGGAGAGATTTACTGCCTCAGTGCCAGCAGAAATCTCCTTCTGCCTCCAGCCTTTGGTCTTTTGCCCACCAGTCTAATAAGCAACAGTTTAAAAGAGAATATTCTGACATGCAACACCATACCATGTTCCCCCCACAAAAAAATCAGATGCAAATAAACTTACTTTTCTGGGCTTAACCTTGTCTTGTAAGTCGTACTGGCCGATTCCTTTGTAACTTATTCCAAGCCACCAAGGGATTCCTTGTTTATCCTGAAGAATGGACATAGCTCTATGTCAACCAAGAGCTACTTAGGAATTAGGCAATTCCAAGATTACAGCCCTTTTCACTCTGTGACAAGTACAAGTAGGTACAGAACAAAGATTTTCTGGCAAACAAACTGAGGTGAAGTGGATTGCTGGGGTGAACGTGGAAACTTTCTCCCTCTGCCTTCTGGGGCAGAAGCACAAAACCAGGTGGTGGCTGTGCAAGGTGGACAGAAAAGCAACAGTGCTGCTGAAACAATGGGGTGTCACTGGCTGGAGGAGTGGCTGTGAAGGGAAAGGACAGGGGACAGAAAAAAAAAACTGTGGCCAATGACTGCATCCACTAAATTCAGGCATGGACAGCCACAGGAGGAGACACCAGCACAAAACATCAGCTTCTCAGGTACCACAGTCACGGCCATGACTCAAAAGTAAGGAGACATCTCTGCTGAGATCTTCGGCACAAAACACTTGGGCCCCGTCTCTGCTCTACAAATGGGAATAAATGGAGTATTTCCATCACTCTCCAAAAGTGTTTCTCAGCATTTCCCCACTCCAAGCACGAACCACTAATCACCTGTCGCTTAGGAGGAGTCTTTTCCACATTTTATTTTTCTAATCTTGATTAATGTCTCTGGGGAAGCTATTAACTGCTTTAGGTCTAGAAGGGATATCCAGTTTAATTAAGATGATAGGAATTTAGCTCCTGATAGGATTACACACGGTTTTATAAAGATTCCTTTCTGCTCTCTGGAAACAATTTTTGAAGTACATTGAATGGGGAAAAAGTTACTGAGGTTGAAAAATGTGGGGTATCATACTGATAGAAGGGCACTGAATCATCCAACTGCTCCTTCAGGAATGCAATCCCACATAATAAGCTCAGCAATCACATTATCTATAGGCAGTTACTGACCTTTACTCCATAGTAATGAACTCCATATGTTGGCAAAGCTTCTACCACTTTCATGTACCTGCAGACAGATTTATAGCATATCAGATGATTTTCTCTGGAGGGAGTAATATCTATTAACATATATTTTTCACACATACATCCAGGACTTGTCATTTATCATTTGCATATCTTGAAGGCCTTGATAACTGAAGGCCCTTCTTTTCAGAAAAAATCTTAGCATCTTGGCTTGGGGAAAGATGGGGTATTTTGGCCCAGCTAAAAGCAAGAGGAAAATCTCTCATACAACAATGTTCAATCTTTTATCAGAAGATCATAGAACTGAAAGAAAAAATTCTGAACTGAGTATGTGAGCCTTTTGGGAAACGTTGGCAGTAAAGACCTGCCTATAATTATTCCATTATGGAGCTCTGGTTACAGAGGATAGGCTCCAAATGAATGTGTTTATACCACTGTACAACTGTTTCATGAGGCAATTCAGAAAACCACTGAACAGACCGTTTTTCCCTTGTTTCTACTGAAAAAAAAGACCACAGATTATTGAGACAGATTTACAGGCATTGAGGTACGTGAGAAAAACTGCAAGGAGTCTGCACTGTGCAGCCATGGCCATCATCTCAAACCTCTCCTAACACATCCTACTGCATCTGCCTGTAGGAAGAACAGTGAATATTAATGGTAAATGAAAAATACAATTCCACAGGCTCAGTGGGCAGCTTGGAAGAGCTTGATGTTTTGAAAGCCAAGTTCTGAACATTTCAGAATTTCTTACAGGACTTAGGATAATATGCACCATTAAAAGTTTGGAGTGAAAATTAATTGATGGCAAGCAAGGTATGGAGAAGAGTCTTCCAATAAAGTAAGAGCCAAACAATTTATTTTCTATTTGAGGTACCCAAATGAATACACGAATGCTGAACTGCAAGCCTGTGAAACGTGAGACCAAATAATTCCATTTTGCAATGTAACTCAATAAAAAGCGATCTGTCAGATACAAATGACATCGTTTGCAGGCAATAATGACCCAAATAGTCTGCCTTGCCACTTCTCAACAAAAAAAGAACAGGAGAAAAGTAAAAATATCATCTTCACAAATTAACAAGTGTCATACTCACTGAACAATGGCTTGTCCTCTGGTCAGACCTTTAATTTGTGTATAATGCTCAATTACTCTGTCCTCACTGCAAACGAAGCACAAAACCCAATTTAGAGGCTCAGTGACTTTGTTCATGTGTGAGGGCATCTGCCGAAGCTCACCACCTGCTGAGAATGCAGAGGAGGGTCCCTCTGCATGTTTCTTGCTCTAGTTTACATTCTGGTTCTTGCTGATTTCTCCCCCACCCTCCTTTAGGCAGCGTGGAGCTGCCTGGCTGATCCCCACCACCACATCCTGCCTCCCAGAATAATTAACGAACCATTTCGGATCAGCCTGTTCTGCTGCAGATGCTGAGACAGAAGAATGGTGCTAATTGTGTAAATTCATCTTAATGTTCTAAAGGACCCAAACTTCAAAGGCTGGTAAATGCTCCATATGTAAGACACAAGAAGTTTAACCAGAGCTGTTTTCATTCCCCGTGTATTTTTCCCCCCCACTGACACTTCATAGGTGAAAAAACCCACACATTTGTCAGCAATGACTTTTTTGCACTTTTCCTGTTACATATTTGAACATTTTGTTTTGGAGTAAAGTGAAATAAAATATGCATTTCTGTGTCAGACACTTGAAAGCAAAGAAAAACCCAGCAGTACTCATTCAGAGACAAACAAATAATAAGCAAGCACGGTATACTTGAAAATCCATCACATACACATCAAGCCTAAAAAACCAAAACAAATGAGGGAGCTGAATTTGCACAAAGGGCATAAATTCCAAGGAAACAACATCACTGATTCATTCTAAATGCTACGTTCCTTCACAGCAAATTCAAGCCCTAGAACTGGAACTGTCTTTTCCTTCCAGCCTTTCTAGATTTTCTTCCCTGTCCTGTCGAGAGGAGCTGGGTGGGCAGCTGGAAGCCAGCAAAGGTCAGCCCACCACAAAAGGCTCCACTGTGGGACAGATGAAGCCCAAGGTGCTGTCAGCAAACCCAGGCTTGGCTGGAGTTCAGACTTCAGCTCCTTCTATTGCAGGGTCCCCACATCCTCTGATCCAGCACCTTCTGAGACAGCAATTTAATTTGAGCAAACTTTCAAGGAGGAATTTGCATCAGATCTTGCATAATTTATAATCTTCTAAAAACTGGAAATGCTTGAACGTGAGCGATTTAACTCCTTGTCCTGGGCTGGAAACTTTTAGAAGAGTTTGCAAACTGCTTAAAAGTGATTTTGTTATAATTCATAGCAATGATTTACATTTTCAATTAAACAGCTCACCAGTAAGCCAGTGATGGATGCTCCTGAAGTGTCTTGGTAGGAAAGACGGGCAGTGTCTTCAAGTCTTTTCTCGCATTCTCATCACTGAAAAAGCAAAAATGGCCCAGAGTCAGAGCTAGTGAATCAGAAATGGACTCATCAGTTTGGGCAGAAGGAAGGGCTGTATTTGCTGCTCACAGACGTGGCGTGTTCCCCCATGCCAGGCTGTCATAGCAACGTAACTCTAGAGGCCCTCTCACATGACAGTGATGGATATGGTGTCATGCAGGCTCGTTATGCACACACGTGATGCTCAGGCCACCACCGTATCAATATTTATTTTGCACACCCTCAGTCTATTTGCTGAGCGCAGAATGAGCCCTGAAACAGCTGCAGGAAAGCCTCTGCCCGAAAGTAAGGCTTGTAGTGCTAAGTTTTGCTCTGTCTTTAACAATACATTTCATGAAGCAGCGTGGTATTTGTTAAATCTCAGAAGTTTAACAGTGATCTGATTCATAACAAAGGATTTCAGTTCATATGCTTTAAAATATTTTCAGTGAAAACAATTCTCCTGGACTGCCCATTGTATAGAAAGTTCACATATTCTGGACTCTAAGCCCTACCTGAAACGAAATACAGGCGGGTTGAAGTACATGAATGCAATTTGTCCTGACAAAATCCCGGCAGAACATTTTAAAACCTATTTACGGGCATCATTAAAATGGTGCATATTTTCTCCTCACACGGTCCATTAATTAATGAGCTGAAACCTGCACGCCCCATTTCGGCAGGATTTCTGCGTGCCTTCGCAGCAGCGGCAGCAAGCACCAACACGACTTTTCTATGCAAAGAATGCACCAGCCATGTCCATCAGCGTGAGCCTAGACTCTGTCCGGGCTTTCCTTGAAGGAGTTTTTCTGCTCCCAATCTCTCTTCCCATCACACTGAACTACTGGAGTCGTGTCCCCTTTTGCTTCCGTCAAATTCCACTCTCTGCGCATCCCTGGCGGGGATCCACGGGCACTGCGGGTGGAGCTCTGCACACCGAGGACACAGCACTCCCCTCCCCACGATTCCATCTCCCAGATGCCACACGGAAAGCACGGGAGATAAAAGGTTTTTTTGTTCCTCGGGAGCACGGGCTAATCGCTCTGCAAGGCTCTTCCCCAGCCCGGACAAAGAGCCTGAGCCCTGAGAAAGGGGGACCACCTCTGGGGACAAGGGAACACTTCCATGGACAGCCCATTTACTCTTCAGCGTCTTTGATGAGGCTGCCAAGAAGGGGTCAATTAGCACCGAGGAGTGCTGGGTGCTGCACTCTTCTGCCAGGAATATCCATTTTTCTTTGCAAGCTGGCCAGCACCCAAGTGCCACAAACGGGGACAGCTGGGTAGAAAATCAGGATTTCTCCTTCCAGCGCTCAAATAAAGCCAATGCTCACAAAAGCTGGGTTTTATTCACCCCTTTACAGGCCTTATTTTGATGGGATCAAAAGGCTGCAGGACATCTCGGCTTGCAGAGAGAAGGTAGATTACCAGGAGTTTGTAGGGTCACATGGAAATGCAGACACAGAGCATGCTCTTTGGGGCCTCAGAAACCAGAGCAAAGATTAAAAAAAACCCCAAACTAAATCCAAAACAAAACAAACAAAAAACAAAAACAAACAAAAAACAAACAAAAAACCAAAACCAAACAGAAAAATCCCAAACCAACAACAAAAAAGCAAACTAAAATCACAACACCAGACTCCCCCACCCCCTCGGAAAAAAAAAAAAAAACAACCCCAAAAAACAAGCCCTGAGCAACCTGGCCTGAAGTCCCTCTTGGAGTTGGAGGCTTTGGCCAGATGACCTCTTAAGGTCCTGATCAATTTCAATCATAGACTCACAGAATAATTGATTATTAAACCACAATTTTCCTCCTATTTTTAAACCTGATTCATCACTGCAACGGCTGCTCTAGCAGGCAGAGCTGGCAGGGAACTACAGTGAAGCAGGAGAGTTTTTGGAAGGAAGCACTAACAAAATAGCTCATTTTTACCAAACAAAAGGGCCGTTTCTAAAAATGTAGATTCTCAGCCCCGCACTATTCATAATCAGAGGTTTAATGGGTGGTCGTTAAACCCCTATTTAGAAACCTAGTGGTGAGGGCTGAGGCAATGAGGAGGCTGATGCTGGGAGGCCAGGGCTGAGCTCTGGCAGAGGCAGCGGGCACAGGGGACAGCTGACACCCAGCTGTCACCACTACACACGGCTGGAGAGGTCCCAGACTCTCCTCCACCGACCATCACCGGGCCGGGAGCGTCCCCACCACCGCGAGTCTGCAGAAACACCCCAGATCCTGGCAGCTGCATCTCCCGTGCTCTGAAATGCCACCTTCTGCCACATTCGTGACCTCCAACAGCTCTGCTTGCCTTCCTTAGCTACTGCAACCAGTGATTTGGCAAAAATAAGGCAGCCTTTGCAATCATCCTTGTTAGTTAGCATTAGGGACTAATCAATGGCAAGCTGGTTTTTGAGCCTCTCACCTCTCTGTTTGGTTTTTGGGCCCCTCTCCTCCTTAGATCTGGCTGAGTAGCA